>CM067222.1:83944614-84648962 GCA_034190945.1 Octodonta nipae | reverse complement strand
GATAATTGTAAAGAAAGCTAAAATTAGGTTACATTTAATTTGAGCCTAAAAATTATAGTTGCACGACTGTCAAGAATTAGTCAAAGCGTAGTTCTCTCATATCATATGAAAATATCAATTTAAAACTAGATGCTCCTGAGAAATTTTGTACTAATTCCCAAAAACAACATAATACTACAACTGCGGTCAAACTGACAGAAATTGAATTTGTATGAAGATATGTTGGGGTACAAATTTATTAAAAAATACAAAATTCAAATTTTAATAGAAGATGGACATAAGTGCTTCACTGGTTGTATATTTCAATTCTAATCTTACTATTTCTAGCACTATGAAAAATTCACAATCACACATTTTCATGATAATGTGTATGGTGATAGGAATCCGCATTGGTTAATAAATTTATATGGGGCTAGGGAAAATTGTGTTTTACCTTTTAGCCTGTTTTAAAAACTTCCTGTATTAAATGACATTTTAACCGACTTCCAAAAAGGAGGAGGTTATCAAGTCGTCTACAACTTTTTTTTTGTATGACGAGCGATTATTCAAAAACGGCTGGGCAGTTTTGATGATTACACCGTGGTCCATTCTCACAAATTAGAAAAATGTTTAAACAATAATATGAAACAAATTGAATCATTAAAACCGTTTGGATAGCAAAAAAGATAAAATGAAGTTTACCAAAGAAGGCATGATGGAAATTGCAAATGTGCAACCTATTCAAATATTTGCACAGGACAAGAACGACAAGAAAGTTTTATGAGAGATGAAGAGTTTACAGATCCAAACCGCCAAAGGGCAATAATAATTAATTACATATTTGGCACTTATAATTGCTTTTTTAACCGACTTCCAAAAAGTAGGAGGTTATCAATTCATCTGCAACTTTTTTTATGTATGACGAGCACTAATTCAAAAACGGCTTGGGCAATTTTGATGATTTAAAAAGCATTATATTAAGGAACATTACAGAAAGGTCCCAATATAATTGTTTATAAAAGGAGATTTACGGTTTCCTAGATAATTAGAAAAAAAAGTAAATAAGGGACTAACTAGATTTCAGTGAAAAACCGCTCAAGAAATTTCAATATTATAAATTGTATTCTACAAAGATATGTTCCAGCTTGATTCCGTATTTTTTTCTATAATGTAAAACTCACCATTTTTCTGAAAATCAGAAAAATGTATGCAAAAAAACTGTAAACATCATTTTAAATGTCAAATTTTCTTCATAAATATCTAGTTTAAATGTCAAAATATGCCATGAAAGTATATCGTACAGGGTGTTTGTAATCCTTTTCATTTTAATTCGTTTGAAGTAAGTTTTTTTAGAGACGAAGTAAAGTTAGGGGGCTTATAGTCGCTTGAAATGGCAGAAAATATTCCGTTAGTTCATCGAAACGAAAATTTGTTATGTCGGCGAACTCTTCTATATGCTATACGGTTGTACGTGAGTGCGTGCATGCATGTAATATTAGGTGGTACATAAGCAATTGTATACATACATACAGGGTGGTTTTAAAAATATTGTATCGGGTAGCACATAAGTAGCTCTGTATACAAGGTGGTTGCAATAAGAGTGGAGCAAAACTATAGTTATACAGAGTAGATATTTGCGTTGTAGAACGGAGAATAATTAAAGTTATATACAAAAGGCTTTAAAAATTGTCAGAAGCAGTTGAGTATACAGGATGGTTGAAATATAAGGTGGAGTATAATAACAGTTATATAGGGCGGTTTAAAAAACTTACATAGTTTGGAACATAAGTAGTTGCGTAGACATGATGTTTGAAGTAAGGGTGATGTAAAACTATTGTTATTGAGGGTGTATCAAAAATTTGTTATATAAGCATAATCAGTTAGGATATTTGAATTATAGGACGTAGGACGGGGTTTAATTACAGACATGGGTTGAAAAAATTTTAGAAGCTTATACGGAGTGATTGAAATAAACAGTAGAGTAAATTTATAGTCACAAAAAGGGGTTCAAAAAGGTGAATTTTGTTATATAGGTAGACCTTGAGCAGTTGCATAAATGGAATTGGTATACAGGAATAATTTAAACAATAGAAAAATAGAAAGAGTCAAGAGTGTGGAGAGGATTTCTACTTATAAAGGGTGGTTTTAAATATATCAGGACCGTTGTAATTTTGTGTTGAGTTGAGTTATAGTTGTACAGGGTGATTCAGAAAATGATAAACCAGTAAGTTATATAGGAGGGACCAGTACACAGAAGCATATAGAGTGCGGATGCAATATAGAGTGAATTAGTTACATTTATAGAAAGTAGTCCAAATAATAAAACAAATAAAAAAGTTAAAATATATTTGGAAAATAAAGACAAAGAATAAAAAATTGAAAGGGAGAAAAAGAGAGGGAGAAAAGAGAGAGAGAGAGAGAGAGAGAGAGAGAGAGAGGGGGGGGGGGGGAGGGGGGAGGGAGAGAGAGAGGGAGATAAGAATACGCTAAAATTTTCAATTGAATTGTACCTTAATTAAATCAGATAAAAAAGAAGATATATCTGAAAATGGTGATTGATTGCACACGGTATCTAAATTGTTTTTATTTTAAGTCAGCTGAAGTCGGTTCTTTTTAAATATAAATTATTTATTTAAATAGTTTATAATAAAGGGGGCGGTGATCCAGAAAAGGTTTATAGTCTAAATCAAACAATCCTGCTTAGATTTTGTTGTCTTTTCCAAATTTGTATTTGACTGCTTTTCATGGTTACAGGAATCCTACCGCGCGAAACATGATATTTCCTATATGATCTCTTTTATTGCCACTACAAAAATGGAAGTTATTAAATCGAAGGTGACAAGGTGAGATCGTATATATGTGTGCTCTTTGTATGGGTTATTGATACTCCAATTGATTATGTATGCATATAACCCACGCGAAACTATCAAATAGTAACGCAAGTAGTGAGCTTGTTAAAAGGAACTATCGCATAAACATGAATGCTTAATATAATGAACTTGATAATGGATATGGGTTTCTCAACGAGCAAATATATTTCTCTAGACATGTAGTGTTACCCAAAAAGGGATTTTGCAGTTATAACGCGAATGAATCTGAAGACAGCATATAGTTTCATCACAGAATAATCTTATTCTGTAGTTTCACAGAATTTTTTTATCGGGGTTATTGATGGAAAATTTTGAGCAGAATAATTAATGATGATCAAAGTTCAGTGTTGATAGAAATCAACAAGCATTCGTAAATGTGTGGGAAGATGTACAATATAAGGTCAAATCTGCTTTTTGCCTGGATTTTTTCCAAAAAAACAAACGAAGGATTACCAGAAAAAATTATAATGCTTGTGTCAAATGACGATGTTTTCTTACTTGTAAATGTTTCACAAATATTTATAATACTAATATTACTAGTTATACGGATTAGTTAATTAAGATAAATAATTAAAAATAAATGTAAAATGCATAAATAGTGTTCCTAAATAATATACAAACCATTTTAAAGGGCCAACCTTCCGTACATTTGTAAACAACAAAAATAAGTTTTCTATAATTGCAACGAATATAATATACCTATAATAATCACTAAATAATCCTCAGTCAATTTGAAATGTATTCAATACAAATTTGGGAACTGTTTAGCCTGCCCCCTAAAAATAGTTTTTGATGCTGTAAATGTAACACTTCCATCCTACCGGCCCCGTTAATACTTTACTTTCTTTTCATTATTTTCACGTTGATTTCTGGATATCTGGAAGATATCTTAATTCTGTCCTATATATAAGGAACAAGATATTTAAGAATGCCACTAAGTATAGGACATATATGTATAAAGACAAAAGCAGATTAACAATATAAATAAATAACACCACAGTCCAAATAAAAAGCTGTATATTGAAAGAAAAACCAAACATTTCAAAGTCGATTCTGATTTCGTTGTTAATGGCTATAAAATATGTATTGAAAATGTAAAATGCAAATTGAAAGTTTGATTTATGACATCTAAGTTGACATAAGAAAAATTTGTTGTTTTAAACATACAGGTAGCACAAAAAATTCTAAACATTATGTATTATAGTTAAACAGCTTTCAACTTGGAAGAATTTGAAAGAGTTGTCTTTAGAATTTATAAGTGGCGTTCCTAGGTACGAGTCTGTTATAAGATAGTGGATTCGCCAAAAATGCAATCAAAGAATTCGGCTGTTTTATTGATCCCATTAACGTCATAAGGAAAAACCTAGGAAAAACTTTATGAACTATAGCGATACTGGGTTGATCAAAAGGAGATGACGATTAATAATTTCTTCCTTAATTGTCGGTAACCAGATACGATTGAATTCTACAAAAGTAGAAGCGATACAATCGTCTTCATTCACAAGAATTAAGGCAGACTCTTTGATGTTTCGTTTTGTGTTATGTTGTTCTTTGTGCTGTTTAGTTGAATTGTCAAATTGTATTTTATGGCCTAGGTCCCAAGCATGTTTACAAATTTTCGATTTTTCAATTTTTTTATGTAATTCTTGTGTTCATTTATTCGTACGTTTAATGGTCTAGATGTTTCTCCAATATAAAATTTATTGCATTCGCAAGGAATCATGTATATACAGTTTTTTGAGTTCTGAGTTTTGTTGGTTGGTTTTGTTTGCGATATTAGTGATTTCGGTATATTTCTTGTTTGGAATGTTGTTTTAACACTAAATCTGTTGCCCACTCTTTTCAATCTTTTTGACAGACCCTGTATATATAGTATAGTTGTAACTGTAATGTGGTTGTCCTGAGTAGCAGTGTTCATAAGAAAAGTTCTGAGTTGATTCGGAAGGTTTGTTCTCTGTTCAAGTCTGTTTAACTCTTTGTTGATAAATTTTGTGGGGTAATTGTTTCTAGTGAGAATATTTTTTCTTTGATAAATTTATTATCATCAGAATAACTTGGTCTTTGCTCTATCATATAATGACTTAATAACGCCTTTCTTTACTGCATTCGGTTGATTTGAATTAAAATTTTCATAAGGTTTTTCCCAGGTTTTCACTTATGACGTTAATGGGCTCACTGAAACAGCAGAATTCTTTGACCGCATTTTTGGCGAATGCGCTATCTGATAAAGTCGTACCTAGGAACGCCACTTATAAATTCTAAAGACAACTCTTTCAAATTCTTCCAACTTGAAAGCTGTTTAACTATAATACCTGATCTTTAGAATTTTTTGTGCTACCTGTATATCTAAAAACAACTTAAATGTCATTAATCAAACTTTCAATTTGCAATTTACATTTTTAATACATTTTTAAAGCCATTTACAAACAAGTCAGACGTTTGGTTTTTCTTTCAATATACAGCTTTTTATTTGAACTGTGGTGTTATTTACCAAGAAAACATAAAAATAATCAAGAATATGCCACGAAAACCATTTAAAAAGAAAGACTTTAGGGAACAAGTAGCATGACAAAAGTGGAGATTGGCTCGTCCTAACATTAAGTAAAGAGATGACAGGTGGAATAAACAGTTAACTTACTGGTGATCATGGTAACATAAAACCTTAAAGATGAATGAAGAAGACCACAGCGAGCGGGATCTAGATCCATGCTGTTACACAGTTACGTATTGTGCAAAAGGTTTCGGGGTAGGGGCTGTGCTTTAGCAGTTAACTAAAATTATAATATCTACTCATCAGCATGGATTTATGAATTCTATATCAACAATTACGAGTTTAACTGTATTCAGTCAATAGCTCTGTGAGAATTTTGACAAACTCTAGACCTTTACGAGAGCTAACATTTTTAGATTTCAGTGATAATCATGTGAGACTCATACAATCTTATTTGGATCACAGTAAACTATATATAGCTTATAATTGTTTCTGTTCACACATTACTTCGGGGAGGGAAATCGGTTAAAATATTATTATTTTTTGGAATCCATACCTTTGGTAATTTAGAGCATGAAATTATAAGCATTAATAGTTTTTGCATAATCCTATCGACCTGAGTTTTCAGAAATTATGAACCACAATTTGCTGGCCTTAGTTTTTCGTATAAATTTGTTGAAATATGTTGAAAATACTTTCGAAATTAGATTAGATTAGATTAGAAATTTAGAGCGTAAATAATGTCGATGAAATTGTTTTCTGTTTATTTCTGCTTCTTGGGAGAAGCTGTTTTCTTCGCCTTCAGGGATGCCGCGGATTTTGATGTTTTCGGTTTTGGAGCTTTCGGTTTTTTTGTAGGGGCACCTTTACTGTTTTTTTTGCTTTCAAATGGGACTTCGATTTAGGTGTAAGCGAAACTGGTGATGGTGACGATGAAGTTGTCGATGTGGTGGATTTTTCGAATAGAAGTCTTCTTATGAGTTGCGGCAACTTTCTTAGGTTTAGTTGCAGCCGTAGTCTTTTTGGGAGTTTTTTTTTTTTAGTGCCCCCGCAGCCGCAGACTTCTTTTTCGTCTTGGGTTTATCGCTGGAAGCTGCTCGTTTTGCAGGTGACTTCTTTGCTCTACCTCCAGCCTCAGATTATTTTTGCCGCTGGCCGGTTTCTATGCTGAAGCTCCTGAAGGGGCAAAGCTGCCAATTTGAAGGAACTGGAAGCACCTTTTCCTTTAGTTTGAACTAAAACTCCTGAAGTGACGCCGAACTTTAAGTATTTCTTAGTGAAAGGCGCTTCTTCCTCGGCATCGACCTTGTAGTTGGCAACAATATATTTCTTGATGGCTTGCAAAAATGATTCACCACGTACCTTTACCCTTTGATAGAGTTGTTGACCATCTCAGATGTCGGTGAGATGTCGGTGGGTTCTTGTATTTTTTTCCTTCTTCGCAACCGTTTGGGTTTGGGGTGATGAATTCGACACGGATGTCGCAAGCAGTTGAACTATGAGTTTCCGTATCAGCCATAATGATTTGTATTAACTTTTACGATAGACAATAATTTGATTATAAATAACGTCGCACGTACATGCACCTCTGTCTAGAGAGAATATATTGCGATACGCGTAAACTAAAAAGCCCCAGAAGCGCAACTTCTCACCCTCACTACAACTTAACCATCACCCCCCTCGACTTCGGAATTTACATGTATTGTGTATTGAAAAGTAATTGAATCCAGTAATTTTTTTATTAATTAATTATATAATTCTCGCTTTCTAAAATGTGTTGTATTTTACCATGTTCATTGAAAATTTATTTTTAACTCCCGACGCAAAAACAAGGGTGTTATAAGTTTGATTGGTGTGTATCTTTTGATCTGTGAATCTGTGTATCTGTCGGTCGCATCATAGCTTTACACGAATGGACCGATTTTGATATGTTTTTTTTTTTGTGTTTGAAAGCTGCCGTGATCGAGATGGATTCTTACTCAGAATTTTTTTAACTGTTCATAAACGACTGCATCGATATTTTTGATCAGGAACCTTAGGGGAATGGCGATCTCCTATAAAATTTACCTAAGTTTCTGTAGGGTTTCGAAAACATTGTATTTCCTGGGTTGTTGTATTAAAATTAGTGGATTTTGAACTCACAAAAAAGTCGGTATTTTAAGCTAGTGAAAAAAAAACAAAACAAAAAAACGGTGACACAGCCTTGAATTAATCCAAATTAAATGAAATGTTCGAAAATTCCACCATTATTATCAATGACAATCCTGCATCGATGAATTACAAATATATATGCATCTATAACCTTTTGTCTAGGCATTTGTTCAATGGCTCTATCAACGGTTGCCTCAAGATTCTCTACCCTATTATAAATAATATGTACAATATGCTTTATTCCTTAAGTATCTCCAAATGTAAAAACCAAGAGGCGTAGGTCAGGTGAGGGAACAGATCAGGTACCTGGGCCTCGATTTTCCATCCATATTTCTGATTCCAAATATCATTTATGATTCTTGTATTATCTGGAGGTGCTCCACCTTACTGGAACCACAGGTTCGCTACATATTGAAGATGCAATTTTTCTCTAAAGTTTGGTCGACGTAATGTTGTAATATTGTAATTATTTTTAATACTTAAAACCCCACCTCACTTGAAAGGGCACTTTATGATTTAAGAACGGATTTTTATCGGTCCAATACAAGTTGTGTCTGTTAAATACCCCGCAATTTGTAAATCTGCCACAGAACCATAAGCGGAACTTGAGGTTTTTGGCAATTTTCTACCAGCCTATTGCAAAACAAATTTCTCCATTCTAAGTCACCAACTCGAAGTCCTTGACTGTTATGATCTACCTATTAAAATATTAAACTCTTAACAAACACTCCATATTGGTTGATAGTCAATTAAGTGAAAACTGTTTTTTAAAAAAATACATTTCCTGTAATCCAAAGATAGGCCTGTTATATATAGTTGAAAATCTCATTTTATGTATAAATTCAATATGGTGGCCAAAAGAAATAAATTATTGCAAAAAAATCAAAAAAAAAATTCTACCTAGAAAAAATTCGTTAACTTCAATCGATTAGCCGTGTCGATAACACAAAACTACCAAATTTCATCAAATTTGTTACAAGATGGCGAATATATTGCAAATTTTCCAAAATCACAATTTTTTTTCTCGATATATAAATTTTATTTCGATACAGCACCTTATTGAGCTTGGAGTAGCGCAAGTTTTTTTCTCATTTAAGCCACTCTGCATCTTTAGCCGTTTTGGAAATCCCCATATGGTTGCTTTGATCTGGGACAAATTGTATTTGACTAGCAGATAGATTCCGATAGATTAAAAATTGTCTTTATCTGACAAATTATCTTTCCAGATAGGCTGCATACAAAATTTCACAGTTCCTTTTGTCCTAATGTAACTTAGTACATATTGTTTTTAACAGTGTTGCACGCTCTTTAGATGTTAACGGAACCTTAATGATAATTTCATAAGGAATCCACGGTCACAACTGCATCATCACCCTTTTGCCTTCTGCAAAACTTTGAAGAATCTACAGAAAATGAAGAATTTTATTTTGAAGCCATATTTTACTCAAGACCAAAGGGTGATTAAGAGATTTTCACCGCGGATTTGTGATCAGCGAGCAAAAATACATCGGATAGCATACATTCTATGTCTGAATCAGTCAACAATTTTGTTTGTGTAGCGTTGTTACGTTTTTCAGCTAAATGGAACAAATTCAATAACGAATAAAGGAGGACGTGTTGGGAAAAACACTTGGACACGTCGATTTGTACTTTTTAATGCGCATTTTTTCAACAAAAAAAAACGTATAGGGTGTGTCATGTGACAATGGCCAATACCAACTTTCATATTTTAAATGCAAGCCCCTGTATATTATTTATTTTTTGGGGTCTCCAGAAAATTCTAGACATAATTCATGTACAAATGTCATATATGTACCTATCTTCAACTGTTTTGGGAATATTAAATGTTTTCAGATTTATTACAAAAATTAACATTAAAAAAAGAAAATTATTTTATTTCACAAATTCGATACATTACACTAAAAACCTAATCAGTAATAGTGATTATTTATTTATAACATAAAAAAAAACAAAAAAACATTAATTTCAATGCAGGAAATATTCAAAATGCTCGTCGCGAACGTCTTGGCAACATGCTAATCTGGTATAGAAATGTCTTATAACGTTACTCAAGATCTTAGGCGTGACTGATCTAATCGCAAACGTGATTCGTCTTTTTAGGTCGTCTAAGTTGAAAGGTTTAGTTTTGTAAACAGTACTTCTGACATATCCTCACAAAAAGTCGTCCAATGGCGTTTAAATCAGGAGATCGTGCTGGCAATTCTATCGATCCGCCAATTTGGAAAAATTTGCTTGCCATCAATAAAAAAGTGACCTACCATCTGATTTCCAACAATTCCGACCCAAGCATTAAAACTTTTTCTGGATATTGCGGATGTTTCTCTGTCATCCAGTGATGATTCTCAGTAGACCAATAGCGGCAATTTTGACGATCATCATGATCGTGAAGTGTAAATGTGCTCTCATCAGAAAACATGTTATCTAACCTTACCATCATTTGTACTCAGAAATACGTTCTCCAATCGAAATCATCTTCCATGAGCTCAAGAGCTCATCATTTTATAGGGATACATTTTACTTTCCTTTAATACTCGAAAAATTGATGTGTGGGTAATGTTGAACAATGGGGCTACTTTTCGACCAAAATTATGTGGGTTTTCTTGAAACTCAGTTACCGCATTGGTAACTACTTTTTTTTATCTGTCTTACATGACCAAGCTCGCGAAACTGCTTTTCAATTTTGCTAGTTGTTCCTTGGTATGCAGCCGGCAAATTTGAAAAATTGTCGTGAAATAAGTGAGAAAGTTCCATTTGTGTCCGTGTGTTATCTCCATATCTCTACTCGTTATCGAATTTATTCCATTTAGCTGATCGACACTGTAGATAATTACTCTTTGTAATTCCAAAATTTTTTCACGACCCGTCAAAATGAGATCCTTTCTCATGCACAGACAATTTTTGATTTCGCTGACATGGACCTCTTGCAGTACAAAGTTAGCCCATAGGGGCCGACATAGAGCACTTTGGAAAACATTAGTGTAGATTCAGTGCTTCGTTGCTGATCTTGGTTTGTTTAGTTAAAATAGAATATTTTCAGTTCGTTTCTTTGTTCATTAAAAGAAAGTCTCCTTTTGTGGTTACCATGATTTGATTCCGTAGTTGACTATTGCAACAAATTAAGAACCTAGGAAAACAAAAGCCCAATAAAATTAATTATTTTCTGCTTAGTGATACTATACTATACATCAAACACATACAATACATTAGCGTCATGCGACTGAAATGAAAGTTCTTTCAAAGAACAGATCGTTTGAAAATAAATATTTTAGAATGTTAATCCTTAATTACAATATATAGGTATATAATTACATGTCATAATTTAGAAGCGTAAAAAATAAGTAACCATCATTTGTCAAGATGCAGCAATGTTACAAAGCATGTTTGAATCCGTTCCGGTTGGAAGCTAGTTGTTGCCTGATTAAAGAAAACCGATCACAGACAAATCACAAATTCATGATAATCAATGATTTAACAAATAGTAAAAACTTGATTATAACACTAGTATTTTTTACGAAACTATCGACGCGATACGAATCACTAACAAATAATAGATACGCAAAAAAATAATTATTAACCAATTGGAATAATATTCATGGCATGGATTTTTATGATGAACCGGCAACGCCGCTGTAAACACCGCCTAGAGTAGCGAATCGCTATCCCACGACCGAAACCAGATCACTTGATGTCGTTCACTTGAGTGTTACAGTTCTGGTTGTCGTAGCGTGTTATCTCACGTGTACTAACGACAGTTCGCAACGTTGCCGGTAGAGTTTCGGTATCTTCAGGTTGAGTAAAGTCAGTGAAACGATGTTGATGGTAACTGTACTGTGAAAAAAGTGAAATAGTTTTGGTGTTTCAAAAAAGAAAGAATTGACAAAAATTGTTTTTCCGTTATTGATTCGCCCGGTCGTGAATAGACGCATCCACACAAAAAAAGAAGTTAATTATCTCTCTTGTGTGCTGTTTGGAAGGTTAAAACCCATTTGCCGGTAAGTGGTTTTTGGTCAGCAAGTTTACCTTGGATGAAACCAGCATGAATGCCAGAATGTATCTCAATAATATTTTTGTTCTGAAGCGTTTTATACGTTCGTCTGTTATTATTCTTTGACGAATTTTACTCTTGTTTTATTTCTACACAACATTCTTGATTCTCTGGTGCTCCTAGTGTTAGTACCTATTATGAGCATTTAACATAAATAATTTTATATAAATAGTAATATTGCCGAAAATTGATAAGTTCTATATGTAAGGCTAACAAATATATACTTTTAAATTGTAATGATATTAATACCTGATATTGAAATACGGGATAATTGCGTCTGAATCTGCTATGTAATGTAGGTACCTCTACGCTAAATCCTTGGTCGTGGTATTGACCTTAAAAGTAATTAATTTAACACGATTTTATTGTTCATTTTGCACAAACAACTTCTTGAGATGTGTTATTTTAGCTATTTTATAATCGGGCATTACTTACGACTTATAGACCTAACATTTTTCATTTACCTATATAAAGTGTGTCCCAAAAAAATTATAGGAAGAAAAAAAATTCCATATTGTCTTAATAAGAGGTTTTGCATCACCTGCAAATCTAAAACTAAAAAACTAAGGATTTTTAATGACGAGGAAAGCTTGTTTAGTTTTCGGCTATTAGAACACATATCCACACAACGAAAGTCGAGATAATCCTAAACCCTCCTACTGTATTAAGACCGCTTTCTAAAGAAACCTAGGAAGTTATTTTATGACTATGGGAAATCCATAACGGGAGAATGACTACAAATCCAGGGGAGTGATCAACTTGACTGGATTGTGACAAATCTGCTCATGAAAACATGAAACAGGGAAGATCTTTCTTTTAGTTAATGTAATCAGTTTTTCCCCTTGAGATTGACCTAATAGAAAAAATGTTGCTGTTTATACACTATGTATAGAATCTCAGTTGGAAACTTATTTTCAAGGAGCTAGGTAAATCTAGCCTACGTGTCACTAGCTCGATTTTGTAAGGGGATACTGAAAACCGAATATCGATATATTAATAGTTATTGTTAAAAAGATGCAGAGTGATAATTTTCAATTGTCTGTATTTGCTCCTACAAACTATAGTTTTATATAAAAAATAAATTATTTTTCTTCTTTTTTTTTCTTAAATTTTGTCCTCCAAGTATATAAATACTTGCTACATTTCCTTCTATAAATTTTTATTTTATTGCTGTTTCAAATACTATAAATGAATTTTAAGTATTAAGCTTAGGTATGTAACTAAATCTAGAGTGCCATTGCTTGAAATATAAAACAATACACTTTCACAACTGCTCAAATTAGTATATGAAGATTTTCCTGTTTAGTTAAATGTTTGAAAATTACGAAAAATTTGACTTGTTAGAATTACCTACATAGGAATATACTCGACCCCCAGCCCTATTCCAAAAATAGTTTATAAGGTCCTTATATCTTTGAGATGGGTAGCTTTAAGCCTATTTCACATTATACTGTTTTTATCGGTCGGCGGTAGAGGTTAAAACAGCATTGAGATCTTTAACATTATAGAGCGACGGTAAAATATCGGTGCTGTGTAGTGCAATACGATGAATTGCCTGTTGAAAGATTTGTTCTGTGGGACAAAATTCTAGATGTTACAAAAAATGCTTGGCGGGAAATATGCTTAGCACTGATGCAAAATTTCGATATAACGGAATATATAGATAAGAATGCCTTTGGAAGGAATTACTTAATTGTATCTCTGACATCTGTCATGACGTGCTTCCAGCATTTGTAATGAATTAATTACAAAGTGTGTCCCTAATGGTGTTGGCTGTGAGTCCTCCTCGTATGCTATGATTTTGGGTCAAGTCCTTTAAACCAAAACTAAAAACTAATCCAAGATCTTATCTCTGATTAATAGGGTCCCCCTACAAAGTCTAATTTTTATCTTTTTTCATGAACCTGAAGCATCCATAACCATTATTTACTATTCATTTTGTTATATTGTTAAGAGAATGTAAAAAGAATATCTAGAATTAGTCACTGCACAAATCCGTGGAATTTGTGTCACGGCAAAATCTCGTAGGATTTTTTCAAAATAGGTGTTACAGCAGTGCGATGTTTGGAAATACTCTTAGAAGTTTGGTATACAATGCTAGTTGATGCTGAGTTTCTTTGGATTTCCATCGTCTTGGATATTTTTTGTTTCACAACGTTTTAACGAGTTTTAACGTTTAAAATAGGGGTTTGATTAGTATTGGAAAATTATTACAAATCGTCATTATCATATTATAATCACTTTATATTCATATTTCCCGGAAATATGCGTTTTTTACAATTAAAAATCATTTTCACATTATAAATTATAAAAAACGCCTAAACGCAGTCTCTGTAATGGCAGGGGTCAGGTGACCTTTCTAACGTTTACACTATTAAATGATAATCCAGCAATAACTAATTTTTATACTTTTGGATTTTTTTTTATAATAAAATGGTATACAAGTGGTGTGTACTGTGTGTAGTGCCGCATCATACAACTAAATCTATAAATTATCCGGAAAAAGTGTTTGTTTCTGTGCCAACAAATCGTAAAATACGGAAAAAGTGATTGCAATCAGCAAGGTGAGAGATTCACAGAATGTTATTGTTTTTATGTATAAGAATCACTTTGATGTATTATTTGTAGTTTGAAATTACCATTGCAAATAAACATTTATAAAAACAGAACATTAAGCATCAAATTTTAAAAATAAACTGTAAACTAACTATAATAAGTAGTATTTTATTCTGCCTAGACATTTATTCGAATACTTATGTTCTAAATATAATAAACGGCTATTGGACCTGTCTTAACAGTATAAATGGTGAACTCACAAAAAACTATATTAACTGCAAAATGACATTCTGTCAGAAAATTACTTTTAACGGCGAACTTGTGCCCTCAAAAGGCAAACGGGGACTGTTAGGATTAGAGTTGCCAACTGTCCTTTTTTACCAGGACATGTCTTATATTTGTAGTTTTGCCTGGATAGTTTTAAGCAACGTTCTGTTTTTTAAAGCGCCCTGATAAGAACATGTATGTTCAAATTTGCTCGCCACTTTTATAATTCTTAGGTTACACCCGGGATCACGGCTCGCGAGTGTTTTCACTACACTTTTTCAGTACACATTAATGAAGCTATTGCAACTCTATTACTGCGTCCTGCTTTGAAATTGAATTGTCCTGATTTTTCCAACACCAAATCCTATTTTTTAAAACTTGGGGTTGCCAACCCTAGTTGGGGTAATCAACATAACTTCAAATATTTGAAGACGCGAGATGTAAGACCGACATTTAGGATTTTCAAGAGAATCAATACACAGAGTATAACTTCAAATACTATAATAAGGTATTTCAAAATTTTGTCAGTGACTTTTAATTTTCTTATATAGAGATAAACAAAAAAGAGTTTAATCTGTTGTGACATTTCCATCGGCGTTGCTTTTGAAAAGAAGGAGGTTCTCAGCTCTCAATTCGTGTTTATCTATGTTTTTTTTTATGTTTGTTCAACGATTACTTGCAAACGGCTCAAGGAATTTCAACCGTTTATACTGGATCATGTGGTCCCGCATTTTTTTCATTAACATAGTTTGTACCGTTTCTTAGAGAATGGGGAAAAACTATTTTCTACCTATTCTCTTATGTCTTATACTCTATGCCTTGGTGGAGTCGCCGGTATTACAAATATGGAAAAAATTTTGTTCGGAAATAAATTGAAAAGAAATTGGATAAGTTCCGGGATATCCCGAAGTGGTCCCGTATTTTATTCAATAACATAGCTTATACCGTTTCTTAGAAAATCGGGAAAAACTTTTTTACCGACTTTTTTATATAGTAAACTTTGGTGGAGTCGCTGGTATTAAAAATATTAAAAAATGTCTGTTCTGAACGGGGGTATAATAAATTAAAAAAAGAAATTGGATTAGTTCGGGGGGATCCCGAAGTAGTCCCATATATATTTTTTAATAACATAGCTTGTGCCGTTTTTTAGAAAATCGGGAAAAACTTTTTTAACAACTTTCTTATACAGTAAGCTTTGGTGGAGTTGCTGGTATTACAATATGAAAATATGTCGGTTCGGAACTTGGCGTAAATTGAAAATAAATTGAATTAATCAAAATAAATGTTAGTTAATCTACTTCAAAGTGAAGATTTTCTATTAGTCTGTATATACAGTGTGTGATCATAATTCAAACGATTTCTTTTTATTAATAACTTTAAGAGAAACAGATTTGCCTGTTCTAAAACGTTAACTGTGATCATTCCATGCCACTTTTTTAACTGTAGACGAGGTTTGTCATCAAATAGGAATTTTGATTATAAGTGAAGTATATTGATTATTGTTAAGATCTAAAATTGTTATCAAATAGAAGTAATTAGAATTAAAAACTGCATCAACTTGATATAATGTATAATAAGTATTTATGAAACTTTTCCAACTATATACTAGGTTTCAGAAAATATATCAATTTTGTTTAAAAATTTTTTTTTAATATCTCAAATTGTAATCAAACAAAGTTTATTAGAATTCAAAGCTGCATCCAGGTGTACTGTATTATTAAAAATTGTAATAAATTGAAAGTTGATTGGAAATGAATCGAAATAAATGTCAGTTAATCAACTTCACGATGGAGGTTCTCAGTTGGTTTCTATATACAGTGTGTCTTCATAACTTGAATTCAAACCAAAAACGTTCGTTTGAATATTATTTAGAGAAAAAGTTATTCTTCAAAAACAAAGTTAATTAGATTTGCAAACTGCATCCAATTAAGCCACTAAAAATTGTAAAATACATACATTAAAAAAAACAAACACCGACTTTGAAAAAACTAACCAAAATGCATGATATAATTTTTTGCTACAACAATTTACTATTTCTGAAGTCGGTGCCAATTTGAACAGCGAATTACAACTTATAAATGTACTTCCCAAAATATTTTCACTTTAGCTTGGCACCGACTTCATAAAAAGTATGTAATTGTTGTAGCAAAAATTGTTTCATGCTTTTTAGTTCAGTTTTTTTTTTGAAGTCGGTTTTTGTTTTTTTAAAAATGTACTTATCTGTTAGTTGTCTTGCACCAAAATTTTTAGATCGGGTATTAGCAAACTAAGTTATTATAATTAAATTTTTGGCATAATATCTAGAAACTGTATTAGAAATAACTCAAAAACTGAAAATAACACATGAAATCGTAAATATGCGAGAAGTGTAATCACTGCTGTTTATTTGGGTGTGACGTCACCAGCTTTTCAACCAATCATGAAGCGTTATCATCTATAGTAAAAGTTTAAAGAAAATATTAGTATTTCTTTGGCTTTTTTCCAAAAAAAAAATACTAAAATTAAGCATAAAATGAAAAACATACGCTTATTCGGGTATTTTCTCATAGGATAACCATAAATTACAACATATTTTCAAATACTCTATTCCATAAAGGTTGTAAAATCCTTTCAAATTAAAATACTAATGTAGGATATTGAAAAAAGGCCAAATATATTATATTTCGATATTTTTTTATCCTTTTTCAAATTGATGTTGAAGGTGGAAAAAATGTTAGACATAAAACTGCTGTGAAATTTTCTGCCAGATTATTTGTTCATGAGATTCAAAGTCTGATATTTTCAAGAATTGTCAATATAGAATTATTCAAAACAACTAGGTGAAGCTG
Source organism: Octodonta nipae (assembly GCA_034190945.1). NCBI lineage: Eukaryota > Metazoa > Arthropoda > Insecta > Coleoptera > Chrysomelidae > Octodonta > Octodonta nipae. The sequence goes on along the minus strand of CM067222.1, from coordinate 84,631,754 downwards.
AATGAACAGGATATCTGACCAGAGCATTGGATTTGTTTAAAAAATGTGATAAACGTTAACCATATAGCTAATAACTATTTAAAATCGGGAAATGAAAACCGTGAAGCTTCAAAATATTTTTTTTAATCTCAATACCATCAATTTCACACAGATACAGTCACAAAAAACCTCGAAAATTTTCTGTTGCCTTAATTTTTTGGAAGAGTGTATTCTGTATATTTATTGATATAATGCCATTGACAACGAAGTCAGAATAGACTTTGAAACGTTTGGTATTCCTGCAATATCCGGTCGTTTTATTTCTATTGTGGTGTTATTGCCCAAAAACACATAAAAGTAATCAAGAATATGCCACAAACAACGTTTAGAAGACAATGATATCAATAATTACATGTGCTATTATTTAAACCCGAATATCTTATTATTGAATTACAGCCCGTAAACAAGTTCAGGAAGCACAACTGAAAACAAATCTCTTTTTAATTGCTACACAAATACAAGATGAAGACTGAAGACTTTATTTCCTGTATATATTTATATGGTCAAGTAAGTTTAAGCCAAAATTTTAATTCAATGGAATTCTTTTGTTGAATTGATTTACAAATACATTTACAGGATTATTTTTAATAGAACAAAGGGGAGCTTTAAATGTGTTTGGAGAACCTCTGAAAATCATTATGAAAATGTCTTTAATGATTGGAATAACAAGCATCACAATTTACAGCGTTAGCGTGCCGTGAAGAAGTGTAAATTCTGTGGAAAAGTGTAATGGGCTTCAATAAATTATTGGCGTTTTTTGTAATGATTATGGTAAATATTTGATAGTTGAAGGTAATAAATTTAATTTTTTTATGGGAAGAGGTGTTATAATATACTGAAATCAACAATTCAAATAGTTTTGTTAAAAAAATAGTATATACGATGAACATTTTGTTTGTTTCATACTAAACCTTTTTTTTTTATCTTCTCAGGATTTGCAAGAAGGAAATTTGATCTGAGTTTACATGTTTGCGTGTGATATTTGTATATTACTATTAACTAATTGTACAAAAAATAGTTACTCGCTGTTGCTAGAAGGGTTAAAATTTCAGATTATAAAAAATGAACCGGAGTTATATATTCCTATATATGTTTTTTATTTATGTTGTGTGTTTTATTCTATACGGCTGAACATATTTAAATATACTGAACTAAATTCATTTTAAGTCATACCTCTCATATATTTTTCAAAGTGGCGAAACATACCTTTTTTCAAAACTCTAAAAAATAACATTTTTCGGAAACTACTTTATTGTTTTGGATAGCTTAAATTGTCGCCTTTGTTAAAAGAATTGACTTTATTGGAGGTATATTCAGAAATAGGCACTAAAACTAGATTTCAATCTTTGTTTTGAATTTTCGAATCGTAGTCAAATTATATAAAATAACTGTTGCCTTTATCTGCAGGTAAAATCTTAATAGTGCTATCATTTTTTTAAAACTTTAATTGAGTGTAATTCATTTTTCGAAAGGTTATTTTTGATACATAAGATTCTGAAGATCACTCACTTTTCCAATTTGAAAGGAACTATGTTATTATGTACAGCAATTTCGTGACTTGAGGTGTTATTTCCCAAAAAGTGCTTAAACATTTAATAATATGCCACAAATATCCTTCAGAAAACATCAAATTCAGTCTTCTCTAGTGAAAAACCAAGACAATGCTTCAAAGCGACTTCTTTGCTCAATTACTAAAATATTCTCCTGAAGAAAATTCCACACCTGAAACTAGGATTTTGCTTTACTTTTAAGTAAATTCAGAACTAAATCATTTAGCGCTTTTGATATAATGGGTTAGGTTTTAAATTTCCCGATTTAATCATGAAATTGCTGTCATCATTCCTATTAGAAGTATGTGATGAAGACTCTTGGATACCCAGATGCGTTTTTCACTCAGATGTATAGGAAGATTATGGAATTTGTGCTACTTTGATGCTTACTCTTCAAAAAATATCATCCTTGAGTGAGATCAATGGATTTTTTACTATATTCTTGACATTTCATACATTTTACCTCAGTGTACATGGCTAAGAATTCAAAAAAATCATAAGCACTAAAAAATAAATATTGAAATATCCTTAGCTTATCATATCCAGTTATTAATAAAGTATAACTTTGAACACTTCAGAGATTTTCCAGATCGTTCATAATAGCAAAGCACCTAAATATTTGGTGTATTGTTTAGAGACAAACTGAATAAAAAACTAGCTTGTAATTTATCACACTTGCAGTAAACACTCAAAGCAAACTAATTTCATTTCTGAATGAAATTTCACGCTTTACGTAATAAACAACTTGAATATATACGACTGGAAATTATTCATGACCATTTCTCATATGCGACTAATCTACTTAAACGAACCCATTATTTCAAAAAGCGGCAAAACGCCACGAGCAACAAAGCCATTGTGCTCCTAAAACAATTGGCCTTAGCAACAAATCTGGTGGAAATATAGTTTTGAGTTCAGCTGACAAAGCTTTAAGATAACATTTAAAGATTGCAAAAACGAATGAGAAAATTGTCATTGTAATTTAAGGAAAAATTGTAAAAATGTTTTTTTTTAATTTGAGAAACTCTACCGAATTCAAAAAGAGAGAAGGTCCTCCATTCTTCGGGCTCTTTTTATATTTTATAGTGCCGATTTATTTTTATTTATAAAGGAATACTCTTATTTATGGCTTACGTTAATATTCGCGTTCTGTTAATATATTCTCCAAATCAATTTATTTATGCAGGTATAATGATTTATATATTACTAATAAATACTAAGTACTAATGTAATTCACTGTATCTTAATATTGTATAATTTAAATATATTTTTTCAAGAACATATGCCATTATAATAATAATAATATATACACACAATAGAGTTTCTAATACATATCAATCATTATCTATTACGAATTCATTCATTTATAAATAAATTGTAAAGTATATCTGAACGCCATCCTAACGTATATTATTTGGACGATCAAACTACTGTTCAATATTTTCTGCGTGGCCCTTCAGTTCGTTCAGTACGATTCAGTTAACAGTACAGATGTTAATATCTTTTGCTATTCAGCCTACGTTTATAACGACAACACACACACCCCCTTGTGCGAGCCTGGGAACTGAGGCTACCCTTCGGTTTATTCGAGGAGCACCCCCAGTCCTCTTTCCACCAACCCCCTGGACTAAAGTCCAGGTCCTCACGCTACTCAGTTACCAGCCTGGCTTGGTTTGTTGTTGGCTTTGGCCTTCTAGGACTTTAAAGCCATTGTCTCCTGGGTGAATGATTATCTTTCTAATTGCTTGTGATAAAGCACTTCCCTTTGCGAGATTATCGTCTGTTGTTTGTTTGTCTGTGTCTGTGTTGTCCTCTTGGGTAAGGACCCGGGTTTGCAGTGTGTCTATGTAAAAAAATAGGTAAAAAAGTTGGATACTTTTACAGAATTTGTCCTTATAGTGTAGGAAAATAGTATACAACACAATAATATTTCCACATTTTAACTACTGCATGTCAATATTACTCTCCTGCTCATCAGAACAAATTCATCGTTTGCAGCTACTACAGAATAAAGCAATGCGGTTTGTACTGCGGTGTAGCAGGTCAACTGCAATAAACTATATGCTACTAAAACTTAAATTTTTAAATGTTAATCAGTTGATTCTGGAATCCGCTTTATTGCTGCTCATTTTTTAAATTATAAATTAAAATGCTCCTTCTTACCTGCAAGATTATCTTATTAAAAGGTCAGATATGCTTGATTACAATTTAAGATTTAATGATCAATTCTATATACAAGTCTTCAATACAAGTTGTATGGAAAAAACACTGTTCATTCGAGGGCTTAAAAAATATAACGAGCTTCCACTTACAGTTAAGACATCACATAATATAAAAAGTTTTAAATCTAATCTAAGAAAAATGTATTTTAATTTATAGGTAATTATTGTTTATTCTGTTGATTGTCATATTTACTGAAGTATGTATGTACTGATTGTTATGTAGTAGTTTTTTAAGCTAAATAAAGTTCTATTCTATTCTATGATTCCTGAAAGAGAATCGTGAAAAGAAAATTCTGGAAGAAAAAATCTGAAAGGGAAAGTCATATTAGTAAATGGCTGACTCTAATCGTCTTGGTCTTGCTCTTGGTGGTCGTCTTCAAAGTGTAGTTGGTTCTTCGGCCTTTTGTATTTATTTATGAATCTCGGGTCGTAGTCTAGCAGTTGTCTCAAGTGATGATTCGGGTGATTCTCCAGTCTATCGGAGGTCCTTCTGGCTCTTTCCCTCGCTGATACAAGTACCGGGGTGTACTTGAGGTCTCGGAAGATGGTCTTGTTGCTCACAAACAATGGCGCATCCATGGCTTGCCTTGTCGAAACAGAACAACTTATTTTTCAGTCGTTTAGTTTTATTCCTCTCTGGAATTGCTGTTTGAAAAAGCAGTTGAGGTCACGACTGTTTACGTTATTGTCCGATAGGCGCTAAGCAGTAGTAAACGTATGTGTTATTTTTTGAAGACAATAACAGTTGTTATTGTTCTCGAATAAATAATAGTTGTTAAAAAGCAGCTATGTTAATAACGCCACATAAAGAGTACTCATCCAAATCCTCCTTATGGCCTGTTCGAGGTCAGCCTAACGGGTGCCCGAGATTTCCCTCTGTTGTTGTAACTATAACATCCTTAAGGTTTCAACCTACCATATTCCATATGTTTTCAATAGTGGACAAATCAGGTGATCTTGATAACCATTTCATTCTTGTATAAGATTCTTGGTGTCACCAGCAGTGTGAGGTCTGGCTTTATCCTGTTGAAAGTCTATTTCCTTCATTGTTTTAATTTGCTGAATCCTACCGGAGAACTTTTGGACAAGTTATAGTCAGACTGTTGGCATTTCTCTATTCCAGGGTGAATGAGTTATTATTTATATTCCATTATCTACCTATTATTTACATTCCATTAGTATTTATTGATTCTTTGTCATTTTCTCTCATATATTCCAACATTTATGTTCTCTGCACACACTATCGTTCCAATGAGTTATTTTGATTGTTGTTTCATTGTTTTTCTCTATTAACAAAATTTAAAAAAAAAATGTGGTGTCAATCGGGTAAGTTTTTCTAGAAAGAATTTGAAACATTAACAAATAAGCCTGTATATCAAACATTTATTGGATTGTGAATCAAAATTAATTGCAATGCAGTAGCACGCGTTTCCTGCTAGTTTTTAGTGACAAAACCCATTCACAGGCGTATCACTACCGTGTGAAAGAGTCCACAAGGTTGACAATTTCATTCTAGGAATTGTTGAATTGAAACTCTTTAATGAGGTTATGAAGAAAACCAGCAAGAAAAAAAAAATCTTAATTGAAACTGGTGGACACGACATCACGTCGGTTATAATTACATCTACGTTCTTCATTTCTGGTGAACAACCCAAAAAGAACGCCGGATAATTAAAACCTATTAGCCAGAATTTGCGAAAAGCGAATTTAATATTTGACAAAAAAAATTATTGATGATTTTATAAACAGATCAAAATTTGTGATAATGCAATTTCCGGGTTGCGTTAATGAAACAACTTTATACTTAATTGTTGTGAAATATTAATAATAATATTTTTATTATTTCCATAAACAACTTTTTTGTTTTGCCTGTAGATGAAGTACGTGTGGGAAGTCACCTCATAAATTATCTTTGCATATGAAGTGTGTATTCAAACAGATAATGCATACGTGACCGTATTTGCAGACAATTTTTTGTAACACCCTGCTAAGTTGATTTTTTTCTGGGGAGTGGCTTTGCAAATGATTCCAAGATTTAGTTTCAAGTTCCGTGAATTATTCCATTTACGATTTTTTTCTTTATACTGCAGTCATATCTATGTTTCGTTAATGGTGTCTGTTTTGTTTAAGGAAGAAATTGTTGGATTAACAATGTCTTTTTTATAGGACTGGGTATATTGCGGTTTATCTAATGTCCACACTGCTCTATTGTATGTTCTTCCTTTAATCCGACTACTTATCTTTTCCCGATTATTAGTGCTTGTTAGTAATTATTTTACTACTACTAACTGTTCGGCATGTTTCCCGTTTTTTCAATCCACTTATTTTCGTTCTATTCGCGTAATCAGTTTTCATTAGTTGCTTATTATCTTGTTATCCTTATTGCTTCTCTTCTATAAGTACCTAATATTGACCCTTATGGTGAGTTAAGGTCTTTCTAGTTTCGTATTAAGGACAACTGTTGCACTGCTAAACCTGTGGTAGCTTCCTTTAATGGTATTGATCTTATTTGTTACAACAACGTAAACTTCATTCAAGGAATTTGATATGTATAAAAATTTTTAGTGTATGAAATACTCTGTTTTCTCAATGATAGTAGTGGCATCTCTAGTTCTGTATTTCTAAATTTTCTTTGGAATAACACCACAAATGCAGCCTCTTGAGCGCAGCCATGTTAAATTCCAACGTGCTTCTTGAAATGATAGGCAAATTGTTCCTAAATGTTGTGTTGAACTGTAACAGACGTTGTCTTTGCGTATTCCACAGCTGAAATAACACTTGCTGTTTCAGTGAAAAGTTGGACAATTAGTTAAAAATACACAAACGATAAGATCGTTTTCGAACATACTGTAAGATTATTCGTGTAATATAGGCTTGTCAGAAGTAAAGAACCGATCTCTAACCCAGTTGGTAAGCTGATCAGAGAGAGTGTTTGAAGGTAGGAGTAGTAGCAGAACATTCAGTTATTATTGTATGTCTCAGTGTCTAATGCTTTAATGCTAGGTCGGTCAACAGGACGCCAAATAGACGATGCACGAGTTGGTACGGGTATCGAACAGCCAATTAGGGGGTATGAAGAGTATGCAAGAGAAACAGTGTGACATTGCGATTTCGGCATGCCGAAAACTAAAGAGTAGGGAAAATGTGAATAAAGGAATCAATTTGGAATATATGGTAATAGTTCTTTTGAATTATTTTCCAACATTACAATACGTTTCTGTTTTCATTGAGTGATTAAAACCTCATATCTCCCAATTCTAACAGTCTAATAAAATTACTCGTTCATAGAATACTTTGAAAACTTTGTAGGTTATTGAGCCTATTAGATTCAACTTTTTTAAGTTATATGATTAAAAACTTTCATTCTGAAAACCAATAAAACGTTAGTTCAACATACAATGCTGTACCTACATAGGTCATTTAGTCCTGAGACTATGGCACACACGCCAACAAAGCCACGCTAGTTTAATTTTTTGGTAATATCAGCCAACCTTCACGTGTAAAAATTTCGTGACAGTCGGTTTACACGATGCACGAAAACAACTGAGGCGGCTACGCCCGAAAATATTCATACAATTTGGAAATTGTTATGTATGATAGTAAATTGAAATTGCAAGAGCAGCATTACTATAGAAATCCAAAAGCACCTGGTTCAAAATAGGTTTTCAAAATGTGTTTCGTGTTTAAGAGGCCCATAAACTCTCAATAATATTACGCAAGTATATTGAGTGTTGCCCTAGACTGTGGGGTTTGATTGCATATAGCCAGTCAGTTTTCAATTTTACCAACAAATATGCTAACTGATATTGAAGCATTAATATTGACAATCCGATGACAACACAAGTGCCATCGCATTCTCTTGGAGCTTTCTTAATAATAAAATTGGGTAGAAAAAGTGCAGATGAGTACAAGACTGGTGTAAAAAAATTGTAAATATATTCACGAACGTTTGTGAAATGACCTGAGAGTTTGTGATGCACGAAATTTTTACAACATTCCGTGAATGAACCCTGGCCTTCAATAACTACTAAAAATGGCAACCCCAGGTACTCAGAACAAGAACAACCAGTTGCGAGGTGCTATACCTACATTTCAGCGGTAGTCGATAACTCTACGGGATTTAGCAACAGGAAATACCTTTGTGGATATAAAATTCAATAAGTAGTATATCGCCACTGTTCATTGGAATAGTCGTTTTGGATATTTGCGACTCGACGCTGCTGCTATAATCTTTGGACACTAGGCGAGCATATTTCTATAAACTTACTTAAACTTCCACGAATTGTAAAGTTAATCGATCTTCTTCATTTTTCGTTGACATGACTTCCTCACTCGGTGACTAACTTGGAAATACTGAATAATATTTCGGATTTCACAATAAATATCATACCTTCTCTGATCTGCTCAATATATTGCCCCATGTTTCAATTTTACCCACACAATATCAATAATATTGGGCAATATGAAATATGGTGCAATATTATTGACAGGCTAGGTACCGGTTTACTGGTGATAATTTTTTTGCACGCTACAAAAGAGTGGATGAATTATGCATTCATCATTATATTCCAATTGAAAACAGCGTCAGCCGAGTAAATAGTCTGAGTTTTTTGGGACATGTTCGAAATTTTGCTCATCGAATTTCTTCCGAAGGGTCAGAGGATCAACAAAAACGGTTTTATTGCTTTATTGGATGGATTGGATGATATAAACAAAAAATTTCAAAGAAAAAACGTCTTTCACCAAGACAATGCACCAATCCATAATTCAAATTGTTTCCCTATACCTATATTCACCAGATCTAGCCCCACCTGACTTTTACCGATTCGCATAACTCAGAAAGATGATCCAGGGATTTTGGTCTGATAGCCGCAACTGAAGTCTATTGTGAGGCAAACACTAATGATTCTGAAAGAAAGGCATCGAAAGTTCCGAAAAAAGTGAAATCGAATTTTGTAAAAACACTGTTGGGTATTCTTGAATTTCGTGGGGATAACACCATACTTACGGAAAAGTTTCTATATTTTAAATGTTTCAAACGTTTCTGCATGTGTTATTAAATTCAAACAATGATTTTTTTGTTGCTTTCTAAAACAATTTCGGTTTTTACAACTTTCGTTAATAGTATGTTTAGTGTTATAAGAGTGTGTTACAATATATCACAGAACTTTGAAGCACAAAATCCTCACAGGGATTTAATTCTAAGGAAATACAGGCCATTACGCGTAACGGGTAATTCAAAGATCGTATAATCTCAAAAGGGTCGGCAATATTATGATCATAAAAACCTAGTGACTATCGCGGAACACGAGTTGAATTTATTGCTCCGTCTTTTTTTTAGATGTGACATGGGACATGGCAACAGGAACGGTACAGTTTATACAGATTTGCGAATGCTCGTCAGTTCTCGTATTTTCGCTTTCAGCGTTGTATTCACTTGTGTTAGAACATAACATTCAACAATAATAGACTTTATAAACTAAGCAATAACCGTCAATCCTTTCCAATCGTGAACTGAATATCTGTACAAGATTCTAAGTATAAGATTTTTTTTTTATTAAGCAAAAAATGTTCGGTCACACAATATATAACAATTACAGAATTATTACGGCGTGTTTTTAATTTTTAGCTTTTTGCCCGGTCACACAGTTGCTATTTATTTATTCTCTTTATCATTTGTTTCTGTACTGTTTCCAATGATGATTGCTGAAATTTGAAAGCCCAATAGTTCCTTTTTTGCTCACCAGAAGACGTGGATGTTTGACAGTATTGTTTGTGATTTGATGTCATTTATTGAATAAGGCGTACTGGTCGGGAAGTATACATATAGGTAATACCTGAAGATAGAGTGCGTGAGGTATGGTCGTCTGTATAAGTGTCGTAACGCTGGATGAGAAAGAAACAAGCAAACTAGCACCAATCATAAGCGAGCTTAGACAGTTGACACCTTCCACGTGGTTTTCTGTTTTTCTTATCGTTGGTTACGTTTTTCTCGGGGTCTGATGTGCTCTATATTTAAATATTATCTCTATTGATGAACAGCATACAGTTTTTAACCGACTTCCAAAAAGGAGGAAGTTATCAATTCGTCGGCACGTTTTTTTATGAATGTTCAGTGATTATTCAAAAACGGCTTGGGCAATTTTGACTATTTAAACGGCATTGTACTAAGGAATATTACAGAAAGGTACAATAGAATATTCTTTAACGTGAGATTTACGGTTTTCCAGAAAATCAGAAAAAACAGTAATTAAAGGACTACATTTCAGTGAATTTCAATCAATCTACACTGTTTTCTCTAAAAAGGCTCAACCAATTTGAAAATTTAAATTGTTTTCTACAAAGGTATGTTCCAGCTTGATTTCGTATAATACGTAAAACTACCGTTATTCTGAAAATCGTAAAAAATTTCAACAGAAATTTCAATGTCAGATTTTCATCATAAATATCTAGCTTAAATGTCAAGATATGCCACGAGTCTATAGAATTGAGTGAAATAGCACACAAAATATTCCATTAATGTATCGAAAAGAAAAATTGTTAGGTGAGCGATCTTTTTTTTTGTACGGTATACGGTGGTAGGTTGTCTGTGTGTGTGTGTGTGTGTGCGTGCATCGAAATTAAAGCAGCAATAAATGTACGCAGTTGAAATATAGGGCGAAAGACATTTATACTTAGGCAGGTGGGTTTAAAAGTCTTACAAATAAATGTGATATTGGGTGGTACATAACAGTTCCATATATAGGATGGCTGAATTATATGGTGGAATAGAGTTAAAGTTATACAGGGTGATTCAAAAAATATTGTATTGGGTGGCCCATAAGTAATTGCTTATACAAGGTGGTTGAAATAAGAGTGAAGTAAAACTGAAGTTATACAGAGTGGAACAAAAGCTTTAAAAAATGGTTTAATAACAATATGCAGTAAGGATATTCGACTTATAAGATGGAGGGTTCAAAAAATCTTAAAAGCAGTTGCATATACAGGGTGGTTAAAAAATGTTATATAGTGTGGAACATAATTAGTTGCAAAATTATATGTATACAGGGTGATTTAAACAATAGAAAAATAGAAACAGTCAATAGGGTGGAGAGGATTAAAACTTATGCAGGACGGTTGCAACATCGTGTAGAGTTGAATTATATTTGTACAGGGTGGTTCAGAAAATAATAGGCAAATAATTTATATTGGGGGGGAGGCAAAATATATACAGGGTGGGTGCAATATAGGACGATTAGAGTTACAATTATAGAAAGTTGTCCAAATAATAACACAAATACAAAATTTAAAAAATATGTGAATAATATAGAATAAAATAGTAATTAGAGAGAGAGGGAGAGAATACGCTAAAGTAATCAATAGAATTATTACCTTAAATCAGATAAAAAAGAATATATAGAAAAATAGTGATTGATTGCAAACGGTTTCTAAACGGTTTTTATTTTAAACCAATTGAATTCGGTTCTTTTTTAAATATAATTTAATATAAAAACTTTAAGAAAATATATTATAATTTAGTTAGTTTATTAATATTCTTGCGGAACTCACACTATAACAAATTCTTAAATTATGGTAATTAAAATATATATACACCTATAACTTGGGAGGTCATTGTTTATCCCTCTTGTGTGGATATTATTAAATAAATAGTAAATTTAATTGAAGTCTTACAACATTCTCCGCAATCAATAAGCTGCAAAATTGTCCTATCATAAAAGGCTTAAATTTAACGACCTCTTTTATTACAATTTCAGTAGTATTTTCACCATTTTATAGCTTAGAAAACTAAAGAAAACTCATTATCCATAATGAACAAGGCTTCCATTACGATTATTACTGTGCTTATATCCTTGTCGTCATAAGAATTCTCGAGGTAATACATTTATTCTACAATAACCAGCCTCAAAAAACAGTTTTAACCAGTTAATATAGCAGGTCATTAAACAAATGTCAGTCAACCAAAAATACGGGTATACAAACTTTATATTTACCTTTAGTTGGTGTTCCTCCTTCACAAATGGAAAATGAGGTTTTTATTTTTGTTAGTTTTAGTTCTAGATAGAACAGTTAACCTATGACTGTTTTATTGTAGTCTTTAGATATTCCTTCTCCATGGTCCTATTAAACTGGAATATACTTCGAGGTATCACTTAAGCCTATCTAGACATTCCAATAGATCACGGCCGAACAAACCGTAAAACTACAATTTATCCATTGAGACCGGCCTCGAATGGTTACTCCCTATTAAATTGTTAACCTGAGATTTCGCATGCGAGTGCTGAATGTATCATCACGTAATTGACAGCTGATACCTCCTGAAATGAGTTTTGCCATACTCACCTTTGCCTTTTTCAGGTTTCTTGTCATTGTCTTATCCGTCTGCTTACACTTTTGTTTATACGGCATTTAACATTTAACACGCAGGTTTTTAAATGGTTTCGTAAACAACCCATCTATTGATTGGTTGCCACTTGTTGTCTATTTACACGATAGGTGAGGGGATTTCTTGAGTTTTTTCAATACATTGATGCAAACATTTTACGTACTGATTCACTCGCAATTGGCCACTAAACAATACATACATAACAAATATTCCTCGAAGTTTCCTTGGATTTCCATGGTCTTGGAATGATTGATCTCACAACGTGTCAAGACGATGGAAGTCCAAGGAAACTTGGAGGAACGAGTTACATTGTCTCCCAGCTTCAGACTAACATAACAAATATTGTTTGTAATATTTGTATTATTATTGTTTTTAATTTGCCAACATTAAGTTAACAGTTACCTCATTGCTATTCACAACCTTCAACTAATGGACGATCTGACTGGGACAACTGAAGTCTCTTAACATTTGGATTTTACTGTTGTGCTTTTCTTTGGTCTTATCGCAGCGACTATGAGGCTTTTATTCGATTTAAGTTGCTTCTTTGACAACTCTTGATTTCGCTTATTCTATATGTTCCAGGAATCTTTTGTTTCCAAACTCTATTCGGTATAACATCGTGGTAGCTTATTATTGATTTGACGTATTTTCTCCCTTCCTTTTCCGTTAATGTGCTCATCACGGCTAGTTTTAATCTTCTTTCAATTTGCCCTACAAAAAAATGGGGCAATATGCACGTAGAATTTCATACTTTCCTTCATCTTCGGATTTAGACATAGAATTCTCGTAATACTGTCCATGATTCCTTTGAGTATCTTATAAACCTTGTTTTCTGGTGTGGGTTTTGGGATTTCGATCAGTTTTGTTCTTTGACTGTCCATTTTATCTTGCCAAATTGATTACGAATGTCTTGACCGCGACTTGTAGTTGAAATGTGGTGATTTTGTGTGCGGTATGTCCAAGGGTCTCAGCTTCATTCTTTTTACTTTTACTCTGAGGAGTAAGCACTGAGCATAATACGCTTAAAACCGAGCACTCCAATACTATCTTAGATTTGTAATAAAATTCACAGAGACTTTTTTATTGTGCTGATTCTCGTCTATAAGGAACAGCAATAAATGTTTATATAATTAATAATATAGGTATAATATTTAGGTAGATATAATTCAAGCGAAAGCTTCTTAATGGAGGCCTACACTTACACTTATGAAACTAGATGGGTATGGTGATGAATTGCTTAAACTGAATTTGCATTTGTTTCGACACTTTGTTCCGACTGATACACACTAGCTTGATCTTGACATATTCATAAAACTTAGTTTTCTATATCAGAAACAGGGACCAGTTTTTGTAGGTATTAAGAGTCTCTTCGTTCTTAGAAAATCAATAAATTATACCTATTAAATAAACAAATATAACATCTAAATAATATACAATACCTGTACAAACTTTACTTGTCGTTCTAATAAAACATATATATATAGATTCATTTGTTATCTGATTTAAGGTACAATTCTACTGATTATATTGGGGTATTCTGTCTGTATAAGTATTAATCCGCTTCACCCTATTGACTGTTTCAATCACCGAGTATACCTATAATTTAACTTCGCCCCATATGTTAAGTGTACGCAATTACTTAAGTTCCACACTGTAGAACATTTTTTAACCACCCTGTATAACTATAATTCCACTCCATCTTATATTTCAACCATCCTGTATATGCAATTGCTTCTAAAATTTTTTGAACGCTCCGCCGTATAATTCAAAGAGCCTTACTGCATATGTTTATTTAACCGTTTTTTAAGGTTTTTTTATCTACTCTGTATAATTATAGTTTTAATTCACTCTTATTTCAACCACCTGGTATGCGCAACTACTTATATGCCAGCCAATACAAGATTTTCTGAACCACCCTGTATAACTTTAATTCCATTTCACCTTACATTTTTAACCATCCTTTATTTATATTTATGTACCACTCAATATAACATTTATTTGCAAGATTTTTTGAACCCACCTGTATAACTGGAATTTAAAAATAATTTAACAAAATACAGCTCTAGCAAATAAATAACACATTCAATGTTGTCAGGTACCTACCCAGGAAGTAAAAAATGTAAACATTAAAAGGTGCTCATTCTGTACAAATTAATTACCTACCAATCTAGTATATTTTTGAAGTCGGTGCCAATATATCACCAATCCGGATATATTACTCTATTAAACAAGACCATATTCATCCAAAACGGTTCACCACAGGAGAAGAAATCAGGTAACATACACAAAAAAAAATACGCGACGAATTGATAACCTCCTCCTTTTTGGAAGTCGGTTAAAAAATCGCTCACATAACAATTTCCTTTTCAATCCACTAATGTTTCACACCACTACAAGGCCCGTAAAATGAAAACCGTTACAAACACCCTGTATGATACACTTTCATGGCATATCTTTTGCACAGATTTTTACGATTTTCAGAAAAATGGTATGTTTTACGTTATAGATAATTACAGGGAATCAAGCTGGAACATCTCTTTTTAGAATACAATTTAAAATATTCAAATTGATTGAGCCGTTTTAGAGAAATCGTTGTAGATTCATTGAAATTCACTGAAGTGTAGTCACTTAATTACTATTTTTTCTGATTTTCTGGAAAACCGATTATCTCACGTTAAAGAATATTCTATTGTACCTTTCTGTAATATTACTTACTAAAATGTCGTTTAAATCATCAAAATTGGCCAAGCCGTTTTTGAAAAATCACTGAGCATACATAAAAAACGTGCTAACGAATTGATAACCGCCTCCTTTTTGGAAGTGGGTTAATTACATCGAATCGTAACAAAATTATGACAATTATTTTAATTTTATTATTTATTTCCATCACTACGAATGAGAAAAAGAAAGAGAAACAGAGACAGGGATATAAGGAGAAACTGGAAGTGCATTATTTCGTAAAAAGCTATGGTTTCCATCGTTTAGTCTAGAGGCTAGAATGACTGCTGCTCTTTTTTATATTTTTTACCAAAAATTGAAATATATTTTAGGGCAATTATTTAAACATATTTTGCTGTCGTGAAATATAATGAAGGTCCGATAAAATTTTGTTAGTTAACAATCGCCTAACTTATTGAAAAAACAGGCACACTTGTATACTTCCTCAACCGATTGTAACCCTATTTTCAGTGATAAATTAAAATTACAAATAATGGAGATAAAGTGCCGGGAGTTGGGACTTCTTTAATTATTAATTTCCCTCTTTTTGACAATCTTTGTTTTTAAAATTCTTAATTATTAATAGTTTATCAGTTATTAGCGAAAAACTAAATATATTTTCATTTTGAAGCCAAGCTTCTTAACGAAGAGCCACACATACGAAAATAGATATGTATGGTAGTGCAATGCAATAATTGCATTTGTTTTGACACTTCGTTCCCCATCACACTGCCTTAAAGTACCTATACAACTTAGTTTTGTGGGACCATTTTATATATTAAGAGTCTCTTCGTTTAGAGAAAATTCAAAAAGCTATAGTAAAACAACAAATATAACATCCAACTAATTTACAATACCTGCAGAAAATTTGCTTTTCGTTGTAATAAACACTCAAGTTTCTGTTTGGGATATTTTAAATTAGAACAGTACAAAAACGACGTATATTTACGCAAAACCATACGTTTCAAAGTCTATTCTGACTTTATAATGGCTTCTTATATTTATAATATAAAACCATTGACAACGAAGTCAGAATAGACTTTGAAACGTTTGGTTTTCCTTCAATATAGCCCGTTTTATTTCGATTGTGGTGTTATTGCCCCAAAAAAAAAATATAAGAGTAATCAAGAATATGCCACAAACAACGTTTAGAAGACAACAGTACAAAAAGTCAAGTTTATTGATGGTTGCGCCAAGGATGACACACTTACATGGGGATTAAACTGAAAAAGTGTGTAGATGAAAGAACAAGTTCAAGATGTGACCAGAATGACGCTATTGAAGAAAAAGGGTATGATGTGAATTGCTAAATATAAAATAATATTAATTTAAATTACAGGCTTTTTTCAACGAAGGATATATGAAATATTCAAAATCGTCATTTTTTGTTCCTTTGCAATTATATTTAAATTAAGAATTAGATTACAGATTATAATTATTACCAGAATTGTAACAAAATAGTGACATTTGTTTTAATTTTCATGAAATTTATATCCATTACTAAGAATGACACAATAAAAGAGAAACAGAGACAGGGGGTAATTTTTAATTGTTAACAGCTTTTGTAATTTTTTGTATGCTAAAAAAGGTTGAAATACATTTTTGTAGGCGTCATTCCTGACAGCTTTATCTCTATTTTTCACCATTTTCAACTTGTAATCTAGACCTATACTTTCATAATTGCGGTCGATATTTGTACTAAAATACACCGTTAGCAAGGGCAATTATAAAATTCAATAACCATTACTAACTGGAGCGAACAACAAACGGATCATAACTTATAAAATCAGCAACAGTTTATTAAATTGTCGCAAAGATATTAATGAGGTCGTAGGTTGTTGTTGAGTCATTTTTCAAACGAATTATAGTGAAAATGTCTGTAGGATTATTCCAAACGTTAAACCTACGTGATATCTTAAACTGATATAGAACTCTTAATTACGTGATGTCAATGGAAGCAATTCAAACTGGAGTAGTATTGTAGTCCTTCGACGGTTCATAATTTTCCTTAAGATTGACGTAATTGCTCTGTGTAGGAGTAGAGTAGAGGACACAAGTTTATCGGTTTAATCGGGTCAATAATAATTGAAAAGATTAGATTACAAATTGGATTTCGACAGTTGAAGGGAAAATGGAATTTTGTAAGGAAGCCTTTGTTCTGTTGTTATTGATATCTGCTGAATTATAGCGGTAATAGGAATCAAATAAACGTAATTGAGCAACACATTAATACGTTAATAAAGAGGGAACCCCCAAGGGCTTACATTAGTGGGGTTTCTGAATTCACCAAACGTAACTAGTTATCAAGTTAGTTTGAATAAATTCGAAATAAATTTGTTATATAAGCACTAAAAGACTACTCGATAATTTACAATAATACTAGTGCAGTTTGAGAAGAACGACTTTACGAATTTTCTGCACAGTAGCTTTAAATGCAGCAATGCACCGTCAACTACTACCTGTGAATAGACTACTGCCCAAGATTGAGAAAGATGCGCCAGTTAAGCTTTGATTAAGACAGACAACCTCCTGAATCTTAACCAAAATGCAAAAAAGTCCTAAGTAGTGATACTACGCGGATTGTACGCCATAGTAATAAAACCTCCCCCTAGGTGGCGCCACCAACCTCGAGTCGCTCAGGTAGGTAACAGGTTTTCAGTATGACGTCACGCCATTGACATCTTCGATTGATAGTTGACATACGCCATTGAGTCCAACGTGGACTACCAGCAACATAGCCGCTAAGGGTATTACGTCAGTGGGTGGGGCAAATGTTTACTACTAACATAACGGACTAGAGGGTATATCACGCCATCGTGGGGTGAGTGTAATAAGACAGGCTGTCAGTGTGGCGCCACGCTATAGACATTGTGGCATCTCTGGTTTTTATTTTTTCTGAGTTCTTTGGGAATAACTGCCACATAAACTTGAAAGTCTCTATATTTCTAAAGTCCAAACGTTTCAAGGTCTAAATCAGACCTCGTTTTCAATGGTATGAATACAAATTGAGCAACGAAAAATATAATATCAAAAAATTAAGAGGATTCGCAATGACACATATCGAAATCACATTTTGACATTCAAATTGCGATTTCGATATTTGTCATTTCGTCTGACACCTTTCTCCAATGGGAACTTATTCGTTTTTTCACTGCAGTTGGTTTTTTTAATGTTGAAGGGTTCAATTTATTCTTCAGGCTGTATGTGATTATTTTGGTAAAAAAATAGGTTTCCGTAGGATCTCTTTTATAAATATTAATATCATGAAGATGTTCCATTCACTTGGGATTGTACTATCGAAGATGCATATGTTAAATGTTTTTAAAATCTTTTCAAAAAGAACTTTCTCTCCCAACTTGACAAGCTTCTACAACCAGAATAAGTGACACCGAATATTCTTCCAAAAGAAAACGCCAGAAATCACCTATAATTTGATGGAATGATATTGGACAATTGGAGATTAAGATGAATGAGGGGCTGCATGATATGAGAGGTGCAGTTCTATCAAGACAATGCAGGGGTGCACACGGCATAGCAAAATAGTTGGGCTACGGACTGCTACCCCATCCAGCATATTAACCACATATAGCCCCCTGCGACAGTTTGATGTTTCCAAACTTGAAGAAATGGCTGAGCGCCAAGAGATTTGAGTCGAATGAAAAGGTCGTTACTAAAACAAACGCCCATTTTGAGAGCCTTATTGAAACTTATTATGTGGAAAGAATAAAAAAGTGCAAAAACGTTGAGCTAAATAAACTGACCGACAGAAAAAAAAATACTAATTTGTTTTATTTAGAAACCATTAATCATAAAGTAAGTCAGCACTTTTAAATATGTTCTGCAATTTCTATTACAATATACCGTCATTTTCATTTAATCGGATCAAGGATAATCGCATTAAGAAAATGCTAATTTCTTATGGCGTTTGAATACACTAAAGTGTCACGGCAACGAAACCATATACTGTAAACTTATATTTTACTTTTTTTGGTATTCTTGTCGCGTTTGTTTTCGATGCAAACTCTTTCAGATATACATTCAGTTTTGAAACTTGTGTAATGTCGAACTGAAATGTCCTCTGCATTAAGTTTACGGCTAAAGTTTTAATAGAAAATTCATACTTTATCTTTCAAATTAAAATTTTAGAGAGCAACTTGGCAGGAGCTCGCAAGATGGATTCGATTCGGTCCTTACGGAAAACGGTTTAAGTGCTTTTTAAAATAAATATGCAGATCATTATGATGATTGTGCACTTATATTTTTCTACTTGAATGCAATTTGTGTTATTTTGTGTGGAGTTTATCGAATTGTTGAATTGTTAAAATTATGTTCAGTAATATTTTTAAATAATAAGGTAAAATCTAATATTATCAAATGAGTAATGTTTGTATGTACTTTCTCGAAGGTCGCTTTAACAATTGTAATCAAATTTAAGGATTTGATGGTTGGATTGCTAGAAATCACTGAGGATGTCATCTTTGGGAAAATTCGTAGACCTGGGAACTTTAAAATAAAAATTTAGTCATGGAATTGTCTAATTCAATACTTCATAAGTGAATTATTTGTTTGTCGATTTGAGTTTATAACCATATATGCCGGATTTAATATTAATATTGATTGCATAACTAATAGTTTATTATTACTGAAACACATGTAAAAAAAAGTTTACAGTTTCTTTTCTAAAATTTCCAACACTCGGATCTCAAAATCAATTAATTACTTATACTTACAATGTTGAAACTCAAACTCTGCTTTAATAATTACAGTTTCATTTATAAACTTACAGCAAAAATCTTCTGTTGTGATAAAAATTAAGGATGAACTCTTTTTATTATACCAAATATAGTCACTCCAAGTATAACAATTATAACTTTTTTTTTTTAAATAGAACGTTATCTAATAACTTATTTAATTTCCTTTCGTCCGATATAGAATGTATCTGTTTCTAGTGGTTTCTTCCGAAACCAAGAAATTAAATTATTCATGCTTTTTGTGAGAATTCTTATTATCCTTTCATTACCTTTCCAAGCTATAATAGATAATCTATTTCTTATACTTTCCTTTTAATCCACAACTCCATAATTATTATGGAGTTTTTCCAACACTAAGAATAGGCCAGGGCTTAGGCCTTTGAAAAAAATAATAGTAGGATGAAATCCATTGGAAAAGGAAGAGAATACAACAAAAATGAAATGAAAAAAGGTTAAAAAACGGTTTATCTCGATTTCCGGCAAAACTACAAGTCCTATGGAAAAAAGTTAAATGGCAAAGTAAGTCGGTAATAAAGATACTTTTTTTCGCATAACCTCAAAATTTATGTGACAAATCCAAACAAACAAGTTTTTGACTTCTTGTTTTTATCTTTTGCAAAAAAGAATTCGCGAAATTTGGTAAAAACCTACCTTCTTATGTTCCAAACACCCTTATTTTGACTTAATATCGAAAATGAGCCCTAATTTTCAATCGAAAATTCTCACGTTAAAATATCTGCTTTTTTTAAAAAAAGGCGATAGACTTTTTGTTCGTTGAAATATCCACTTTCTGATGGTATAAAAAATGTATACATTACTGTGGTAAATGTTCTCAGAAAATTAAGTTAATAAAGTTAATATTTAGTAAGACATCTACAATATTTTGAGAAAGTTATAGAATATTCTTTAAATTATATGGGTAGATAATTGATATTTTAAAATTATACTTACATACCTGAGTGACCTACAGAAAATATTACCCCATTAAGGGTTTTTCTTAGATAACTGAGGAAGGGGCTAGTACAGTATGGGCCTTACTGCTTAATTTTCGGATTCGAGTTTCTTTCGTTTCTTTGCATATCCTGAGAACATTTACCACAGTAATGTATATATTTTTAACAGCATCGGAAAGTATAGATTTCAATGAAGAAAAAACTCCCCGACTTTTAAAAAAAAGCAGATATTTTAACGTGAGAATTTTCGATTGAAAATTAGTGTGCTTTTTCGATAGTGAGTCAAAATAAGGTGAGAAAATAATTATTTTAAATAAAAAAAATACAGTTTGTTTGGGACGTAAAAAGGTAAATTTTTACCAAATTTCGCGAAAAAAACAATTTTTCTTGAAAGGGTAAGCATATAAAACCAAAAACTTGCTTTATTTAATTTTTCACATAAATTTTGAGGTTATGTGAAACTTGTAAACACATATGTTGAACATATTTTTATTACAACTTTGTCATTAAACTTTTTTTCCATAGGAATTGTAGTTTTGCCGGAACTCGAGATAAACCGTTTTTTACCTTTAAAGCCACACCCCTTTCGGTTTCAAATATTGTCGACCCTGCCCTGGGACTCTGATGAATAGAAAAGTATTGTAGAATCGAAAAGTGACGTCATTTTGTCGTCATAAGGCATAACCGTGGTATAACGATGATACGAGTTGTGAGTGCGAACATTTCTAAAGTGACGTCACTTTTCGATTCTACAAAAGTTTTCTATTGATCGGAGTCTCACGGCTGGTCTAGAAGTAAAGTGAACTATGGACAACGAAGAAAGGGTTCAGTATAAATCTTTCTGATAGAATCAACTCATTAAACGAAAAATACCAATAACTTCACTAGTAACAAAATGGTTCATTATATAAATAAGGAATAACAAGATTACTTCAACATAAATATTCAAAATGGTTCGGCGAAAAGAATTCTGAACCCTCATTAAGATTTCTTGAGTGATGGTTGCGAAAACAATTCCTTATTCTCATTTTCATATCTTCAGTTGTCGTTGGTTGTTTAGTATATACTAGTTGCTTAACATATTTCCACAGAAATCAAGGGGTGTTATGTTGGGCGATCTCGCTGGCCAATGTATTGACCTAGTCCAGTTTTAATGAAATGCTTTATTAAGCCATCCAGTCAAAATACTGGCACGGTCAGGAGGTGCCCCATCTTGCGGACAATACATATCTTTTAATTGGGCCAGCTGAACATCCTCTAGGAGTTCAAATAAATGTACAGTCAAAGAAAAATAGACCAACACGATTGTAGGTGTAGGTTTTGGTCCAAGTACTAAAGAAAATGTGTTTGTGCACCAATCCGTTGCGATGAGAAGTACACCCGTCGATAAATAAGATTTCATTGAAAAAATTCAAAATCCCGTTCAATTTTGGTATAATTGGACATTTATATTTGATATTATTCCCCTAATATAGGTTCAACTTATATCAATCAACTAAGGTACCGAGAATACCTAACTCTTTATCTTCGGTTATCACAGATTTTGTCCTTTCTTGTTTTTGAGAGTACCGAATACTTCCTGTAACAGTGAAACTTTCTACAAGATTTTTAAGATTCTTCCCTTGGATGACACGAACAGGATATGTTGCTTTGTGTCTTCGACATGCCAATAACGGATTTTTAAAGCATTCTTCAATATTGAAAACCATATCGATAATTTCATTTTGAGAAAAAATCCGCCATTTTCATTAAAATTATTAAACAATGAAAATCAAAAATATCGTAGAGAACAATTAAAATTATTGTCAGGGTGAAATTAAGGTAATAGAAATTTACTGTTTGTTTTCCATGGCCATGGAGTCTTGGAAAAAAACCCATAGTAATATGAAGTAGACGATAAGGAAAGTATTAGAAATAGATAATAGATAATCTATTATAACGTGGGAAATATAATAGAATTTGAAATGGAAATTAAACTCCAGGGCCCAGGCGCGGATCAAGGATTGTCATTTGGAGGGGGGTGGGGGCTTGACGTCACTGAAGGTTGATTTTAGCACAATTAACACTAAAAAAGCTTACCACTCAGATGATTTGTTAGCCCAGCCCCTGGATCCGCCAGTGCGGCACGGCCTTCTAAGTTTAAAATTTTTTATGAATAATAAGAAATCACACAAAAAACATGAATCATTTTGAGTTCTTGGTTTCTGAAGAAACTTTGAAACAGATACACCTAACCTTATACTGGGCGAAAGGAAATTAAATGAGTTATCGTGACATAAAAAAATTGGGGTTTCATTTAAACAAATCAAATTATCCATTGTTAAACTTTTGAAAACTGATTGATGATATCTGATACAATAAAAAGAGTTCACCATTGTCATTCTAGCTCTTGCGAATATGGAGGGTGGTCAATAATTTTACTCAATTAAAGCCTCCTATGATACCAGACAGCTATAATATTCACCTGTTTCTAGATGTTAACATTTTGACAAATTATCAAATAACGGTGCATTTCAGGTAACATACATGTAAAGTTGACAGAGGAATCCAAATATGTAATCTTGTACAGGGTGAGCTATTTAAAGAAATGTAACTTCAATTATAACTACAATCTTCCGTCCACGCTCTTTTGGCCCAACGGAAATCGATTTTGCCTTTAACAAAGAAGGCCCCATTTTTAGTGTTTGTAGTACTGAATTCAGTTACCATTTGAGTAAAATACTTTGCAAATAAATGAATTTGAAAATACCTGGTCATTAAATGAATTGCCAAATGTAATTTAATTATTGCTGATTCGCTTATGATATGATTTCCTGATTGAAATTCTGTTGCAACGATTAACTGAAAATTCGTTTCAATTTTTTTTCTATCGAATCCTAAAAACTGATTTGTTTGAAAGCACATCATTCAGCTGTCAACTTTCGAAACGCAAATTGGATAGGGCGGACAAACACTGCACCAGCCACTTCCTCTCCAATTAACACGACTTGCGGGACAATTGGCGACGACATAATTTACCCTATCATGCAAATGCAATTAACTGTTTGGCAATGATGGGATAAATATTCAGTCGATGTCATACGGTGACATAAATGAATCACATTAATGTGTTCAGAAGCAACAATA
Organism: Octodonta nipae; assembly: GCA_034190945.1. Taxonomy (NCBI): domain Eukaryota; kingdom Metazoa; phylum Arthropoda; class Insecta; order Coleoptera; family Chrysomelidae; genus Octodonta; species Octodonta nipae. The sequence goes on along the minus strand of CM067222.1, from coordinate 84,608,012 downwards.
TGTGTTGATTTAATCAAATTTATCATTTCTGGCATTGAAACTGGACATTTTTCACAGCTGAGTTGTTTCTAATGAAATTCCGTTCAACCAAAAGCCCAACCCTATTGACGAAATTTGCTCTTTTATTAAAATATGGAGGCAAAAATGTTAAACGAGACAAAAAGGATTTGGTCTTGATGTTGAATGTTATTCAAATAATGAATAAAAGGCAAAAGTATTTATTGAAAACGCTTCCATTAATCATTAGAGTGATGAATGAATTTGGGTTGTGTAGTATTTAATGTGACTTTGGTATGAATTATGAGTTTTTGGTGGACCAGCAGATTTAGTGGTTTTCAGAATAACGAATGACATACTATATTTTTAAATAATTGCCTTGATGTTCCGCATTTTATAGAAACTACGTTATAAAGGATGTCTCAGAATGTTTGTAAAGAGAAAAGTTCTTAACAGAGGGCTCTGCTTATACCGAGTGTTAACGGAATCGCTCAACCATGTGTCATTCGTTTGTTTTTAAAGTTAGAAATTTGAAATTTTGGTAGAACATATGGGCATTGCGGCCAAAAAACATTTTTGTATTTTAAACAGAACCCTGAATATATCTTATTTGATGGTCCTTAATATTCCTCTTATAATGACATATGTCATTCTTTTGTACGCAAGACAATATATATAATATATATTGTTTCTGGTTAGGCATCCCTCATCAGTTGCGCTTCTCACAATTGAATGTCCTCTCTCTCTCTCTTTGGCTTTCTACTCGCACTCGCATAAAGTTGAGGTGAGTTAATTTGTAAATGTCACGACTTTTTCTTCCCTTTTTAGTTGAACCAGTGCCATGGGCAGTGAATACTTGCCGTCTTTGTCTTCTTTGAACATTCTGCAGACATTGACTATGGTATAACCAAGAGATGTGAGTTCCGTCCTTATTTCTTCCTCAGTTATTGTTGTAGGCACTCCTCTTATGACGACTCTTAAAGTCTTCTCAGTAGGTAAGTCAAACGTGTAATACTCTTGACCAGTGGAATGTAGCAGAGCTGTCATATTCCGGTGATCATTTAGTGTTAACGGAAAGATCTGAATTCCATTGTTCTTAACTACTGCTTGCCTGAATTTTATTCCTTCCCTATTGAATTTCTCTCTATATTCATTCCACAGTACCTTTCGTAACTGTCACTGGCGGAACCTTTTGTGAAATGGTGAACGATTTTGATTGTTCTTGTTGGCGGTCATCTTGAGAGGATTGCTGTAAATCTTTATTATTGCCTTTAGATGTTGATGCTTTATCTGATAAAAACTTTTCGCTGTTGTCTTTTACTTGTAACGAAATTTCAGCTGGCCTGGAATCTGAGGTTTCTTCAGCGGCGGAAAATCGCTGTTTAGACTATTATAATCTTTAATATCATCATCCACGTCAAGGGTGTCAAATCTATTATTGGTTTCTATGGTTTTAATGTTTTGCTGTACATTTTCTGGTTTTTTTTACTCTCCGTTTTCTTGCTGGCTGACTGATCTGTTCTTCTTCACTAGTGGCTGGCAATACTGTGATTTGGTTGAGTTTCTCACCCAACGCATACAAGAGCTTTTCTAGGAAAGTCCTATTTTGTGTGAGGATATGTTGAATGAAATCCTCTTGGCTGCAGGGTGCTGCCATGTTCTCCGTTGTTTGTCACAGGTTTAATGCACACGGGGTGGATCTCACAGATACTACACAGTTGTTACACCACTGTGTTTTACGCTTTGCTGCACAACTTGAAAATCTCAAAAAGTATTTGCTAACGAATTCAAAGCTTCAATCTGACAAAGTCACTTTGACAGAAAGAATGTCCTCTCGAACACCTCTTTATGTATTTGATACATTTCGTTAAATTTGAAGACGCGAGATGTAAAGACCGACGTCTAGGATTTTCGGGGAAAGTAGAGGTTCCGAATGTGGAGCCGTTCCATGCAATTGCTGTTACCCGTAATTCCTAGGTTAGAATGTCACGATGAAATTTTCAGGTTAACTTCACCTGTCAGAGATATTGAATACTCTCTTCGAGGTGTCATTCTTTTGTACGCGTACACCTCTAGGTGCTAGTTTTCCCGAAAATCCTAGATGTCGGTCTTTACATCTCGCGTCTTCAAATATTACAAACAGCCAATTATTTTCAAAGCAAGACAATTATTGTCAAATTTAATATGGCGGTTTTCTGATGTCATCAAACAGTTTTTGAGAAATTCACGGATAACTACACACTATTTAAATTGAATTTGTAAAATTTTGAACTCATCAAATGTAAATGCTAATTGCGGAAACGGTTCCCATTTTTTTAATTTGTCAATTGCTCAAAATGTTGGATAGTGTCATACTTTTTAAGAACCGGGAACCAAGAGTTAGTTAATACCTCAAAAAACCTAATAATTGTTATTGTGATTTCCATAAGAAGTAGTAAAATTTCTGAGCTTTTTAGTAATAAAAACAAAAAACAAAAACCGACTTCAAATAAACATAAAAACTAATTTAACTAAAAACCAATAGGCAAAATTTTTCTTTAACAAGTAAATGTTTATTTCAAAACTCTTTGACAAGTTGAACCTAAAATAAATAAGTTCCTAATAGCTAGGTAGTTATATTTTTATAAGTCACTTCCATCTTTTAAGAAGTCGTTTAATTATCATGGATTTAATTTAATTCCAATAACTCTCCCGTCCGTGGCAAAAATAGCTTTTATTGATAAAGCCTAATACCTAATTGATGACTGTTTCAATAGTAATTAACTTCTGTAACAACTTCCGATATTACCAAAATTAAAAATACTATATTTTTAAACATTATCCATACTTTTTGGCAAACGTCGTATACAGTTGAAAAAGTTAACAGTGACGATTTCAGTTTCGGTTTCAGACCATGCAAATCTTTTTTAAGTTTCCCAATATTTCAAAATTATAAATGTATCATATATTCCATTTTGGTGAAAGCGCTAGCAAAATAAGCTTTTTATTATATATATTTTCCCGTTATGTCTTTGAAATTTGAGGATTTCTATAACCATAAACCTCTCTTGAACAACGTGAATCATTTTGCAAAAATCCACGCATTAATGTTTTAGTTTTGCCACATAAACATCCAGAGCCTACGTATACAGGGCTTTCATTTCAAAACTAGCCACCCAAAATAACTTTTAAAATATCTTTTAAACAAAAGGACAAAAAAACACGTTAATTTACATTTTACACGTATAGGTCACCCTGCAGTTTCAACCCCTAAGGGGGGGTGAATATCACTTCTACAAGTTTAAATAAAAAGGGGTATCATGTGATACCTCCTTTTAAAGGTCTCTTCTTTCCAATCTTTTGATATATCATTTATTAAAATCAGATTATTTTTTACAAAGTAATGACCTAGAAACCGTTAAAAATTAAATTTTAGGAAATAATTGCCAATTACACCAAAATAGGTTTAAGGTGGCAAATGAAAATCAGCCATTTTGCACCAAACTTCTTATAAGGGAGTTTTTGGGTTCGCTGATCACGAATGTGATGATGGGAAAATCCCACGAGACGAAAATTTCGTTTGCAATCTTGAATTTCGTAAATTCGGGACTCATGATCAGAGACCGACCCCAAAAACCCCTATGTACTAATTTTGGCATATATCGGTTGATGAAAAAAAAAAATTCCGCCATCTTGGATCCGCCATCTTGGATCCACCATTTTGATTTTGCAAATCTGATGTCGGATTCGTGATCAGAGACCCTGAAAACGACCATAACCAATTTTGGTGTAATTGGCAATTATTTTCAAAAAATTAATTTTTTTCGGTTTCTAGGTCATTACTGTGTAAAAAATAATTTGGTTTTAAAAAATCATGTGTCAAAAGATTGGCAAAAAAGAGACCTTTAAAAAGAGGTAACACATGATACCCCATTGCATGGTGACCGATACGTGTAAACTGTGTTTCACCGTAAATATAAATTAACGAGTTTTTTGTCTTTTTCTTTTAAATATATTTTATAAGTTATTTTGGGTGGCTAGTTTTGAAATGAAAACCCTCTAAGATATCTTCCATCTGAAAAGTTACATTTCAAATGTATACCAATGATTATGATTTCCGGGCCATTTGCAGAAAAATTTAACTTTTTTGTTGTTTTGTTGAGCTATAACTTTTTTTAGTTGTTTTTAATGCGTTTTGAATAGCTACTAGACTTTTAATGCAAATATATTAATTTTAGGTCTGTTAAACCTAAATAATATAAACTTTTTTATTTTCTCTGTCAATTTATTTTCATAATTTCTAGTTATTTACTTCATAATAGAAACATGAAAATTTCAAACAATGTCTCTGACATCTTTGTAGTTCAGGAAATCACTTCACGACCTAGACGAATCAAATTTTTTGGTTTCATGCATAATCAAAATTCAAAACAGACCAAATAATATGTTATCTATATATAAATAGGCTAAGACAAAAAGATTAGGTACCATTTTCTCCTCTGTCTCTCAACCGATTTTCCTCATTTTTATTTTGTTTAGTAGCTACTAACGACCTTCAGTGCAGAATGCTAATATTAATTTATAATAATGGTTCGTTCATTAAATAAAATATAATAAAAATTTATTATTTACGTCATAATGTCAACGCCAAACAACTGAATGTGCCGCGTTCCGCCACCGCCAGATTCAAAACATTGAGTAATTATATATAGAGGGACCAATGCTGTTTATACTTAGAGCATGTACTACTGGAAGTGGCATGCAAGAGTTGTTATTGTTTAGTGGTAAAGTAATCGTTGTATATTATAATTATACAGGGCGATTTCAGATATGTTCAAAATATTTTTTTTCGTGGGTGGCACATAAACAGTTGCATATATAGGGTGTTTAAAATACAGAGTAGAGTGCAATTATAAAATAATTATATAGGGAAGCCCATTAGCGGTTGAATTTACAGGGTTCTTGGAATAGAAGGTGCAGTAGAATTACGGTTATACAGGGTGGTGCAAAGAGTATTATACAGAGATGCATATACAGGGTGGCGGAAATGAAAATGCAACATTTTGTAACCCATAAGCAGTTGTATATATAGGGTGAGAGGAATTATAGATATACAGGATGATGATAAAAAATGTTAGAAACGGAAATGATTTATAGAATAGCCCACGAAGAGTTCCATATATATGATGATTGAAATATAGGTCAGAGTAGAATTATAGTTACAGAAGATAGTTAAAAATTTCATAAACAAAAAGAGTAAATACCGTGGCTCATAGGCAGTGGCATATACAGAATGGTTTACCGGGTGGTTAAAAAATGTTAAAAAATATTATGCGTGGTCCATGAGCAGTTGCATATACAGGATGCTGGAAATATATAATGAGATGGAATTATTATAATGAGGATTTTAATAAATGTTTGAGAATTGAGTGCATTTATAGCTATACAGACAGGTTAGAAAAAATAAATATGTATGGTAGCCCATTAGCGATTGCTTTGTTGTCATATTAAATTAAGAATTACGAATTTGAACACAAATAATGTCCTATGAATTATATCTGAAAAAAACTTGAATTTCTTTACTTATTTGTAGAAGCGAGATGTAAGACCGACATTTAGGATTTTCGAGGAAACTATCACACAGAGATTCCGAATCTGGATCCGTTCCGTGTAATTGCTGTTCTCCCTAAGGTCCTAGGATAGAATGTCACGATACGATTTTCAGGTTACTTAACCTGCCAGAGATATTGACACAATTGGTCGAATTTCGACCACTGGGCGACAGCTAGTTTTAATTATTACAATAACTTATGCAAATGTTAGTCTGAAGTTGGTAGACAATGTAACTCGTTTCTCGAAGTTTCCTTGGACTTCCATCGTCTTGAAGTGGTTGATCTCAGAACGTTTCAATAGCTGGGTATCTGCTATCGTCATCAGGTGATTGGACGGGATAAGACCCACTGACCATGACCAACGACGCATGACCAGTTAAGGGTATCATATAAATTCGAAGGATAATATGAATTCCCTATCATTGATCTGATGACCATAGCAGATACACAGCTGTTGAAACGTTGTGAGATCAGCCACTTCAAGACGATGGAAGTCCAAGGAAACTTCGAGGAACTTATGGAAATATTCCTACATTTGTCATTAGACCAACACAGATGGTGTTGCTAATGCCATGCGGTAAATTAATTCTGCAAGATTGTTGAGGGGGTCTCCCCTCAAATTTTTCCTGTCACAGTTGGTAGAAATTAGTGTGTGTTGGTAAAACACTATTTTATAAACATACCGTTCAAGCTCAGTAATAGCCCATCGAAAGCAACCATATAAGACATGGAGTGCTAGTTCGTCAAATTGAAAACGGGAGGCATCATCCAAAGAATTCTGACAATTGTTTTCTCCAATCGTAAAGTGAATTTGCAAGGGATGAAAATAACAAAAGGCATAGTGTTGAAAATAGTGAGTGAAAATTTTGGTATGATTTTTTTGACAAGTGGAAGCCGCGTTTTTTCACAGTCGAACAACAAAAAATGATGATTCGGAGTGCTATTTGAAAAAGCGGAAGATAAATAGCGAATGCCGGCTAAAGCTTCATCATTCAGCAGCCAAGGTGATCGCCTGTGTAGTGTGAGACACGCTTGGAATTTTCCTCGATGCACCGATCCACAACTCGATGAAATCGACGGTGAAATTTACAATAGAAATTGCTTCCACACCCCCGTATGCACCAGATCTGGCCCTATCTGACATGTTCGCTGATCTCAAAAACATACTACAAATAAATCGATAATGAAGTTATAACCTTAAATAAACTTTGCCGCAAAGCCAAGTCGTTCAGTAACAACGACATAGAAAGTTTAGTTTCTCTAGGCAGGGACATGAGGGCAACTGTCGACCATTAGCGCTTCGTTATGTGTGAAATTAAATCTACAATTATTTATTTTAGTTAGTGTCTACTGTATTAAATGCACATTTATATCTATATTAATCGAATATTTCTGATTTGTACCCCTTTAGTTAGATCAAAAATCTGTTTACTTAACCCCCCCCCCTAAAATATAAAAGCCAAAACCTACCATTTCTGGCAGCGATCGCAAAGTATGTTGATCAATAAAGTCGAATATTGCATAAAAAATTGTTTTTAACCGATTTCAAAAAAGAAGGTAGTTATCAATTTGTATCAACGAATTTGAATCGTTTAATCTGGATTTTGTTAACGATGATGTCTAAGTGGTCCCATACTTTTCCAGTAACATAGCTTATACCGTTTTTAGGAAATCTTTAAAAACTTGTTCTTTTATAGTCATTTTTGGTGAAGGCGATGGTATTAAAGAAACCAATTGTCGCTGTTCGACACAATATTTTGAAAAGAACTTATTCTCCTTAAAAATATTTAATGGTTCGAAAAGTATACTGAAATCATTAACATTTCAGTTTTTCAACTGTATACGAGGTTTGTGAAAAAATATGAATTTTGCTTAAAAGTAATGTACCTTTATTTTTGATATCTAAAATGTGTATAAACAATAGTTTATTTGAATTAGAAACTATGCTATTTCACTAAAAAATCTATAATCTTTTTTAATTGAAAAACTAATTGTATTATAAAATTTTACACAGTAGGGGCTATTAAATTAAATCCAAATATCTCATAATTCCAAGATCTAGAAAAGATAGAAATTCTCAATTCATCTAAAATACAGTACCTAACCTACCCTAAGTTCGAATCATATGCAAAATGTTCTTAATATAAATAAATATTTCGAAAACAAGTTTCTATTCTATTCAGTAGTAAATGTGGTTGTTCAAAATAATGAATGCTGATTAAAAGTAATTAAAATACTTCATTTTTCGCAATATCGAAAAAGTTAATTAGATTTGGTTGTGAATTGCATGCAATTATATCATAAAAATTATAAAATAAATACATTTCTAAGAAACAAAAACAGACATCAAAAAACACAAAAGTAACTTAATTAAAATGCAAAATATGTATTTTTCTGCAACAGTTAAATACTTTTCTGAAGTCGATGCCAAGTTAAAGTGAAAATAATCCGGTAAGTACATTTATAACTTCTTTTTTGCAACTTTTCTGTTTAACTTGGCACCGACATCAGAATTATTTAATTAATTTTTTTTCGTATAGCTTAGTTACTTTCGTGATTTTTTAAGTCTTTTTTTATTTTTTAAATGTATTTATTACTTGTTAGGCTCAGGGCTTAACGCCCAATTTTTTACTTTATAGTATAATTTGGTAAATCTTAACTGAAATCAAAAATACACATTTACCCCCGGAAAATTAATGTAATTTATGGCATTCATGTGTCTTTCTACTGTCAGTTCACCATGCAATTTAAGAAACGAAATATTCAGTATATTCCATTATCAAAACGATAAAGTTTCGCTTTTCCAGATTTCACTGATATTTATTACCGTAACATTGACGCTAGAAAGGCAAATATTTGAATATGTGACCCGGGAGGTGTTTGATGTGTGCGGTGTTATGTAATCATCGATTCAGTACGTGAGATTTGCGAGAGATTTACTGTATGTTTAAATGCATTATTGTTTATCAATAATGTAGTTCGGTAGACTACAGTAACTATGAGATGAAATAAAAATTTAATGATGATATCACTAATGAGATGTAATTTTTTAGGTTTCTGTATGTTTAATGACTTAATATTAAGCAGTGCAAACCAAGATTGGGCGTTGAACTCTGTTCGTTAACCTAATAAAATGTTTTATAATCATGAGGACCGTAAAAATTTCGTATTGATTTTTCTTGTGCAAAGTTGTGCAATTTGTAAAGGAGCCAAGTTATTTGTCCACTATATTTAAGGTTATTTGATACTAAAAATATTACAGCAAATAGCAAACGTATGTCGAGTATTGCGAGTAAACCACTGAAACAGTTACTATTTTATTGTTCTTTAAAAATCCATAAATTTCGAAAACTATACTTGTTTGACATATGCTATCTTTCGAACAACTCCATGGAATTAAATATATATTCCTAAAATTAAGGAAAAATGTACAGTGTTACATTTGAAATAATAAACTCAGTAGCCATTTCCGATATGGCCACATTGTGTTCGCAGAATTAGCTTTTACCGAGAAGATATGAATACAAATTTATTCGGACAAGTTAAATATGGTTGCCCATATGAGGCTAATCTAAGTTCTTCGCACCGCACCTGTATATATTGATAATGGATGAAGAAGTTAAAAAATCTGCTTTTATATAAAATAATGAAATACAGAAGATCAAGTGGAAAAACCTGAACTCAAACAATGAATTAAGTGAATTGTACAGTCAATTACACACAATATACGTAACTTCCGGATTTAAGACAAAATTTAATTAAAACCGTAATTCTATTCATTGATTCAGAAAATGTTTTGTAAATAATTTTTGTCACTGAACACATCTACACCGATCTGTACAAATCCACAACTTCAAATATCACGAACAGTCAGGGAGAGGGAAACAAAAACAAATATCTATCATCTGTCCACAGATGGACTTAATTATACCTGTAAATTTTGTAATTTTCCCCCCGCTTGTCTTGAAAATATCCGATTTGGTAGTTGGAAAAAATTAACGAAATTCAATAGTATTTTCATATGTCAAAATGAAAAATGCCAGTAAGAGAATTTGAAAAGCCAAATAAGCTTTCTAGATGGAAATTATGGTTACCGATATATTGGACTATAAAAAAATTTTAATTGCGTGTTAATTTGATAGTTTAGTAGTATCACATTAATCGCAATATTGAGGCTTATTTTACAATAATAAATGACATTTGGGCATTATTACTGCCCCTTAAGATGTTTACCTTAGAGTAGTGTATGACCTTGATAAATATTTTTGAAATTGGAAAAATGCCCTATAAACATGTAACAGACATTTTCAATAGATGTGCAAGTTTCTGTTAATTCTTTACGAAATTAGGTATACACATTTCACGTTTAGGGTGATTTTAAGGATGTAAAAATGCCAATGAAACTTAAGATGAAAATAATGTAACTGTCTTTTCGAGATTTTTCAATCCATTGAACGCAAGAATATATTTTTTCTAGTCGAGCACCTTCATCAGTTGCTCTCTCCTCAACTGATTGAATTATCGAATAATTAATTAAGGATTTAGTACATATAACTGAATTTAATATTTTTATCGCGAAATGTATTTCGACATCTAATACTTTTAGAAAAACAATATCACAGACTCCAAATCGATTTGAAGTCTCTGTGAGCTTGTAGTGAGATGTACACGTATATGTACATGTACATTTTATTGCCAACATTGTTTAATCTAACTGTAGAGGAAATATTTAAAAGTTTAAAATGGGATCAATCGAGAACAAATATTTCCATCCTGCAATGGTAAGTGAATTGTTCCCAGTAGGATAAATAATGGAATTGGAATCGTCGCCTTACCTGAATTGTGTTTCTTTTGTTTTGATGTCCTCTATAGTCATTTGTACAATTTAGCACCCCTAACCTTCGTTCAATAACGAATCAGATCCCTTGTTTGTAACTTGGAAATTGACGATAAAAGACTTAGAGGATGTACTGGTACCCTCAGTATAATGCATCTTTGGTTAGTACTAAGGGAGTATGCAATAATCAAGCCCGTAGCCAGCGGTTCAGACCCCAACCCCCCCGAAATTTTGGAATTTTTCGTTTCAAGATTCATTTTTAACCAAGTATTCATGTTTTTCATAAGAAGAATTTTTATATTTATACAATTTTATACATCCTGGAAATACATGAACAAAAATATACAGTTTACAGTCCTGATTATTCCATCACCAATCAAAAAAATTAGATGAGTTCCCCCAAGTTAAGGGTTTAGTGTCAATTCTTAGACATTTTGAAGATGGTGATAACTACTTAGACTAGCAAGTTGGTATTCATGTAATCAGAATTGAATTTGTTAATGAGAAATGAAATAAAAGGACAGCTTCGTATCTCTGAGAAGTAGCGTCTGAACAAGGTTGGTATTAATTGCAAACTATAGACTTGTTCCTAAGAAGAGGTGGTTATAAATAAGAGTTATCAAGGGAAGTGAGACGTTCTATGAAATTGGCTCGGTCTCAAAGTGAAAAAAATACTTTAATCTTTCAAGATTACAGAAACACATAATGGAGCGCAAGGCAAAGCATAAAATGTTGGAAAACAAATGAACATAACAAAAATCAATATCTTGATGAAGCAAACAACGCCAACGAAATTTAGTAAACTCATATGTTCATATGGAACAAATAATTACAATGACTAAAGACAGTCAGGATCTTGAAATTAACCAATCATCTTATTCAGTGTAATGTCAATTCAGATAAAATGTAAATCTACAACTAATGCATCCTTCCCGTTACAACATAAAGGTGCGAAACTCATAAAGAAAAAAAGAACAGAGTATTTTATTTTGCACGGAACAGGCCTATGGAACGACAAAAACGACAGCAGGGCACCAACTTCATATGGAGTGGAACTAAAAACAGTGGACCGTATAACATAGTCGCCTGAAATAGGCACACTCTAATGAAATGGTTTGCTCTACCTGTCATTAATGCCAATTTTGGGAATATGGGACAAGTATTTAAATTAAAAAATTAAACTAAGGTGAGATGGCCCCAGAACGCAAAACAAAACTTCAGATCCACATTATAAGAACTGAGTTTTATTTACGTTTCCATTATTTTTTTTTCAAACATTGTGGTGTTATAAAATTAAAACTCATGGTAATGGAATATTTCGTTAACAATTGAAACATATGCTCACTATTGTCTTCTCTCTATTTTTAAATGGTAAGTAAAGTTGTATCAAAGCGGTAAGTAATTATTGATCAATTAAATAAATGAATACGCACTGACCATTAAATCAAAACAAATTATTGTACATGATCATATTAATGTTTGTAAACCTACAAACACCAGGTAAAATAATGTAGGTAATTGCCAATTCAATAATATATATTGACGTTTTGTGTTTAAAGAGCAAAAACAAAAACATAAATGTGTAATTTGAAAAAAAACAAATGTTATATATTAATCCTACAATTGAATTTAACAGAATCCAATTTAAAAAAATTATTTCGAAAAAATTGTTAAGGAGGTCTGGAATTATTTTGACTGTTCATTGGGTTAAAATTGTATATGTAGAACAAAGTGTAGTAAGGCAATTTCGTAAAATTGTCCGGATTACTGGCTGTCTATGCAGAGATTCTTCATTTTGTAGACATCTCTTTCTCTCAGAATAACTGTGAGGAAAAATCTCTGTTAGACAGCCAGTAATCCGGGCAATTTATGAAATTGCCTTACTACACTTTGTTTTGCATATACAATTTTAAATACTTATCTGTTGCAGGAATAATTTTGAGGAGAGAAAACCCAATGAACAGTCAAAATCTTAGAGCATTTACTTTCTAGAGATAGCCTGCAGTGCACAAATGACGTGGTAAGACTAAGGAGAGAGAGGGTAATAGAGAGGGCAAGAGGCTATTTCACTCGGTTGGGAGCTGCTTCCAATAAAGCATGTTGTTCATTGGCTGCGTGCACCGACCATCCACCCACTAAGTGAAATAGCCTCTTACTGTCTCTATTGCTCTCTCTTTCTAGCGTTGCCATGATTTTATGCTTGACAGGCTATCTAAGGTCAAAATAGTTAAAAAATATATATTTGGGGGCAATTGTTTGGCAGATTTAAAGTCACACATAAAACATAATTCAAAATGACTGTCATGTAGTGATTTTCTGTCATATAGATTTGTTAAAAAGTTTTTGCTTGTCAGGATAATCAATATTACAAAACCATCTCAATCAAAATGGGATAAACGAGACATATATTTACGAAATTAGTGTAGGTATCTAAAATGAATGATTTAGACCACCAATTGTATGCATAAATTTTTAATGTAATAAGCAATTGCCCCGTTTTTAACATATAATCTACGAACTTTCAAGGCATTCAAAAATAGTAATAATAAAACACACACTAACTTCAAATTTAGTATTTCGATTTATATTTGATTACTGATATTTGAACGAAAGGTTTTTACTGTCAGCAATTTATTTTTTATTAAAATATATTGGCATGTACATAATTTTTATAGATCTCTTTTTATAAGATTTATTTAGATTGTATTCTTTCTCAGGGTTTATACTTTGTTTTCTCAGAATATAGTATTATTAAGTTTTAGTATTATGACGGAAATTTCCATAAATTATTATACATGTTTATGTTCTGAATTTAATTTATGATTATTTTTTTACAGTAGTACGTAGTTTTATTTCCTGATCTTTTACCAACATCAAATCATACGGTTTTGCAAATATTTAAACCGAATGACTCGATTGAAATAATTTCATACCCTAAAAATTGGTTTAATCAAAATACTGAAAACGGAATAGAACATGTGTCAAATTAGAAATTCCCGCTTTTCACATTAATTCAATCTCCCAATGAACATGGTGCGCTGGTGTCGTACGGTTTCCGCAGAGTGCGTATAAGAAGAGTGTTGCCAAGGTACTGGCTAAATGCTGATTGGTTCCGCCATTTTTTGCAATAATTTCCGGTTTACTATAGCAACTCGAGAATAGATGTTTAGTGTTTGCCGTTCTGTTTGCCAGATCTGCTGATTTAAAGTAAATCTCACGATATCTGTATAATTTTATCATTTTGGTATTTTATTAAATTTAAGCCTTAACAATACATACGAACTAAATTATAAAATGTTGACAACATTATTCGACAAATTGGATATTACAAAGTATTGAGAGTTGCTGTTTGCGTACTTGCGATAGTTTTCTACGAACAAACCTAATAAAATTAGGTTAATATGAACTACGAAGAATTCACATACAAAAATGGAAATTTAAACATCACAGCTAAACAACCAGATTTATATTTAACATTAATAAAGTGTTAAGTCAATGAAATACCTTGTACATAGATAAAAATGACTTACACGCAAAATTTTATTTGCACATTTTTTTAGGAGTCAAGTTGATTATGGCATTTTCTACCAACTGGAGAATTTCAACAAACTTCTGAAGATATTTTCCCTTTGGAAATAGTAAAAAATACAATTACAGCAGAAAGATGTCAAACACAGTCATTTAATAGTAGCTAATTGAGATTTTTGTCAAGACAAGAAATAATATATGGAAAACCAATTTGTGAAAATGTTAGAATCCTTGGAAAAGAAACTATACTAGAATAAAATGCAAGTGAAATTTGTTCCATAATGATAACAGAAGAGATAATTTAATTATAGTAGTTTATTCAGTGATAAAAAGAATTGTTAATTACCTTTTATCCAGAGAGAGGTGAACAAGGAAATAGAAACACCAATTTTGTAAAGGGACACTTTTCAAAATAAATATGTAATACGAACACAACAATGCAACTATAAATAATTTTTATTTACATATTATTCACCAACATCTATTTGTTAATAAGTATAAAAATATTACAAATATACAATTTTCTCCCAACTATTTCAAAAAGTTTTATAACAAAGTAACAACTATAAAATCACTGAGTTTTATAGAATGTCAAAACAGGGGCACACTTTTATTAATATATATCACACTTAATACACTATAAACTTATATCAATTGCAGAGATTACAGAAAACGAAGACAACCGTTTGCAAAGAAAAGTTCACATATCAGATTTTCTAGGTTATATTTACGATACGAATAATTAAATCATTCTCACTTTTTCAGACACATCACCTCTAAATGTAGGATTTGTGCATTTCAATCCGTTGTAATTGCTAACTTCATAACATACCCTGTCGTCACACTTGCTCTATTCTGGCTATTACGTAAACTTCTTATTTGAAACCGTCCGCTGGACACTTTTTCAGTTTTATTCCCATATAAGTATGTCCTCCTTTGCTCCACACTCCATATCTGTACAGTTTCACAATACATACAACGTCGTGTTGCTTCTTATTGGTGGAAAATGAGAAAATGAGAAAAATAACCGTAACCGCACTAGGGGTTTCCAATGTTCTGTCGGGAATCGAACCCTCTGCTTATTTTCTTTATGTGCGAAACTGGTATTGTAGCGAACTCTCAAGAAAATTTCAAAGTATCAATGATCTATGGAGAGAAAGACATTGCACTGAAAGACCACCAGCATAGGAAGGCTACCTTAGAGATGGATGAATGGGAATAAACTAGCACCAACGAGAACCCAATCGAACAACATGGCAAAATATGAAACAGTAGTCGATAGAAATTTACTCTTCACAGTATACATTTATGCGGAATATTTAATGAGATGTTCCATTTTCGTTCCTATATGTCCACCCTGAGCTGAGAACCAACCAGCTAGGCTAAAAAAAAACTTGCGATAAAGATCTAACGAAATCTCTTATCACTTTCAACCCACATCAGAGTCGCTGGAAATTTCACACAAAAGTTTAATCATTGTAGATATAAAATTGCCGACAAATCAGTATTAGCTCGCCGGCTTTCGTAGTGTGTAACGGCTCCGAATGCTATCAGAGCGACTATGTGACTTTTTTTCAGGAAATCTCATTTTCTCGTGTCAAGAGAAGGTAATTTATACGCAATACAATGAAAAGGTTTCCAATTCGAAGGTCCCCTTCTCCTAGCTGATTGAATTACCACGTTGAACTAATGAGGTGATATATTGAGAACAGGAGATGCGATGGAAACCATTAATTCAGGGAATACGAAAACGTGTAGGCAGATCAACTCGGATTTTCGATGCATTTTCCATTTTGTTAATCGTTTTGTTGATTCATGAAAACGTTGCTTTGTGGCGTGTTTTTACATCCTCTAACAAGTAATGTTTGTTGCAAACCCAATTATTTTACTTTAGACAGGTCAATATTACATTTGGCATGTGTGTGGGCGACGTTACGAGCTGAACCAATTACTGACAACCGTTAGGTCTCTGTTTCGAGAAAAAGAGATAATAGAGACAATGTACACGATTTTTTTTTCATTCAATTATAGAAAAACAGGATACCAGAGAGCATTTTTTGTGCCTCCGCGCTTCAAAATGAAAATAGAAATGTAGTATGGGCTGACATCAGAAGCTTTTTTGAAATTTCAGTATATTCTCATTTGAGGATCGCGCAAATGACACTGCCAAAAAAGGTATTTTTGTTGTCCTCAGCAGGTGGGTCTTACTTTACTCACCAACACAGTCACATTCTAATCTAAATCAATTTCCTGCTTTTCATTAACTGTTTTAACGAAATCCTGTTTAAGTGATGCCCCACCAACCAACGATAGATCGATGTCAGGTTAACTATCCAATCCTCCATTTAAGTACTGACGTTCTAGCTACTTTGGCGCTGATAGTTTTATGGTTTTTTCATAGTTTATCTACTCTCACGTTCGTCGAAAGTTTCTACAAAGCAAGCAATAACTCTCAGACGATTTTGAAGAAGTAGTGACACTGAAGTAGTGTTCTGTGTACCAGCTGTTTATTTAGACTGTGAAAAGCAATGGCCCATCAAATGTAGAGGTGGCTACACAAAACTGTTTTAAAGCTGAAAAAGGAGCTTTCACAGGTAAAATTTCTCCCTTAATGCAAAAGGACCTGAACACCAATTGGGTAATCATCGGGCATTCTGAAGGTCGTCAAATCTTTGGAGAACCCGACGAATTCACTGCTGAGAAAGTAACATTTTTGCTGTTCAAAATGGTCTGAAAGATATTGCTTGCATTGAAGAAACTCTCTACGAACGTGAATGTGGAAAACTGAAGAAGTTTTCTTGAGGAAACTAAGAAAATTGCTGATAAAATCAAAGAACAGTAAGAACAGTTACCCTCCATAGCGATCCAAACATTCCAACGATTTCCTAAATTTTCAATGGTTTTCTTATAGAAGAATTTATCTTTTGCCTCAAAATAGGCTTATGTTGCGGCTGTAACCTCATCTTGGGATGCAAATCTCTTTCCCCGGAACATCTTTTTGAATTTGGGAACAGAAAGTCATATGGGGTCAGATCTGGTGACTATAGCTAATCTGGAAGCAATTCCAATCATAAACTATTCAATTTTACCATCGTCTTCCTCAACTTGTGGATCGGTGCATTGTCTTGCTGAAGCAGCGGAGTTTACTTTGTCACGGGAGGTCATTTTTGCATGATTGCATAGTTGAATCGACCCAATCACACAATATATTAGTTGTTGTCCGTCGGTTGACCCTTCGGAAGAAATATAATAATCAAAATTCAATGCGTGTCCCAAAGTAGAGAGGCCATCACGTTACCTGTTCACTGTTGTGTCCCCGGATGCTTTGGCCGGCTTTCGTCTGTTTTCGACTCGGCTGGCACTCTCTTCGATTCGGCATATAGTCATGAATACATGTTTCATCCAGGGTCATGTACCATCGCAAAAATTCCTTCCCTTCCAATAGCCCTCCAAGTTATTGATTCTTTGTTTTGAATCCACTGTGAACAAACGCTGCACTTATTTGGAGAAAACTTTTTCTTTACCCAAAATGCAAGTTCAATTTACGATCGGACGTAAGTTGTTTTCGTTTGGCAATTTTCTTGTTAACACTTTTTCAAGCGATTGCTGAGCTTGAACGGCACTTTTCCCATTAAAAATAGTGTTTGATTAGCACACGACAGTAGATTTTAGTTAACCTTCAATATGTCGACGACTGAATGTCATGAAAAACAAAATCGGCATGGCATTGACATCGCCATCTGTGTATGAGTCTCAGTACTTAATGACACATGTAATACGTGTCTCTTACGCTTACCAAAATTACTCTTATTTGTACAGTGAAAAAAAAAAAAATTTGAAGATACAATTCGAACTAAAATTAACAACTTCGAAATAGTAGAATTATAGCAATAATATACTCACTGACAAAGAAATTGCATCACCCAGAACGAGATGTTTAATTTTAATATTACTATGGTAAAACATAAATGCTATAGTAAGGAGTAAATGATTAAAATTTGGTAAAGTTTGGTGAATGTTTTTTCATGTAAATTTTTTTATTAATCGTGAAAGACCAGGCCTACCTTAAGAACCTTTCACTTGAATCATATTTTACAAATTTTCGAAAAATACCAATTGAGAAATAAATCTACAAAAATTGTTCACATTACCTTTCAATTTTATTCATTTAAAGACAATTGATTGTATTTTCAAATTTATGACATGAAATTTAATACATTGTATTTCCCTCTGCAATTAACATTATTAATAGGATTATCATTTGTTAGTGTTGCCTTGTAACTATGAAAGATGCGTACAGTTTAGGGAAACCAAATTACGATCATTTCGATATAGATGTCTCATGGCTGGTCGCTTGCGGAAGTCCTAATATAAATTTAACTGACGGTGTAATGGCCATGTTTCAAATGGACTCCACTGTTATGACGGATATTAATCATATTTATAGTCAAAGGTATTAATTCGGTACAGTATCGATCCCAACGTTGAGGGGATTAATACTAGGAATTCTGATATTCACAGCAGAAATTACGAATATTGATTAATATATATATATATATACAGGTTAACGAATTAAGGATTAGTCTGAATTATTAAAAATAATTTTGTTAAATTGTAATAGGTCGGAAAGTACGAGGGTGAATCAAATATGAACCGGACTTTTGATTTAAAAATTGTATTGGTACCATCAATACAAATTTTAATACATATTATTTTTCTACATAGTCTCCTCTCTTATGTATACATTTTTCCCACCGAATCGGAAGTTTTTACACCTTCGTTGTCCTCAAAGTGGTGGCCTCCCAGTTCTTCTTTAAGTGGCCCAAACATGTGGTAGTCACATGGCGACAAATCAGGACTGTAAGGCGGGTGTTCAAGGGTTTCCCAATGCATTTTGTTCAATTTTTCTTGAGTCAATGCAGCTGTATGTGGCCAAGCGTTGTCATGCAACAGAATCACACTTCGGATAGACATATCCCGCCTCTTTTGCCGATAGGCAAGTTTCACTTGTTGGAGTAGTTCGCAGTAATACTCAGAATTAATTGTACGGCGTTCGTGCAGAAAATCGATCAGCAGTACGCCTTCAATCAGCTCACGAATTGCGTAGATATTCGCCTCATTGATGCTTGTCGTGGGACGGCGTGCATGAGGCTCATTTGCCACTGTCTCTCGGCCATCTGAAAACTTATTGTGCCAGTCGTACACTTGGGTCCTTGAAAGTGTTTCATTGCCGAACTGTGCAGATAGTCTACGCTAAATTTCAGACGGTCTAACGCCCTCCCGCGCCAAAAATTTGATAACAACACGTTGCGCAACAGACGTATGCACCTCTTGCTCTGACATGATGCTACTAACAGCGCATCGACTACGCCTTGCCAAACCGACGAACTCCCCTCTTCTTAACATCCCTACCAAACATATATTGAGACGTCACGCCGCTCGAATTACCTACAGGGCGAAAAACAGAAAAGTCCGGTTCATATTTGATTCACCCTCGTATGTAGAATGACAAATAAAACATTGTTTTGTGAAAAAAATGAATTGAATACAAAACAAACTTTGAAAATCACCACCAAACTTCTAGATGTAATACTGGAACTCATGACGACTACGTTACGGTAGCAACCATACCATATACACAGGGTCTGTCGGAAAAACTGAAGAGAGTAGGCAATTTCTCTACTAACATCGAAGTGTACGGTTGCATTATTTCAAAATGACAAAGGTTTAGGAAAAGGAGGCGCAAAACGTCATCGTAAAGAGCTGCGTGATAATATCCAAGGTATAACAAAACCAGGCATAAGACGTTTAGCAAAACGTGGTGGTGTTAAACGTATATCAGGATTGATATACGAGGAAACTCGAGGTGTGCTTAAAGTATTCCCTGAAAATGTTATAAGAGATGATGTCACATACACTGAACATGTCAAGAGGAAAACAGTCACAGCTGTGGATATTGTTTATGCATTGAAGAGACAAGGACCTAATACTCTCTTCGATGTTTCATTCTTTTGTACGCAACACAATATATATAATATATATTGTTTCACGGAACCTTCATCATTTGCGCTTCCCACAAAAAAATGTCCTCTCGAACACTCATGTATTTGATACATATCGGTTTTGTAGATTGAAAATGTTATCGTGACATTCTAACCTAGGAGTTAAAAAACCTAGATATCGGTCTTTACATCTTCCTTCTACAAAACGGATTTAATTTTGCAAAATTCAACATTTTTGGCGAATGCGCAATCTTAACAAGTCGCCTCTAGAAGAGCCACATAAATTTTGATGACAACTTCTTCAATTTCTTCCAACTTGAAAGCAGCTTGTGCTAACCTGTACATCTAAAAAACAAAAAATTTCTTTAGTTATGTTATGTCATATTTTCAAACAGGTAGCCCTCAATTTGAAATGTATATTTTATTCAGATTTCAATGCCGTTGAAAACGAAGTGTAGTTTTTGAAGATACAGTTTTTTTCAGTGTGGTGTTATTTCCCAATAAAATCAAAAAGAGAAATAAATAAAACAGATTGTAAATTTTTTAAATTAATTTAATGGTAGGGTAGTGCAGAGATAAGTTTATTTTCCAATACTTTTCTAATAGGTGTCAATCTTGACGTGTTCTTCAAACTAGAAATTTTGTTCAAGGTTTGATCAATAAGAGGAAATCTCTCCTTATTTCAGAATTTTCAACTTTTTGAACAATTTTTAGACATATAGGATAAAAATATTGGTTATTATTTTTCTAGGGGATACTAAATAACACTACAATAAAAAAATGTTTTTCTTATTTAAAGCATATAAGATTTTTTTATATTTTTCCATTTTTTCAGATCTTGACAATTATAAGTTCAACTAAAATTAGGATTAACCTCAAAAATGCATCAAATGCAGCAAGTCTTATCAAAACAATATACTGAGGACTATCTACCATTTCATGGGTATTATAAGGATCCTAAAAATCTTTCCCGAGCCTCCTAGATGCAGCCAAACCGAATCGAATTTTTCGACGGCATTCTAGACAATCAGTTGTCCGCAACGACGTGAACTCACGATATTTCTACCTTCTGCCAGGGTAATTCATTTGTATGATTATGTTATACCCACCATGCACCCAGTCAATTCGGTATTCCTAACCTTAGTATGAGGCCAGTCGATTCAGATAGACTGTCTTCATTTTGGATTTTGGGTCAGTCGAATGCGGTACACGACACCCATGCAAGCTTAAATTTTTATGATTTTATACTTGTTTTTTTTTTGAGGTTATATAACGTGACTGTCCCCTTGATTGGAACCAGCAGAATTCACTTTTAAATCGTACCGGATTTTCATCTTGTCGCCAGTACCCAGCACTTCTCGCGAGCTCATGTTCAACAACTTAACAACTTTGTTATAGTTTAAATGCATAATCGGTGATTGCCCTAAGTGAACGTAAAAACGCCGAGTAGGCTTCATATTTTCCCACATAATCTGGTTGATGGTGATAATCTCATGTTATTTTGCATAGTTGATCGGGAGGACAAAAGTAATATTGTATTAACTCTGCAATCTCGTTGATTTGCCTGAACAATTTTAAATAGGTCCTGTTCCAGAGTCCGTTCTACCATCACGTCTGATGGTGGGTGTTTGGAAATAGCCCAGATCTTTTGAATTTAATTCGCAAGTCTTCCCGAGCAAATAGGACTAAAAGTTTCTTCCTTGGTCAGTTTGCAGTTCTAGTGGCAGCCGAAATCTGCTGTTTAAATTTATTTACAACGGAAAAATTGCCATAATTCTAAAACGCCTTGAACTCTTTTTTTCAAATTTGTTACCCGAAAGCTCTTTAAAACATAAAAAGCGTAATAACCTAAAACGAATGTTTTTTAATAAACTTGCTTGAAAACAGAAGGTTGCAAGTTGTTTTCTATGAATAGTTGCTGTAATTAAGAAAAAATAAAAATTTCAACAAAATCAAAATTGCAACTATTTCAAAAGTTATTAAAATTGTTGACTTGCAAGCCCATTCTCTCCTTGAAACACGTTTCTTTCAGATTAACTCCGGATTAGAGTTAATGTGTTCTGGTCCAGCTTGTACACCCAACAAAAGTTATATAGAATCACCCTTTAATTATAAAGAAAAATTTTTTAAGGAGGAAAATGTGATCATAGTAAGAAGGGAACAAATTTTCTGAAAAAGAGGTGGGTGTAAATCCGTAAAAAGAATTGTTCCTTCTGTGGCAGTATTAGTAATATTTTCGAAAATTTAATTAAAAATGCAATATGTGGGGTTATCAGAAGTCCAGAGGGAAAGAATTATTGCTCTGTCGGAACGGGTTATGACGCAAAGAGAAATTGCCCAAGGCGGTGTTTCAAAAACCTATAAAAGCTTCCTGGATCTGGGAACTCAATATACTAGGCCCAGGAGAAGTCGTGGAAGAGTTACTACAGAACACCAGGACCGCTTCTTAGTTGAAACAGCACAAAGAAATCTCACAACATTCCATCCACAACTACAAATGTTACCAGTGTTAGAGTTACAGTGGAAACTATAAATAAGAGACTTTGCGGTCGAGAATTGTTAGAAGACAGTTAAATGTTCCACAGATATCTCCACAAAATAAAATTGCCCGGCTTAATTGGTGATTGGAGCATCAAAACTGGGCAATTGAAGATTGGCGAAATGTGCTATTTTTGGATGAGACCAAAATCGTCCTACAATCAGATGATTGGCGAATTCGTGTGCTAAGAAGTCGTGGGAGACAAGCTAGACTCCGTGCTGATCGATCAGTCCCCAAACACAAAGGTGGAACTGTAATATTTTGGAATGGTATCATAAGTGATGGACTTGATTCCCAATAGACATATTCTATGTGGAATTAGTGCTACAACATGTAGTGAGCCTTTGTAGAGAAGCTTTCGGCGATTCTTTCCTATTTATGCAAGATAACGCACCTCCAAATACCAGCAGAGCGGAGAGAAATTGTTTAGACGAGTGTAACTGTTTTGGAATGGCCTGGTTGTTCCTAGGACCTTAATCCAATTCAACACTTATGGGATATGCTTAAAAGAAGCTCATCAGAACAACCCTGACAACTCAAGGAAGCAGCCTTATAGGAATGAAGAAATGTTTTGCAAGAAAAGTCATGCTAAGTTGAATTCGTTCTTGCATAGAACCAAAATTGTACTACTCCTCTGGTTTTGTTTTTTGAGATAATTATAGTTTTTGTTGATCATAACAAATTCTCATTACGGCTTGACTGGCAATTTTAAACTATTTGTATTTATTCTCAATATTTTTTTTAAATATAATATTTCCAATATTTTTTTTAAATAAAATTATTTTGAATAAACTGCGTCTTGTTTTAAAAACATTTATTATTAGTAAAATACTGTTGTAATGTCTAAGTACTTCTTGGGAAATAACACCACATTTAAAGAAACTTGCTGTATATTCCAAACGTTTCGGGGTCTAGATCAGACCCCGTTGTCAATGGTTAAGATGGATAAAAAAGGGGGGGCACAATTCTGAGATGTAAATTAAAATATTTGACAATACTAATATTTGATTTCTGACTGTTGTAATGCCTAGATGATTCTAAGTTTGGTTGTTTACATACATCCGATATCGATCTTATTAGATCTTGTTCGCCTTCGATAAAAATAAAGACTTCATAGAGCCTGAGATAAAAAAAGTCTATAGGATTTAAGCCAGGTTATCTTAGAGGCCAATATTGGGGTCACTTCGAACTATACATTTTTTTAAAAACATCTAACGATATTTCTTGCACACATCAAAGTGAAATGTCGAATAAATATCCACATATAATTTAGTTGGTAAAAAGTAAGTTTCACAATATTGGAATGTTGAAATCTCGCTTCACCTTAAGAGTGAGAATCGTCATCTTCTTACCAAACATTACTGTTTGTAGATTAAATTTTTTCCAAGAAACTTTGACTTCGTAGTTTGTTCGTATTTTGGGAAATTTCAATTTGAAATTTGAAACTTCTATACATACAGGAAATGTGTAGGTTCTAATAATGCTTGAACATTAACTAATTTATAAGAATGCAATATTTTCTTTCAAAACTTGCCACATATTGTCTTGCGTTCAATGGTTTGTAAAATCTCCATAGCATTACTTGTTTTCATTTGAACTTAGGTTAGCTTATTTCTGCATTTTTATCAGGAATGTCAAGCTATTCTGTGATCTTGTTCGTTTTTATATACTCTAATACTAATACTCTAAAATTGAAATTGGCACATGCCAGGATCTTATCTGTTTTCGTAATAATACTTGGTTGTTGGTCTTTAATTAGTGTGTCTGTTCAGGGTTAGTCTCTTAAAACCAATTTTAAATGGTATGCTTATGTTTTTTTGACATCATTAGCAGTTTTTGCTCTATTGCCATTATTTATAATTAATTTATAAACATATTACCAACCATATCAGCATACTCGTTATTTGGTTGGTTAAGTATTCACAAGTTAAGTGGCGAATAATATAGACTTACTCATTTATAATTTTGAGGGTTTCACTCCCCAGCCACAAACAAAAACTGCGGCTGTGATAATGGATTAAATTTTATTACTGAATCCATCATATAAACCAGAGAACGTGAGTGGAATCCCAGGCAAAATCGATGAACGGCTTGCCTCGTACCATTCTCTCTCCGCAAAGCGTAGCTCCGCTGCGCTAGAGCTTCAGAGAGCCGATCTCTTAGCGGCAATGTTGCGGCCTACGAGGTGCCATCATCGAGTGAAGATTAAGGATTTTCCTCCTATACCAGGTGTTCCCTAATTTTCTCCAATGAATTTGTGTTTTATACAGGGGGCATTTGAATGGCTGGGAAATCTGGAAGTTGGAGTATCATGGAGAGCACAATATTGTGTTTAAACCAAACACAGCTCAGTCCAAAAGTTCATAGTTTCAATTTATTTGTCATTTGCTTATTGTTTTAGAGCTTTGCGTCAAAAATTATATATATGAAAATTTAGTTTGGGTATCCGCACTTAATTATTGATAAAACATTGATGACATCGACCAACCAGAGCAACACGGGCGGATTTAAGGAGAGGTTAAAACGAGGTAATCTTAACTTCAGGAGCCTAGAAGAAGGTCACTTCTATGGGTTTAAACATCAGAACGACAATTTTTAATGTAATAGTGCAAGAAATCTGGGATTAATATTATATTTAGGTAAATTTAGTATAGGATCGCCTCCTCTGAAGCATGTAATCGCCTCCTCCTCCCAGTAGCACGTATCTGGATCCGCCCCTGCAGAGTAATATGGACAAATATGATCGAAAACATCCAAAGAAGATAAGCACCAATAGAAGAGGACGCTGAAATCAGAGGTGAATCCAAGGGGGGCCAAGACTCCAAAGGCACTGAGTTTAAACTAAAAAGGGAAAATGGCCATTTTTTCCAGTAACTCAGGTAACAGAAACCTGCAAAACAGCCACACGCCCAGTTGGGGGTAAATTTAAATCCCCCCCTCCACCTAAAGCTGTTGTCTGGCTCTGCCCCTGCCTGAAATTGTAGATGACGTCCCTGCATTTAACTGAAAATGAAAACAATTATTTGTAAATTTTTTGGTCAATAATAATATTTTGAGATAGATGAATATCGCTCTGTGGTGGTGGTCTTAATATCTGGCAAGATTGACATAGATGAAGATCGTTCTATGGTGGTCTTTAAGGTGCACCACAGCCAATTAATATGAAAATGATGTAAAAGTGCAAGAACTATATTGTACAGGTTGGAGAACGGGGTTACTCTAAAACAAGATAAACAAAACTGTTTCTCACAAAGTTGACAATTTTGCAATGAATAGTGAATTTGCTAAAAACAATGAATATATTCTGGGTTCAATCAAAATTATTGACAGAGAAAAAAACAGGGCTACTGCCTGCGTTGGTAGGTAGCCTGCAATGCACAAATATCGTGACAAAAAAGAGGACAATAAAGAGAGCAAGAGACTATTTTACTCGATTGGGAGCTGCTTTCGATGAAATACTACCAGCATGTAGTTCATTGGCTACGTTCATCCATCAAGTGAGATAACATGATGCTCTCTTTATTGCCCTCTCTTTCTGGTGTTGCTGCATTGCAGGCTATCTCCAGAAGTACATGCTCTAAGCGTTTGTATGACCACCTAAGGCCCCAAAGTGAAAAAGATATGACCAATGAACATAGAAAGAAGAAAATCAAGATGATCTTACCCCAGGATCAGGACAGTGACAGATTTGCTTATGTTACCGGCTACAATAATGAAAAAGTATCTAGAGTACTGACCCCAAATAGGACACAAGCCAGAGAAAATAAGAAGACTGACGGTTCTCGCGTTTTTTCATGTAAATGGAACCGAAACGATATTTTAAGAATTTGAGTTGGTGCGCCAAAAAAAGAAGCCATTTAAAATGCTGATATAACTAAAAATTCTTTATAATAAGTACCTATATATAGATATGTTGATAGTGGTATTTTGTAGAATAAAGTGTTCTTCATATTTTTTGCTTAGCCCGAATCAATTTGAACTGAAACAAATTCTTCTGAGAATTCTTGTACCAGATAGTAATAGACTTTCGAATATAAAAAAAATATATATAAATTACGAATACCGCATCATCAGACTTTTACTGTAACTAAAGTTACTTTTCTAATGATTTGCATAAATAATTACCATAGTAATTTATCCGGTAAAAACATATTCGACTGACTCCAATATAATGGACATTTGTTTGTGGAGCATGACAATTGAAATCGTTATATAAATTTGCCACCGATAATTGTTCGTTAATTTGAATAAGAGATTTCTTTGGAGATTTTTTGTTTCTGTTTCTAGAAAAGAAGCAATCACTGAAACTTACAACAGTACGAAGCGTCATGAACCGAAGGCTATAAATTACACTACTGATTTTATGAAGAATGTCATGCATTATTGAAAGAGCAGTAGGCTGTTTTTTACATTTTATATCATATTATGCTCCTTGAAATTCACTTGATTGAATATTTACAATAAATTCAATAGAACACGTAGGCGGATAAAACATGAAATTTTCAATTATGTCTTTTAAATGTTTTTATTCGAGTTTAATGAATATATACGAGGGTGATCTCCGTGCTACACCCCCGACCTATTTCCAGTAGACCTTCATGTTTAAAGTGTGTACAGTTTATGACACTGTATAGATTATGTCTTTGTAGTATTAGTGTTCGCGAAAATAATTTCTACTGTTCATTTAGTCCATTGATATGTCGCATTTGTTAGACTTGACGTATAAATTCACAGCACGCAATTTGGTTTTTTTGGATGTCAAGATGGGGTTAATGTAAAGTTAAATCCAAGTTTGTGGGGCCCTTGTCCTGTGGCCGCCATTTTGATAAAATAGGAATGGTTTTTACACTATATTGGTCAAACTAGTTGTCGCACAGAAAATTGGTAAGAACGTGTTTTCTTGCATATTCAATTCTCTACATCCCTTGTTCTATAAGTTTTAGTCATAGAACTAAAAATAACAAAGTTGTTAACGAAAATAAATTTTAATATGTGGGAACATTTTTTTTCTGGTCATTTAAAAAAATGGCATCATAGCATATGCCAGAGGGGTTTTCAGAGATTCATTTTTATTACAAACTTTTTTCTTATTATAATTATTTATTAAGCTTGTAGACCGCTGCGAAACCACAATAGTTTTCTCTCATCTTTCCATTATTTTTACAAGAAACATTTAAATGGCATTGCAATGTTGTTAACAAATCGTTACAAACTTTACTCTCCACAACAAAACTTTTGAATTGATTCTTTGTTTTCCAATAATTTCTAATCATAGTGTATATTTCCGAGAATCCGAAGCAGGTTAAAAAGGCTCAAGTAACCTATTTCCCAAACTACTTATGCCTCAGTGTCCATGATCGGAATGAGCTTCCGATATTGAAGTGTTGAGGAAGGATAGAGAATGAAATGAAGTCATTGTTGGAATGTATCTTTAAAATCATTCTCCTCGATTTTTTGCTATTGTTCAATCAAGTAAAGTTTTCACTCCTTTCGCCTTCACAGTTCTGGTTTTACTTTCCCCTAAAGGTTTTTTACAAACAAAACAATCTCTCAGGATGAAATAACACTAAATGCACATTTAGAAAGGTCAAACGACTTATCACAAAATTCAAAATAGCTTTCATATAACTCAAAATTTTGTTCACAAAACTGAAAATACTTTTCGCAAATAGAAACGTCTGCACGTGATGAAATTCGTAGCATAACTGAAAGAAAACTTTGAAGGCCAGCTGAACCTCCTACGGACGAATAATAATCATAATAATACTTTATAGTAATATCAGGCAGATGTTTTTCCCCGGACGGTTATTGAGCATTTTTCTCGGAAATGTACAATCTGATTAAAAATTATTAATTAAAAATTGTAAAAACCAATAACTTCAAGGGTTTTGTTTTATAGTGTAAAGTTAATAACTAGTTGTTGACAACATTGCATTGTTAATCATTAAAATGTTTCTCGTAAAAATAATGGAAAGATGAGTAAATACCGTAATAAATAAACAAATTTAAAAATATATAATGAAAATTATTCTTTAAAAACGCTTCTATCAAAATGCTACGATGCAATTCTTATATATAAACAACAGAAAAATAACCTATAAAGACCAAAAGAATATTTGTTTTCATTTTTTTCAATTTATGGTTCTACTGCTAAACCTTATAGAAACAAAATTTTGTGAATTTACTTTGCAAGAAAAAATAATTATACTATATACTCTGTGCGAGGAACAGTATGCCCAATATAACATAAATACCATTCGCACCTTTTAAATATTTTGGCGGCCGGTGAACAAGATTTGGATTTAAATTTACAAAAACTCCATCTTGATATCCAAAAAATAAAATTTCATGCTCTGACTTTTGCAACCCCAAATCTAACTTTTCAGTGTACTAATTTGGTCATTTTCATAAAAGACCCCAACATTAAATTTATGATTTTTGTTTACGTTTTTAAATGAACTTTAAAGATATTTTTTTGAAACTTTGGGCTTAGTAACTTCGGAGACTTGTAAGAATTGTAAGTGTGTTCAGATAACTGGATCTAACGTTTTGCTACTACTTGTCAAATTGCTAACCAATGACGATGCGAAGACTATATTGTCGCGATCGATTCGGTTCACTTTTTTTCTACGCGTAGATGCTTCTTTTGAGTGCGGATTGTTATCAATGTTTGAACTGGCGCAGAGAACTGCAGCATTAAGAGACAAAATGGCATAAAGTCAATATTTAGTAAGGAATAGAGTGCACCATGGTCGCATAAGGGAAGACGCCACCCTTGAGAGCGACGTTATATTGGGCTTACTATTGAAAGGCATGTACACAACACTGTTGGAGTAATAGTTTGGGGGTTGTTACCTCTGGTAACCACTACTTCACCTACAAATTATTGCTTTGCTTTATTTAGATGGCCATCTATACGTCCTGTTTCAGCAACACAACGCGTATCCCCATATGGCTCGTCGAACTACAGACTTTCTCCAAGAGGCAGACGTTGAAGTTTTACCGGAACCACTGGAAACGAAGTGCCATTAGCAGACACATGCAAATTTACAAATTTCTTTAAAAACAATGATCTACCTTGATCTGCTCACACTTGTCAACGACAGCTCTTCCAGAACATTTCTTGGAAAGTGAGGAAAATGAAAGGAAAGTATATTTATTGAAGACCGCCAGACAGTTTAAATTATGTAAAATTGGAGACTTACCTTCCAACTGACAAATTCGATATGTAACAAGAAACTATCTTAGCTTAGACAAAATTTAACTTTCAGTGGCAGGCTAGATTTCAAATTATATTCATAAGTCCTAACACAATATTTGAGAGCCAGATGGGAGTTTATTAAAAACATACAAAATATACAAATAGCCAAACGTTTCTGTGTCAAAACAGTTAAACATACTTAATCAAAAGCTGGAAGAACCTATACAATCTGTCTTACATATAGTGAAACGTACATTTCAACAAATATTATTGACACTAAATTACAAACTAAATGGTTCAGAAATTTTCACATAAACAATGTTTTAGACTACACATTTTTCGCCATATTAGGTATAGCTTCGTCAGCTGTACAATGTATTTTAAATTTGATTTAAAATACACTATTATGTTGCTATTTAGTGTAGGATGGATTTTTATTAAGTATCGGCCTCAACTATTCAATTCTTCAAATGTAATAGAGTGGTAAAAAAAAATTATGGCATGTCTTTGATATTTTAGTAGTAAAATTTGCCGACAAATTCACATATATTATACATTTAGTAGTTTATATTCCCTATACTATAGATACCTTTGTATTGTTGGTACTATTTGCGCTAATTTAAAAGTAATTTATAAAGTTCTCTTCTTCCAGAAACGCAAAATTACTAAAACCATTGCTCTTGATATATACTATTATGAATTAGAACTGTTACAAATCTACTAAAACGTAGAAAACAACACTATTGTAGAATGCAGGAAACCACCATAGGACTTTATCGTAAAACGTACAAAAGAATATCACATAGAATGCACGAAAACAATTATAATAAAGAATGAACGAAGAACTATCACGTAATACGTACAAAGAATCCTAAAATATTACATCTCTTTGGAACAATTCATAACGAAATAGTGGTAAGTTACTTTTATTGCAATGGGTTATTCCTAACCGACCAACCAAGTTAACTAAATACAACAAAATCAAGCAACAACTATTTCCCACTGAATACTGATCAATGTTTTTACCTGCCACAGTGTACAGGACTCTATTCAGCTATGAAGTCAACAAACAGATATATTTTTTGGATTACAAGGTAACAAAATCGCTTACAATGGGTCTGTAAGTTGGCAAAAATAGAATTTGCCCCCTCCCTTTCCCTTACCATGATTCACGATGACCAACATTTCTACTCGCATAAAATTCAAATTACATGTATATCTACAGTTTTGGAATTAATAAATAAAATTTTTCTCTCGAATGTATTTTTTTTAGTTTTCCGTTTCAATAAAATATCGCTATTATTTCTGAACTTATTGCTTACTCGCGTATATTGTCAAGCGGCCTGAAAGTGTCATTATCTAATAAACGACTCTTAAAAATAAGCCATACATGTGCTTAAACTGCAAATAATGCATCGGTATTCCCTGCAGGTCGATAAGCCATTAAATTCCCAAGTCTCAACAGTTTTCAGGGAGAAAGCTTTAAGAGAAATGGCCCATTTTCAAGTTTGATCAATACATCTCGAGGGATAAGGAAAATGTTGTGTTTCACATTACGTTTCGTCGTATAAAACGAGATATATGTTGAAAAGAAAAATTCAGACAACACCGTGTAACACGACTTGAAATTACTACGTAACCGCAGAATACAGTATGGTGCAAAATGACACGAATTCATTCATTATTTCGTAAACCACTGTTGGTGGTGAAAAATCCTGAAATATATAAATATTTAGTTTTAAACGTGCCTTCCTTGAGATATTGCTGTTTAGAAATGTGGATTTTGCGGTACGTTGTTTGCCTGCTATATCATATATCAATGCCTTAGCCAACAATGTCGGTACGTTAAAGTATTTAAAATTGTACAATTACAAAAATAATTTTGCAATTTTGGTCTATATTTTCGATGACGATGTGTCGAGTTATTTCATCCTGTAGCTCTGGAATTGTTGTAAGGTTATCCCCGTACACCTTTCTTTCTTTCAAATAACCCCAAGGAAAGAAGTCCAACGGTGTTAAATCGCATGATCTTGGCGGCTAATTGACATTACCACCCCGTGAGATGAGAGGGCGATTGAATTTTTCGCACAAAAGAGCCACTGTTTAGTTGGCGGTATGTCAAGTGGCCCCATCTTGTTGGAACCACATACCGTCCAGATATATATCTTCCAATTCCGGCCACAATAAGTTATCATCTCACGATATCGCATAAATCGCACCAAACGGTCACTCTTTGCGAATGCATCGACTTTTCCGCAATCACTCTTGGATTTTGATTTGCACAAATGGGGAATTCTGCTTGTTGAAGATGCCACTGAGATAAAAGTTTGCCTTTTCGCTAAAGATGATTAGATAGATGATTTCAGCCATAAATTTAATATCCATTTCAAGTCTGTTCGAACAATCATTCGGCATATTGCCGACGTTTCAAATGGTCAGTAGGGGTTAATTTTGGAAATAATTGAACCTTATAAACGTGTATTATTCAAACCTTGTCACAACATTTGCATGAGCGAGGTCAGTTAGTTGTCCAATTGTTGAGAACGATGAATTGAGGTTGACGACTCTTCTCTCATACTTTCACCAGCAGGAGCAATATTTTCCGCTTTACCAACTCTACGAATACGCAGAGGTGTTTTCACATCTCTTTCACATGTATTTTGCAGAAATTTAAGCACAATTTTCCGGTTTGTACGCACATTTGGTCGATTATTCTGACCAAAACAAATCAAGAAGTACACAATATGCATTTTGATTTGAAAAAAAGCTTTCAACCATCTACCTATCCATTATTGCTTTTGCCAACGCCTGAATGTCAGGAACGTCACAAGAAATGGCAAACCAAAGTGTGGTTCGAAATTAACATTGGCTCTAAAGGCTGGTTCACCCGTTATCTTTTTCTTGAGATTTTATAATAGAAATATGAGTCATTTTCTATCGAGGGTGTACGGAATTCTCTTTTGAAAGGGTCGCTCTATTGTTATGATTTTCAAGGCAGATGTTCCTGAACTTTTGGTCAGTACCTTTTCGTCCAGTACTCCGTTTTGGTTCTCACAGCATTGATCGTTAGTTTTACAACGGTTTTGTTATTTATTTTTCCATATTATGTTTCTGAGGCATCTTGTTGTTATGTACTCCATTTTATTAAATTAATATCTTATTTGTTTTTCCTAAAAAAATTCTATTTTTTTCAGATTCTTTAGCATGTCTTTAAGACAGAAATCAACGGTGAGCTGCTATGGGTCCTCATCTTTTTAAATAAATTCCGCATCACGAAATTACGGTAAGTTCTCAAGTATTAAATAGTTTAAAGGCATATTACACGAAAATATTATGTCAGATTTTAGATGAAATATCCAAAATTACCCACATTTTCCCTGAAAACCTGCAATTATTTTCGTAATTCCTAACGTTGCATTTAGTTAAGTAGGTAGTATTTAGTATTTAAATCTTCTAACTCGCTATCTCTATTTACATCTCCTTCGATTTCGGAAGACGTTTCAATAAAGAAATCATATTTATGTATTTTTAAATTTTTTGTCAAAATAACATTATAATAGATCAAATTTTTTTGCAATTTTTATACATATTAAACAATTTCTACCAATTTTTAAATATAAAATATAATTGTTTTCTGAATGTTATTTGTGGCATCTTCTAGTTTATTTTAGATTTTCTTGGGAATAATACCACATCAGAGTTCAAACTTGTGTATATTTTAAAACCAAACGTTTCAAAATCCTGTCGGATTTCGTTTTCAATGGATATAAATTTATAAAGTAAAATTGAAATATATGACAATTATTTTTACAAATATGTTTACGTTACTATGAATAAATTTCTTTGATTTTAAATATACAGGGTGCACAAGAAATTCCAAAGATCATTATAAATCAAAAAAAAATTTTTCAAATTGGAAGAACTTGAAAAATTGTCTTCAGAATTTATTTGTGGCGTTCCTAGGGACGACTTTCTGTTTAAGATAGTGCATTTGCCAAAAAATGCGA
This sequence comes from Octodonta nipae, assembly GCA_034190945.1. NCBI lineage: Eukaryota > Metazoa > Arthropoda > Insecta > Coleoptera > Chrysomelidae > Octodonta > Octodonta nipae. Next base: position 84,574,310 of record CM067222.1, on the reverse strand, counting down.
TCAAAGAATTCTGATAATTCAGTGATCCCATTAAAGTCATAAGGGAAAACCTAGGAAAAACCTCATGAACTATCCCGATATAGGGTTGTTCAAAAGGATATGCCCATTGTTAATTTCATCTTTAATTATCGGCAACCAGACATGACTGAAATCTGCGGAAGTAGAAGCGATGCAGTCGTTTTCATTTAACAGAATTAAGGCAGATTCTTTTAATTTTCGTTTTGTGTAGTGTTCTTCTTTGTGTAATATTGTTGTGTTTTGAAACAAAAACACAAAAAACACAACAATATTACACAAAGAAGAACACTGCACAAAACGAAAATTAAAAGAATCTGCTTTAATTCTGTTAAATGAAAACGACTGCATCGCTTCTACTTCCGCAGATTTCAGTCATGTCTGGTTGCTGATAATTAAAGATGAAATTAACAATGGGCATATCCTTTTGAACAACCCTATATCGGGATAGTTCATGAGGTTTTTCCTAGGTTTTCCCTTATGACTTTAATGGGATCACTGAATTATCAGAATTCTTTGATCGCATTTTTTGGCAAATGCACTATCTTAAAAAGAAAGTCGTCCCTAGGAACGCCACAAATAAATTCTGAAGACAATTTTTCAAGTTCTTCCAACTTGAAAAAATTTTTTTGATTATAATGATCTTTGGAATTTCTTGTGCACCCTGTATATTTAAAATCAAAGAAATTTATTCATAGTAACGTAAACATATTTGTCAAAATAATTGTCATATATTTCAATTTTACTTTATAAATTTATATCCATTGAAAACGAAATCCGACAGGATTTTGAAACGTTTGGTTTTAAAATATACACAAGTTTGAACTCTGATGTGGTATTATTCCCAAGAAAATCTAAAATAAAATAAAATATAAGTTTATTTCAAAAAATAATGTTTGTCTAATTGTTTCTAAATAATTTACTTTTATTTATTTCAGTAATGATGATTTTATCTTATTTACCAACTACCTGCACCTCATTTGTGATATTACTACTTTTGACTCATTGACAAAGAAATCGCAGAAAAAGCAGATCTATAAATTTATTATTGTTTTGGTAAAACATAGATGCAGTAAGGAGTAAATGATTAAAATTTGGTAAAGTTTGGTGAATGTTTTTTCATGTAAACTTTTTTTATCAATTAATATTGTAGTCGTTTTTTGCTTTTTTTAATTAACCAACAGACAAACCGTTTGATCCAAAATCGATGTTTAGTAATGCCCTAGAGTACGTGTACGCCGAATGTATCGCCAGATAATTGCTAACCGCACCAATAAAAATCTAACTACTCTTATGAGATGTTGCCAAGCGTGGTTTGATAATACCGTATGGCGTTTATAGACCGATTTTCGACAAGCCGAAGTTTGGCTGATGAGTGGTTAGGTAAACAAAGCCATCTTAAAAGTGTCCGAACGATTTACTGCCTTATAAGATCTTTTGGACTCCATCATCAACGAACTCATCTTGTGCTACCTCTGACCGCTCAGCATGGACGACAACACTGGAATATGAAATGACATCAAGTCGTCTTCTCTGATGAATCTCGATTCTGCTTGGATGGACATGATGGCCGAAGGAGGATTAGACGACGTCGAGGAGAAAGACGTTAACCTCACTTTGAGGTTGAGCCATATCTACACCAATCATAGGCGTTATGGTATGGGGTGCCACTGCATGTTGAAGTAGGTCACATTTAGTCTATATTCTAGGCAACGTGATCCTCAACAAGATGACGCTGCGCCTCATGTTGCTCGAGTTAGTTTAAACTGTTTCGAAGAGACACATGTGAATCAGTTGCCCCTATCATGCGCCCATAGAACATGTTTGGGATATAATGGGTAGAAGACTCGAAAATGTACCCCAGCCCTCACGTTGCTTGGGATAGTATTCCTCAAGAAATAGACCACCTTATTGAATCAATGCCAGAACGTGTTGGGGAGTGTATAGATAACCGGGTGGACAAATACATTATTAACAAACTAAAATATTCAAATTTTAATCATTTACTCATTACTATAGCATCTATATTTACCAAAACAAAATTAAATTTACACTCCTCCTTCTGGATGTTACGATTTCTTTATGAGTGAGGATATTTAATATTGTTATAAAACTTATCTACGCCGCCCCTGACTAAAGCAACGCAAAGCAATATTCATCCCGATTTAACATCAATCGACGGAATAGTAAAAAAAACTGAATTTTCGAATGGGGCAATGGGGAATGGTTTATCTGGACGCTGTGTGAACAAAGGTTGAACGACCAGAAAACTCGACGTATGCTATATAAGGCGATATTAATTTCAGTATTTAGTTAGTACAGCTTAGCTAGTTGAGTTTATATTTGTGTAAATTATTATTTGATGAGCTGTAGTAAATATTTGATTTTTACGTGTATATAAAGTTCTAGAAAGTGAAGTGATTATTAGATTATCATTAAATTTGAACCCACCTAGTTTATTGCAATATATTTCATTTTTTTCTAAACAGTTTTTAAAGAGCTTTCACCTTCGATTAAAAGAGTAGGTACTAAATTTTACCTTTTACTACAAAATGAATATTTTGAAAATTACCCCGGACCCATTAAATCATGGATTTTTGCACAACTACGGCACACGTATCTACGTATCTATTCATTTAATGAAGACCTAAAAAAAAGAAGTTGTATATAAACAATTATTATGCCTGCATCGTTTTCGGTTCTTGAGAACAACCATGAGATAATTAAACTTTTTTTTTTTGTAAATAAAGAGCATATTTTTGATTTATAAGATAGCGAATTTCACCAAAAAGAATTTTCCCCTTTTCTCTGTCTCCAAATTTATTCCTATTGAATTTGAAATGTATGAAATGAAATGAAATTGTAGTTCACCCCACAGATGAAAATCACTAGAAACAAGAAATTAAACTAAAACGAGTAGTTTTAAATAGAAATTTAAAATAAAGGCAGAACTTCAACAAATAATGTGTGTGTGTCTAAAAACAAGAAGTCTGTCTCATGTGTATTATGTATTAAATAAAGGGCACAATGAAATACATTAAAATTAAATTTTTTGAACATTTTCACACTTTCTCGTTTTTTACATATTTGTCGTTTTTGACATTTCTCAGATGTTTTTCATTTTTGCAGTTTATTACATTTTTGACACTTGCAATTTTTGATATTTACATTTTTTACACTTTTCACATTTTTGACAAGGACAATGAAATACATTAAAATCAACATGTTTGACCTTAGAACTTGCACCTTCTGGAGATCCTCTTCAGTGCACCAATATCCTTAGATCATGTACCTCCTAGATATAGTCTGTCAAGCACAAAATCGTGGCAACGCTAGAAAGAGAGGGCCACAGAGACAGTAACAGGCTATTTCACTTAGTGGGTGGAAGCAGCCAATGAACAACATGCTGAACATATTTCATTGGAAGTAACTCCCAACCGAGTGAAATAGCCTCTTGCCCTCACTATTGCCCTCTCTCTCTTTAGTCTTACCACATTTGTGCATGACAGGCTATATCTAGAAGGTACATGATCTAAGCAAATATTGTGGTACGACTAAAAAGAGAGAGGGCAACAATGGGGACAAGAGGCTATTTCACTCCGTTGGGAGCTGCTTCCAATGAAATACGACCAGCATGTTGTTCATTGGCCGCTTCCACACACCAAGTGAAATAGTCTGTTACTGTCTCTATTGCCCTCTCTTTCTAGCGTTGCCACGATTTTGTGCATGGCAGGCTATTTCCAGAAGGTACATGCTCTAAGTGTTTGACATTTTTCACAATTGTATAGATATTTGGTTTTTGACACCTTTGACATTTTTGACACTTGGCATTATTGACATTTTTGAAATTTTTAACATTATTGACATTTTTAATTAGTCGGTGATATCTTTTTAGACCTCATAAACTGAATATACCGAAAATGTCGAATCATGTCTCTGTTCATTTCATGAAAGCGGTCAGTCAAACTATCGATTTGCATGCTTCCTATGGATGAATCAATGATCAAATTTAGTTTGTTAGACATTAAAAAACATATACACCTAATATAATATTTATACTAGTATCACTTTTTGCTTCCAAGAAACTAATTTCCCATCTACAGCAAAACGGTGGGACGATCGAAATCTTACATTTTTCATTCAAGCTCTAATTAGACAAATATCTGGACTTGAACGTGCCATAGAGATTTCGTTCTAAAAGTATTTTTCTCAAATTTTTTAAGCTGTTCTGTGATATAATCAACTTATCGATGTTTGCCATTAATAAATTTCACTTTAGCTTCAAAATGGCGTTTGGTAAATATTGATAAGTCCACACCACACGTCAATTTCAAAATATACTCATTACGGAATCATAATTTTGAGTATGCAGGTTTCTCTGTGTAATCCTTTGAGATTTATTTATTCTTGCAGATGGAGGGGTTTTTGGGCCACTTTGCTTTAGCATTACGAAATCAGCGAATACAAAACCAACATCAATTAATTCAAGGGTGTTATTATAAAATTTCTATCGCTTCGAATATTCAATAATGACTCGTCGCTAGTTAATACGAATTAGCACAAGGCATTCCAATATTTTGATCTAAATATATCAACACTTGTACGTAATTAATGTGCCCACGTTCAAAAATACTCGCTAATAAGCGAGAGTTACTAAACCGCAATTCAACATACATCAAAGAAAATTACGAGAAGCCAAATAGCTCTTGAAGAAATCTCAAATCGAACAAGTAATTGCGAGACAAATCGATTAGGAAACAATTAATTAATTTGATGTTGGCTGATTTTGGAAGACTTCGGTGTTTCTTGGTAGATTTTTTTGTTACATTAAATGAAATTAAGTTGCATAGTTCTATAGACCAGTAACCGTTATTGTACCTTTCTAAGTCTTTGAAAAAGTGCAATTTCTTAACTGCGGTTCAATCACTTAAGAAGTTCCTAATTTTCTCTGAAGAAAGTGTTGGACGAAATGTGATGCGAATTTAACAGTTAATGAATTACTTTTATTTGTCACCAAAAAAAGTTTCTCAATTGTTGCATTCCATATTCCTAATTTTTGAGACCATAGGTTCTTAACGTAGGCCCACACTTGCACATACGAAAATATATGAGTATGATCGTAAAATGCAAAAATTGCATTTGTTTCTAGACTTCGTTTCGACCCAAACTTCTTTGCCACTTCTTCGGCCTTGAAACACCCACAAAACTCAGTTTTCTGTGTAAGAAACTGGGATCAGGTTAAATATTAAGAGTCACCTCATTTATAGAAAATCAATATGTTATAGTGAGTAATCAACTATAACATCCTATTAATATACAATACCAGCACAAAACGTTACCAAGTTTATGCATGGTAAAGACAAGGATAAGAAACTAGAACTTCACGAAAAAGGTCAACGTTATAAAGTTTATGGATAATAGAGAGAAGGATGACAAATTAATATGGGGATAAAACTGAAAAAGTGTTCAGCTAATAGCATTAAAAAAACAAGTTCAAGAGGTGACCAGAATGGCGCTGGTATAGAAAGAGGGTATTTGTGAATTGCTAAATGTAAAATAGTATTTATGTTATGCCACCGGTTTTTCCTTATTTTCAACCAAAATATATATTTTTTGCTAAATATCTATGAGTTATTCTAAAAACTTTTGGCGTGCTATTTAAAACCCACTCTCTTGCTACATCAGCGCCACTCTAATTTAATGCATTTTGAGGGACACATTTTTAATATGTATTAGATTAATGTATTAGAATAATAGTCTGAAGATGTTTTAAAATTTAAACAATATCTACTTAAATAATATTCCCATAATTTAATGTGATATAATTAAAGTGACATCGTTATATATTGCCAGAATATTAAATAGGTGACGTAGATTTGAATTATTACAATTCAACAAATTCAACATTTTAATTAAATATTAACTTACACGTACTGTGTTCCTTCGTAGTTATTTTTAAACTTAGAACTAAATTACACATTAGGATTAATGGTTGAGTGGTAACAAAACAGTGACAATTATTTTAATTCTTCCGAAATTTATATCCACTACTTAGAACGACACAAAAGAAGAGAAACAGTGACAGGGAGATAACGAGAGACGGTAGTACATTTCGTAAGAAGCTTTTGGCTTCTATCGTTCATTTTCAAATAATTGCCACTATTTTTTAACCGACTTCAAAAGGAAGGAGGTTCTCAATTCGTCAATATTTTTTTTTATGTTTGTTGAGCGATTTCTCGCAAACGGCGCAAGGAATTTCGACCGTTTATTCTGGACTCTATAGCGAAGTGGTCCCGTATATTTTTCAATAACATAGGTTGTACCGTTTTTTAGAAAATGGGGAATAAATAACTTATTTACCGACTTTCTTAGACAGTAAACTTTGGTGGAGTCGCTGGTATTAAAAATAACTAAAAGATGTATGTTCGGAACATGGGGTATAATAAATTTAAAAAAAATTATTAGTTCCAGGGGATCCCGAAGTGGTCCCATTTTTTATTCAATAAGATAGCTTGTACCGTTTTTTTAGAAAATTGGGAAAAACTTTTTGAACAACTTCCTTATACGAGGGCTGCCTTTTATATTTCGGGATTGGGCAACCCTAGTGTTGCAATCTGACAACTGACAGCTCTATCGTAAAGTTTGACATTTTTGAGGTTATACGTACTCAGAACGTTTTGATATACGAACGCTATCTGTTGTTTACAGTAACTTAAAGGATTCATCTCGGCCAAAAAATGGAATTAAATCGTGAACATTTTCGTGCGATTATTTTTTACAACTTTCGACGTGGATTAAGTCAGCAAGAGTGCATGGATGAACTTAATTTAATTTTTGGCGATGAAACTCCATCAAGGACCACTGTTTATCGATGGTATGGTGAATTCAATCGAGGTCGTAGTTCACTCCAAGACGAATTTCGTGAAGGTCGTCCAAAAACAGTTGTTGTTCCGGAAACCATTGATGCTGTGCGCGAACTGATATTGCAAGATCGTCATGTGACGTATCGTGAGTTTGAGTCAACTTTACACATTAGTGGGACCAGCATACCTTCAATATTGCATAAACATTTGAATGTCAAAAAAAAATTGTTCGCGTTGGATCCCACACAATTTGTCAATCGTTCAAAAAAAGGCTCGTGTAGATTAGTCGAAACAAAAGCTCAAAAAATACGATCGCGGTGCTTCAAAACACGTTTATGACATAGTGACAGATGATGAATCGTGGATTTAGGCGTATGAGCCCGAAAGTAAACAGCAGTCGACTGTATGGGTGTTTCAAGATGAGCCGAATCCAATAAAAGCTGTTCGCGCACGAAGCACTTCCAAGCAAATGATCGCCTGTTTTTTCGGAAAAACTGGACATATCGCAACCGTACCACTAGAACAACGCAGAACAGTCAATTCTGAGTGGTACACAACCATTTGTTTGCCAATTGTCTTACAAGAAATGAGGAAAACCAACCGCCGAAGACGGATCACTCTTCACCACGACAATGCGAGCTCTCACACATCGGCACAAACAACTGCATTTTTGACCACTCAAAACATCGATTTGATTAGTCATCCGCCGTATAGTCCTGACTTGTCACCAAATGACTTCTTTTTATTCCCGTACGTAAAAAACAAACTGAGAGGTCAACGTTTTTCGACACCTGAACAAGCGGTTGCTGCGTTCAGAATGCGTGTTTTGGAGATACCTTAATCAGAGTGGAAAAAGTGCTTCGACAATTGGTTCAAACGCATGCAAAAGTGTATAGATATATGGGAAATATTTTGAAAAACAATAAAGCGATTTTCGATGATTAATATTCGTTTTTGTTCTATAATCCCGAAATATAAAAGGCAGCCCTCGTACAGTAAGCCTTGCTGTACTCGTAGTTGCTGGTATTAAAAATATGAAAATGTTTCTGTTCGGGCACTAAAAATTATATAATAAGTATTTATTTAACTTTTCCAACTATATAATAGGTTTCAAAAAATATATGAGTTTTGTGTAAAAGTGAGGTACCTTTTTTTTTAATAATATCTCAAATTGTATTATTAAAAATTGTAATATATTGAAAGTTGATTGGCAATAAATCGAAATAAATGTCAGTTAATCAACTTCAAGATGCAAGTTCTCAGTTCGTTTTTATATTCAGTGTGTCTTCATAAGTTGGATTCAAACGGAAAACGTTCCTATGAATATTATTTAGAGAAAAAGTCATTCTTCATAAAAATATTTGCATGGTCAGAAACATATACTGTAAATTGGTATCAGACAAAGTTTATTAGAATTGAAAACTACGTCCTATTATGCTATATCAGTTAAAACTGTATAACGATTGATTATAAGATTCCGAAATTTGTCATTACGAATCCTTTTAATTTTTAATTTATTGTTCATTTGTCTTAATTCCATTGAAAACGGGGTTTTACTTAGACCTTGAATCGTTTGGAATTTTTTGAAATATACACAGTTTCAAGTTTATGTGGTATTATTCCCAATGAACTCAGAAAAAATAAAAACCTTTATTTTCTGTTTTGTTTTCTCTTTTACTTTACTTTGATTCTGCAGCATATGTTTAAATGGGTCTCACTATTGTCCTATAAATCATCACTTTTCGCTCTGTTTATTGTAATAAATATTCCTCTTAAGTAACTGCTGTTTTATATCGCTGAATTTGTTTGTCTTATTATCGCTGCTGGTTTCGACTCTCAAGTAATTAACCATGATTAACTGTTCGTTAATGTTTCATCTTATTTCCAGTATGCATCTACGTGACTCGGTGCTGATTATCATGCACTTAATATTGCACACTGAAATCCCCATGTTGCACTCGTCTGCTGTGGCACTGAATGTATGGAGTTGCCGTGTTAGGTCAGTAAATTTACACCGCCATTTTACAGAAACTCAAATTAAAACATATGGGAATTACGAGCTATTTAGGAGCTCTTGATTTTTACCTAAATTGATTTTTGAGCTCAATATTTACTATGGAAAAAGTGCAAAAAACTATTGGCGGTGCTAACTTTAAGTAAAGTTAGCACCGCCATCTCAGAAAAACAAACAAAAAAAATTTGTGAAGCGTCTCAAATTAGGAGCTATTTACGAGCTTTTAATTGACGTATTGAACGTCAACCCCTAAATTTGTCTAAGGGGCCAAAACCACCCCAGAAAAAATATTGAATTTTAATTTTAAATTTAAAATCTCTTAAAATTATCTGCGATTTACGAGCTCTGTCCTGGTGTAATGCACATAAACATCTAAAAATGTTCAAGGGGTGAAAACAACCCCCCAAGAATGCAGTTTTTTCGAATTTTATGATTAATAAATTTTGAAAAATACCAGCATGATCTACGATTTACGAGCTTTCCAACGGTATATTACACGACTACATTCAAATTACTCGAAGGGGTGCAAACCACCCCCCAATTATGCAGTTTATCCAAATTTTATGATTTATAAATTTTAACAAATACCAGCATGATCTACGATTTACGAGCTTTCCAACGGTATATTACACGACTACATTCAAATTACTGGAAGGGGTGCAAACCACCCCCCAATTATGCAGTTTATCCAAATTTTATGATTTATAAATTTTAACAAATACCAGCATGATCTACGATTTACGAGCTTTCCAACGGTATATTACACGACTACATTCAAATTACTGGAAGGGGTGCAAACCACCCCCCAATTATGCAGTTTATTCAAATTTTATGATTTATAAATTTAAAAAAATACCAGCATGATCTACGATTTACGAGCTTTCCAACGGTATATTACTGGACTACATTCAAATTACTGGAAGGGCTGCAAACCACCCCCCAATTATGCAGTTAATTCAAATTTTATGATTTATAAATTTTAAAAAATATCAGGATGATCTACGTATTACGAGCTTTAAAATCCTACATTAAAATTTTTGAAAGGATGCAAACAACCCTCTTATTATGTGAATAAGATGGTAATATCTTTTTCATTACTGAGTATCCTTATTGGCAAAACTACATTACTGGTGTACAAACCGCATAATGAATGAATTAATTGAGAAACAATATGTTGTGAGTTAATCCAACACTGAAAAAATTTAGTTTCCCTGGGGAAACCTTGGGGGGTGGTTTGTGCACCCCTTCCAATAATTTGAATGTAGTCCAGAATCATGCTGGTATTTTTTTAAATTTATAAATCATAAAATTTGAATAAACTGCATAATTGGGGGGTGGATCATGCTGGTATTTGTTAAAATTTATAAATCATAAAATTTGAATAAACTGCATAATTGGGGGGCGGTTTGCACCCCTTCCAGTAATTTGAATGTATTCGTGTAATATACCGTTGGAAAGCTCGTAAATCGTAGATCATGCTGGTATTTTTCAAAATTTATAAATCATAAAATTTGAAAAAACTGCATAATTGGGGGGTGGTTTGCTACCCTTCCAGTAATTTGAATGTTGTCGTGTAATATACCGTTGGAAAGCTCGTAAATCGTAGATCATGCTGGTATTTTTCAAAATTTATTAATCATAAAATTCGAAAAAACTGCACTCTTGGGGGGTTGTTTTCACCCCTTGAACATTTTTAGATGTTTATGTGCATTACACCAGGAAAGAGAGAATTTAAAATTAAAATTCAACATTTTTTCGGGGGTGGTTTTGGCTCCTTAGACAAATTTAGGGGTTGACGTTCAATACGTCAATTAAAAGCTCGTAAATAGCTCCTAATTTGAGACGCCTCACAAAATTTTTTTGTTTGTTTTTCTGAGATGGCGGTGCTAACTTTACGTAAAGTTAGCACCGCCAATAGTTTTTTGCACTTTTTCCATAGTAAATATTGAGCTCAAAAATCAATTTAGGTAAAAATCAAGAGCTCCTAAATAGCTCGTAATTCCCATATGTTTTAATTTGAGTTTCTGTAAAATGGCGGTGCAAACTTGACTGACCTGTTGCCGTTGCAAGTCATCTTGGTTGTCAGATAAGCATACCGCATACTCTGTTTGGGTCATTGTCACGTTGAATGATGTCAGACAGAGGACCTAAGTCTCTTTTTAGATCTGCATAATATTGCTTTTACAAGAAAGAGCAATTTAAAACAAAAATCAAAGTTTCCCAAGTGCTAAATTGCTAGAAATATATACTTTTTCTAAAAAAGGTTATTCAAATTGAATTACTTCACAGTAACATGTCGGTATTTTCTTTCTAATTTTCATTTAAAGGCCTATTTGATTGGGCTAACAGTTATTAAATAACTTCCGTATGTTCTAATAAATGAACTGACTTGGCATTTGTTGGGATTCTTTCTGCAGATCTCAAACGAATCAATACACAAGTAATCGTTTTTAAGCTTGGATATCAAACGTAATTGTCGAATGACGCGAAAGAGTCAATAAATCGGAAAGATCAACAATCTCCAGCAAGGTCAATTTCAAAATAAAGACGGCAAGAATAAATTCAAGTTAAGTACAAAGAAGCTAGTCGAGGCCGTGCGATCATAATTCAAAGTATTAAAACCTTTATTTGCAAAACGATTACGCTGCAACTTGGTCGAATGGTTGGCGTGTCAACATATTGTACTCAGGATTGTACCCTTCAAGCTTGGAACTTTGTTGTCGCATGTATTCTCCATTGAATGCTACCCGCGGTTTGTAACACACCAACATTATTTTTGTCTCGCTTGTCTGTAAGGAGCAACAATACGATGCCAACACATTCAGTAATCAAGTTTGTTTGTGCCGGAGACTTTGTGAAACGTACGGCGTGGCGATAACAAATTTTGAAAAGTTATGCTCCAGGATGTGACCTGAACGTTCGAGTTTTGTGTAAGTTGAACGTGTGACCTCGCAAAAAGTATGTGTGTTTGTTATACAACGATACTATTTGTACCTATATTTGTTGACAATCATCATTACGTTTTCTCTAACACAAACATGTACGAACCGGAAGCTGAAAGAAAACCACAAATATCCCGCTCTTTCCTGTCACTGCTTCGCTATTCTGAAAGATTTACGCTGCCACTATTGGATTTTTAATTTAATTGTTCTAAGTTGAGTGGGAGGTGCAGAATGGCCTCTGATTCAAGAATTCTATGAGCTATTTTTTGCCACACTGTTTGGTAGTTAGTGATTTTCCTTAATCAGTTTTTTTAAATTGTCCTAGAGCTTTCTCAGTAATAGTTGGTTGTTATTAGACCAATCAATAGAGAACAAATTAACTGATAATGTGTAAAAAATACTATCAGGATACCGACTGTGCCATCACATTAACAAAGATTCCTAGCAATATTTTGCTATGTTTTCCACTCGCAACTATGGTTCTTTACTTTGTTATAAACAATTGAAGCAAGAAAATTTCGTTTTTTTTCTTAGCAGGTTTATAAAATCAAAAATAATAAACTAATCTCAATGGTGTCAACAGGTCAATTTTAAAGCATGAAAATACCAATGAAATGAGCCCTGGCTCGATCCGATTGGATCATTAGTAACAGGGAAAAACAAAAAATACTGAAAAATGTAGGATTTTTTTAAAAAAATCGTATCTTCATCACTTTAGAAGCTGTTGAACTGGGCTTGTAGGAACTGATAATAATTTACATCTGTTTTATGTATGCCAAAACCAGGCGCTACCGGTTTATTAGTTTTTGAATAATTGTGATATAAAGTTTTCTGTTCACTATTTTTGCATTGTGCCCTCATGCATCATAGATAATCAAATTTCAATTTTGAAAAAAGTTGTTGAAAGTAGAGGTGTCATTCTACAAAGCCTCTATTCTCATTTTTCACTAAATGTCTGTGAAATATCTGAAAAATGTTAGCAAACATGACAAAAAATGGGCGAGCGTATGAATGTATCCAAGGAGCGGGGGAAACACGGTTGTTGAGGGGAAGCGCGCTAGTAATATATAGTAGAGGCACATACTTAGATCGTTTTAATATTTAATATCCTCACAAGTAAGAATTTTTTTAATGACCGCTCTCCTTCGATGTTCCGTAAACCCAAAATCCACAAATTAAAGCAAAAACGTTTCCGAGAAACCATTTACATATAAATATATTAATAACCAAACAGTTCTCATTTGATATAATAAAATCGAACAAATCACTCTGTATAGAAGTTTTTTTAACGATTAAATTCTTTCACCATCTGTCAGAGTGACAGTTACTATCGAGAATAATTATTGTTAGCAGTTCCCCTCATCAAACGTGTTCCCCCCACTACTCGAACACGTTCATACGCTCACCAAATTTTGGTCATTTTTGCTAACATTTTTCGTATATTTCATAGACATTTAATGAAAAATGAAAATAGAGGCGTTGTAGAATGATACCACTACCTTTAAACATCTCTATTTTGAACTGATATTTCACGATCCATGTCGCTTGGAGACACACTGCAAGAATAGTGGAGTTAAAACTTCAGATAGCAATTATTCAAAAACTAATAAACCGATAGCGCCTGGTTTAGTCACGCATAAGGTCGATATCAATTACTATCAATTCCCACGAGCCCAGTTCTACAACTTCGATAGTGACGGAGTTATAATAATATAAAGAAAACCGCTAAATTTTCCAGTATTTTTTGTTTTTCTCTGTTAATAAAGATCTTATCGGATCGATGCTGGGCTCATTTCATTGGTATTTCCATGCTTTACAATTCACCTGTTGACACCATTGAGATTAGTTTATTTTTTTTCATTTTACAAACATGCAACGAGAAAAAACGCAATTTCTTGTTTCAATTGTTTATAATAAAGTAAAAAAACATAGTTGCGAGTGGGAAAGGTAGCAAAATATCACTACAAATCATTCTTAATGTGATGGCACAGGCAGTATCCTGATAGTATTTTTTGCGCGAAAAAATCTCTATTGATTGGTCTATATACTTAACTACCTGACCCGTCCCAGCTTCGCACCTGCTAGACAAACCGACGTATTTGACGAATTTGTCTTGAACATTTTTGTCATTTGTTAAATTTCACATTTCCTCTTTTTTTTTCTGAGACCATTTTAACGTGATAATTCATGAGAGAAATTTTTATAAATACATTATTTTGACATTTAATGTCATTTTTTGGAATTTATATATCCATTTTATAAATCTTTTGTCAATTTCGATGTGTTTAAGCAAATCCTAACCATTTAGACTCCCCCATAAATTCAGTATTGGCAAAATTACGATTGATGTCTCATTTAAAGAAAAGAGTCAACTTCTCAATTTTCATGCAATAAATAAATACTCTTCTTTACATTTATCTAGTACTTGATTTTCTTGAGGGATTAAATTCAATTGTAGTAATTTCAGAAGAACATATATACCAACTGCACCATTTTTTATTCCCTAAAAATTTCTGAAATCCATTCTCCCATCATTTGATAATAGATTTTCCTAAAATTTCTCATCAAATCTCTATTAATTTCAAGAATTAATGTCGGAATTGTCATACGTGTATTATTTTCGTTTTCAGAGAGCTGATACATTTTTCTTAAAGAACCACTCCACTTGCCCCTATCACATAGACGAATTTTCCAATAGTGAATAGCAGCTCTTTGTACCACCGTGTTTTGTGTTAACAAACACCTGACATGTCTGTTTTTTGATTCCGCTAATATTAACTGAAGTAAGAAATAAGTGAGTAAATAATTCCTCACATATTTTCTTTAACAGATAAGTATTTGAAATTTGCCAAGGAGACAGGTGTAGTACGAGCAGTTTCCAAAAATAACCCGAATTGTTAGTTACAATTTCCAGAAAATCTTCATCACAGATGTCTGAGAGAAAGAAATCTCAACAATATGACAATCAGTCTTCCTGTGTACTCATAGGTGTATTGTATATTGTGTATACTTATGTGTTGTTGAAACTCCCTATTCAGAATCTCTTATTATTATCTCTTGGAAGTATGCTAAAATACACAATTTTTTGTCAACTCTACAACAGCCTAGTCCCTTGTGACATTTCGTCACTGTTGATTTATTTTAGTTCACTCTTCTCCGTGCAGGCAGGGTGCATACGCCTAAAGTAAAAAGTGTGACTTAAAAGTGCAAAATTAGACGGTAAAGTTATATTTCCACCACTAATTCCCGCAACATATTTAGGAGTAACCCTGTATACAAAAATACAAAAAACACAATATTCAGATTGTTTTGGATAATCCTATCAAAAAACTGTTGGTACATTGTTTGTTACATTTCTTTGGGCTTATCGTGCAAAATTCAGACCAGTAATTTTATTTTTTCTGTGTTTAAGAGAGGGTTAGTGTTAAGTTAAATACAAGTTTGTGGATTCGCACCCCTTGTCCCGCGGTCGCCATTTTGTAAAAAGTGGTACGAATGGCTTTGCGATATCGGGCCAACTATAGGTCGCTCATTTAATTCTTTACAACTTTCATTCCATAAGTTATAGTCGTAGGACCAATAATAACAACGTTATTAACGAAAATAGATACACATGTAGAAACAAATATGCTTCTAGTCAGTATAACTTTTTTCTGGCCATTTACAAAAAAAATATATTAAAGCATTTTGATAGAGCGATTTTCAAAGAATAAAATTGTTATAACAAACCTTTTTCAAGTTTATTTATTACGATTTTACAGCGATGCGAAACTTAATTATTCTCCAGTTTTCACTCCTTTCGCTTTCACATTTCTGTGTTTACTTTCCCCTAAACGATTTTTTACAAACAAAACCATCACTCATTATGGAATAACATTAAATGCACTCTTAAAAAAGTCAAAATGTTTACCACAAAATTCAAAAAAACTCTCAAAAAACTTAAAATAACTCTCACAAGACTCAAAATAACTCTCACAAAACTCAAAATAACTCTTACAAAACTCAAAATACTTTTCACAATTTAATACGGCTGCACCTGATGAAATATGTACAAGCATTGAAGTATCCGACAAGGTTATTCCTAATAATCCCTCAAAGGACATTTGACCCAAAAATTTAAGGAAAGTTTTCTGGCGGTGCACCACACAACTATTTCTTCAGATGTCAGGTAAGACCCAAAAAGCTATATAGCCACCGAGGTCCCTTACTTTGACTAACTTTTTAATTTACCCTAATGCATCTCTTTCGTATAACGTGTTGTTTTTAGAGTTCTGCTTACCGTCTGCTGAAGCCTCCGTTAGATTGCCTGAACCACTTTAGGATTGGACTTCCAACCTTGTCCTGTTTTTAGGGTTCCGTATATACAATATGCGAATACCCTTATAATATCACTCCGGATTTCTCCCTCTTTCACATCACAACAATTTTCTCCTAAAATACTAAACTGAAAAGGTTGAAATTTGGTATCGGCGTATTTTTTGGTGACCCGATCAGGAGTACAATCGAAATTTTAATTTTAGGGGTACTTATGGGGGAAAATTAAAAAAATCGACCGCCCCCCCTTACCTCCGAAAAAATAAGCCGTAAATTTTTAAAAAAATAGGTATATCGGGCCTCATCTGAATTTTACCGGAAAAATAAGGAGTAACCCCTAATATTAATTTTGCAGGGCAAATGACAGAATTAACTGGAAAATATAAAATTAAAATTGTTTCTAACACACCATGTAATATATCAAATCAATCATTATGAGAAATACAAACATGTTTTTTTCATATTTTTAAAATAAATTATTTAAAAGATATTAACAAAAATATAAAAATTTTTACCGATTCCCCCTACCTTATCTCTGAAATTATCAGCCGTAAAAATTTGAAAAATAAGGAGACACCCCTATTATTAATTTTTGGGGGCAAATTACAGCATTAAATGGAAAAGATAAAATTAAAATTATTTCTAAGGCATCATGTAATGTATCAAATTAAAGGGCTCATTATGACGAATACAAATAATTTTTTAATATTTTTGAAATCTAAAATTTTGAAAAATATATTTTATTTGTATTTTTAAGTAATGTCTAAAAGATTTAATAATTCATTATTTAAAACTTGACCTATTTTCCCCTTTAAATTCCAATCTACAGAGCCTGAAATTCAGACAGTAGTAGGCTTCCCTGACAGTTTATTAGTAAAATAAAACTCTAATATTAATTTTTGGGACCAAATCAGAAATTTAAATGCATATTTTTATAAAAATCAAGCCAATCATGTAGCAAATAAAATAAAATCTCTATTGTGTGGAAAATAAAAGTGTATATTCTTTATAAATTTAAAACACTACCTTTAAAAAATATTAGGGTAAATATAAAAAATGCACTCATTCCCTGCTTGTCTCAAACTGGAATATTAGAATCTTGAAGGTGGTACGGAACCCTTAGTATGCGAGTCCAACTCGCACTTGACCAAATTATTTGTAAACTAACCACTATGTTTGCCGTTACATCATAATATCCGTCTAGTACGCCTGATGTATTACAGTTTTATTGCAATTTGTCTCTTGAGTGATTTCGTGCATATTATCCAATATAAGTACACCTAAGAAATGTCTTCAAAAATCAAACAGATACCAAAAAAAAACAATATCTTATCTTTAATACATAATCATAAAATGGCACCTCAGGGCCCAGTTGATGCAAGTTGAATACAGCTTCAAAAAGTGCAATTTGATGATTTCACAATAGGTTTCACACCATGCTTTTTATGAAGAATCATATGATGCCAACCAGACTAGATATACTGTATGTATTGTTATTTAATTTCATGTCATTTTCAATTCATTTATTTAAAAATGATAATTTCCTTCCTTTAATGTTTGGCGAATGCGCCATAAATCAATTTTATTAGAGACTAAAAGGTTTTTTTAATGGAATGCCACTTAAAAAAATGTGCTACTTTGAGATTCTCCTTGATATAATACAGTTTAAATTATCACAATCACTTAGACCATAAATGCCGAACACACATAGCGACAACATATAGAGTCGAATTAAGAACCTTCTCCTTTTTTGCAATCTCTTACGATTTCATGTTATTTCTTCGTGACTAAATTTTGCACTTTATGTAAAGAACTTTTTATACTGACATTTTGTGTAGGTACTTTCAAAGTAAGTATTTAAATAGCATTTTGGGGGATTTCGACTTGCCATAAACTTCACCAACAAATGCGATATTTCTTGCGAGATGAAGTAAGTATATATCAGTGGACAGGTAGTTCAAGCGAATAATCGATTTTCCTCACGAGGGTAAAGGTTGGCTTAAAGAAACTTTGTGTAGGCGCCAAAATTAAATTTCAAGCAGAAACAGCAACCCCATTTCCATGATAAATGGCACCTTGGAAACATTTACAAGATCGAGGTCAATGTGAGGTCTTTCGAGCTTTACACAAAGTAAACGAGTAGTTACTCACCAGGGGGCGTTTTTATAAAAAAGTAACCGTAGTTCAGTTGCTTGTTAATCGAAAAGAGCCCACTTTCTGCACACTGGGGATTAGTAAGAGAATAAAATAACCAGTCCAATTTAAAGGTCTCAATATTGAGAGTGTGTATTTTTCTAAACGTAATTGCTTGTGTTTTGAAAGTGACACTACGAGAAGAAATGTCAGAAGTAAATTCGGAACTGACTGTTTTTAAATCCTGCGAAATAATCTGCCGTATGATGTTATTTTCTATAACTTAGACATATAACATGCAATTATAACATATTCCATGCCATGTTAAGGTTAACTTAAGGTTAAATCCGAATCGCACAAAATTGAATTCTGTTATGGCCGTCGAACTTGCAATGCACAAATATGGTTACAAGACTAAAACAGAGGCCAATAGAGAGAGCAAAAGGCTATTTCACTCGATTGTGAGCTCCTTCCAATAACCTACGCCCAATATGGAGTTCATTGGTTGCTCTCACCAAGTGAGATAACAAGATACTGTCTTGATTGCCCGTTCTTGCTAGTCTTGTCACGATATTTGTGCTTTGCAGGCTACCTCCAGAAGTATATGCTCTAAGGTCTATGTTTATGAACGTTCATGTTGTTAAATTTTGCATGTAAGAATACTAGAAAGTTTTGAATGTCCTCTTGTAGACGAAGACAAATATAGCATTGTTCTAAAGTGTGACACAGAGAAAAAGTTATTGAAATTATAGACATTGGCAAATGCGTCGATTTTATATACTAAAGAATACAACTTTCTACACAACAAAAACTGAAGAATCATACTGAAAAGATCCATTAGGTTTTTTCTTCGAAAAGAGGGTTTGTGAAAAGGGAGCGATGTAAATGGTTAAATCCTGGAAATGGCTAAAAAATCTAGAATGCCACGACCAGAAGAAAATAAGCTACTGCTTAAATACAGGGACTTACAATACCAATGAAGGCAACCAATACAAAACTATGTCTATAAAAATATTTGTTTAAAGCAGTTAAGTAACAATTTGTTGCAAAGTTTTTGATTGGAAATCTAATAAAACTGTGGAATGTTTTTTATATTTGATTCTCATTTCTCGATTACAATAGATTTAAATCTAAATATCTCTGCTGAAATACTTAAACATCTTCTTCTTTTCTGTTTCAGGTATTAGACTTTTGCCTGTTACGGCACTTATCTTTTTCTTGGGTACTTCTTTTGCCTCTACATTTATATTTCTATACTTTCTTGGAGATTCTAACCTCTTGCATTTTATCTAGATTTTTTTTTCATTTTCGCCTATTTTGTGTAATTTTTCGTTTATGCTATAAAATGTTTAGTTCACTTCTTTTATTATCAATTCTTATTCTGTCCATTAGTGCAGCCTTTACCTCTTATTTAGAATTTCATTTCTTGAATTTGTAATCTATTTTCATCTTTCTTGGCTCGAGGTCTCTATGCCATAATTCAGGGTTGGTGCAGCCATCGTCCTGTAAAACTTTAAAACGGTATTTTGGTCTAATTTCATTCCTTTCTTGATTTTTTTTTATTATTTGATGATGTCTCTATAATTGTTAAATAAAGTTGGGAAAATACTACGTCTTTGTCTGATACCTTTGTTTTTTATTATTTCTCTTGATTATATTGATTAGTACTTTAATATTCTGGTAAAGGCTACTTATTGCTCTTATTATTTGTTTTTGCTATCCACCTTTTTCCACGGTGTGCCATAATTTTCCTCTATTTATGTTGAAAGATGCTTTTTCTAAATCTATGAAACTGATGTCTCCCGTTATTAAATTCTATGATTTTCAATCACTTTTTCCATCAATTGTTGAACGTTTTTTCTACAACCTTCTGATCCAAGAGCCGTATATGCTCCAAAACTTTTTAATTCAACAAACATTTTTTAAGCCGGATGGTTCCTGAAAGTCTAATATCATTTTGGCGATTTCCGTTGACACGCCAGGCTGCTAGATTTAACGACCATTTACCTTTTTACGGGAGTAGCTTAAAGATTCAGACTTCGGCAACATATCTGAAACATTTTCACAATTGAATCAAGACATTCCTGAAACAATTTTTTTATCCCGAACTCGTTTTTGACTATTGAAATCTAACATGGTTGACGTTTTGGCCACATCATTTTATATTTGTGACATTGTCCTAAATTAATATTACTCAGACGTAATTATAGTTTAAAAAAAAGTATTTTGAAGATGATATGTTCCTTCAGACTACGGCAACGAACCTGAAATAATTGAATCGAAACATTCCTGATGCTATTTTCATAATATCATTAAAAACTTGTCAAAAAAAAGAAAAATATTAGATATATTCTACAAATATATTATAACTTGGAAATAAAATATTAAAAAATACTCAAAGGCAAATTATTTGAGTCAGTTATGTATCGGCCACTCGGGATAACGATCGCCATGAACTACAGCCTACAGCAGTATTTTGACAATGTCTCTCATATTACTAAAAGCGTATATCATACTAACACGATCCTTCGTCTGTCAGCTGATACTCCCACTGGTCATTTATATTATTCTAGGTTGCATATCAATTTCCACAAAGAGCTTGTGAAAAGTCCTCAACGATATTCACTTATTATTACATGGGAATTTAACGCATCAACCTTTATGTCTTTCAAACAGCATTTACATTTTATAGTGAAGTTTGTTGAGTTTGGCAAAAGTGTATTAGAATGAATCATCAATTTTGTGGATGATTTTATTTCCTGTTGTATAAAATATACATCATCGAATACTGAATGTAGCAGATCAGATGTATTTCTTATAAGAAAAAGGTTCTTCCCATAATCTGGACTGAGAAATGCTTTTCTTCCAAGGCAGAAGATATTAAAATTTTTTAAACAAATTTAATTTTATATTTCTACAGTTAATAACCCAAATTTTGCCCAAAATCATTCAACAGATTTTTTAGGAAATTACAACACCCTTGAAATTAAGAACTGTATATTGAAACATCCAAACGTTTCAAGGTCTAGGTCTCATCTGGTTATCAATGGAATGATAATAAAATGCAAAGTTGAACATAAATATTGGAGTTTTACAATACACAATGTGAAATAATTCAAGTTGACTAAACATTTTTTAGCAATTTTTAATGCAATAGCAATAATGATTAGCAAGCGTTGAATTGCATTTAAAATGGTAGACTTACATTACCTTCGTAGCCCATAGATTTGGTTAATTCAAAAGTTCATTTGAAACATCTTTTAAAATGAAGAGGTGATGACTTTAGTGGCATATGAAAATGATATTGCAACTATCCTTATAGCTAAAAATATTTTATCATGGCTACTAGGAAATAACTTAGCACTAAATGTGGTTTAGACAGTCTATACTACATGTAGGTACCACTATAACAGCACACCTTATACAGTGAGGACGCGTGGCTTGGAACAAAATCATTTAAAATTCGGGTGTTGTTTTTTTGGAAAAACGCTCGTACACGTCGGTTTTTTTTTTTGACTGCGGTTTTTGTGATGATAAACTCATTTATACATGGTGGGCCAAAAGTAAATTGCGACCATCAAATTCATTTTTTCAAATGGAAACATTCGTTTTTTATTTTATTTTTAAATTCTGCATTGAATTCTAAGTATTTTTCATGTACAGTGTCCTATACCGAAAGTTAAGAGTTATTAAAAAATTACATTTCTTTCTAAAGTTAAGAAAACAGCGGTAAAAATAAGGTGTTTGTTGGTTTGAACTTATTTCCGTCTGGTTTTTATGATTGTTGGCGGTATTTTAGTCCCATGAATGGAAAACTTTTTTTAATGCTGGAGTTTCTAACACTTGTTTATTTCCATAGAATCTGTACTCTAATTTCACTTCAAATAAGTAGTTGTCAATTGCAGTTGCAAAATTACAAAGTATCGCGTGGTTACCTGAAAAGCAGAGAATAGAAATTTTGACGATGGTAGGATATGGTGACAGAACTCGAACACTAGCTGAAGTTTGCGAATTGTTTAATATGAAGTACCCGGAGCGGCCTATTACACGATCGGTAGTTAGTAAAATAGAAAAAAAGTTTCTGGAATTTGGCCACGTAAGAGACAATTACAAAACCAGCATCTTCCGGAAGATACACAATTAAAAATCCTCACAAATCCACTAGACAAATAGCCGCAGAATAATCATTAATTAAATCTTCTGTACTAAAATGCTTGCATAGAAATAAATGGCACCCATACAAAGTTCATTTAGTTGAGGAACTTACTGAAGATTTGCACCGGAGTGTACAATTTTGCGAAATAATGATGAATAGAAGCAATGCCAACCCCTACATTTCAAGTAAGATAGGTTTTTCCGACGAGGCAACATTTTGTTTAAATGGTTCAGTAAACAGGCAAAATTTTCGATATTGGGCATCAGAAAGCCTACTTTGAAATATGGAAAGTCATACACAGTTTTCCAAGAAAATTAACGTATGGGCCGGAATTGTGAGTACTTCAATTGTGGGTACTTTTTTTATTGACGGAACACTTAACTCGGAAAAGTATTTAGACCTATTACAAAATTGCACAATACCCTGATTAACAGAACTTTACTCTAATGGTGAAAACCCAGATTCGGTATGGTTTCAACATGATGGAGCGCCCCCGCACTATTCGCGAACAGTGCGAGATTATCTTGAAAATATTTTCCCAAATATATGGATCGGAAGGAGAGGTATTATCTAATTGCCAGCTAGGTCTCCAGATCTAAGCCCGTTAGATTTTTATCTTTGGGGTTACTTGAAATCGAAAGTCTACTTCAATAAGCCGAAAAATATCGAGGTATTAAAGAATAGAATTGGGGCCGAAATACAACGAATCCTAACAGACGCTAAATGAGAATTTGAAAACCGTCTTAGGTATTGTCAAGAAGTTAATGGTCAACAATTTGAAAATTTGATAGGTATGTTGTTTTTTTTTCTTCAATTTTGAAATAAATGTAATTTTTTTAATAATGTTTAATTTTCGGTATGGGACATTGTTAATGAAAAATACTTAGAATTCAATGCAGAATTCAAAAATAAAATAAAAAACAAATGTTTCCATTTGAAAAAAAAAGTTGATGATCGCAATTTATTCCTGGCCCACCCTGTATAAATGTTATCATCATTTATCATCACAAACACCTCAGTCCAAAAAAAACGACCTGAATTTTAAATGAATTTGTTCCAACCCAGGCGTCCTCACTGTATAAACGAAATGAAAGTAAATGATAGGCTGTTTATTAATTTTAGTAGTTACTGTTATCACATATCGGACCTGACAGCATTACATTTTTGCTATGGGGGTACTCGAAGTCCAAATTTGTTTTTCACAGTATTACAACATATGCGTCATTTCTTGAATTGAAACACACTAGAATATTGTGATACTGGTACTTAAAAGTAAGGAGTAAAATATTATGTTTACTGAACCATAAGAAAAAAGATTAAAAAAATATTTATCAGTGAAAAGAACAATACTTATGTAGCTACTGGTAAATTCATTGATTTACCAAAGGAACTGAAAATGTGTTTAAAAAAATAGAATTAAAGCATGGATAAAAGAATATATACGATAAATGTCTAGACTAGACAAAAACTATCCTATCCAAATGTATGCTTGGGGTATTTGATCTATTTATCTATAATTCGAACTGCAACTAAACTGCATCGGCCAAACCTTGCGAGTAATTTCTACTTTGAGGAACAGATGAAGTTTGAAGCCTATTAGAAACCGATTGGGGAAAAAAATTTCTGACCACCCTACTTAAAACACTCTACCTAATATTACTAAAACATTTAATAATGGTTTCTTCTTTGAGTAGTGTGTCCTTAATGCAAGTTAGCGACACCATAACAAATTCGTCTTTATTATCTGCAGTTCTTATTACTCCGCAACCAGAACATCTATTTCCGTCCAGTCGGTCTCTTCACTTCGGTATGCCATTACGATATTTCCTTATTTTTATTATTTGAAGTAGTTTCCGGTCTTTGTGGACACTTTTAAACACCTTTTTGTTTGTCACATGAGCTATGTATGGGATTCATAGAATTCTACTGTAACCCCACATTTGGAAAGCCTCTATTTTAGTTGTGGATCTGGTGTTCAATGTCCGGGTCTGCGCTCCATAGAGTCAGGTAGTGCAAACATAGCCTTGACAGAGTCTGCATCGTAATCCGATGTTTAGATTTGAAATTGCTTCTTGCCTGTTCTGTACTTCCTGTCATCTCAATGTCTGGACCAAGTTTCGTGATGATCCAGTATTCTAGATATTTGAGGTAGTCTACTCTGCTCAGCACGTTTCCGTTCACCAAAATAGGTAGAAGAATGATTTGATTCCTTATTATTGGCTTACCATATGACCCACATATTTCATCAATTCTGTTTACAGAATGTTGTACTCTATGTCACCATTCTGTACACAGGTTAAGGGCCTCTTTGAATATATGCTCCAAAAAGGCGTTAAGTAGTGTTGGGTAGAGTACACAATCTTGACAAACACCCTTACAGGCATCAATTTTTCTTGACAATTTATAATCTATTCCGAGATTAGTAGTCTAATGACAATACATATTTTTTAGAATCTTTGTTACTCTAACTTGTGTAAATAAACTTCAATAAAACTTTATTAACGACACGGTCCCCGTCCCCCAAATAAATCTGGCCGACTCCGAAAAAAGTGAAGTGGTCACGGTGTATTTACACGTTATAAATTTGCGGCAAATCCTAAACCAACATAAACATGTTACAAAAACTCTGGTCTTCCGTAAAAATTCGCATAACATGAAAAATTATTTATAACCCTCAACGGACTAAATTTAGTATCACTTATATTAGATCATATTTTTAAACTGCCGCGTGCGTTACGATGATAGATAGGCATTGGTTGGTCGTCTAGTGTTTGGAACGTGCTTATCGAGATGACACTTTTTATATTATTTATAGACGACGTTTTGCGTAAACTGACGCTGTCATCGCATCTCTGCGATTTGTTATTGACATCGAACAATTTAAAGAGACAGTGATTTAAGGCAACACCACGTAATTCATGCGTTTGTTTCTTCGGATGTCTTCAGGTGTTTGCAAAAATTTAATAAATCAATGAAGACACTGTGAGGATTGCTTCGCAAAGTTGGTAGTATTAAGTCAAAGTCGAGAGAATTGACGAAATATTGGAAACTGTTATCTTGTTTTTCAGAATATGCGCCTCTAACCCTAGAGTGAACAAATAAGTGTTGTGAACGTAAGTGGATATGGCAATACTTATTGACTTAAGTCACACGTAGGTCAGATGTGTTGTTTTTAGCAGTTTTCGTAATTCTTCCTGTGCTTCCCAAATTCACTTTCAGCTCCTTTTACGCATCTCTTAACACCGCTTGAGAGTATTTTGAAATAGTCAACCTTATTCAACAATCCAAAGTTGTTAAGTTCTTTACATATTGCGACAAATTACATTTCTTTTAACAAAACAAATTGTATTGGTAAGAGTTTCTGCGTCTCCTCTCCTCGTAGTTTGACTCACACCATTCAATATTTGGAAGCACTTTATTTCACAGCGTATTTCGTGTAAAGGCGGCACTTCACTAGGCGTAGCGTATTCGTATATTTGATATATATGCCCAAAAACGGCGAAGTCTAGAGAGGCTATTCGCTATTTTTTGTTTATTTGAACAAATAAGTCGAATACCGCTAAGATCAAATACGCCTTATCGTCCACTTCTCGGTTTTCAATTCACATCAAAGAAAGAAGTCAAATAAGCCTAAAATTTGCTTCATCCGTCCACGCTTGGTGCAGATAGTGGCACGGGATGGTTCGATCGTGTTCAACGACTGTTGCTTTTCATGACAAATGGTGTTTGTGGCAAAATGGACCGTCGAACCAAAACCGTGCACAATTGCGAACTTTACAAAAAACGAGGGAATCATCGTCACGGTTTTTTAATAACTTCATAGTTATGTAAATATATCAGGTATTGATAACAAGTAGCATGATTAAAATAACTTTCTTTTGTGGTCAACGCATCCATTAGGTACTGTGGCGTTTACTGGAATTCAAAGATATTTGGCATGTTTGAGTGTTTTGCGATATGTGTGGATAACATGTTTCGAATATTTGCGAATATATCAAATATTTGGACGAATACAGCGATACTAAAAACCAATGTGCTATGCCAAGTGAGGTGCCACCTTAATGTGAAGATCCTGTTTGACGAAACCTTCTATTTGATGTATGAACTTGGTGCTTGAAATAAATATATATTTTTATTTTTCATTTACTTCTGTATTAGTTTCAATATATTAGGCACAGTAGTTTCGGAGATAAAGGACGCAATGGATGGGTTTTGAAACAAACTATTTTGAAAATATACTCACTGACAATGAAATCGCAACTCCCAGAAATAGATATTTAAATTTAATATTGTTTTAGTGAAACATAGACGCCATAGTTGTTTTTCATCAATTAATATTGTAGTCTATTTGTATTTTTTTAAATTTACCAAAAAACAAATTGTTTTGAAAGGATCCAAAATCGATGTTTAGTAATGTTAAAATGCCTACAGTACGTGTACTCTGAATGTATCGACAGCTCAGTGAATTTAAAATAGGTTGGTTTACGGTAGGCGGGTTTTTCAACAGCAACATTGGAATGTGGAATGGCATCAGGTTTTCTTCTCTGATCAATCACGATTCTGCTTGGGTGGACATGTTGGTCGAAGAAGGGCTAGAGGACTTGGAAGAGAAAGACGTTTTCCTGAATTTGATGGTGAGCGACATGTATACCAAACAGTAAGCGTTAAGGTATGGGGTGCTATTACACATTTAAGTAGCCTTGATTCGAGGCAACATGACAGTGCAACGTTGCCATGGCCGCCCAGATCCCCCGATTTTTCGCCCATCGAACATGTTTGGGATATAATGGGTAGAAAGCTCAGAAATTTGCCCCAGCCCTCATAGACTTTGGACCTTCTAAGACATGAAATACAGGTAGCTTGGGATAGTATTCCTCAAGAAGGAATAGACCACCTTATTGGATCAATGCCAAGACGCGTTGGGTAGTGTATAGGCAACCGCGGTGGGCAAACACATTATTAACACACTTAATAAAAAAAAGTTAAACTCCTTAGTACTTTTTATTCAAATTTTAATCATTTACTCCTTACTATAGCTTCTATATTTTACCAAAGCAATATTAAATTAGACATCTCCTTCTGAGTTTTGTAATTTATTTGTCAATATGTATATATAAAAAATATATTTGTACCTCATAACGAGCCTTTATATTTATTACATGATGCGCTTGAAAAAAGTTATTTTTATTTGACTTCATTCTTTCTGTAAAATGAGTGAGGTCCAGGATTCCTAATTTTCTTCAATCGATAACTTTTAAATAAATTATTTATAAAATTTGGAAAACAATATGTATATTTCTTGTAAGGTGTCCTTTCTTTCCATATTAATGTTGTAGATCCACTTGAAAATATGAATATTAGGATTTTCGCTTTATATTTTCTGTAAAATTTGGTTAAGCGTCAGTAATTTCTAAGGTAAAAAGAGAAATGGTATTTTTTGTAGCAATGACTTAAAAGGCGTCTATATGTTTTTCAATGTTCCTTTGAGACCCATTTATACTTTTCACCCTTTCGGTTTACCTACATGTTTTTGTAAATTTTGTTAAAGAGCAACAAACGTCCCAGCACAATTAATAGCCTTCATTTCCGCTAACCAAAATGGATTAAAACCCTCACCAGAGTAAATTCAGTAATCGAATCAGACTTTCCTGCAGGTAGCTAATCCTGTATAACGACCTCATCATCGATTTTCACTCGACGTTACAGTGTAATTGAAATTTCCTGTCACAATTACAATGGCAAACAGCGGAGTAATTAGTGTTCTAGCTAGTTGACAGTTTGTAAACTGAAGCTTTATCCCGACTGTTCTCCTGTTGTCACGGCCACTTATATTTTCACATTTCAGTAAATAAATACTTAAATCATGAAAATGTGGATATCCAGAGAAACGTTTGTATTCACCAGAAATCGATTATGAAAATGTAGTTCAGCTGCTGTGACGAATGAAGCTGTTGGCAACTTGTTTTGTCCGAATGCGTATAGCAATAGTTTGACTTCCCGTTCAAACTTGAAGGTGAGAAAATAAAAATGAATATCCAGGTAATCGAGAGATGTTTCTCAATGAAATATTCACCAATTAATAAAAGTTAAGACATAATATTAGGTGATTTGTTGATTAATTAGAATTTTACTTTTGATCACACTCACAAGGATATATTTACATTTTAGGTATGAAGAAGTCTTGATATACCAAAAAGTTCTGAAGAATCTTGGAATTGGGACTTACGTTAAGATAAATATACAATGTGTCCCAGATTCTCTTCCCTATACAGGGATCTCGGCTCCAATTATGCCTACAGCAACGATTAAATGTGGAAAGTTTTTAGAGCATCGTACATTCCATATATATTTTGGAATGTTAATAGATAATGGAGTAAACCAAAACAGTTTTGGCTTACTCAATGATGATGACAGTTTTGCTATTGAAACGGAGTTGAGTGTAATAATTATAGTTTAAAAAAAACTAAAAAAATACGCTTTAATAGCAAACCGAACTAAAAAGCAGAAAATAATGTTTAATTATAAACAGTTTTTATTACAGCAGTAGACAGTCGAACAGTCAATCATGACTAATTACCTCAAAATAAAAATATAATAAAATTTAAGTTATAACAGAATAATTGGAGTCAGAGTAAAAAGCATTTCACTATATTTACATAACTCTCCTCTTATAAATAGTTGCCAATAGAATAATTGTAAAATTTAATATTTTAAGACCCCACCCTTTTTACTCTCAATCGAATCATTCTGTTAATCAATCAATCTGTCAACAGTGTGCACGGAAAGTTTGGAACATGCCAAATAAAATCTACCCAGATAAATGAAGAAAAACCCTCGGACACCTCAACTTTAATTTAATAATACAGAAATTTGGAAATAAATAGATTGCTCATAACGTCATACACATTTTTTTTAAATGGCATCTCCAATATTTGATATATGGATTTGAAAGATCTAGTAATTCTACATACAGGACGTTTGAATTTCCAAACAGTTACATAACAAGATTTTCTAGAAAAAAAATTGTCTTTTAGTCACTTAAAGTTTAAGTGAATACAAGAGAATTTTATTGGTTTAAGTCTTAAAAAGTTTTTTCTCTGCCTTTCATGTTTTGTTAAAGATTGATGTTCTACTCCTTTTGATTTGTCCTTATTTCTTTAGTAATGCCTTGATCGGTGTCAATAATGATCTTATTGCTTAGTATATGTTTTATATTACGGTTATTAACTGATCAGGATACTCTCGTTTCTCCATTATTGGCAAAAGTTTATCTCGGTGAATTGAATCAAAGGCTTTTTTGAAGTCTATTAAAGTTGTGTGTGTCTCTAACAATTGTAATTTATTTATTTACCTTCGTTTATACCGGAAATTCAGTACAAAACTTTGTTATTTTAAATGGAATGTTATATTTTTAAGATGCATTTGTATAATATTTAAAAAATTTAAATAAGTTTTATATCTAATCTCAATTTTTAAGACACAGTAGTTAGAAAACGGATTAAACACAATAAAACATTTTACTTATACCAGGTCCATTATTACGCATGAAATAATATAAGAATCATTTGTTTAATGGTTTATTATTATCTTGATATAAAAATAACGATCTTCTATATCAGTATCCATTTCCTGGAATATATATTAAAAATTTAATGTTGGGGTTGCCAACGATGGAGGATCGCTGTTCATTTCGAAATATGGAAAAACAATTTTTCTTTTTCGCATTCTCTCATTATTTACCAACATCAAAATACATTTTCTACCGTTAAAAGTTTTTTATTTGGCGTATGCGAAACGAGGATGAATATGTAGATAAGACTAATGGATCTGTTTCATAAGAGTGGCTGAGATTCTTGCCAAGCGGCCAGTAATCGATCATAAAATTTCATGACATATATTGTTAGAATGATTAGGATCATAAATTGTAGGAGTTTTTGAAGCTAATCAGCATTAAAATGAATCGTTCTGATATATGTATATAGTGTGGTGCAACTGATAGAAATAAATTGATAATTCATTGGCATTTGCTGTCACAAATACGTATTTGAATTTTGTAATGGAGGCAAAAGAGTGTAGGGAAATACAGGAGTTTATAGAGCAAAATTTAACTCATTTTCCGACATAAAATTCAACAGCAATTCGCTTACACCATTACCTCATTAACAGTTTATAGATAATTATTGCTAAGATGTTTAACAGCAAACTCATAGAAGTACTATTTAAATAACAAATTTCTTTTGATTTTACTTATTTAATGAAAAGTAATGGAGGAATCGTAATGCCGTCTATAGGAAAATTGTAGAGAATAAACAATCCTTCTTAATGAGTGTTTATACATTCTGATTGGATCATTTTGTATCGAGTAAACTCAGAAACACTGGTCGAAAGTGGATTTTTTTCAAAAATTTACAACTTTCTGGCACCAATACTTGAATATTAGTCATCGCCAAAGCGATAGTTTTTTATATTAAGTTTGTATAGGCTCACAGTGGTTTTTGAACAATTCGAATTTAAATAATTTAGAAAGCTATTTGGCACATCTCACCGTATTAAAGAGACTAGTTCCACCGGGATATACTAAAGATATTTTGAAAGTTTATAAATTCCACAATTTGTTTTAGTTTTTCGCTATAATGCCGAGAAGTTGTTTCAAAATCATAGTAAACATTGCATTAAATGTGGGAATATGCGACAGCTAACCAGCGGTGCACTGACAATAGCTGTCAAGGCACATTGACGATCTAGAATACTCTATAGGGGTGGGCAGGAGTTGAAAATTATGGTAAATTCTATTATTATATGTTTTTTCTCAGCATTTTATTACGTTTTTATTTACATAACTATTCTCTGCTCATATTGATCTATTTTTTCATTGGTTTATTAAGTTAATGGTTACCTGTAAAAAAATTAGTGATATTAATTAAAGGACTTTTTTCAATTGACTGGATTCGTCAAAACATCGGAAGGTCCATCCTTTAAGAAAAATTTCAAAATCACTATGAATATGTTTTACGGTAGGTACTATGACAAAAATCCAAGATATACGAAGTGAAGTGCATTTTATAAGCGATCAAAATATATTTTGCATATCGCTATCGAACTATTGTGGTTAATACTAAACGTCCTGCAAAATATTTCTACTAATTATTTAAATTGCAGTTCTGCAAGAATTACTTAAAGTACAATATCGGTCTTCAGCGTTATTAAGCTCAACGTTATAAGCTATCACTAGGAGGCAGGAGGCAGATTAAGGTTCCAGCTGTTATTACAACTAAGTTAAGAATTTTAAATTCACTCACTTTTTCCAGCTTTTCTTTATGAAAAATGCTGCTATCCAAATTTATAAACATTTATTTTGAAGATTTTCTGATTCTCTACAATTGTTCTATGAACGGCATTATGAACACATACTTTTTATACGATAAGCAAAAAACGAAAATACCTCATATTTTTTGAGGTTATTATTAACGTGAGGGCTTATGCAGTTTACTGTTGAATTTTATGTCAACTAAAAATCTCTATTGACTGGTGTAAAATTAAAAAAGAAACAATTACAAGACTGTGATGCACAATTTTTTGTTTGTCAAATACATTTGACAGTAAGAATTTTTCGATCACTTAATGTTGAAGGTTCCGCTATTAGGTATACTTGCCTAGTAATAACTGTTTTCATGTACGGTCCAGTTATAAAGACAGTGCTTCAGTGTCGGCATTATTAAACATTCTGAAACCTAAATATTAGTGTTTATTTTTTCTTAGTTCTCACACGTATATACAGTGCTTTCGTAAAGTAACGAATATTTGTTTTATTTCTGAAAGTGAGAGTTTTTCGAAAAAATACTCTTTTAACATACGACCCTTATTTGTGACGTAATCGTTATTCGAGATACGACGTCATCGGCAATTTTTTTAAATGGTGTTACTCAATTTCGACCCTGCTAATTGAACGAGCATGGCATTCTACATAAACATTGTCAAAAATATGATTACATTAGTTAAGTTAGATAAAAAATGAAAATGTAAAAGTTTATTTAATGGTAATGACTAAAGTAATTGTTGAAATTGTGCACCGTTGAGTACCTGACAGTAACTAAGACGATTAATAAATTCTTGATGAACATGGTTATGTAGACCTGAATCAAGGGCCTTTTTGTAGTCCACATATGCCATGTAGAGATTCCGTCGTTTGACAAGGGAATCAATTATTAATTGTTTTTTTGCACCCCATCGAGTTTTTTGCGCATCCTTTTTGTTGTGCAGTATTATTATCCTTTATGTTGTTCAGCTCACATCTGAAAAGGCGATGAATAATACACGACGAATTTGGGAGGAGGGTGATTTGTCGGTAATTTGCTGGGTCCTGGGTACATAGGTTGTCCTTTGGTAAGAGGTATCTAGAAGTATACGTAAGGAAACTACGCATCTTCTGTGGATGGATAATTATGTCCTTAATAAAGGCTGTTAATGTTTCCTAGGTGGCGTAAAGTTTCCCTATCCAGTAATTCTGCACACCATCTGGTCCTGGTGCTTTCCAGTTATGGAGGTGCTTCATTATGTTGGAAGTGTCTTCCACTGTAAATTATTGGTAAAACAAACATTATTCCCGACTTGACCATAGAATGTATGGCATCACACTCCCTCTAAGGCACGCTATGAGTGTATTTAGGGGGAGATATCCTAGTTATCAAAAGGATTTAGCTTTGTGGGAGCCCTTGCCAGGTTTTCAAACCCGTGGTTGGAGTCGTGTCGGCAGTTTCCCATGAATTTCCTGACCGTTCGGGCTGTTCCTAACAGGACGGCTTTTTGCATTTGTTTGCAAATTAAATTAAATTGTTTAATAGATGTTTTGGGACTAGTCCTGTCGTTGACATAACAATTGATACAGTTCGTGTCTTGTTCATGGCCCACTAAGTCTTTATTTGAAATTCCAAATATCTATATTTGTTTATTTTCTCAGCCTGCTTGATATTTATATTATTGTTGTTAGGATTGCTATGTCAATTAAAGTTGTTTTCCGAGAGACTTTATCTACCAAAAGTATATCTGGTTTATTGTGAGCAACAGTCCGATCGGTCAGTATCGTGCGGTCCCAGTACAGCTTGTAGTTGTTATTTTCTAAAACAGATTCTGGTTTGTATTTATAGTATGGTAATCTTACCGACTGTGATAATTCAAGTTTCAGTGCCAGTTGTATTCAGTTGTAGCGACAGCTTGACAACCTCCTGTGATATGCTGGATAGATTCAGATGTTTGGCAACCGTACCTGCATCTGTCGTTGTTAATAGAAGGGTCTTTAACGATTTACTTTAGGTAGTTCTTAGTTGGAATTACTTGATCTTGGATTGCCAATATAAAGCCTTCCGTTTCAGGAAACATATGACCAGAGATCAACCAGTAGTTCGACTCTGCACTGTCGACATAATCTTGGTTGACGTCATTTATATGTCTTCCATGAAGGGACTTCTCTTTCCATTTCAGCAGTTTCTGATATTTGGTCTGACTGTGTAATTGAACATGTTGTGTCAGTCGCAGTGGTGTTGGGTCATCAACCTGGCACATGACTGTGTGTAGATCAGAAAATTCTGCGAGTTTCTGGAAATGACTGCGCAAAATAGAAATTTGGTGATCTAATAGTTTGCTTAGATCTCTCAATCCTCTTCCTCCTTCATACCGTGCCAAAGTTGTACGTTCGACAGAGCTCTTTGGATGGTGATTTTGAGCTTTTGTTAGTAAAACTCGAACTTTTCCTTGTAATTGTTCAATGTCAGTCTTGCACCAATTAACTATACCGAAAGAGTAACTGAGCAGGAACACGCATAGATGTTAATAGCCTGAAACAGATTTTTACTGTTTAGTTTGGTTTTCAACAGTCGTCTTACCCTTCTATAAAACTCTGCTGTTAGATCCTTTTTCATAGTCAAGTGATCGGTACGTTGAGCCTGCTTTATTCCAAGGTATTTATAAGTATGACCTTCCCCCATAGATTCAATTGAGGTGCCATCTCCCATTTCGAAGTGCTCCTGCTGTATGTTGACTTTAACTATATTAATAATTCGGCATTTGTCTAGGCCAAATTTCACTAGAGAACCCTTCTACTATTTTAAGCATTTCATGCAGCTGTTGTTTCAAATCTGCCATCAACTTTAAGTCGTCCATGTATAACAAATGGTTTATCTTTAATGCTTGAACGATGTTGTGTTTGAGACTGAACCCAAAGTTAGTCGAGTTCAGTTAAACAAACATTGTTATTATATTATTCTTATGACTTCTATGACCTCCCCCACCCCTCGGACTGCCACTGGTCTAGACTTGACGAGTTAAGTACAATACCAACCAGGGATGCTCTAAATATTTAGATACATCAAAACACATTTTTCACAAAATAATAGATCTGTTTTGGCGATAAAAACTTGATATCTGTAATATCCATATATTTTGTAGAGTATCATTTGATAAATTCCCGCTTGTAATTCTTGTAAATTCACCGATCTAGTAACGTATACTTTGTTTTTTAAGTACCGCAACAAAAAGTAATCTGGGGGTGTCAATTCTGGCGATATGACGGGCCACTCAATCGGAAACCCCCAACCCCCTATCCAACGATTCGAGAGTACCTCATCTAAATAAGCACGGACACGTACTGTATAATGGGGAGGTGCACCATCTTGTTGAAAGAAAATGTCTTGCACCAGTTAAGTTCACGTCAAAGAAATAGGAACCCAGAATTGTTTCTTGGGATATGCCGCACCACAAATTCACTTTCTGAGGATGTTGAGTGCGATAGTCCATCATCCATGGGGGATTAACGGTAACCTAATAACGGCAATTTTGCCTGTTGACAAGGCCGTTAAAATAAAACGTAGCCTCAGTTGAAAAAAAAATATGTTTGATTATCATCCTTGCGTTTGGTCGTACAACTGAATGCGCCCATCGAAGTCGTCTTCACATAGCTCATGAAGGTATACCTTATAAGGGTGATGCTTTGCTTTCTTTCACAATTTTGTGGAATGAGAACTGTGGACGCTGTCATATTAAAATTGCAAGTCACTTGGTTAAGAGTTGAGTGATGATTTTCTCGTATTGCCAACAAAACGTTAAAATGATCTTCCTCTGATTTTGAGGGTCGACCAGATTTAGGTAAATCACAAACGTGTCCAAAGTGACGGTATATTGCTTGCCACGCTTTTGCTAATGGGATGCCGACCAGGATAGTTTCATTGAACAAATCAACTACTTCTTGTTGGGTGCCCATACTGTCTCCAAATCCGATCATGCAATAAATTTCAATTCGTTCACGGTCAGTTAATTTCACCATAAACAGTTCAAACACACTGCTTCTGCCAAAGAAAATATATGAAATCTTAAAGGCGATGTGTGGAGACGCTATTCACTATTTTTGCCTTATTTGAACAAATAAGTCGAATACCGCTAAGAACAAATACGCCTTACCGTCCACTTGTCGGTTTTTTCTAAACATCAAAGGAGTCAAATAAGCCAATTATTTGCTTTAACTGTCCACACTTGGTTCATATAGTTGCACGCCGCGCTTCGATCGTGATCAACTAGTGCTGTTTTTCATGACAAGTGGTGTTTGTTGGAAAATGCATCCTTACATTTGGGTCCCCTGACTGCACCGGTCAGTGGAATTCAAACACATTTGGCATGTTTAAGTGTTTTGCGATATTTGTGGATGACTTGTCTGGAATATTTGCGAATATATCAAATATTTAGGCGAATATAGCGATACAAACCACCAATACGCTAACGCCAAGTGAAGTGCCGCCATAAGAAAAAACAAAAAATGCTATCCGCTATGAGTGTGACTGCAGCGCCAAACAAAATATGAACTATGGGAGGCTATCAAAGCATGTTTTTATACGTATGTCAATAGCAACAAATCGAAAAGTAAATAAATATTATAAAGAATAGTAAAAAAAATATGTAACAGTTTTATAGTGATTCCAGTTTTTTCTTTCAATTAAACGAATCAACAACAAGTAAGTATAATGATAAAAAATAAATAAGAACGCAGTAAATATTAGGTTATATTATGACACACATCGTCTTTGATGTAACGATTGCAAGTAAACGTTTGAGAATTAATGTCCGAGTTCGAATAAAAATCAACTTGACACTCTTGGTCCACTTTTGAAGACACTACTGGAGGATTTTCAGTCATCACTACTATTGACTCTGTAACAATAAACTCAGCATTTGAAGTTGAAGGTAATTTTGCTTTCATCCGCCGATTCATCACGCGATTATATCTGAAAAGTAGAAATTATTATTACTATGTTCTTCATATTGATCAAATTTGACGAATTAATTTTTACCTGTTTATCGCAGAAGGCTCATTAACTTTTGAAGACTTGTATATTGAAAGAAATATAGTTGGGATGTAGCCAGGACTTAACTACTCTTCCGATTTTTTACCTCCAATAAAATGATCACTACAAATACAATCGTATGGCTTGGGAATCCACGGTGATCCATCAGCGCTATAAAATAAAATAGCATGTTAATAAAATCTTAGGACAGTATAAAAGCTACTATTTGTAAAATGATTTTTTTTTCACTGGGATAACTTAAAACTTAAGACATTAATCAATTTCTTGAATATTATAATAAATAGTAAACAAAATTAATAAAAACTGCACAATTAGCAAATGAAACAATTTATCCGTACGTTTTAATTATTTAAATTTTTTTATTTTTCATACATTTCTTTCATTTCCAAATATATGTGTTTGTCTGTTTTTTTTTAATTTTTGAATTTAAGGATTTATATATTAGATTATTTTGCTTACAGAATTCCTAAAAAATGATTAACTTTTACAAAAGTTAAAAATTTTGCAAAGGTTTGCAATGCTCCAAATTATTGTTATTGATAAAATTAAGTTTATGGTACTACTTACTTTAGCCTTTTAACTGCAGCTATCCACTGATTCCGTTGATTTATTTTCCATTTAGCAGTCGGAAATTTATAAAATTTGCACCTACTTTTTCTGCTGGTATTCTTGCAGTTCACAACACAACAACTTTGGTGTCTCATTTTTTTTATTAAAATTAGAACAAAATAAATACTTTCACGTGTACTTGCTTACAATTTCAGTAATAATAGCCTCCCGTAATGCTCAAAGTGACCACTACGAACGCGTCGGTCGATTTTATTTCCCCTACCATGACTTCGCTCAGAGCGAATAAAAAGTTTTTATCTGACAGTAATAAAAAACATTCTCGGTCGCTAAGGTTACTGTCAGACAACTAGAACTTTTACTTTTCGAAGGCACTATATATGGCCACAAACGCAGTGTACACTGGAAATGCAAGTCTTGGAATTTGATTTTGGGCTGGTTTAAATGGTTTTGTATGCGTGAAAATAGATCCTGTAAATGCATATTTATTTTCCAGTCGTTTAATTGTAATGTAACGTCATAAGCCAAGGCTCCATTACCGGGCCTTCATTGGTCAGTTCTCAGTTGCTCTGTTCAAATGCGCCAGATTCAAACGATCCATGCGTTCTCGCTGACAGATAGGTGTCATTTTTCGTACAAATAATTTACTTGACTTCATCTTGTGGTATTAATCAGAAACGGTGAATTGTGGATTGTGTAGTGGTGCCATCAGCTGGCGGGTGTCATACGTATTTTAGAAAAAAGCCCATCTCTGTCTTGGAAATCGAACGCGAATCGTTATTCTTTCGGAACAGTTCGATGATATGGTACAGTAAAAAGTATTACTAAATATCTACACACATCTAGCGTCAAAAACAGTATTAATCAATTTTGTGCAAATGGTGGAGCTGTCAAATTTTCTATCTGTGATTTTTTTAAAATTGTTATTAATTTTTTGCTTATGAACAATACATTTAGGGTTTCTTTACATGACGTTGTTGGGTCTTAAATAAAACTCCACGAGCATATATATTAAACACCTTTGTTAATTTTGTAGAGAGAAACCATACAAGTAATAGTATTGTGTTTGATGACTTCCCTAACAGTGTAGAAAACAGTACTAAAATAGCCGAGAGATGTCGTAAATAAGCGATATATATCCAGGCATGGATTTTGACTTAACTATGACATTTACCGTCTCTCGAGATAAACTTTTCTCTAACGAAAATAATAAAAAGAAAATTTATTACTTGTATACGTCGAAAGCTTGAAGCAGCAGGTTTCTAAACAAAACAGGCCTTTGAAGATGCAAACGCACTTATACTATTATATAAACTGCCTCAGATATTAAACCTGCTATAATTATAGCTGAGGATATTCATGTGTTCCACTCATTTTCGTTTAACGTCTCGTACAAAACTTAACTTACTTTTCTGGAATCCTAGCAAAGGAAAAAGCAGGACAAGTAAAGGGCTGAAACTCATTTAATGCAGCTTTAGAATTAGATGTACTCTCTCGCTAGCCTATGGTGTCTCTGTTATTTTACTAATTTTTACGGTTCCGTAAATTCCATGTAGGCTGACTTAATATTAATTTTGGGAAGCAAAATAGAAAGTTAAATAAAAACTAAACATTAGAATTTTCTCAGATGTACCATGTAATAATACATCACATGAAATGACCCGATGAGGAATACAAATATAATCTTTCATATACTTAAATTAATTTGTTTAAAAAATATTAACAAAGATATGCAAAATAAATCCATTCCCCCCTACACCAGTCTATAGAGCAAATTTGAACTCATTATCGGACATTTGAAACGCTTTTAACAGCAAAATGGTATAAATAAATTATTTAAATAATAAAAATTCGCAAAATGAATCGTAATGCTGTCATTGGAAAAGTTGTAGTGACTTAGAAATCCTTCATTATGAGCGTTGATTCGTCCCAATATGATCATTTTTCACCATGTAAATTCGGAAAAACTGGTAAAAAGTAGTCAAACTGATAATTTATGATGTTAAGTTTATATGGCCTCACTATGAATACTATTGATAAGTAGTTTTTGAAGAATTAGAATTTAGATTATTTAGAAACATGTTTTGTATATCCCACCATATTAATGACGATAGTCCAATCGGGAAATACTAAGGATGTTTTGAAGGTTCATAAATAAATTTGGTTATTTTGGATTTTTGTTATAACCCCGGGATATTGGTTAAACTAATAGTAAATACTTATGGTACAGTGTATTTTTTAATGATTACTTGTATACTGTTTACTGTTATTAATTCAATTACTTTTTCCACTGAATGAATCCGCCATTGTCAAGAGATCTGAGAAGAATTAAGGGTCTGTCGTTTGAGCCAAAATTGACAAGCACCATTAATAAATTTTACAGTTCGATAACAAAAATCCAAGGTATTCAAAGTGAGGTGCATTTTATGATCTTTCAAAAATATATCCCTATCAAACTATCGTAGTTAATAAGATACGTTCTGAAAAGTATTTCTACAAATTATTTAAATTGCGATCCTGCATGAGCTACTTAACGGACACTATCGACCTTCAATCATATTAATCACGTTATAAGCTATCATTAGGAGGAAGATGAAGGTTCCAGCTGATATTACAACCAAGCTGATTTATTTAAACAGTCTCTTTATATCGGTTTTCCAGCTTTTCTTTATGAAAAACGCTCCAATCAAGATTTATAAACACTAGTTTTGAATATTTTCTTATTCTCTATATTTTTTCTATTGACTGCATTATGAAAAGATAATCACTTGAAAACGAAAACAATCCATATTTTTGAGGGTTTTTAATGCTCAAATAATTCACGTCTACCAGTTTCCTGTTAAAATTATGTAAATTGTGGCTTATTAACTATTATTCACATGATGGTGTAAGCAGTTTGCTGTTGAATTTTATGTCACTTATGACTGGTGTACCCTTGTTCTCCGAAACTATTGGGCAGAAAATTTTAAAAAATATATAGGTAAGTTGGCCCTTACGTTAAGTTTGCATGAAAAATAAAACGATATTCCTAGTATTAATTTTGAGCGGCAAATTTTAAAAACTAATGAAAAATAAAAAAAATATATTTTCTAGCATAATTTTTTTTTCAAATTGAAAATTAGGGCAAACTATATTATGATTTACCTAGATTATAACAAATCTCAAAGGTTACGGTATGAGAGTGCAATTTGCACTTGACCAAATTATTTGGGCATGACAACTGTTAACAATTACACAGGTCAACATGATTTTGTTCTAAGAACGTGAAGGGTCATTTCCGAAGTAATTTTTCATGTAGAATCCGAATCCAGGATCCAAATTGCTCTATCACGTCAGAATTTTGAGATATCCCAACCTAAAAGCGCAAAAAATGCGATTTTCGGCTATATTTGAGGTTATGTATTCCTCCTTCTAAAAAAACAACCAATGACACCTCAAAGTGAAAGTCTCGTTCTTTCAAATGGCGTTGAGTTTGCTCAAATATCTTAATTCTGCATTGAGATATTTCATTTGGAAGTTTTTGAGTTTCATCAATTTCGCTATTCTCAAAATCCACATGATTCTTCAGTCTTTGACTCCCAAATTCGAAACTTATGTTCAATTGTAAGTTTTCACAGTTGTAACAAGTTTTGTTTTGCAACATTAAAACCAAAATTTAATGCACATCAAGTTGTACGAACCAAAACCACCGCTGTGAAGGGAGCAAAAAGGGGGTGAAAAATGTTAAAATCGACCTAACAGTATTTTAACAGTATTTTATATTTTATTTGTCCACGTATTTGGGAGCAATTTAAAGTAAGTGAGTGTATTAGAGTAAGAATACAATGTTCACCAAGTATCACCATCCAAAACCACCCCTAAGTTCCTTAAAGGGGGTGAAAATCGCTGAAATCGATCTAAATGTATTCTTCTTTTTGACTTTTCATATACTTTTGGCATAGTTTTATATAAATGAACATTTAAGGGTAAGGAAGCGATGTAAACAAAGTTACAGCATCCAAACTGACCCCCAAGTACTTTAAAGGGGGTGAAAAGGGGTGAAAAACGGTAAAAAGAAATAACTACGTGGACGTAGTCAGGGCTGTTTCCTTTGGGGTGCTTGATTAAAGTGAGTCCCCTTGCCTCTCACAAACCGTGGTGCTTTTTTAACGTGAGTCCCCTTGCCTCTCAGAAACCGGGGTGCTTTTTTAACGTGAGTCCCCTTGCCTCTCACAAACCGGGGTGCTTTTTTAACGTGAGTCCCTTTGCCTCTCACAAACCGGCATGCTTTTTAACGTGAGTCCCCTTGCGTCTCACAAACCGAGGTGCTTTTCAGCGTTTGTCCCCGTAACTCTCACTATTTCTCGTATTAGATAGTCTTTTATGTTGGGTATGTTGGATTGAAAATGAAATATTTCAATGTAGAATTAAGCAAACTCAAGACTTACACTTTGGGATGTCATTGGTTGTTCTTTTAGAAGAAAGAATATCGCGAGGCTACATAACCTCAAATATAGCGGAAAATCACATTTTTTAGGTTAGGATATCTCAAAATTCTAACGTGATAGAGCAATGTGGATCCTGGGTTCGGATTCTACATGAAAAATTTCTTCGGAAATGACCCTTCACTTCCTTAGAACAATACAAACATCTTTTTTGTAGACCTGTGTTATTAGTAGCGTAATTTCTTTCAACAAAATTAACATAGGTGTTTATATGTTATCGGAGGTTTTCATTCAATAGAAATAGCCCATCTACTTGTTTATTAGAATTTACAAAACTCATCAGATGTTTTCATCGCCTTCCGTTCAGCATTTTCTAAATCTTTATATTTAACCATTTATTTAGCGTGAATTATTTTATTTTCATTAATGA
Source organism: Octodonta nipae (assembly GCA_034190945.1). Lineage (NCBI taxonomy): Eukaryota > Metazoa > Arthropoda > Insecta > Coleoptera > Chrysomelidae > Octodonta > Octodonta nipae. Next base: position 84,532,104 of record CM067222.1, on the reverse strand, counting down.
AAAATAAATTTTTATTTTTCCGTTTTGAAAAAACATTCTGACGGAATATTTTATTCAGATGTAGATGCAATAATTACGGAGATATTTGTGCTAAAATGTCAACAAGAGCATCTACAACTGCCATTTTTCTGTCTTTTCTTGAACACAGATTTTTGATCTGCAGAATTCTTACTTCTATCTACCTTCTTCTTGTTTGGGTACCAATCCGTCAGCTAATCTTAGCAGCCAACATGGCTATTCTGACATTATTCACGGAACTGCGAAACAGTTCCGTTGTTGTCATTCCATACCAAATACGTAAATTTCTCAACCAAGAGATTCTTCATCTTCACGAATCTCTTCTACCCAATACTTTACCCCACAGAGCAAGTTCCAATGGTTGCATCTTTCTCTATTTCACATGACATTGTCAAGATGTTTTACTTTCCGGTTTTTGATCGAAGTATTTATTTCTTCATAACCATTCTATCCAAGACATCCTTGTTAGTAACATTTTCCGTTCAGAGCAGGGACGGATCCAAGGGTGGACGATGTGGACCCCAGATCGACTATTTTTAATGTTATAGGCCAATATGTCGGTGTTTAAAATTATATTTAGGTAAATTTAGTACAGGTACGACCCCTAGAAGCATGAGATCCTCACCCTTCTCGGAAACACATGTATGGATTCCGACCCTGGTCAGAGTATCTTTAGGATACGTCTGTATAACAACACCTCAAACGCTGTTTTTTTACGCCTTTTAAAGTATTAAAATGTAATAGGAATGGACATCAAGTATTCTTTATCCTAATTCTAGTTCCAGTCAGTTGCTATTAGAAGCAAAACTTTAAAAACTTGAAACTGTAACCCCAAATTACAAATAATTTATACACAACTATGCTATAAATATATTTCTTGTGTAAACATAAGCTCATTGTTGAAGTATTCAATTTTTCATACACATAATGAATCGAGAAAATAATCTGACCATCATTCTGGCGAGCAGAAAACATGCCAGATAAACATACCTTCTCAACCATAAAAATCATACACTCCATTAAGAGAATTCCGTAAACTCTTTCTGGTCTAATAAAAAAATATGCTGGAGGCTACTCAAATGACTACATCAAATCGAATTATTTCGTTGCGGTACAATAAACAAAGAATGATTTCGCAAACAAACAGTCTGAATCTTTTGTTTTCCTGAAAGGCATTTTTCAAAGAAATAGGTATTTGGAAGTTTTATATTTGATTAAATTTATTTTGTTTTCACAACAAAGAATCAAACATTTGTTAGTCAAAAGTTAGAAGTTAATTCGATTTTAATATAATTAAAATCAACTATATATATATATATATATATATATATATATATATATATATATATATATATATATAAATATTTGTTTTTAAGTTTTCGCGGGCACTAAATGTTTTAGGTGGTTTCCGGGAATTCATCCGCGTAGTTGATAACTGATCCCTGCCGGGATTGATGGTAAAATGACGATGTTTCGGCAGAGTCACATCTGCCCTCTTCAGGTCGGTTCGCATATTTCTCGTAGCCTTCTGCTTTCACTTCTAGTTACTCGAATACTGATATTTTCAGGAGCGCGCACGGTGTTATATAGTCGCGGCTCGGCACCTATTGGTTGGCACCGTGAACGGCTGCGTGTGATTGTCCCTGGGCGCTCAGTGGGCACACCTCCCGCCTGCTGATTTGTTATTTCAGGTTGAGTTGTTATTGGACGGGTCCGGGCCGGTACGGTGTTTAATAGAATTTTCCAACAATTCGGTAAGTTTTGGATTTCATTGCATTCTATTAAACACCGTACCGGCACGGACCCGTCCAATAACAACTCAACCGGAAATAACAAATCAGCAGGCGGGAGGCGTGCCCACTGAGCGCTCAGGGCCAATCACACGCAGCCGTTCACGGTGCCAACCAATAGGCGCCGAGCCGCGACTATTTAACAGCGCGAGCGCTTCTGAAAATCTTAATAAATCGAGTAACTAGAAGTGAAAGCAGAAGGCTCCGAGAATTATGCGAACCGAACTGAAGAGGGCAGATGTGACTCTGCCGAAACGTCGTCATTTTACCATCTATCCCGGCAGGGATAAGTTATGAACTACACGGATGAATTCCCGGAAACCATCTAATACATTTGATGCCCGCTAGAACTTGAAAACAAATATATATGTATATATATATATATATATATATATATATATATATATATATATATATATATATATATATATGCAAGTCCTTGTATCTAGGCTGGATGTTGGTGTGAACTATAGAGTAAATATCTGAGTAAATATGTGTTGCTTGTTCTACAGACCATGTGCTTGAAGCTTAGATTTTGTCTTGTTATGAAGACATCTAGGAAATGACGTTGTTTGTCGTGTTCTATTTCTAGGTTAAATTCATCTTCTTGTCTAGAGTTCATATATCTAAGGAAGTTATGAATTTCTAATTTCGCTTGAGGCCATATAACGAAAATATCATCAACCAAGCAAACCCAGTGTTGGTTTTAATGCCTGCGTTTGCTAATGATTTTTCTTCCAAATAAACCATAATGAAATTGGAAAATGTTGACGATAGAATAGGGCCCATACGAGCATCTTTGTAAAAATGGCCTTCAAATGAGAAATACTTGTTTTTGTTTTTACAAACAAATACAGGTGCTTCTATGGGTTCTGCTCTATCACCCATAGTTTTAAATTTGTTTATGGTGTATTAAAATCAAAACTGTCGGTTCGCTATGTTGATGTCATTTTCATAGTATTGCCTCACGGGAAATAAGTATTAAACAAGTTCCTTATATATATATATGAACTCCAGACCAGATACCATGACGAATCACTTATTCATTAAAATGAAAAAAAGGAATCCATCCTTTAATTCAGAAAAATAATGAATTTTTCAAACCAAGCGGAGAACGACCTAGCCGACGATCTCGGATACGAAGTAGTCCGGAAAGGTCCGAACCTGCAGCCACCCTTCTTGTTGGAAGAAGAGGAAAAGCCTTATGAAAATGCCAAGTGAGATTTTGGCGAAACGTCAGGCGACCGTTCCTTTACAGGGACAAAACTTTCAACGGACGAACACCCGGACCATCAAGAGAGCTACACATAGTTCCGTCCGTGCCAACTTGTTTTCAAACATATATATATATATATATATATATATATATATATATATATATGCATTACAGGTAAATTGTATTTTTAAATTTAAATACTTCTCGGTAAGGTTGAACGCTATCGTGTATATATTTCAAAACCCATTCAATAATTTTCATGCCGCTTCTAGCGATGCGTATTTTCATTCTATATTACTCCAACTGAAATTGAATTTTTGCCTTCGAAAGACTCTCAAGTTGACTTTTGCGTAATAAACTCGTGTCGGCTTTTGTTTTTTTTTTTGTAGAATCCATTTTACAATCAACTTGTTCTGAAAATGTTTATGCACAATTTCACGCGAACAGTAGATGTTTCGTCTTTTAGACATGCTCCGATATTTAACTACAGCACTGTAAGGCCAACCCAGGATATTATGGTTGTAATCTATATTGGTCGAGCAGTGTATGTAATTTGGCTCTGGAAAACGGTTAGGACAATTTTGATCGAATGTGTATGGGTTTGGAGGTTTTGATTTGATTGTCGCTTCTTTGGGAAAATTTGTATACCCGGGAATTTTAAATATTACAAAACTTACGAACAGGTATCAGAACGAAATAAGAAAACTTAACTTCCCTTCCCGAAAGCTAGTTTCTACTACCATACTCATGCCAAAATTCTAATTCATACTAATTTTTGCATAACGTATGAAATATTATTACTGAAACAGATCCAGATCTGCAGTTTCTGGTTTTCTAACTTGTTGCAAATGTATAGTACTCCATTTTATTTTTCTTGGTGATAAATTAGATGAATATTGGTCGTCGAGGGACAAAACTTTCCTTAACAAACGGTATATTTGCGTTGCTTTTCTGAAGAATAGAGTGATAAAACGAGCTGATGAACTGGTAAAAGAAAGGTCTTGAAAAGAACCGAAGAAGAAGAAGAGCTAAAGAATTGTATTGAAAAGAACTAATTATTTATGGAAAGAATGGTCTTAATTAAAAATCTGACATAACGAAGAACTGAAGGACAGAAAGAATCTTTGAAGAACTGGGTTGAATCACTGAGAAGAGGAATATGTATTTTTGGCTAAACTATGAAAATGAAAAGAAAAGCTAAAGAGCTATATGCGAAAGAAAATTTGAATTCACGAGTAAAGCTGGAAGGCCGAGCTTCTTCCCATAGTTTCATTTACTGTAATTTACCTATTGGTGACAGATTAAACAAGTATTCCATTAAGAAATCTTATATTCTAAAATAAAGATAAACAAAATAAAAGACATAGAAAACTATACCTGATTGTATTCTGAACGGGTATTGTATAGATAATATTGGGTGCAACGAATTTGGACTGTGACGGGGTTGCTTTATAATATCCGCAGTATGCTTTACTCGAAAACAACTGAACACAAGAAAGTGAGCATCATTCTGATCTCGAGCTATTGTCTTGGCAGTCTCTTTTGCTCAGTTTCCTTTCGAGTAGTTCGACTATTGTTGTCTAAGAGAGAACAGCAAAGACAATAACCCATTGTTCGTATTTATAATAAGTTGAATGATATTCCGACGACACGGCAGGAAGCCGGAGAAATTACGAATTTCGAAATAAATTTCAGTTTTTTTTGTTTTGATTACTATGTTTCGTATCGAATGTGTAGACTCAAAACAACATCAAACAGGAAATATTAACATTTAGGTTAAACTTATTGTATCTAGCTTACTGGTTGTAGAGGTTTAATATTGGCACACCATTTGATTACTTATTTTCACATAAATGTTATGGCAACATTACCACTTTAACCCATAATATACAGTGAGGTCCTAAAGTAAGGGATTAATTCTTTTTTTTTTTTGAGTAATTATGAATGTAAATAAAAACTCCTGAAACGGGTAAATTTTTGTAATGAAACTACACGTTTTGAATAAATTTATTCACCTGCCCTTGCAACTTCTTAAGGGTAATAATTAACACTAAAAATATTTAAATGAAAAGTGGTAGCGCGTTTCAAAGGGTTATCAATTCTTTATTCAGCAATATAGGATTTTTATTTTTGGACATCGATACTCAAGAAAAAAGTAATTTTATTTTATACAAAGAAGTAGCCCTAGAGTCAAATACATGTCACGAATTCCTAGGTAATCAATAGATTACCTTTTTGCCAAAAAAGTAAAATCTTTTTGTGGCATTTAAGAAAAAATATTTTAGTTTGCCTAGAAGTCGTTAATAATTTTTAATTATTAATCGTTTAATTAAGGATTTATAAACATTAATTTATTTTTTTAGCCTTTCTAAGACCCATAGAATTGTTATATTAATATTAATTGGAGTGGTGATTTGATTAATTTCTTGCCTTATTCGGTGTTTTAGATCATCAGTGGCCATTAAATTTCCCTATGTCTACCGACCCTTCGATGCGGAAAAACTTGATTGAGATAAGCTCGTACTTCTGCTACATAATGTGGTATAGAGCTCCATCTTGTTGAAACCATATGTTTCTGCTAATGTCTGCGTGGTTGTGGTTGACAGTACATAACAAAGTTGTCTTAAGTAAGGTATTAAAACATATTGAAAAAAATCCACGATCTCGCCTCCTCAAATAAAATAGGGTCCAATTATTCTCTTATTTATTATTAAAAACTCAAGAAAATTGGTTCACACACAGAAGGAAATGTTACAGAACTCTTTTTCATTTACGTATTAATATATAGATTTTTAATAATATACACATATTTAAAATGTATTAAGAGGCAGGATTTGGAGGAATGGTATATCTAATAATAGATTAATATTAAATATAACATTTTTAAACTTTAGTATCAAAATTATTTGCGGTTATTCAAATATTTCTCAATTACATTTTCAATTACTAAGATGAAAATGCAAGAAACCAACTCATAAGTAACTATGAAGATGCTTTGAATTGAAAAGGTACATTAACCTAACGGCTAACAATGTTAGAATATGTCAAACTGAAATCAAAATAATCAAATTGACTAAAACGAAGAGAATCATTGCCATGATGTCAGATCTAACTATTTATCTTAAATCTCACTACTTGTATTCATATTATGAGCTTTGTAATCTTAATTAAATTGTATGAAACCTTTAAAATAGAAACAATATAAATTAAAAGCATAATGTTAAAATAATAAAATATTATCGGAAACACTTTGATCAGTTGCCACACAATTCTAATTTTAGTTTTTTGTTTAATTTAGTTTGTTTTTCGAGACAATTCATCTTAGGATTTTCTCCCCAAGCAATCTGACGGCACTGTTTGGCATTGACAGTGTAGACGTAAATTATGATTTTTTTTATTTTATTTTATTTAATGAATGAAGCAATATGATAATAAATTTAACCATTCTGCACTGAAGGATATCAATAGCTATTAAACAAAACAAAAATAACGAAAATCGGTTTCTTAAATGCCACAAAAAGATTTTACTTTTTTGGCAAAAAGGTAACCAATAGACTAGGAAATCGTGACATTTATTTGACTCGAGGGCTACTTCTTTGTATAAAATAAAATGAATTTTTCCTTGAGTATCCATGCCCAAAAATAAAAAAATCCTACATTGCTGAATAGAGAATTGATAACCCTTTGAAAGGCGGTATCACACGCTACCACTTTTCATTTAATTTTTTTAGTGGTAATTATTACCCTTAGAATGTTGCAAGGACAGGTGAATAAATTTATTCAAAACGTATAGTTTCATGTAGTTTCAGGATTTTTCATTTACATTCATAATTACGTAGATAATGAGTTTATCCGGTACTTTAGGGCCTCATTGTACATGGTCAAAATCGAAATATACCGTTTCAAATCGAACAGTAATCAATAAGTAGAGCATGTGGAACAAGCATGGATAATACAGTTTTTCATTTTAAATGGAAACGGAAAATTAAGAGAGCCAAATAGGGAAACCCATATTCGTAGATCAGACTTACATAAGATATAATCCACAACCCATTAACGAACTCTGGAAAGTACTAAAGCAATAACCAATTGACTCTACAATAATAGAAACCATAAAGCAACTGTACAAAGGTACCACATCAAAAGTTAAAGTGAGCCGTCAAGTTAAAAAGAGCAGAAAACAGTCTTCATACTACTGATGCATCAAGTTTTTAACTTCGTTAGATCCATGTTGTTTCCTTTTCCTACGAAGTGGGTTAAGTCCAGCAAATGCTGACAGTAAGTTATTTGACTTGAAATCTGATAACCATTAATGTTAAAAGTAATGAAGAAACGGTCTTTTCTTTCAAAAGAACTGTGTTTTTGTTAAAGGCTGTTTTCCACTGGATTATCACGATATGCCTATTTCTTCTCGCCACCATTCCCTATTCTGTGATTCTTTCATCCAATTGGTTCCAGCTATTCATTTGATGCCATCAGTCTACCTAGTGTTCGAACAACCGATAGATTTACTTCTCCTAGTCTTGGTCTCCATACGAGAATACGCTTGGTCCATCTGACATCTGTGCTTCGGGCTATATGTCCTGCCCACTCTTATTTTAATTTTGTTACTTGAGCCACCACGTCTTCTAGTATTATTTGCCGTCGAATCCACCACTTTTTTTTCTGTCGCTCAGTTTATTCTTTCATGAGCTCTCTTGTCTTGTTAAAAGTTTATGTGCCATTTTTTTTTATTTTTATGTTTTTTTAGGCAATAACACCACAATCGAAAGAAAACGACGTATATTGATGGAAAACCAAACGTTTCAAAGTATATTCTGACTTCGTTGTCAATAGCTTTATATTTATTGATGTAAATTGCAAAATTCAACAAAGAAAAAATAATTATAAAAAATGTTCTCACTGGAAACAATTACCCCACAAAACCCAGAACTCAAAAAACTGCATATACAAGATTCCTTGCGAATGCAATAAATTTTATATTGGAGAAACATCGAGACCATTAAACGTACGAATAAATGAACACAAGAATTACATAAAGAAACGACAATTTGAAAAATTAAAAATTTGTGAACATGCTTGGGACCTAGGCCATAAAATACAATTTGACAATTCAACTATACTTCACAAAGAACAACATAACACAAAACGAAAAATAAAAGAGTCTGCCTTAATTCTTTTGAATGAAGACGATTGTATCGCTTCTACTTCTGTAGAATTTAATCGTATCTGGTTACCGACAATTAAGGAAGAAATTATTAATGGTAACCTCCTTTTGAGCAACCCAGTATCGGGATAGTTCATAAAGTTTTTCCTAGGTTTTCCCTTATGACGTTAATGGGATCACTGAAACAATAGAATTCTTTGATCGCATTTTTGGCGAATGCGCTATCTTATAACAAAGTCGTACCTAGGAACGCCACTTATAAATTGTAAAGACAACTCTTTCAAATTCTTCTAATTTGAAAGCTGTTTAACTATAATACATGATCTTTAGAATTTTTTGTGCTACCTGTATATCTACAAACAACAAATTTTTTAATGTCAATTTAAATGTCATAAATCAAATTTTCATTTTGCAATTTACATCAATAAATATAAAGCCATTGACAACGAAGTCAGAATAGACTTTGAAACGTTTGTTTTTCCATCAATATACGTCGTTTTATTTCGATTGTGGTGTTATTGCCCAAAAAAACAAAAAAATAATCAAGAATATGCCACAAACAACGTTTAGAAGACCTTTTTTTTGTTAGACACCATGTTTCAGTGCAATAAGAACCAGTAAGATTATCTATATAACTATATACTTTTCAGGAAATTTGGTAATGTGGATTTGAAATGTCTTTTATTATTCTATTTTCATTCCTGCCTTTGCAAACTGGTGGTTAAATTCAATAAAGTGACTGAACTAGTCCACAATTTAGATGATTGCGATACTATGAAGTTGAACCAAATTTTGTGTTAGTTCCAAACCTTCAGTACTAAAATTGAGTAAAAGCCGTTAACAGTTTCGAAACAGTAGATCAGGTAATAATGTGACAAATTAATGGCAGCAGCTGCGATCTTATATTGTGCAGTATACATAATGCCTGCAAAATATGAAGTTATGGTATAACATAATTTTTTTTATTTGCGAAAAATACTGCAGGACTACATTGTTCATCGCCTGTATACAATTATGTTACAATGTCGTTTCAATTCTCTCCTCTCTATGTTTGCTGACCTATTTCTTGTTCTTTCAAAATTCTTCTATAAAAGTTTAGCAAAATTGTTGTGTGAGAACTTCATAATTTGGGTTTTGCATGTTGTTGCGAAACCACAAAAACCATTATTCTGCTCTAGAATCCTGCAGTTTAACGTAGAACTGTAACAATAAAAGTTAACGATGAAAAATCTAGAAATTAGTTTTGAATTTTCCGAAAACATTTGAGTGCTTCCAAACACGTACATTATTATGCACGTTTCGCGTTTGTTTACTGGGTAAGCATAACGTTATCCTCAATAAAACAGACAGATTTAAGGTGAAATATCATGCACGTCCAGGTGAAATGTGCAAATAAATTTCCCACCTTGTTTAAACACAACGTAACTATGCCTTTGGAATATCAGGGTATTAAATTACTTTGTACAACAGATATTAAGTCCTTCATAATCATGCGTCAAAGCTATAACTACTTATATAAGTTAATAGTTTAGTCTCTTAGAAAATATGTTTACAATAAGACAATAATTCTTCTTCTTCTTTCAATATTGCCACTTTCGAGAACGGGAGTTGGCTTCGATCTTGCAATCTTGTTAGCCATATTCCAGTGTTAAAATTTCGTTTTTTTTTCTGTTTCTATTAATTTCGCCATCTCTCCGTTATATTCTTTGACAGAAACCAGAAAAGGTAGTGAAAATTTAAAAATAAACTACTATGCTTTAATGACACAACTATTTAATCACTTTTTAAGGGTTTTATTCAGGGAATTGAAAACAGAGGTAAAAACTACCGGGGTTCACTATCTCAATAGGTTCTGCTGGCTCCGTTTCACAAATATTCATTTTCAAAGGTCTTTATTTTACCAAATAAATTCACTGCTTACAAAACAAAAATACTATTGAAACAGCTGTTCACTTCTTTCACTGTCGATTCAATACACGCCGCAGTTTTAAACTGCCCAACTCGTACGACAGTCGGCCTTAAAATAAGGTTGTCGAAGATACTAGAACTCGATGGTTATTTCTGATTGGCCAGAGTGTATTCAGGAATCCTATCGAACTCGGTTCTTTCATTATTAGAAGTTTTCTTGGCTGCCGTTTTTAGGCTTTGTTTTTATATTTGCCGGTTTTTGTGTTTTCGTAGTATTGGCAATGTTTTTACAAGTATGATTAATTTCTAGAAAATTCCTTAATTTTTGGCGACGTAAAATAAATCTTATAACACTATGCTAACACAAAACACTTTTACTTCTTCACTAGCTCGACATTTTTATTCCTACATGTTTTATTTATTCTTCATAAATTTTAATCGTTACTGGCTACCTGCTCACAATGATTCAATTTTTGACAGTTTGAAACACTGATAGTAAAAGTCCTGTACTTAGAGCATTTACTTTCTAGAGATAGCCTGCAGTGCACAAATGTCGAGGTAAGACTAAGGAGAGAGAGGGCAATAGTGAGGGCAAGAGGCTATTGCACTCGGTTGGGAGCTGCTTCCAATGAAATACGTTCAGGATGTTATTCATTGGCTGCTTCCACCCACTAAGTGAAATAGCCTCTTACTGTCTCTATTGCCCTCTCTTTCTAGCGTTGTCACGATTTTATGCTTGACAGGCTATATCTAGATGATATATGATCTAAGGTCCTGTACATAAAGTATTATTGTAGCACTTTGTGAAATTTTTCTGGTGAATATTTAGTGATATCAGAAAAAAGGCCATGTAGCCCACTGCGATTGATCAAACCTGATACCAACAGTAGCTAAGTCTTCCTATTCAAATGTGGAAAAATTGCATAATGAAACTGTTAAAAATAATTATTATTGGACTAATTGTTGAAGACACTGGCTTCTCATATCTTATAATTCGCCATATTTTCACAGGAATTCACGATATAAAATAGTTATATGCAAGATTTTAATGTACTTTTCGTTGAAAGTCCTAGATGTCGGAATTCATTTCGCGATAAAATATTAAATCCTTCGATTTATTTGTAATTTCTGACTCTACTTTTCATATTTCCCGGAAGGGAATCTCGGGGACTTTCAATGTTATTTCTTTTTAGTTTTATACAGTTCATTTAATCCGGGTGTAATTTTGTTTCAGTTTATGAAGTTCTTTTAATTCCGAGCTGTTGCACTGACTATTTTTCTCTGTTGTCGATTTGTCAACAGATAATGTCGTCTTCAGAGTATACCGTCATCTTTTAATTCATTCTAGAAACATTCGTTCTATATTCCTTCACTCCTTGGTAAAACCTATATAGCTAAATTTACCAGTTAATGGATTGTTTCCTCTGCTTGAACTTAACAAGCGAAAAATATGTTTAAGATAAATCACTTTGTTTAACGAGATTCTTAACAACAACGTCCAACAAGAATAAAGTCTTGCACTAATTGTTATATTAAAGAAGTACGTCAAGGTTGTTAGCAGAAGAAAAAATCCTTTAATTTGGGACGTCGTGAAAAGCAGTGGGTGGTTAACAAGGAGGAGAATTAACTCTCCAGCACCGAGTACAAGTTATTCTGAAACTACCCTAGAAAGGCATTTTCTTGGAAATGATGAATTAATAATAAAATTCATTCTCTAAAGCGTAGTTATAAAATGGAATGGTTAATGATGTGATTTAAGCTTGAGAAATGTTCTTAGAAGGAACTTTAATAATTTCTTTCTTTAAAGTAAACATGCTGTGTTTTTTGTGCAAAATGAAAGCAAACATTTTCGCTTGCTAGATTCATGGAAAGAATCAGAAGGAGTGTAAGATGTGTTACTCTGCTATTTAAAACAGTTGAGGTTTCTTTTTCTAACTCTGGTTTTTGCAGATATATTTCAATGCTGTTGAAGCAGTGCTGTCGGTTCAATTAAAATAAACAACATAAATTGTTTATTTATCCATTATTCACTAATCTCACATCACAAATTCGTTTTTTTTTAGTCTTACCACAAACGTTTTAACTTTTAAATTGCTCAAAATGGTGACTGGCTCCATTAACATTTCTTGGCCCTGTTAGCACGTTGTCCTCATAACTAACGCTACGTTTTTGATTTTTCACTTGATCGTTGATTTTCATTTGTGCTCTATCTGCCATAGAGCCAGGTCTTGGTAACGTTCAATGTACCCCGTTTGACTGGAGTTTCTGAAAGCTGCTTTGTAGATATTATGTAAAGAACTTGTACAGGGTATGAACTAAACGGCCTTAACTATGCTATTGAATTTGAATAAATTTGGCTACCTTTTTGCATAGGAATTTACGTAGTGCTTACCTGGTGACATCGATTAATCCTGGGGATATCGATTAGTCCGGTCAGTCAGTCGTAGGTTTTTTTTCACCGATATTGCCATGATTACTATTTCAAAAGCTGTTGGAAATAATTTTGGTTTAAATTTTAGTACTTCTAATGGGAATAAGAGTAGATTTTTTTATTGTTATTTTCAGTTGATATATAAAAATTAAATAAAATGATTGGTTAACGTTCGAAAACCTATAAGAATATTTGAATACATCCATTCTTAAAATAATTTTTAATATAACGAAATTAGTGTATAACTCACCCAAAGGTAAACTTTCTCTTGTATCCAAATTTCCTTGTACCATGAGGGTTTTTATTTGCTCAAATGAGTTCATATGCCTATTATATTCGTCTTGAAAAAATTTTATTCGTACGACCAGTTTTCATCTGGCCATTCTAATAAAAATGTGTGGCTTATTCTATGGGACTTTGGGGATTCTATCAATGAAGATTCTAACTATTCATGACCTTATAATGATGTATTTTTATGTTTTCTTGGGAATAACACCACAATTGAAATAAAAAGTTGTATATTGAAGGAAAAACCAAACGTTTCAAAGTCGATTCTCACTTTGTTGTCATATAAAGCGATTGACAACGAAGTCAGAATCTAATTTGAAACTTTTGGTTTTTTCTTTCAATATACACCTCTTTCATTTCAATTGTGTTATTCCCAAGAAAACATAAAAATAATCAAGAAGATGCCACAAATAACATATGGAAGACAACATAATATGATGTATTTTATGTTTTCCATAATATTGTTTTCATAAATGAATTTAATGCTTTATATTCCAATTAAATTATATAATTTCGATTTTAGTATATTTTCGTTACTATCAAATTATTTGAATTTTTTATTATTCATTTGATTTTTCGGTGTTTTGCTTTATATATTTTGTAAAGTTTGAGTGAAGTCCTATATTCCTAATTTTTTGTTCAAAATTTTAGGCTCAGTAAGTTTGGAGATAAAGGGGAAATGGGTCGATTTTTGTATATTTTCATTAATATATCTTAAACAAATTATTTTTAAAACATGATATATATTTGTATTCTTTATAACGACGCATATCATTTGATATATTACATGATGTCCTTGAAACAATTTTATTATTTTATTTTTCATTTAATTCAATAATTTGTTCTCCAAAATTTATATTACGACTTTGTCTTTATTTTTTATATTTTTTTCTGTTAACATTGGGTAAGCTCCTGCATTCCGTATTTTTTTAAAAATTTAGGATGAATAGTTGATGAGGGGTAATAGTAGGTTTTTGTAAAATTTCTCCCCAGACATATTTTCAAATTCAAAATTCGTTCATTTATCTTATGTATTCCTGATCGGGTCACCAAATTGCGTACTAATAACAAATTTCAACTTTTTGCTTCCAGAAATTGACTGACAGACAGGATTCCCGTTCATTGAATGTATAGAACCGTAAAAATCGACTTTCAGCGATTTACACCAAAAACTACTGTAACCCCAGAATTGTGTGTAATAATTTTTGATGAACTGAAAAAGACTGACCTAGCTGAGATTGAATCCCATCCATTTATTTGTTTACAATTCGGGTTTCCAACAAATATCCTGAACTACCCATTTATGGGAAACCACATATTACAAGAACAGTCACACAAGATACAAAAAAAAGAAAGAGAACAATGAAAGATATGAAAAACTAGAGATAAAATAAGCTACTTACATATAAGCCCAAATTTTGAAAACTAAATAGGCCCCTTTTTAAATGCATATAAAGAAATGTTGGAGATGTCAGTGTACGACAAATATATGTTATAACTTCTCAGCATCATTGGACTATAAAATAAATTTTTAGTTCATAAGATTTGACTAATGCCACAGTTAAAATTTAACTTATCAATAATGTCCATCCAATCTGTTATAACAGTATTCCCGGTGGAACCGATAATTTAAATCATTATTAATGAATTTGATTTGTATTCTTTCTATACTTTCCACGTATTTTACATATTGAGGATGCCAGATCAACGAAGCATATTCAACTGTGCTAACGAAGAAGTTATAAAGAACAATAAGGATTTCTTCAGATGAGAAATTTTTGGTGATTCTTAAAATAAATCCTAGGTTGGTAGGCCTTGTTAACAATCGTCTCAACATGCAAATCAAATAAAAGTTTGGAATCCAATATTATACTCAGGTCCTTGATGTTTGTTACATGTTGTAAAATATTAGTGCCAAGTGCATTTAATCATAAGGGATATTATGTCTTAATCTTCAAAATGTGATTCATTCATTCCAGATTTAATAATAATTTATTACATTGTATGCAATCTGTTATTATTACTATCAAAGAAAATAGGTGTAAAGTATGCAAAAACAAATTTACTGATAATTAAACGCTAACATTCTAATGACCTAAGCCTTTAGTACATTTTAAAGTTTATGCCTACATGTAATAAACTTTTATGCTGTTTTTAATTATAAACTAATACTCTCCTATAAATGCCTAGCAGTTTATATAAAATTGTAATTATATCATTATGTAATAAATACTGTAATATTGTCAATTAGCAATTATTCCATTGTCACTGATTTTTATTTCACATTTTATATACAGCAAAAAGTCAAAACGATTTATGCGATCCATTGGGTCAGTTCATTTTTTTTATTCTCCTAAATTCGAAGTTTATCCCGCGACTACCGGCCCGATAATTCCCAATGGATCAATTCATCTTTTAGGAAACACTTAGTTTAACCATTTTGGAACTTTCAACTTGTGAAATACGAGAAAAGTCTACGTTGTTGAAATCGGAATTTATTTGAAGCCACGATGGTACTAAACGAAGCACCGTATGTGAATTCGAACTGAGCATGAAGATAAATCAATTCAGAAGTTTTGAACATTTTATTAAAAAATATTTTGTTTTAATTTGAAAATTTATGCTAGTTTCCTATTTGTTTATATGTATTCAGAATAATTCAAATTTGACCCTCACCATTGGGATCTCGGAAACTACAAGAGATTCAAAGGAGTTTAAATGGGGACAAAATTTCGTAATTATTGCTTAAACGAATGCCGTTTTTTCAATTTAAAATTTCTGAATATTTCGGAAGATATTCGAAAAAATAAATAGACAATTGAAGATTTCGTTTTTATTATTTTTTTGTAGCCTTATTTGTCGAGGAAACGCAAAACCAAAAACACATTTTTATTACCACTTTCTTTCAGCTATATGAAGACCTTTTCAGATTTACCATCCTATGTATATATATCATCATCATATGCAGCTATATTCAACCAATTTTTCATGGTGTAGCCTCCCTGAAGTCATCGTATTGTTTGATTCGTAAGATTGCTTAGAGGAACTTGAAGAGCTGTGGAAATGGAGTAAACTTCAGATTTTAAGGTGACACCTTGGGAAGAGAGGAAGAAGAAGAAGAGCTTAAGACACATCTGTGTCATATAGAAGTTGACAGTTGACCAGGACTGTATTGAAGTTTTCTAGAATTACGTTAAGGTAGGTGGGCAAATGGTCGGTTTTACTAACTGAAATGAAGAAGAAGAAGAAGTGTGGGACTGAAGAATTGAAGAACTGGCTCGAAGGATTGAGAAGACTAACATAATTTTGGCAGTTTTTATCGGAAACTCAAGGCTAGAGGTTGAGGAATTGGCCTTTGTATAACTAGACTCGTAACGGAATGTATTAATGAAGCGAAAGCTGAAGAGCTAATCGGAGACACTTAAGGTCTTGAGGGAACAGATAGAGAGCTTAAGGTCTTTTTGTAAGAAGAATCGTCTCGAAGGATTGAGAAGACGAAGAATATTCTTAGAATTTTTACAAGGGATATCTACATTACAATATAAATTAGGCATACCTTACCACGCTGCCTCAGTGCGGGTTGGTAAGGGGCAAATGTCTATTTCCCTGATTTTTGCCATTTACGTCAGTATAGACTCCCGACTGTCATATCGAAGCCCCCGGAATTTTGTCACCATTTTTTTATTAATGAAAAAAACCTTGACTTGTTATATTATGCGTTGATCTAATAACATAATAAACCCGGGTCCGGCATAATATTTTTAAATTATAATTTCCGCTATATCAAGCTCCAATTTAGTACAATTGTGTGAGCTGACGGACTTTCCCACTAGGCCACCGGGGGCTATATATATAGTTATGTTATATATATATTTTTATACTTTTTTATATATAGGTTATATATATATGGACAATATATATATATATCCAAAAATATACTTGAATTTTAAACGGTGTATACTTTTTAGGCAAAACAAATTGTAATACAAATTACCAAGGTAACGTTTCTTTTCTGGGTATTCATCCTGGTAGCTGATCATGCACCCCCTTGAAATCATTTATCAAATTACGTTTATACGTTTAGCCACCCTAAAAATGCAATTCATTCAAAATCGAATAAATATCAGGTATAAAGAAAATGCACACAATACCCTCTTCAAGGTCATCGTATTGTTGTCGTATTCCTATACTCTCGCTTATGGGTACACTAATTGACGTCCTTGATATCCTTACCTAACCGACATACAAAGTGGAGTGCTGTGTGCTGTGCTGTGTTAGTGTTCGCACACATGACCATGGGAAAGTGTTGGCACGAAATACAGTGTTACACGGGCTGATTAGCTCTGCGTTTATATATTACCAGGGCTAAATGAAGTTACTGATAACAAGATGGCCCCAACTTAACCTGGGCCATCTTGTTAAATAGTTATAGGACCCATAAAGGAGGTTTTTGTTCAAATTTATTTTCTTCCTATTTTTCATCGATTATTCGCATTTCCTATTTCCACCCCCCACAATTTTTGTGTTTTATTGATCTGAACTTCTTTTTTCGAATTGCCCTCTACGTACCTGGAACTATCAACAAAGATATTATTACGTCAGGTACCCCGACGTCTATTCTCTAACCTACCAGTTCCCTAATTTCAATCCTCCCACTCTCCTTGTCCCTTACCACCCTGGCCAGGAACTCTACAATCACTCCTCACTTCCTACCGCTCTTCATCAACTGCTTGACGACCTTCCTAACCTTTAGTGCGCACCCCAACTCATTCTCTGCACTCATTCTATCCCCTGCCATCTGTCACACTCGAATAAAGTATGTTCAGGGGTATTCACTGGCCCACAGTAAATGCACCACTCATCCTCTTTCTTCTTGAATCTGAACAAATGCATCTCTGCCTCGACAGCAACTGAGTCAGAAAGTAGTTGGATGACGAGCCTCCTCTTCCAGGATGCCCCCTCACTTCTCCATTCCCTCTCTCATATATCCAAAGTTCTCTCCCTCTCCTCATTTCTCACCCTCATTCGATCCTCACCCCTCTAGATCCTTTCAAAGAGAGAAGGCAACGCCTCCCCTTTTCCCAAGGGGGCTCCTCAGATTGACGCATTGCGTCTTCTGAGGAGCAACCATTGGATGGCTCCTATCGACCACTTCCTGATGATACTCAGGGGACCCGCAGCCAGTTATTAATCTGAGCTAACATATAAAAAGTTTATCATTGCCGCTGTACCAAGAACAACGTATCTCTCAGAAAAAAAAATTAAAGTTGAACATCTGGTAAAAATACTGCAGAATGAACCTATTTCTGTACCATAAACACATTTAAATTTTGCGAGAGCTCGTTACTGTCTACCTACCCAATTCTTGACTAGAAAGTCCAAAGAATTTCTTTTGGGGATTTCTTACCCGTGGTTCACCAATATTTAGGTGCTTCACCCTTCTTATTCTAAAATAGAATATCATAGCGTTATGTTTTATTATGACCACAAGTACGTCTTCGCTTTTATAGGACTCACCTTATTGGCATTGCAGAGTATCCCCAAGACCTTGAAAAATGGGAGTAAAATTAAAATTCGCTTGGACAGGGTCCCTGAAGCTGACACCTCCCTCTCGGGATCGTATTTAACATTGTTATTTTTTATTAAGCGTTGTTTTTTCTGAAAATTATTAATGCACTGGTATCACAAGTATCGCTGTCTGCAAGTGCCACAGAGCTTTTTTAATCCAGAACCGTGAAAACTTGTAGTTTCACTAGTACTAGTCATGTTTCCTGAACATCTGTTTTCTCATTTTGACGATATCTACTGACCTGTGGACTCCTTAAAAATATGATATACGGCAACAAACCTGAGACAATTAAACAGTTATAGCACAAGATTTTTGAAAATATCGTTGGAAAATTGTCAAAAATTTTTGTAGAAGCTATAAATTTGTTTTTTTTTTGTCTGTGAGTAAAATAGTCTATATAATATATTGATAAAATATATAATTATTGGATGGGGTAGGGGGTGTTTCTATTGTTTTTAAGAAAATTCAGTATCCCATTAATAATAAGGGATGCATGCGTGGAAATGTGTATATATACTTCCCTATCCAAATAAATAAAATAGAGTTGAATTATTTTGCAAATTTTATTTATCTCATGGGGGTAGCTGGGGAATTAGAAAAATTTATGTTTTTCGGGAACCAAAGGTAATTAAGGCTTGACAATTTAGGAGTTAATTTTATTAAGAAATGAATAAATAAGTGATTCTTCATTGAAAATTATTGAATGCGGGGCACTATTGATTTTAGGGATATTCAAGATCTCAGAAACAGAAGGCGATGCAGGTGTGAATGCCGGGATATATACTTTTCTTCTAAAATAAATGAAAATAATATTGTAAAATTCTATTAATATCCTATAGAGGGCAGTTAGGGTATTTTTAAAAAAAAATCATATTTTGTCGAAAACAGTAAAAAACACAGGCATGAGAATTATGACATAACCATTTAAGTAAATAGGGACGGCATCCGTTATTTTTCAAAAATTATATTATTGAATGTGGGTGAGGCAAGGGGGCTGCCTATTGTTTTTAAAGAAAATTAAATCTTGGAAACAAAAAGTGATGCATGTATGCGTGAAAATAAGGAAACATTAAAAGTCTCAAAATATATAGAATATACAAAATCATAAAAATAAACACAAATGAAAGAAAAATGTTAAGAACATCATAAATGCCAAGAAGATAAAAAATGTCAGAATAGTCAAACATGTCAAAAAAGATAAAATGTCAATAATGCCAAAATGTAACACCGTCATAAATGCCAAAAATGTCATAGAGGTATTATATGAGATGGGCGTTATTCAATGACAAATATGTACCAAAGTCAGGCGTCACCACTGTATCAAATTGACATAAAATACAGTATAATACCTCTAAAAATGTCAAATTCCTGCCTATTCATTGCAAAGCCTGGGTGAGGCAACTAGTGTGATATAGAATGGTCGAGTTAGGATGATCATTTGTCTGCTATTCGGTGAGCTGGCGACAATTTTCACACCATTTTCTTGCTTCTGTCTCAAAAGGGGTTGAATAGTATGTTATTGATGAATACTCCATTTTCTGAAAATAAGTTGTATTATTCCGGTTTTCCCGCGTCTGTCATGTTGAGTAAATGACTTCTATAATGCAAGCATGCATTAAAATACGAGAGGCATAAGTGTCGCATAACAATATGTCACGATTTTCTCGCTTCTTCCAAGCGGAAGAATGAAAGTTGATATGGAGAGCAGTCCACATCAAAATTGGCATAGGAGTTGCAAATGTCCAAGTAACATTAAGGACGAGAAAGTTTTTACAATTTCTCCGCTCTTACTTGATTATCTGCAAACCTTGTGCCTATTTTGTCGTTGCTTTTTTTCTCGATATCAACTTTCATTCTTCCGCTTGCAGAAGCGAATTTATTTTTCCTTACCGAATCACAATTATCTCAATCCTTTGGCCACATGCTATACTTTTGCCTATATGGTATTTTGATGCTTCGTTGCATCATAGAATTTCTTTAGTCAACATGGCAGAGGCAAGAATATTAGAGAAAAGATATTTTTTTCGGAAAATAGATAACAAGTTTTTCCTAGGGTAGCGGTTCTGTCGCAAATTTTGCGTCATTCTATTCAACAAAGGGTGGACCAAAATCTATCATCAGCTGATGGTTTAATTATGAGGTTAAAATAAAAAACCTGCATTAATATATACATATACATTTAAAAGAGAGTACTTCTTCATTTAGTGTATAATAGTGAAAATGATCCTCATTTCATTACACAGAAGATCACTTTAATAGAGCATTATAAGATTAATCAAGCATATCGGCCTTATTTAGCAACAAGGCAGTAAATAACCGCAGCAATAACAGCGGCAACACAACGGCAGAGTAGACGGAGAACAAATACACGTGCCTGCAGAGGTTTAAGTTGCGACTCCTGAAATGCCAGGCTCAACATTTTAATGCAATTTGTTATCGAACGTGAGCGACATACTTTTGAAAGGGTTAAGTTATTGGATTAGTCTGGCAATCCAGTAGTTCTCTCTGCTGCTTTTGGTGATTTACCCGGGATACTTTTCCAATTAAAGTTCGGTTCAAAGTAATTGCTGACATGTGTAATTTTCCGTAATAACTTGACGTGCTTTCGTATTATTTTTTTTGTAGATGATTGGTAGCAAAAAATTCTATAGCACTAAAGTTTTTTGTGGTTTGATGATTTTTCTGTACCTGCTCTAGCAGTTTTAGTCAATAAGTTGTTCAAACACTGGCAAGCTATTAAACGCAAAACCATATGTCTAGTTGGTAGCCGCCATCAGTTGCTCTAACCTCAATGAACCAAATAAATCTCCAGAAATTTAATTATCACTTAAACCATATACAATGAGATCCTTAAGTATTATTTTCTATGTAATTATGAATGTAATTTTTATACACTTTGAATAAAATTGCCTCTTCAACCCCCTAGGGGTAATAACTATCACTATTTTTTTAATGAAAAGAGGTATCGTGTGATACCGCGTTAAAAAGTGTTTTCAAATCTCTATTCAGTAATATAGGACTTTATTTTATATAAACAAGTAGCCCTTGTAATTTCGAAAAGATGCTGAGAAGGCCTTGAATTATTTTGCCTGTTCATTGGGGTTTTCTCTCCTCAGAATTTTTTCCTGTTTGGAGACGTTTCAACTCCGACTCTGGAGTCGTTGACAATCGTTTTGTTGAGTATTTCGTGTTTTTTTCAAAAAATTTGCGCTCTGATGTGGATTTTGTTGTTGAATACCAATATAACATTTTAAGAAGCCATGTGGAAAAATCAAATTTGGCCAACCACGTAGTAACCAGCTCCCGCAGCCATAGGATAGATTGGAATAAAACAAAGATCTTGTTAAAAGAGGAAAATTTAAAAAAGAGAAAACTTAAAGAAGCCAACTGTATGATGATAAACAACACCGAAATCGGGGCCCATTCAATCGACATTCATTTTGACTGGAGATATCTATTGCTTGAAGAGCAAAAAAATGGTACCCTAAGTATCAAGTGATCGGCAAATGACAAATTGTCACTGTCAAAATTTTTTGACAACAAGATCTTTGTTTTATCACAATATATCCCATGGCTGCCGGTGCTGATTAATACATGGTTGGTCAAATTTGATTTGTCCACATGTCTTCTTAAAATGTTATATTGGTGTTCAAAAACAAAATCCACATCAGACCGCAATTTTTGTGAAAAAACCTTGAAATACTCAACAAAACGATTGACAACGACTCCAGAGAGTTGAAACGTCTCCAAACAGGAACAAAATTTGAGGAGAGCAAACCCCAATGAACAGCCAAAATAAGTGTAGCCTTTGTGTCAAATACATGTCACTAGTTATTATATTTTTACCAAAAAAGTAAAATCGGCTCTTTTTGTAACATTAAGACGTATTTAAAATTTATTTTAGTTCGATAGACGTCGTTAAAAATTTTTATTAATCGTTTATTTAGAAATTTCTGAACATTAATATTTTTTAATGAACCTTTCTGAGACCCAAAAAATTGAGATATTAATTGGAGTTGATTATAAAACCAGAACGCATTTTGAGGTATGCAGTATATTTACTGAGAAGTACCCTGACCTTCACATTTCCCAGTCTACAATGAGTATTACAAAAATTCTGTCAACTTGTAAGTTTCAAACATCTTTCCTAGCCTGGGATATCCAAATTGGAGAATGACGGAAAGAAAGATAATGGTGTAATGAATACGTCTGTATTGAGAGTTTTGAAAAAGAGAAATATCATAGATATAAAATTAACTTGTTCAGAAACTAAATGAAATGAGATAGTGTAATGTTTTTATTTTCACACTTAGCTACTGTTCAGTTCTTGGATTCATTTCATTCAAGACACCGTGTCTATCTCACTATAATTCATTCCACTACTTTAATTAATTTATATTCACAGAACTATTCACAATTTATCTTGAACACCTAACCTTTATTATACGGCAATCGAATACTGAATGAATGCTTCTGTTAGCTCTCCATATTTATATATTTCTTCTCGGAATTCACCAGAAAGTTGAAGAGCCGCCAAGAAATTTCTTCATGTGTTCTTGAAGATTCGAGGAAATTCGGCAGACCAACATTTCGGATTTCTGGAAATATCGGATGAATGCCGATTCCATGAATCAGATAAATTCCCTTTACAATAGTTACGAATAAATGTCTAGTAAATCCGATGTTTCCATAAATATTCTTGTCTTCTTCCGATGAGGCAACGTTTACCTTACATGGAACGATCGATAAGCTAAATTGTCGGTATTGACATACGCAAAATCTTCACTGGGTGAGGGTAGGTCAGACCCAATATTCTAAGTAGACGTTTGGGCTGGCATAATAAATAACAATAATTTAACCTATTAGAGGAGGCATTCACTGAGGTCTGTTACTTGTATTCTTTAAGAGAAGTTTTGCGTGATACTGTTAACCAGGCAGACCTTAATAGAAATATCAAGGGCGTACCTAGCTTTTGCTTTAGGGAGGGTCAAAATTAGCAACAATTTGTCCTAGAGGAGGCAAATCGGGAAAAAAAATTCCTAGAGAGAGAGACAAATCAGAATTTTTTTGGTCCGAGGGAGGCAAGTCAGCAATTTTATAGGAAGCTTTAATGGCGAGGGGGGGGGGCACCACTGGATTGTTTTTTGTGATATTTTTTAGATTGCATTAATTTATCTGATTGTGATATTATAAATACATTGAATCTATTCGTTTTAAGAAAATACGGTAAATAACATTTTGTTTTGTTAATGCTAATTAAAGCTTCATTTGCGTAATAAATGCAATTCAGTGACTCAAAACACCGACGTAATACATATTTAAATCTGAATAATTATGCATCTCCTTGTTTAACTTAAAATATCTTGAAAAATAATATCACTTTATCGGTATAAAGAAAGTGTGAGATATTTACGAAGAAAAAATGTGCTATAATTGCATTTACGCGAATGCTGTAGACTTTTGGGAAGAATCAACCAGACAGTTGCCTCTGGCGCACGTCTTTGGTAGTCGCCAGAAACGTTTATTTAACATAATTTAGTAGCGCATATAGTATTGAAACTTCTCGCCAAGTATGGCAATAATACGTTTTGACATACTTATAGGCCACAATTATTTTTTAAATAGGACACCCTGTAACTCGTCTCATTAACTTTGAAGGCATCAGAGCTTCTACAGCTCCATATTGTATTTCTCCATAATTTTAATTCTGTTTAGCAAAAGTGTTTAAAGATAATTTTTACTACTCAATTAACCTAAATGGCATTTCTTACGATTGGATAACTTAGGGACCATCCATAAATTAAAGATATTTTAGGGTGGGTGGGTATTTACTAAAATCTTACGAAATCTCTATATGGGGGTGGGTGAGTGCTGGAACTGAATTTTTTAAAGATTATATTTGCATTATTAATTAAGTATTTAATAGCCTTAGCCTTATTTACTATATGCATTTACTTACAATAACATAAGAATTAGTTTCTAGAAAAAAATGTATATAAGTATATAACAATATTAATTTGTGAACAACTAACAATCTTATTCTACGAAAACTCTGGAAGTCAGTCAAATTATATCTTACAGTTTCTTACATGGGGGTGGGTGGGGTCGGAAAACCGTCAAAATTCATCTTACATAATTTACGGATGTTCCCTTAGTGATCATAACACAGCATAATACAATAAATATTGTTCTAAGAACCACTTTCAACACCTCACAATGTTCTTCGCATTATTTCGGCACACAGTAGAGCTTAAAAACAGACTGTAGAGAATTCTTCAATTCACGCCGATGCAAATTGATTTAAATACGGAAAGTTCCTCGGTTTAATCCCGACGGCGTAACGACATGTATTACAAAATGTTCAATTAAAAAAGATGGCAACAAAATGTTTGAACTGGTAATTACTTTACCCAAGCCGCCCAGGGCATTGACGCACTAACAGAATTATCTGCTTACATCATTTCGACATTTTCGACGGTTTCACTTTTTCATAGTAGCTTGTTTTGAAAATAAAAACAATAATTGTGATAAACATCAGTTGTTCCATATCTGTGATTAATTCGTGTACATTTTTTTCAGGCTCACTAAACATTCTAGCACAGCTTAGTCGGTCTCAACTGAAACCGAAATAGGATTAGGTGAGTTTTAAATATTTTAAAATCACTTTAAAGATCAGTTTCAGTTCCCAGTTTTGTTTGAAAAGATTTTACAATATGAGAATTGGTATTTTGAAACTCATGGAAAGGGCATCCACGAAGTACATTTGTAAACAAAGTGGAGAGAGGGTTTTTTTATTCGACAATTTATAAAATTTAATAAAAAGTTACTAGATATTTAACCTTGGAAATGAAAACGGAATATTTTAGATTGTAACATGACCTTGGCAGTGCCTCTAATAACCAGAGAAAGGTAAGTTAAAGTCCTGTACAGATTCGATTGAAAACCAGTGGGAAGATGACTAAGATATGGAAATTTTCCGGGAAAGTTGGCAATGACCTTGGGTTTGTCCTTAAAAAAGGTCATTTGAATGTCAACCTATTTTTTTTAAACGAGAGCCCATATTTCTAACCAAAGAAATGAAAAGGGCCGAACATTTTACATTAGGACATGACTGTGTTCTCTATGTTCAAATGGCTGGTTGAAACTGGAAGTCCAGTTTTAATATCGCATGTGCAAAGAGCGGGAAATGCCATAGTCATATAGGTCAAATTTGGAAAAAGATTACTGTCATGTCCGAATATAACAGTTTCCGCCTTTTCTATTTCCATTGTTAAAAAATAGGAGCATCCCTAAAAGGTGAAATCCAAGATCACCGCCAAACAGCACGTAAGGTAGGAAGTAAACCTGCACATAACTCGGACTTGAGTTTCTGACCATCAGAGTCACATTTTGTACTTGATAAAGATCATTCTATAATATTCCGTTCTTTCCATTCCCTAGTTCAAATTATGGGCTACCATTTGAAGAAAATTATAAGACGTTCTATTGAATTTAAAGGTTTAGGTTAGAGGTCCAAAAAGACGACGTATTGCCTGAATAACTCCTCAGTATGTATGTAAAGTTTTGAGCCGCAAATCTAGAAATTTCAGAATTTTCAAATTTTGTGTTTTATGTTTGATGGCAGCTCTCCTTGTATTTTTAGGACTTTTCATATGAAAATGTTATTTTTATGCCTTCGACATTTTAGACATTTGTCAGTTTTGGTATTTATCACATTTTTAGGTAACTCTATTAAAGCATCACCTTCCACGGGTGAAATATATATAGTGACATCTTGTGTTAGAAACTTTCTAAAAAAATAGGTATCTTCAACTTTCACCTTCTGTTAATCACAATATAATACATTTAAGGTTTCTTTTCGGTTTTCTTTGGTAACAGCACAGCCTGAATGTTGGGTAAGACACCACCCTGTGCAATTGTTACGCCAGACAACAATTTATTCAATTCTTCGTCGTTTCTGATGGCGAGTTGCAAATGTCTCGGAATAATACTGGTCTTCTTGTTATCACGTGCAGCATTACCGGCCAACTCCATACTGCTGCTAAATGCACCGGCGCCGACGCGTTCGGCATAATTTCCTTTCCTTAATAAACCATGAATACGGCCTACCGAAAACTGTAAACCCGCACGGCTGGATCGCGATTTTGCCTTTCCTTTAACTTTACCACCTTTTCCACGGCCAGACATATTGCTTGGTTAAGAATTAAACAAAAAAACTAGACAATGCGATAATCAAGACAACTCACTGCTTCCAGTGTGCGATTCGATATGAGCCACTTAATGAAAAAGTCCATATATGAAATCTCACGTCTGGATTGCTGTCCGTTTCACAGGTAGTAAAATTCCCCAAAAACTATCTTCACCAGTCCCCTACCAGATAATTGAAATTTGGCACAATACAATTTTTTTGAAGTTTTACAAATACAATTCATTTTGAATATTGGAACTATGCATATACTTTTAAGCGTCGACTTCATTAATGATGAGTAAAATGAAGGTTGCTGTTAAAGAAAATTGAGATATTTAGAAACATGTGGTTCTTATTTATGTAAATTTTCAAAAAAGTTAAATTACTCAAAACGGACCAGTTAAAACATACGATGTATTACATGAATTTCTAATGGAACTGATCATAGATCCCAAAAATTAAATACTAGGGTAGCTACTTTACTTTAGGGATAGACGCTAACAAAAATAATTAAAATTTATAAAAATTTCGGTTTTAGAAAAGTTTCATAGTTGTTTGGACTTAGATCAGAGCGGTATGGAGGATGGGTCATTTATTCCACCTTATGTATGAAGGAGCTTTTACTGGCTTCTTGCAGCAAGAGCAGGATACGACGTATTCCATTGGTGTTTTTCCCTGAGTAATATAAAGTATGTTCTATTTAAAATAACAAAGTTAGAGTTCGTTTTCGGTATAATCAGAAGTTGCAAGTAGCAGAAATCAACCCTTTACAAATGATTACATTCTTTTATGTCGCACAAATTGCCAATTTCCATTAGTTTTGTAGGGACCCCTTTCAAGATTCGACTTAACCTATCATAAGCTGACCATTTCAGCCTAATCATCCTCCAGTGGTTAATCCTTTGGTCATTAGAGTTGTCATTAATCCTTTGGATATTAGTATTATAGTCTGTGTATCCTGAAGAATTCTTAGACCCATTGCTTTTTTTCACCCACATTCATTTCTTCTCGTCTTCTAAATTCCTCATCTACTTTTCTATGCAGTTTTTAGAATTCCTGAATAGTTAGGGGTGTAGTGACGATCAGTGTTAACAATTTTAGAAGTAAACTGGCGGTCAGCAAATATGCAGGAATAGCTCAGTACTTTTTGATACTCGCCTACTACGCCTTTTGTTTTTCTGACCAACTCTGTAATTTATATCTCTTTTAGCTTTTTTGATAACAATTTATTACGTAGTAATGGAAAACAGAAAACAAACGAAGATGAAAAAGAAAAAACTCTCTAATTTACAAACATCGTAATTATATAATGATAGACAGAAAGAAATTAGGTAACAAAATTTAATAACAAAACTAGCAAATCGCTTTCAGTGTTATGTTTATAAAAAAGTGGGGTCATGGAGGATCATCTGGACACTAATTCTTTAATGACAGCATATATAGCTATAATGAATTTAATGTAGCGATCATCGAAATCGAGTCAAATCTTTTTTGTCAATTACTAAGATAAACATATCTGGTCAGATCAAACATCTGAAATAAATTACGCAGGATAGTCCAGTATTATAGCTTATTGTATAGTCATGTCAAACGAAAAAATAGTAGTTTATAGCCGTTTCTAAAATAGCATTACAATATTCTGACGCAGCCAAGCAAAAATCAATACAGATTTTGATAAATAATTTAAAACATTTGTACGTTATGGTGATTGAATCATTGATTCACATGAGTGAATAGTTATCGATTTCACCGGCACACCATTGTTCGTCACTCAATAATAGAAAACGTTAAAAGGTAGTTTCGGCCGGCATGAATGACACTACCATTTCCTATTCCAAGCCGTTTTAATTTTTAAGTTGGTGTTTCAATTAATACGATACGGCTCTTTTATGATAGGGAAAATGAGATAAAGAAGAAGTGTTCACCTCTCTTTACATTTCTGCAAAATTCTCAGCTCAATGGTTGCTCTGGAATGTATTGCAAAGACATATTCAAGACATGTACTGATGTCATTAAAATTTTGTGGAGATACTACATTTTAGGCAGAGGCTTTGGTTATGATGGAGGTGCCTTCAAGTGAAAGGCAATACACAAAGTCTCTCTATTCCCTTCTTTTGTTTCTCATCTTTTCCTTCGACCTTTTCATCATCATCGTCATGTCTGTCACTTTTTTCTCTTACTGGTTTTTCTATTCTTCCACTTAATTCTGGTGTTTCCGTTATACATGATTTTTATTCTTATCCTTTCATTATTGACTTCTATCGTTTGTGTTTTATCTTTACTCAGTTGTCCTTTGTCTTTTTTGTATTTTTTCTTGGCTTTTGCATTTTGTCCGTTCTACTTTGTCTTTTTGTCGTTTGTCTTTTGCCTTTTGTCTACTGTATTTCGTCTTTCTTATTTCGTCTTTCTTCTTTCGTTTTTGGTCTTTTGACTTCTATTTATTTATTTATTGTCCAACAGAATTTCCATTTACAGGACAATTTTCATACAAACTAATATCAATGCATTTTTAAGCTAATTACAAGAAGAAAATAAGTGAATGAGTTTATACAGTTAAAAAGAGGTATACGAATGTAAGTATATATAAATGTGTAACTCATAAGCAATTTTAACCTAACAATTTATTTAAATAAAAGTTTTGATTGGATTTATCTAAAATATAGGATAATGAATTATGAAGAATGTCGCAATCATTCGCAATATTGTTATAATTTAAGCACATAAAGTGCAGCGACGAGTTAGTAAGGATATTGGTTCTTGCACCGTATAAGTAGAACGTGGGGATGTATCGTGCGTTTAATCTGGGAATATGGAAACTGATTTGGTAGAGGAGATTAGGAGCATCTATGAAGTTGTGAAGTAACTTAAAACGAGAAAAGTTATGCCACTATTTATTCAACGAATTTGCAAATAATCCATAGAGACCTGTTGCAGGAGGACAGATTGTTCCAATCCCCTCTCTGGTTAGAAACTTAGCAAACTTTCTTTGAACATTTTCTAGAGATTTAATATGACTCATATAATAAGGCTTCCATACTATCGAAGCATATTCCAATTTGGAACGAACCAAAGCAGTGTAGAGACTTTTTAATGCATCTTCATTGGTAAAAGATTTACAGTTTCGAATTATGAAACCAAGAGATTTAGTAGCTTGAGATTGAACATTATTTCTATGTGTGGCGACGTTCAATTTACTGTCGAACACTATCCCCAAATCCCTGATTTCACTACATCTAGTTAACTCAACATTATCCATTTGGTAATGAAATAAAATAGGATAGGTTTTATGGCTAAAAGTACATACCTTACACTTACTAAGATTAAGAGGTAGACAATTTTCAATACACCATTTTGAAACTATATTTAATTCATTCTGAAGCGACAGGCAATCCATGTGAGATTCAATGTTCAAGAAAATTTTGAGGTCATCAGCAACATTAAGTTTCTACATTAATAAACATTAAAAATAATAAGGGTCCCAAATTAGAGCCCTGTGGGACACACGATGTAGAGAAATATGTTCTAGAACAATAACCATTATAGGATACATAATCACATCTGTTCGAAATATAAGATCTAAGTAATTTGAGTAGAGAACCACTAAAGCCAAAATATTGTAATTTATTAATAAGCAATGAATGATCAATTCTGTCGAAGGCCTTAGAAAAATCAGTGTAGATTAAGTCTACTTGGCGTCTGTTATCTATAGCTTCAGCTATATACTGTGCAATCTCAACTAAATTGGTAGTAGTCGACCTATATTGCATGAAACCGTGTTGGTTTGGTGATATTAAATATTTGATTTGTGGATAAATCAAGTTATATAAGGACATTTCCAAAACTTTGGCAAAATTATTTAATATTGAAATTGGTCTGTAATTCTCGATATTGGCTCTATCTCCTGCTTTAAGAACGGGACAAACCTTGGCAATTTTCCACACTTCAGGAAACTCCGATTTCTGAAGTATTAGTTGTAAATTTTTAACAAAGGAAGGACAAATACACGACTGCAATCCTTCAAGATGAAACTGGGAATCATATCTTTTCCAGAAGTAAACTTGTTTGGGAGTTGGCAATGGCATTTAAAATATATTTTTTAGAAAAACAGGATATTCTCCCCTATGACAACAGGGGAGAATTATTTGTATTTAAGTCTGTTTCATTATCTTGCCCTGGAACATACACACTTTGAAAGTAATTAGCAAAACCTGCCACAACAGAGTCAGGTGAATTAAAGTCGGTACCATTATGGGAGACTTTGCCAGGAATTCGCGTAATGCCTCTTTTATTATGTATATATGACCAGAACTTCTTTGGATCTGTGAGGATACTGTTTTCAACCTGTCTCAGATAGTTGGCTATATGCTTTTTTAATTTGAGCTTTAACTAGTCTACGTAGCCTGGAAAATTCATAATAATGATGATCTAATTTTTTTACGGAATTTATTATAATAATATTTATTGGTTCTAATGTTCTGAATTATATCCGTAGTATACCAAACTGAAAACTTTCTAGTAATATTTTTATATTTTAGAACATACAGATCAAAAATTCGATATATTTTATGGTAAAACGCTTCACAGGTTTCATTTACACCGTCCTCACTCTCCAAAAAATTCCAGTCAATATACGACAGAGCATTGTATAGTCCGGGAAAGAATACTTTAAAAAAAAATTATCTTTTTTTTGTATTTGGTCTTATGTATTTGATCTCATATCTTTTGTGAGTCATCTTTCGTTTTTCCTCTTTTTTATTTCGCTCCGTGGGTTCAATTTCACAAATATTCACACACACTTTAAACGTCTTTATTTTACCAAAATAATAAGGCTTATTTACAAAACACCGTGACTAATACTATCAGCTACATGACTACATGCTGCTTCCAACTTAAACTGATCTCATGAATTCGTCGATGGCTTATAACATTCGGTCGTTCCACTTTTCTATGGCCTGCTTTTTTACGCCCATCGAATTTTCGGGGCTCCCGTTGCTAATGCTTTTTATATGCAGCCGTTTTTATTTCTTTTTCGGAATGTTTTTATCAGAATGATTAATTTATAAGATTTCTTAATTTGTGGCGGTGTAAAATGAATTTTTTAACAATATATTTCAAAGTTGTTTTATCTTTGGATAATAAAGTTTTAAATGCAATTCTTAGAAGTCCTGAGGAAAACCTTATTAGTATTTCACTTGAAACTCATGGTGTTAGCTCATTTGTTTTGCAATTTAAAAATTATCCAAGATGCACCACCAACAGCCAAACGGCATATAAGATAATATGAAAGTAAATGAAGTAAATATTTCTTGAAGCGCCAAACATGCAATTCGTAGATGTAAGTTTAAATCATATAAAACCCATTAAAAATTTTCCGGTTTGATTTGTTCGTTCTGAACCTGGCATAACCTTACTTGATGGGTTCGTGCTAAGCTTATATCTCTCTAAGAAAGTTTTCCCGAAGATATATTACCTATGTAACGTATTTATCACTTTAATCGTTTTCGCGTAAAATTCATGAAACATTTCATCTGGGAAAAATGTGGAATTATGCTCGTTAAATGTAAATCCTCGTAATTTTTCTTTACAAAAAGCTTCTAATGTAAATCGCAACATGCAATGTGAGACGGAGATGGCCCCGCTACCTTTGCCGTCGCAATATCGGGCGTCATCACCTGGGGTCCGTCACGCAAATTACAGCGTTCTTGATAGAAATTGCAAACGTATTCACTAAAATAAAATAAGTTAATATACGAGGGTGCACCTTGTGCTCTGCAATTCGTTAGTTACGTCCACAGAGCAGCTGCGAATTCCTTGTATGAAAATATTATGATTTGACCCAATTTACCAAAATTCTATATATTAAAGAACACAGGGTTTTTAACTTAAATTCAGTTTATTAAAATACTTTTATTATTTCAACAAATTCCATTAGATGTTTTTTGGATTCCCTTGATTTTTATAAGAATACATATGTATTTAATTTTCTAATTTGGCCTCCAAAAATTAACATTAGAATTTTATTTTACTAATGAACTTTCAGGGAAGGCTTTTATAATCTACTATCTGAATTTTGAGGCTCTGTAGATTGGAGCATATAGGTCAAGTTTTAAATTATAAATTATTAAATCTATTATACAAATTATTTAAAAATACAAATAAAATATATTTTTCAAAATTTAAATAGTGTAGTTTCTAAAGTGGGAATTAAGTCGATGTTTAATATTTTTGTTAATATATTTTAAACAAATGATTTAAAAATATGATATGTTTGTAATTCACATAATGAGCCTTATGAAAATTGAATTTTTATTTTCCACTTAATTGTATAATTTGTCCCTAAAATTACTATGGGGGTTTTCTAATAATTTTTCTTATAAATTTCAAGTGAGCACCAGTGCCCCTAATTATTTTCAAAATTTTAGGTAGTATAGTTTCGGAAATAAAGCGAGAAATGAGATTTTTTTATATCTTTATGTTAATATCTTGTAAAGAATTAATTTTAAAAATATGAAAAATATGTATCTGTATTCCTCATAATAACTTCTTTCATGTGATGTATTGCATGATGCGTTAAAAAATACTTTTTTTTCCGTTTAATTCTAAAATTTGGCCCGCAATATTAATATTAGAGATTTCTTCTTATTTTTTCTGTAAACAAAAAAATTAGGTCTTATCGTTTGGGGAATAAAGGGGGAAGGGGTATTTTTTTAAATATTTTTTATATATTTTAAAATATTTATTTAAAAAAATAAAATATATTAGTATTCGTCATAATGAGCCCTTTAATTTGATATATTACTTGATCCGTTAGAAACAGTTATATTTTTTTATTTTCCTTTTAATTCTATAATTTGCCCCCCAAAATGAATATTAGGGGTTTCTCCTTATTTTTCCAGTAAAGTTCAGGTGAGGCGCTATATCTGTACTTTTTGTCAAAATTTTACAGCTTATGGTTTCTGAGATAAGGGGGGGAATGGGTAATTTTGTTAAAATAATTAAAATATATTAAGAAAAATATAAAAACATTTACCTTATCTCCGAAACCATAAGCTGCAAATGACAGAATTAAATGAAAAAGAGAATATTAAAATTATTTCTAACGAATCATGTGATATATCAAATCACAAGGCTCATTATACAAACAATACAAATTTAAAGAATACAAACGTATTTTTAAATTTTTTTAAATGAATATTTTAAAATATATTAAAAAAATAATTAAAAAATTACCCATTCCGCCCTTTATTACCCAAACTATAAGACCTTTTTTTTGTTTACAGGAAAAATACGAAGAAATCCCTAATATTAATATTGGGGGCCAAATTATAGAATTAAAAGGAAAATAAAAAATATATTTTTTAACACATCAAATGAAAGGGTTCATTATGGGCAATACAAATATATATTTTTCATATTTTTAAAATTAATTGTTTACAAGATATTAACATAAAGATATAAAAAATTCTCATTTCTCGCTTTATTTCCGAAACCATACTACCTAAAATTTTGAAAATAATTAGGGGTACTGGGGCTCACTTGAAATTTATAAGAAATATTATTAGAAAACCCTCATAGTAATTTTAGGGACAAATTCTACAATTAAATCTCCTCCCCCCGGACTATCAAGTTTATATATACACATATATAACGGATATACACTAGTTATTTTTCTGAGATCTTGGGCTGGTGCCGCCATTGCTATACCCTCACTTAGAGTGGAAGATAGATGAAAGAGAAGAGGATAGTACTGTGAACAAATAGCTTTCAGAATCTGTGAGCTAGGAGACTTTTAATCTATGGGTTCAGAACTATCCAATCTCAGCTTCTCAAAAAATTAAACCGAAGCCACTTTCTTACTAGACAACCAAGCGGTAAAAGCTGCCCCTTCGAAGGGGTTAAGCATCTAAAACTGTGAACTTTCACAGTCTGGGTCATGGGAGATCTTTGCGTTCAGAACTAACGACTAGTAGAATCTCAAAATTTACCAGAAAACCAATAATCATAAGTATTTTGAACGTCCTTTTCAAATATGCCTCATCCATATTAAAATTTTTAAGTAGCCGAAAAATCACGTGTCGTTGTTATTTGTCGCCCTCGAGTTTTTTGTTTAACCAGAAACAATTCGATCAATCTACTTGTAAATTTAAGACTAGTAATGAATTAATACGAATGGGTTTCAGGCTTATAAATATTTATTCGACTATTACGAGGCACCTTTACGTCGAATAAATTACAACCATCGTTTCGGGATAATTTAATTCAAAATCTGATTGATTGATATTTTGCTGTCACTTTCTATTACCTAGGGAAACACATACACAAGATGATTATTGTACTAATGGATGGGTTTATTGCTAAAACAACATATGACATAAAAATTAATGACAAATCTCTACAGAATAATGTATTAATACGCAGGGTGATTCATTCATAATGTAAAACTTATAAAAATATACTTATCTAATTATTGAAAACTCGTTTATTTTCTATTTAACTTTGCACCGGCTTCAAAATAAGTATTTAAGTATTGCAGAAAGATATTATTTTTAACTTTTTAGTTAAGTTACTTTTGAATTTTTTTAACTCGATTTTTTGTTGACTTGTTTTACATTTTTTTCACATTGGATGCAGTTTTCAAAGCTTTTTCGATATTGCCAAAAATAAAATAATTTAATTGTCAACAAAATTCATATTTGTTCACTAATCTCGTTTACCAATGAATAGAATAACTTTTTTCTAGATATTAATATGTATTAAGAAAGGTTGGCATGACCTCAACTTAAGACGAATCGAAAACTTTACTTTTACTCCCAATTTTAAAAAGGATATTTATTGTACAATTTTAGGTGATATAGCATAATTGATGCAGTTTTCAAAACTAATCATTTTTATTTCTTAAAAAATTTCGATGTTACTACCACTTTTATTCATAATTCATATGTTTTGAGAAACCTCGTATACAGTTGAAAAAAAGTGACATGTGATGATTCCAGTTTAGGTCTCAATTATTCCACATCTTTTCATGAAGAGTAACTTTTTATCTAAATATTATGAATAAGATTGTTTTCCATTTTATTCGAACTTTAGTCTATAGCCATCTCATTAAAAATATGGAACCACTTCGAGATCCTTTTTAACATAATACAGTATAAATTATTCAAATTCGTTGAGCATGGTTTCAAGTAACCGCTGCACATACATTAAAAGAGGTACATATATAGTGTAATGTTTTTATTTTCTATTCTGGGTTTCTGGATTTATTTAAACACTCAGTGGAACTTACTTTAGTAGAAATAAATTATTATTTCTACTAATTTTATATGCACACGACTGTATACAATTTATCTTGAACACCTGCTATTTACTAAACGGCAACCGAATACTGAATGAATCCGTTCCTCGGCTTCCCATATTTATATATTTCTTCTCGGAAGGACATAGAAGGTCAAAGAAGGTCACTTCCTCCTAGAAATTGAGCTAGCCATACAATTCAAATTAAATATACACTTTTCTTGCCTTTCTTCGGCAAATTGATTTATTAAATCATCTATAGTTGAAGACTATTTTAGTTTTTCAAAAATTTCTGCCTCTAGACAATAGCGACAAGTCTGATTTATAGCCGTTTCCGTCTCATACAAGTCCTTAGGTAATTTTTTATCAGTTTTAATTTTGAAAAACTTGTTTCAGCTGTTGCGATTGTAACTGTAAGGGTCAAGAATAGAAAGCATGGTATTATTACCTCCGTAAAACTGGATGAATTTTATCAGCAATAATTCCATGAATTCCTCAATGGACTGAATTTTTTAAATTTCAGATTTTGAGCATGTTTTGAGCAATTAATTGTTCATAAAGATGAGACTGAGATGTCTTTACTGTTCATGATGATTTGAGTAATACACTTATTACAAACTTACACTTTATTTAAAAAATTGTGACAATTGTTTCGCGTCCGATGGAGCTTAATCATACAATCGGACGCGAAACAATTGTCACAATTTTTTAAATAAAGTGTAAGTTTGTAATAAGTGGATTACTCAAATCATCATGAATTTCAACTTCCACCAAGTATCAGCCAACTGAATCCAATGTCTTTACTGTATTTAGCCGACAGTTTTCCGGAAGCATTTTTTATCACTTCGTTTAAAGAAGAAAGGAGGTTCTCCGATTGTATTACTTCGAACATATAACTCAGGTGACAAAGGCTCTGAAATCTTTGTTTAGTTTGAGACCGTTAGGGACCTCTGTAGCCCGGGGGTCCGTTATCATTGATACGGCGATAGCTACACCCCTGGGTGAAAGCCATCACGCCATCGTAGTATCGAAATTATGAACAAGTATCGATACTAGGTTCTAAACAAAAATACCCACATGGATATTCAAGTATCGCAAGAACGATCGATACCAAAAATACCCAGTATCAAAATACCGATACTGGTATCTTATCAGTAACATAGCATAGTGTACCATTAAAATATATTGTTTTGGTTCTGACGGTTGTAATACCATGATGGGTTGTAGACCCGTAATGTCAAGGTTCAGACAACTGTGTCCAGGAATAATGGTGCTGAAATGTATCTGTCATTCATTACATTTATGTGCAAGTGAAGCATGCAAAGAGTTACCATCAAAATGCAAAAGCCTGGCTCGCAGTATCTTCAATTATTTTAAGAACCGTAGTAACAGACAAAGTGTGCTTCAAGCATTTCAAGAATCCTGTGATCCGAAAGTACATAAAATTCTACGACCATCCCAAACTCGGTGGCTTTCAATATCTGCTGTCGTCGATGGAATCTTAGAACACTGGGATGCTTTGAGACGTTACTTTGATGAAAAGTGGCTGGAAGTTTAAGAGACCCTATTCCAAAGGTATACTTCATTTTCCATGAATGTTGCCAAAGTTTACACGCGCCAACACATATTTTCAAAGTGAATCAGTCGTAATAACAATCCACTTGATACTATAGACTCTACAGATGAAACATATAGCACTATAAAATATTTATTTAGGTCTTGGTGTTCAAAAACAGCTGTCGCTGCCTGAAATAAGCAACAATAGTGATTCCATAAAATTACGGGAAAACAGCAAAAAATTTACATATACAGGGTAGTTTTTTTGATGATCAGTATGGGGATCTCGGAAACTAGTGGAGATAGAGCAATGGTTAAATTGGGAAAGATTGGCAATTTTACTGACCCAATTTAATAACACTTTCGGATTTTTGTAAAAAGTCATGGCTTACTAGCTATTTTGAGGAAACGAAATTCTGTCGATTTAGTCAAATCCCTCTAGGTCCTTGGTTTTTGATTTTATAAAAAAGTGTAAATATCAAAATTGAAGGGAACTGTATCCCGAATATGATTGTCATGTCCTCGTTTGCGTGACAGCTCTCGTTTTCGAGATGTGACACAAAGTTATCTTTTTTTGAATGGAAACCATAATTGGCTATGACCTCAGATGCTTTTCTCTCTTATTTTGTCTTTTAACGTAATTAGCCATGAAATAGATTGATTTATTAATAACTATTCCAAAAAACATTGAACGATTTTTTTATTAGGTATATCAGATATAACGAAAAAACTAAATAAGTAGGTACTTACTAAAAACTTAAGAAATTAAAGTACATAATAATGGTTACAATTTATGTTCGAAAAGTCCACCATTGTTATTTAGACAAAAATTGCATCTTTTTAAGAATGACATTACCGCTTTCCTCACAGACCGCCTATCAATTTCTTCAATTGCTTGTAATACCGCCCCCCTTAGGTCACCAACTGCCTCATACTTTCTTTTGTATACATTATTTTTTAGCGCACCCCATAAATAGAAGTCTATAACTGCCAAATCGGGAGACCGGGGTGGCCATTCGCGTGGGTCATTTCTTCCTATCCAAGAGTTTAGATAGATATTATCTAAGTGTTGTCTTACTAATAACGAGTTATGAGCAGGTGCTCCATCATGTTGGAACATTATGCAACATGTCTTGAAAAGTGTATTGCAAAAAATGCGAGTAGCGCTCCCCAGTAAGTGATTCGTCATCGATAAAAGGCCCCAAGATAATAGACCCTATGATACCACACCAAACGTTAAAACCAAATTTTATCTGGGGTCGTCTTTGTTCTACATGGAAAGGGTTTTCTTTAGCCCAGATATTCTCATTGTGTCTATTGAACATACCGCAGTTAGTAAATCTAGTTTCATCTGACTATAACACCTTTAATGGAAGCTGTGGATTGTCAAGGCACATGTCTCTAAACCATGTACAAAACAAAATACGTCGATGTTCGTCACCAGCATGCATAGTTTGAGAAACTGAAAGTTTGTACGGGTGGAACATGTGCGCTTTCAGTACCTTAACTACAGTTCGTTGAGATGTGCCAGCTTCTGCCGCAATCTCACGAGTTGATGTAGATGGATTTTGGTTTACCATTGCCAAAACATTTATTTATGCTGCTTCATTAATTTGATTACGTTCCTTTGGTGGTTTAGTAAAAGATCCATATCTGCGTAAACTATCGTAAAGCCTCTTAAATGTACATAGAGCAGGTTGACGACGATTAAAATATCTAAGAAAACTTATCAAAAGTATTCCTCAGAATTACTCTTGAGGAAACGCAAAGTGAAAACGTTTTTTATGGCTACTGTTAAAAGTGAAAATAAGAAAGAAAAGCATCCATAACTCCGTTATTTTTATGAATAACTATATCGAGTATTATATCGTTGAAAAGCTCTAAAAATGTCCGATTTTTTGAGGTCATAGCCAACTATGGTTTCCATTCAAAAAAAGATAAGTTTGTGTCATATCTCGAAATCGAGAGCTGTCACGCAAACGAGGACTTGACAATCATATTCGGGATACAATTCCCTTCAATTTGGATATTTACACTTTTTCTATTAAATCAAAAACAAAGGAGCTAGAGGGATTTGACTAAATCGACAGAATTTCGTTTTTTAAAAATATTTAGTAATCCATGACTTTTTACAAAAATCTCAAAGTGTCATTAAATTGGGCCAGTAAAACTGCAAATCTTACCCAATTTAACCATTGCTCTATCTCCGTTAGTTTCCGAGATCCTCATACTGATCATCAAAAAAAAATCACCCTGTATATGCATTTCAGAGTCTCAAATCTACAATATAGAGATTAAACTTTCTGAATTAATCACCCTGTATATTAAGCCACCGACGTCTGTGATGTGTTATGGTACCAATAAAATATTATTGTCTGATTTCTACAACTTTTTAAATAACTGTGCATATGCTTGTAAATTCCAACGGTATACAAGGGTGGAGTTAACCCAAGTCGTTTGAAATTAAAACTAAAAATATATTTATTTCTATTTTGATGTTTTCGTGTTAGCACTGTGCAACGTAATGGAACTGGTTTACGTTGAAATTATAGTTCTGGTCTGAAACTGTTGATTGATGGTTATCACCTCTCGGAACGCAAAATTATATCACCGAAAATAATGTCCGTAACTAAATTGTGTTTGGAATACGTCAGATAATTTTTGATGAATAACTTAACTACTTCGTATGAATATAATCTGCAAACTGAAATACCAAATTAATATTTATTGTTAATAATAAAATAACCGAAAAGTATTTGACCAACCAAAATTAATTAAATGTGTCCTTTAGAGAGGAAGAGTGATGTCACATCCTTGCCAAATAAAGGTGGTACTGTGAAAATCTAATATCCAGGGCGGGTCAGAATTGACAAACGGAACTCCTATGTCCACTAATTTAAAGTTTAGATGAACATCCCAATAAAACAACAAATAACAGCTGGAGGATATAAAACTCCTAGGATAGAAAGCATTCTAAAGTATTGGTAGGTTAACTAAAACTTAACAAAACTCTAATCATCCAAATTCATTAAAAAGAGGTATCATCAAATCTCTATATGACAGCGCAAAACCAACTGTTCTAACATCAATAAATTCAATGAAGAAAAAAGGTTTATAAAAAATGTACTTTCTGTCAATCATTACCCAAATAAATTTATTACTAACGAGTTAAACAAAATCGAATACCAAACAATCCCTAACAACCAACATCAAACTTCACCAAGCAACAATTGACTCCCAAGTTAATCACATTAATACAATAACTATGCCATACATACAGGGTCTATCAGAAAGACTAAAAAGAGTGGGAAACAGATATAATATCAAAACATCATTTAAAACAAGAAATACACTAAAATCGATTATATCAAAAACCAAACCAAATGACACAACTCAAAATACAAAAAATTGCATTTATAAAATCCCTTGTGAATGTAATAAATTCTATATTGGAGAAACCTCTAGACCTCTAAAAAAAAACGTGTGACCATGCTTGGGACTTTGGTCATAAAATACAGTTTCAAAATTCAGTTATATTACACAAAGAAGAACACAACACCAAAAGAAAACTAAAAGAGTCTGCTTTAATTTTGTTAAATGAAAACGATTGTATCGCTACTACCTCCGTAGAATTCAGTCGTTCCTGGTTGCCGATGATTAAGGAAGAAATTGCTAATGATCATGTCCTTGTGAACAACCCAATATCGGGATAGTTCATAAGGTTTTTCCTACGTTTTCCCTTAGGATTTTAATGGGATCACTGAATCAACAAAATTCTTTGGTCGCATTTTTGGCGAATGCACCTTATAACAAAGTCGCACCTTGGAGCGCCACATAAAATTCTGAACATCTCCCTTTCAAATTCTCCCAATTTGAAAGGAACTTTATTATTATATGATCTTTAGAAGTTTCTGTGCTACCCTGTATATTTCAAATAAAATTATCTTAGTTAAGTCAGATATCAAATAATACATCTTTTTATTCATAGTTTCTTAACCATTGACAACAGGGTCTGACCTAGACCCCTAAACGTTTGGAATATACAGCAATTTTTTTAACTGTGGTGTTATTTCCCAAGAAGTACTTAGACATTAAAACAATTATGATCTATATCAGATACTATCTTTTCCGATATATTACAAACCAGTGAACGCTAGACAATATATTGTTTCTAGTCCACACCTCATTAATTGCGTTTCCCTTAACTGATCGTAATCTCGACCAGGGAGTTCGTATCACTTAGAAATTGATGAACAAATTTTAAATGTATTTGAAAAAGTGAGTAGCTCCAAAATTGTCCTAACCGGTCCCGAGTTCGGAGAAAGTGAGGAGGGTTGTATCAGCATACCGGCTCAATGTCCAAAACATTTTTGCTAAAAATCCAAAAACGCAGCCTGAGAACCAGGACGGGATGAATGAAACAAGACAAAAGTCTTTAAAGAACGTCACTCATACAAATGGACATTGCAGTACTTAGCGAGACGAAAAAGAAAATACAAGGTAACAAGTAAGTAAATTTGTAGATGACTACGTATACTTCTCGGGCGAAGTAGAGAATAGAAGAAGACAAAGTCTGGCGGGATGATAGCAGTTAAGAAGACCTTATAAACAAGCATAACCAGCTGGAACCCCATTGACAAAAGAACAATAACCGTTAACTCAGAAATTAAAGGAAGAAAAGTGAGAATCTTAGAATCTATGCATCCACTGATAACACCGTGAAAATGTGGTGAATAACAATGAAACAAGATAGGTAGATCTCTGCGAAAAACATTCTCTGAAAATTTTAAATGAATTCTTTCAACATAAAGATATCACTAAATATATTTGTATCCAAAAAAAAAAGAAAAATTGACGATATCTCATAGACTATATTGTTATAAGACAAAATTCAACAATAAAACCATTTGATGTAGAAGTTTGGAGAGAAGTTGACTGCGGATCAGACTATCTGTTGGTCATCGCAGTTCTCGACATAGACTATAAGATAAATTTGGAAAACAACGGCAGAAACAAAATTTTGAGTTACCAAATCCACTGGCTTCCTGTACAAACTGCGGGCTAAAAAACTTGACTGAGTAACAGGAACAACATACCAAATGTATGAAACTTTAAAACAAAAATACAATAAGAGACAGAGCTTTAGAAGCATTGCGAGTAAAAGGGGAAAGATTAAGAAACTTTTGGTCGAAAGACTAAATACTAATTAATAGTAGAACAAAAGTTATATATCTCAAGTGATCAGCTGCCAAAGATGTAGAGGATCGAAAACGTTATGGCAAATACATTACTTGGTCAAGAAAGGAACAAAACAGATGAAAAACAAAATATGGAACAGCAGATGTACTCAAATAAGAAGCTTGGAAAACAATAACTAATTTAAGAAAAATAAATTCTATAAAAAAGTAAGGAAAGACTACTATAGTGATTTATTAATGGAAAATAGAAAACAATACTTTTAGTCAATGGCTTAAAAAATAAAGAATTATTAGCACGCACTGCAGAGAAGATTAAAGTGAATTAAGTAAAAAGGAGTATCAAAAAAATGAGAAATAATAACAAATCAGGACCAAGTGATCTGCCCATTGAGCTAATAAAACATGCATCAAGAATAGTATTGAAAGTAATATGGAATATATCGGATAAATGTTTAAAGGGAGAAACCATACCTCACGACTAGACAATCTCCCACATAAATATAAACAGAGGTAACAGAAATAAACTACAGAGGTATAACCATAACTTGATCTATTGGAAAATTGTATGGAAGCATCCTTACAACCAGAATAGAGAAACAGATCAAGGAAATCAAGGAATAGAGTGGTTTTAGGACACAAATAACATATTAACCCTAAGAAATCTTGCAGAAAAGAACAAACAAAATGTAGACAACTCCATGTAACATCCTTAGAAAGACATTTGATTTAGTATCAGCAGAGAGCGCCCCTCTTGGGCCAGGGAAAATTTTCACGGTTCAGGAGATAAGGCCTAATCGCAAGGCGATGAAAGAAACAACAAACGTAAACAAGCTCTTCTTATCAGCTGATAAGGAAGCGCCTGTGGTTGAAAAAAGACGTGAGACGCTCGTGGTTGGTGATACGAGCGAAGCGATCTAGCGGCGAGCGCAGTAATTAATTAGAAGAAAAAGCCGAGGCTGCGTTTCGATCCCGGGACCCTCACTTGGGAGGTGTTGTTCCGAGTATATGCGCTATGTAGGTATTGTGATAGACTTTGATATTTACGCTGCCAAGGTGACTCGTGGATATTCGGTACGTGGATATCCGGATCATGGATATTCGCATAGTGGATCAAGGTACATATGTTGGAATTGAACAAAGTAGTGGAATCAACGATGACTGCTGGGTCTGGAATAGGAATGCTGGAATCGAGATATAGAGAACGGCAAGTAGCTAATTTTGTTGAAAATCATGTAATCTATCACTTCTAAAAGCAGATGCTAGGCATCTATATATGGTTCTCACATCACATAGAAGTTTTGACATTTCGAACTTCTACTGACCAGAAGTCACAACCAGCGTCAGTTTTCGACAAATTGATTCAAATACTTGTCGTTGTATTTGTAGGAAGCATGCAGCTAAAATAAATAGAACAGAATATTGTAGGATATACAGTTCATTACTAAAGATGCTTAATCATATTACACAGCGATTAATATCATTTCCCATGTTGTGAATTGTGACGTTATGCTCTCTGATAGGGAACGCGTGATTAATGTCGTTGCTTTTACGCACTTATTTCTCAAACTTATTAAATAATCTTGTTTAATTTAATAAATATAATCGATATTCGACCGTCACCTGCGCAAAAACGAAAATGTACTACGTTTTTCCTTACTCTGCACTTCATAATTGCACAAAAATGTTAATCCTTTAACGTGAACATTAACCAGTGTTTGTCATTCTCTATCACCTTCACGCTTGTTTCACAAATATCAGTGTATAAATTTACATTACGTGAAATCTGATCTGCTGTGAATTCATCCGATGAAAATATTTACATAAAGAATTGTACGAAAAACAGAACAATCCTTCAACTTTCTTTAACCAAAACTATTGCCCGACAGACGCGTAGGTAAACGAATGCTGCTCTTTTCCGCTATGGATTTTTTACAATAAGTAAATCTAAATTGTTTCGAATGCGTTACAATGTTTTAAAAAAGTTACAGAACTCTTTTTTATCATATAAATAATATAAGAGCTGGATTTCAACACACAAATATTTGTAAGCCTTATGTTAATGGAAAATATATGTTTAATCGATTT
Organism: Octodonta nipae; assembly: GCA_034190945.1. Taxonomy (NCBI): domain Eukaryota; kingdom Metazoa; phylum Arthropoda; class Insecta; order Coleoptera; family Chrysomelidae; genus Octodonta; species Octodonta nipae. The sequence goes on along the minus strand of CM067222.1, from coordinate 84,487,398 downwards.
AGTTAGTTTAATCTATATTCTATTAAGGAAGATTCCGAAATGGCCCCATATTTTCAATGACTCGAGACATTCAAATAAATTAACAAATGATTTTCTGAAGATTCTACAAATATCATTCACATAAACAATGAATTAGAGAGGGCCAATGACACTCGCTTGTGGAACACCCCATCTACTTTTTATGATGATTTGAGTAATAAGTGTATTACTCAAATCATCATGAATTTCAACTTCCACCAAGTATCAGCCAACTCAATCCAAAATCTACTTTTTATTTTTTTCTGACACTTAATTTTTTGTTCTAGTTCTTTGATACCTAATGATTAGGTAATTTTGTTAACCAGTCAAAGCCTTGCTAGTAATGCCATTCAAACACAATTGTTTTACTAAAATGTACCTGTCAACAAAAACACTAAGCACTACGAGGGCTGCCTTTTATATTTCGGGATTAGAGAACAAAAACAAATATTAATCATTCAAAATCGCTTTATTGTTTTTCAAAATATTCCCCATGAAGATCTATACATTTTTGCATGCGTTTGAACCGATTGTCGAAGCACTTTTTCCACTCTGATTGAGGTATCTCCAAAACATGCATTCTAAACGCAGAAACCGCTTCTTCAGGTGTCGAAAAACGTTGACCTCTCAGTTTGTTTTTTACGTACGGGAATAAAAACAAGTCATTTGGTGACAAGTCAGGACTACACGGCGGATGACTCATCAATTCGATGTTTTGAGTGGTCAAAAATGCAGTTGTTTGAGCCTATGTGTGAGAGCTCGCATTGTCGTGGTGAAAAGTGATCCGTCTTCGGCGGTTGGTTTTCCTCATTTCTTGGAAGACAACTGGCAAACAAATGGTTGTGTACGTTTCAGAATTGACTGTTCTGCGTTTTTCTAGTGGTACGGTTGCGACATGTCCAGTTTTTCCGAAAAAACAGGCGATCATTTGCTTGGAAGTGCTTCGTGCGCGAACAACTTTTGTTAGATTCAGCTCATCTTGAAACACCCACACAGTTGACTGCTGTTTACTTTCGGGCTCATACGCGTAAATCCACGATGCATCACCTGTCACTATGTCATAAACGTGTTTTGAAGCACCGCGATCGTATTTTTTGAGCTTTTCTTTCGACCAATCGACACGAGCCTTTTTTTGAACGATTGACAAATTGTGTGGGATCCAACGCGAACAAATTTTTACGATATCCAAATGTTTATGCAATATTGAATGTATGCTGGTCCCACTAATGTGTAAGGTTGACTCAATCTCACGATAGGTCACATGACGATCTTGCATTATCAGTTCGCGCACAGCATCAATGGTTTCCGGAACAACAACTGTTTTTGGACGACTTTCACGAAATTCGTCTTGGAGTAAACTACTACCTCGATTGAATTCACCAAACCATCGATAAACAGTGGTCCTTGATGGAGTTTCATCGCCAAAAATTAAATTAACTTCATCCATGCACTCTTGCTGACTTAATCCACGTCGAAAGTTGTAAAAAATAATCGCACGAAAATGTTCAAGATTTAATTCCATTTTTTGGCCGAGATGAATCCTTTAAGTTACTGTAAACAACACATAGCGCCCGTATGTCAAAACGTTCTGAGTACGTATAACCTCAAAAATGTCAAACTTTACGATAGAGCTGTCAGTTGTCAGATTGCAACACTTTGTCCAATCCCGAAATATAAAAGGTAGCCCTCGTATATTGGCTTCACTAATATTTGTTCATTAAGTTGCAGAAAAAATTTGCTGTTATTTTTGAAGCGAAAGATTCTTAACTGAGGCCCACACTTACACCAAACACATACGAAAACAGATGAGTATTGTATTGAAATGCAAAAATTTGATTTTCGTTCTAATAAACATTCCAAATGTGTGTTAGCGGTATTTTACATTAGAGACTTGACATACGTCAGTAGTTAGAATACAACAAAACAGGACAGCTTTGATTACCAGTTACCAAGTTATTACTACATTTTTGTCCTGCCAAGTTCATTTTATAAAGTAAACATTTCACGTTAAGACTTCTGAATAATAATTCAAATTAATTAATTATTTTCAATTTGTATTAAATTTCATAATATCTGAGCACGTAAGACGTAAAGATAACCACCACTTAACCTCAAAATATACTGTCTATAAACGAAAACATTTACCAGAATCATTTAAAGAAAAATACAGTGCCACCAGAGTACAGTACAGTTCTGTGTCATTCAAGTATAAAAAAGGGTTTACTGTAAATTTTTGGGTAGGAATTACACCTGATGGGTTCGTCCGCTTGAAGTCTAAGGTAAAAGAAGCTTGAAAACGTGACTCTTAAATTAGTATAGAGTCTGGTCTTCTTGATTTACTTGGAAGATGATGATATAGCTTCTACAGTGATTGTTGAAAGTGGTAAATAAATTATAGTGATTATGCCTCCATCCTTATAGGGTGGCTTTGAATTTTCTTTTAGGGGAATTGAGGACACTTTTTCAATTTCCAAAGTAAGAATCCAAATTTGTTTTATTTATGAAATCATATTTGACTACCTTGTGAATTTGCACATTTATTATCATAATTATAATACATTTTTCATAGGAAATATATTATTTTCTGTTAAATAAGTTAGGGTTTTTTAAAGTTATCAGCTCAGGATAAATAAATTTACATATCGCAAATTTCCATCTCCATTTGGACGCTTGGTCGCCTAGGTACTTTTCATTTTTCAAGTTTATTCCAAAACAGATGCTTGTTTTAATATACAGGTCCTTCATTTCAAAACTGAGCAACTAAAATTACTTTAAAAGAAAAAGACAAAAAAACACGTTAATTTATATTTACGGAGGGAGACATTTTGCCCATCCTGCAGTTTCAACCCTTAAGCGGGAGTGAATATCACTTCTAAAAGTTTAATTACAAAAGGGTATCATGTGATATGTGATTAAAGGTATCTTTTTGACAATCTTTGGACACACCATTTTTTAACATCAGATTGTTTTTTTTTTACAGAGCAATGCCATTTAAATTTTCAAATTCTACGTCTAAGTTCAGGAATATCGCGAGGTTGATTTTATACACCACAGTTTTTAGATGCCCCCATAATAAAATTACAGGGAAGCCATAATGTGGAGGTGCTCCGTCCTGTTAAAAAAATTAGGTTTTCTTCATCTAGCAGCAAAGTTCCAACTATTTGGTTTTCTAATGATTCGGTTATAAGGGGATTTATCACATTTTCTATGTCCAAATACAATTTCCCAGTTAAATTTTCTTCTACGAATAAAAAACCAATAATTTTATTTCGGAAAATTCCGGTCTATACGTTGACTTTCTGTGGATATTGGTTGTGCTCGTTCCCAAAAACTTGTGGATTGGTATTGTCCCAGAATCTACAATTAAATTTATTGACAAATCCATTAAAAAAATCCTACTTCGTTAGAAAACCAAATTTTTGCTTTTGAAGTCATTAATTCGCAGAATCTTAACCTTCTGTCATAACCATTCTCAACAAGCGATTGTAAAAGCTGTATTTTATAAGGAAAGAATTTATTTAGGCTTAACGTTTTATGCACAGAACTGACGGAAATATTTGTTACCCTAGAGACTTTTGATATTGATGTTTGATGATCCCTGGCAAAATGACCTAAAAACACAACCTGTACAGCTTCAGTTAAAATTCTAGGATTCTTGACAATTTTATTGCACACACATCCAGTTTCTTGAAATTTATGAGCTAAATCCAGCACATACTGATGCCTAATATTTTTATCGGGATGTCTCTGATGAAAAACATGAGCAGTTCTGCGTGCACAGCGGTGTTCTTTCACATAAATAAATATTGTTTCAGTTCTTTCTTGTAAAGAATAAACAATTGTCGAAATTTGATGGTCCGTATACAACTAAACCACTACTATCTACTAATAAATTGTTTATATTTACAGTCACAAACACTGACGGATCCAGAGGGAGGGCTAAGCGGCTCAAGCCCCCCCCCCAAATCATCTGAGTCGTATACTTTCTAAGTGTTTATTGTGCTAAAATCAACCTTCAGTAACGTCGAGTCCCCTCCAAATGAGATCAAGCCCCCCCCAAATGACAATCCTGGATCCGCCCCTACTCACAAATATCTTACGCAAAAACATTTGAGGATTTTTTTCTCACTTGTTTATCTGGTTATTTATACACATGCTTTTTCCAATTACAATTCAAACAATTATCTCAAATGGCAAAAAGAGGTATCACATGAGACGTGTTAAATGTGTCCCCCCGTAAATATAAATTGACGTGTTTTTTTCTTTTTCTTTTAAAGATATTTTGGGGGGCTAGTTTTGAAATGAAATCTCTGTATATTAGATTAAACTACGGGGGTGAATCAAATATGAACCGGACTTTTGTTTTAAAAATTTTATTGGTACGATCAATACAAATTTTAATAAATATTATTTTTCTACATAGTCTCCTCTCTTATGTATACATTTTTCCCACCGAATCGGAAGTTTTTTAATACCTTTCTCAAAGAATGAAATTGTCGTGTCGATAACCAATTGCGCACAAACGTTTCTACACCTTCGTTGTCCTCAAAGTGGTGGCCTCCCAGTTCTTCTTTAAGTGGCCCAAACATGTGGTAGTCACATGGCGACAAATCAGGACTGTAAGGCGGGTGTTCAAGGGTTTCCCAATGCATTTTGTTCAATTTTCCTTGAGTCAATGCAGCTGTATGTGGCCGAGCGTTGTCATGCAACAGAATCACACTTCGGATAGACATATCCCGCCTCTTTTGCTGATAGGCAAGTTTCACTTGATGGAGTAGTTCGCAGTAATACTCATCATTAATTGTACGGCGTTCGTGCAGAAAATCGATCAGCAGTACGCCTTTCGAATCCCAAAAAACTGTTGCAAGAATTTTTCCTGCAGAAAGACAGGTCTCTCGGCCATCTGAAAAATTTTGTGCCAGTCCTACACTTGGGTCCTTGAAACTGTTTCATTGCCGAATGGTGCAGATAGTCGACGCAAAATTTCAGACGGTCTAATTCCCTCCCGTGCCAAAAATTTGATAACAACACGTTGCGCAACAGACGTATACACCTCTTGCTCTGACATGATTCTACTAACAGCGCATCGACTACGCCTCGCCAAACCGACCCTTCTTAACATCCCTACCTAACATATATCGAGACGTCACGCCACTCGAATTACCTACAGGGCTAGAAACAGAAAAGTCCGGTTCATATTTGATTCACCCTCGTATTTTACAGCAGCTATTTTGAAGAATAGTATGTGGATATAATCTGTTATAATTGAATTGACCACGTTATATATTGCCAGAATATTAAATAGTTGAAGTACGTTTGACTTTTTATAATTTAAAAAGGGTTATATTTTAATTAAAAATTAACTACACGTCATATGTTCCTTTGTGGTTATATTTAAATTAAGAACTAATTCTTGAAAAACAAATTAGTGACAATTAGTTTACTTTTCCTAAAATTTATATACAGTGAGATGGTAGAATATTATTTTGTAAGAAGCTTTCGCTTCTATCGGTTAATCTAAAACAACTACCGCTCTTTTCCTTTTTGAAGTCGTTTTTTAAGTTAACCCTGTGGATTTTTTAAATTAGGAAATCCGAAATTGTTTCCAATGTGAAACAATATTTTAGAGTTACGGTAAACCTAAAAAAAAACAATCCACTCACCTTTTTTCACTCACGACGGTGATAATCTACCTTGAAAATGCACGTTTAATCTAATCAGTGATATTAAAACCCGTATCGCATCCTTTCCTGCGGAGCCTCCAAGGAATAGGTTTGCTCGTTAACATTAATTGGCTTCATTACCACGTGTTTCAGTACGCTTCAGTTAAATTTCCTTCAGGGACCAATGTTGAAAATGTTACATAACTATCTTACACTTCATATCTGCTGTATGTTTTCCTTGTTTGCAGGTTTATATTTGCGTATATTCTGTCTACATTTGAAAGCAATTATGTTTTTTTAATCAATCGTTTCATGTACTTCAAGCAACGTTATTTGATTTTACTTCAAGGTGATTATTTTTAATTGAGGCAGTGAAGAAACTTAGTGAGGCGAAAAGTTAACTATATTCGAATGTGAGAGAGCATTTGTATGTCACTACCAAGCAAAATTGAAAATACTGGAGAATAAAGTCTTGTAGAAAATCATTTTGACTGATAAAAATCCTTGTGAATACCGGGGTAATACTCTGAACCGAATAGATCAAATTAAGCGATTTTTTTGCTAAATGGGGAATACATGTTTTTTGTAGAAATGGACTCTATATGGGCTATGCCAAAAATTTCTGGAAAATTAAACTGGAAAATAAACAATTAGATTTTTAAAAATTCTTAGCAAGCGTTAGCTGGATTAAAATTTTCTAGAAAATTGATGCCATTAGATTTTTGAAAATTAACTCATTATCTCAAAAATTGTGATATTTTCGAAGAAATGTGAATGTGAAAAATGTGGCCATACTAATATTTTTTAATGGCACCATACAATAGGTTACACCTAGTTTTAAAGTCTGTTTAAAAAGAAATTCAACGGTGTGTCATTCGCGATATTCCATCAACATTTAAAGAATTTGCGAATTCAAACGTGATTCCTGGTTATTTTTTTTATCTCTGATGTTATTGACAAATAATAATTAAAAGGTAAAATACATTATAAGTTTCTTCTTTTATAGAATATCAAAAATATATAGCAAATAAACTAATATAACATCCAATCGATATAGAAAACCTGAACAAAATTTGCTTTTCTAATAAGAACTCCAATTCTTTCATTACGGACTTGACATATGTCAGAAGTCAGACAGAACTTGAAGGCTTTATCTAAATTGAATTGCTCAGAATATTTCGACAAAGAAATACATATAATCTTACTGATACTTCTCGAATCTTGCACTAAATACCTCCTATTCAATTTGAAACGATAATGTTCTGGTTTTGGCCAGTATTTCTTACTAAAGTAAAATCTTCGGCTTCGGGTGAAGGTGAAGGCTAGGGCGGAAGAATCGGGCAGAATCTGTCCTTTAGTCGGATACTAATGTTCAGCTATTTAAAGTATTATTAGGGTTCCCTATATACAATATACTGATACCCTTATAATATCACTCAGGATTTCTGCCTCTGTCACATCACAGCCATTTTCTCCTAAACTACTGGACGGAAGAGGTTGAAATTTGGTATCAATGTATAGTTTGGTGACCTGATCAGGAGTAGATATCGTAAGAGGAAAAAATTTTGATTTTAGGGCTACTTCTGGGGGGAAATACTAAAAAAATCGACCGTCCCCCCCCTGATCGCCGAAACTACGCCTAAAATTTTGAAAGAAATAGTAAATATAGAGAGTTGCCCGAACTTTACAGGAAAATTAAGGAGAAACCATTAATGTTAATTTTGGGGGGCAAATTATAGAATTAAATAAAAATTTAAAAATAAAAAAATTTTCAAACGCATCATGTAATATATCAAATGAAAGGTCTCATTCTGAGGAACACAAATATATTTTTTTCATATAAAAAAAATTATTTAAAAAGATATTAACGAAAATATACCAAAATTTACCCATTCCCCCCCCCATTATCTCCGAAACTACTGAGCCTAAAATTTTGAAAAAAATAGGAAATGTAGAGCGTTGCCCGAACTTTACAGGAAAATGAAGGAGAAACCATTAATGTTAATTTTGGGGGGCAAATTATAGAATTAAATAAAAATTTAAAAATAAAAAAATTTTCAAACGCATCATGTAATATATCAAATGAAAGGTCTCATTCTGAGGAACACAAATATATTTTTTTCATATAAAAAAAATTATTTAAAAAGATATTAACGAAAATATACCAAAATTTACCCATTCCCCCCCCCATTATCTCCGAAACTACTGAGCCTAAAATTTTGAAAAAAATAGGAAATGTAGAGCGTTGCCCGAACTTTACAGGAAAATGAAAGAGAAACCATTAATGTTAATTTTGGGGGGCAAATTATAGAATTAAATAAAAATTTAAAAATAAAAAAATTTTCAAACGCATCATGTAATATATCAAATGAAAGGTCTCATTTTGAGGAACACAAATATATTTTTTTCATATAAAAAAACTTATTTAAAAAGATATTAACGAAAATATACCAAAATTAACCCATTCCCCCCCTTATCTCCGAAACCATAAAACGTAAAGTTTTGAAAAAAAAAATAGATTTATAGGTTCTGACCTGAAGTTTACTGGAAAAATAAGGAGAAACCTCTACTTTTAATTTTGGGGGCCAATTACAGAATTAAATGGAAAATATAAAATTAAAATTGTTTCTAACCCATCATGTTATATATCAAATGAAAGGGCTCATTATGACGAAAACAAATATATTTTTTCATATTTTTAAAATAAATTAATTAAAAGATATTACAAAAATATAAAAAAAATTACCCATTCCCCCCCCTTATCTCTGAAACCATAAGCTGGAAAATTTTGAAAAAAATGGAGGTATAGCCCCTCATCTGAACTTTACTGGAAAATTAAGGAGAAATCCTAATATTTATTTTGGGGCGCCAAATTATAGAATTAAATGGAAAATTAAAATTAAAATTGTTTCTAACCCATCATGTTATATATCAAATGAAAGAGCTCATGATAAAGAAAACAAATATATTTTTTCCATATTTATAAGATAAATTAATTAAAAGATATTAACAAAAATATAAAAAAATTTACCCATTCCCCCCCTTATCTCCGAAACCATAAGCTGAAAAATTTTGAAAAACTGGAAGTATAGCCCCTCACCTGAACTTTACTGGAAAAATAAGAAGAAACCCCTAATATTCATTTTGGGGGTAAATTATAGAATTAAATGGAAAATAAAAAATTATAATTGTTTCTAACGGCTCATGTAATAAATCAACACCCAGGGTTCATTATGACGAATAGGTACAAATATATTTTTTTAATTTTTAATATATTTTAAAATATATTAAAAATTAAAATGTAATATATCAACACCCAGGGCTCATTATGACGAATAGGTACAAATACATTTTTTTAATTTTTAATATATTTTAAAATATGTTAAAGAAATTACCCTTTCTCCCCGTTATTCCCCAAACTCTAAGACCTCATTTTTTTTTGTTTATAGAAAAAATATGAGGCCAAATAATAGCATTAAACGGAAAATAAATTACTAGAAAACCCCCATAGTAATTTTAGGCACAAATTATACAATTAAATGGAAAATAAAGATTCAATTTTCAAACTCATCATGTAATATATCACATAAAAGGCTCATTATGTGAATTACAAATATATCATATTTTTAAATCATTTGTATAAAAGATATTAAAAATATTAAACATCGACTTATTCCCACTTTAGAAACTACACTATTTAAAATTTGAAAAATATGTTTTATTTACATTTTTAAATAATTTGAATAACAAATTTAATAATTTATAATGGATGTGGCTATTTATACATACAGTATGTATACGCAATTGGCTATTTATACATACAGTATGTATAAATAGCCAATTGCGTATACATACTGTATGTATAAATAGCCAATTGCGTATACATACTGTATGTATAAATAGCCACATCCATTTATAATTTAAACTTTGACCTATTTTGCCGTTTTTCTTCCAATCTACCGAGCCTCAAAAATCAGACAGTAGATTATAAAAGGCATTTCTGAAAGTTTATTAGTAAAATAAAACTCTATTGTTACTTTTTGGGGCCAAATTAGAAAATTAAATACATATGTATTGTGATAAAAATCAAGCGAATCCTAAAGCAGATAAAATAAAAAGTCTATGTTTGGAAAATCAAAGTGTATATTTTTTATAAATTTAAAACGCTTCCTTTAAAAGATATAAGGGTAAGTATAAGATGCACTCAGTCCCTGCTTGTCTGAAACTGGAATATTCGAATCTTGAAGGTGGTACGGAACCCTAAGTATGCGAGTCCAACTCGCACTTGACGAAATTATTTTTTATAGCAATATTTCACCATTTATAAGGTTATAAATTAAAGGCGCTATGAGTTTTATTTCATTACTTGGAATTTTTTCTATTATAAGGAATATGAAACTGACAATGGAGCTTAAATCATTTTATTATAACATATGTTCGATATGTTCTCTATTGTATAGCCTGTTTGAGGAGGAGTACTATTTCGACGTATAATTTTTGAGGTGCCCCACTGTTATATCCCTTCAAATATAAAAAATAATGACTTCTTTCGTTAAAAAAATTCTAGTAAATGTCTTAGTTTCTTACCATAGTGGCTTCAGGGCAGTTAAGTCTTACTTCGTTATGTTTCTTACTCGACAAAATGGTTTACACATTAGCGGAAAAAATGAAATTATGTTTCCTTATATTCAGAGTAATAATTGTGCTAGAGAAACTGCTCGTAATTTCAATGAGAGGCATCCAGGAAAATCCGTAAGGATAAATATATTACTGAACTGTGGAGCAACTTCAACTAAACTGGATCGTTGTTAACAAGAAGCGCCAAGAAGAATCGATGACGTTGAAGTAGCAGTATTAGGGACATGCTGTAATGGAGCCGGAAAAATCTTTACGACAAATCGCGTTAACATCAGGTGTTCTACCAAATAGTGTTTATAGAATTCTGAAACGTAATAAGTTCCCTCCCTACAAAATCAGACCGGTACGAGATTAAATGAAGACGACTTTGGCAGAAGAATGGGATTCTGTGAAACATTGTCCGGTAAACATAAACAACAGTCCCAATTTTTTATACAATAATTGCTTCTCTAACGAAGACTCCTTTTATTTAAATGGTCAGATAAATCGTCATAACTGCAGACAATGGAACAACATAAATGCACAATTATTTAGGAAGACTGTTACTCAGCGACCTCTAAAGCTAAATGTGTGGCCAGGAATCCTAGGTGATCATATCGTTGGACCCTTTCTCATAGATGGCACTTTAAATGGAGATAAGTATTTAGACTTACTTTCAAACGCTGTAGATCCGAGATAAGTATTTAGACTTACTTGCAAACGCTGTAGATCCAAACATAACTTTTGGCGGCAGATGTTCATCTAGTAGACGACGAACTTGTTTTTCAGCGTAACGGTTTCCCACCACATTATGTTTTGCCAGTTAGAGAGTTTCTGGATAATCGATTTCCTGATAGATGGATTGGAAGACAGGCTGCTATCGAGTGGCCAGCAAAGTCGCCAGGTATGACCCCCCTGTATTTTCTCTTTGGTGCATTTAAAAACCGGCGCTACTCCTCCAGAGTTACTGGATGATCTGAAACATCGTATCCAAGAAGAATGTAGCCGACTTACTCCAAATGTTTTTCCAATGTACTCAATGAATTTAAGGCACGATTATATCACTGCCTTGAAGTGTATGGAAACCATTTCGAACATCTGTTATGATAAAATTATTTAAAATCCATTGTCAGTTTCATTTTCCTTGTCGTAATTACAAAAAATCTTTAAAATTATAAGCGAATTGTCGATTTTAATTATTACTCGTCAATAACATCAGAGATCAGAAAAGTATCCAGGAATCACGTTTTAATTTGCAAATTACTTAATTGTTGATGGAATATCAAAAACGACACACCATTAAACTCCTTTTAATACAGTCTTTAACACGAGGTGTCACTTATGGTAGGCTTCCATTTAAAAAAATGAGTAACTAGCGCTGCGGTGATGAGGGTCCAATTTACTTAACGGTTATTATGACCAAATATGTAAAATCTTTTGACGTTTTTTTGGGTTTTTCAAAATCAACAATGGAGTTGTTATATTGTACAAATGTTTATTCTGAGTTAAAGAACTTTATGAAACATGATATAATAATTTTCCAGTAAGGTTTTATTAATAGTCTTTCCAATAAATTGATTTAAATTTTTTTATAGTTGGTTTCTGAATGATATTTGTGGCATATTTTTCAATGTTTAAGTACTTCTTGGGAAATTACATCACAGTTCAAAATTGCTGTATTTTCCAAACGTTTCGGAGTCCAGGTCACACCCCGTTGTCAATGGTTAAGAAACTATGAATACAAAAAAGCACAATTCTAAGATGTAAAATTAAAATATTTGACAATATGTATTATTTGAGTTCTGACGTAACTAAGAGAATTTTATTTGTAATATACAGGGTAGCACTGAAACTTCTAAAGATCATATAATCATAAAGTTCCTTTCAAATTGGAAGAATTTGAAAGGGAGATCTTCAGAATGTTATGTCGCACTCCTAGGTGCGACTTTGTTATAAGTGCATTCGCCGAAAATGCGACCAAAGAATTCTGTTGATTCAGTGATCCCATTAAAATCATAAGGGAAAACCTAGGAAAAGCATTTGAACTATCCCAATATTGGGTTGTTCACAAGGACAAGACCATTAACAATTTCTTCCTTAATCATCGGCAACCAGGAACGATTGAATTCTACGGAGGTAGTAGCAATACAATCGTTTTCATTTAACAAAATTAAAGCAGACTCTTTTAGTTTTCTTTTGGTGTTGTGTTCTTCTTTGTGTAATATAACTGAATTTTGAAACTGTATTTATGACCAAGGTCCCAAGCATGTTCACAAATTTTGGATTTTTCAAACTGTCGTTTTTTTTATGTAATTTTTATGTTCGTTTATTCGAACATTTAGAGGTCTAGAGGTTTCTCCAATATAGAATTTATTACATTCACAAGGGATTTTATAAATACAATTTTTTGTATTTTGAGCTGTGTTATTTGGTTTGGTTTTTTGATATAATTGATTTTAGTGTATTTCTTGTTTTAAATGATGTTTTGGATATTATATCTGTTCCCCACTCTTTTTAGTCTTTTTGATATACCCTGTATGTATGGTATAGTTATTGTATTAATGTGATTATCTTGGGAGTGTTGCTTGGTGAAGTTTGATGTTGGTTGTTATGGACTGTTTGGTATTCGATTTTGTTTAACTTGTTATTAATAAAATTTTTTGGGTAATGATTGGCAGAAAGTTCATTTTTTATAAATGTTTTTTCTTCATTGAATTTATTGATGTTAGAACAGTTGATTTTTGCTCTGTCATATAGAGATTTGATGATACCTCTTTTTACTGAATTTGGATGATTAGATTTAAAGTTGAGATACCTGTTAGTCTGAGTCGGTTTTCTGTAAACTTCTGTTTCAAATGTCGATAGTGTTTTGGTTATTAAAATGTCTAAGAATGGTAATTTGTTATTCTGTTCAAGCTCTAGTGTAAACTGAATAGTGTGTTCTTTGTTGTTTATATCGTTAAGTAATGCATGTAAATCCTCAAGATTATGTTCCCAAATAACGAATTTCTCATCAACATACCGCCACCAACCAAAGGTTTAATCTGTTGTGAGAAAATTGTTTGTTCTTCAAATTTTTCCATAAAAATGTTGCAGGAGACAGTCAGGAACCCATTGCCATGCCAAAATCTTGTTGGTAGAAGTCATCATTAAGTTGAAAATATGTTGTTGTGCAAAATGTTAGTAGTTCCATTATTGTATTAATAGACCTTTGAGTACGTTGATTTAGTATATAATCTTGTTCTAATCGTTCTTTTACTGTGGGAAGTGTTTTGATGACAGGAACATTATTGTAGAGATTCACAATGTCAAAACTTGCTAGTGTGAAAGTATTTTTGTATTGTATATATGATAATTTTTCTAAGAAATATGCGCTGTTTTTAAGATGAGAGTTAGACATACCAGTAAGTGGTGAAATAATTTTTAATAGGAATTTTGAGAGCTCACTGCATGGAGAATTTATAGAGCTGACAATTGGTCTTAATGGAAAACTTATTAATAACGAGTTAAACAAAATTGAATACCAAACAATCCCTAACAACCAACAGCAAACTTCACCAAGCAATCCTGACTCCCTAGATAATCACATTAATATAACTATAGCATACATACAGGGTCTATCAGAAAGACTAAAAAGAGTGGGAAACCGATATAATATCAAAACACCATTTAAAACAAGAAATACACTAAAATCAGTTATATCAAAAACCAAACCAAAAAACACAACTCAAAATACAAAAATATAAAATCCCTTGTGAATATAATAAATTCTATATTGGAGAAACCTCTAGACCTCTGAATGTTCGAATAAACGAACACAAAAATTACATAAAAAACGACAGTTTGAAAAATCCAAATTTTGTGAACATGCTTGGGACCTTGCTCATAAAATACAGTTTCAAAATTCAGTTTTAGAAAACTAAAAGAGTCTGCTTTAATTTTCTTAAATGAAAACGATTGTATTGCTACTACCTCCGTAGAATTCAATCGTTCCTGGTTGCCGATGATTAAGGAAGAAATTGCTAATGGTCATGTCCTTGTGAACAACCCATTATCGGGATAGTTCTGAAGGTTTTTCCTAGGTTTTGCGTTATGATTGTAATGGGATCACTGAATCAACAAAATTTTTTGCTCGCATTTTCTGCGAAGGCACTATCTTATAACAAAGTCGCACCTAGGAGCGCGACATAAAATTCTGAAGATCTCCCTTTCAAATTCTTCCAATTTGAAAGGAAGATTATATGTTCTTTAGAAGTTTCTGTGCTACCCTGTATATTACAAATAAAATTTTCTTAGTTACGTCAGAAATCAAATAATACATATTGTCAAATATTTTAATTTTACATTCATGTCTTTTTTATTGATAGTTTCTTAACCATTGACAACGGGGTCTAACCTAGACCCCGAAACGTTTGGAATATACAGCAATTTTCGTAACTGTGGTCTTATTTCCCAAGAAGTACTTAAATATATATTTTTTTCATCAAAATGTTTAATTTTACAATTTTTTAAACAACAAAAAATACATTTAACAGAGGACGCCTGAAAGCTAAAGATTTAATCTTTAAAATGAGACCATGCAGAGATTGAAATCTTGATTATAACATAAGTTACAAGCGGAAAAACTGAGAAAATTAGTATTTTTAAGAAAACCTTGAGTGAAATTATTTCTAGTAGTAGTAATTGATTCGCGCAGGTAATCTATCCATAGCCGTTGATAATTTTTAATGGCGTTTTAAGTAATTAAATTGTTAAAAACAATTGCTCGACCATTTATCCGCTAAGCAGATTTCATATTCGGACTCAGGTGGCCAAAACCGTAGAAAACACTTTAGACCAATCAATAGAGATTTTTTCGTGCAAAAAATACTATCAGGATACTGCCTGTGTCATCACATTAAGAATGATTTGTAGTGAGTGATATTTTGCAACCTTTTCTACTCGCAACTATGGTTTTTTACTTTATTATAAACAACTGAAACAAGAGAATTGCGGTTTTTTTTTTCGTTGCATGTTTATAAAATGAAAAATAATAAACTAATCTCAATGGTGTCAACAGATGAATTGTAAAGCAGGGAAATACCAATGAAATGAGCCCAGGATCCATCCCATAAGACCTTTAGTAACAGGGAAAAACAAAAAATACTAGAAAATTTACCGGTTTTCTTTATATTATCATAACTCCGTCACTATCGAAGTTGTAGAACTGGGCTTGTGGGAACTGATAGTAATTGATATGCTTATGCGTGACTAAACCAGGCGCTATCGGCTTATTAGTTTTTGAATAATTCCGATCTGAAGTTTTTAGTTCACTATTCTTGCAGTATGTCTCCATGCGACATGGATCGTCAAGTATCAATTCAGAATAGAGATGTTGAAAGTAGAGGTGTCATTCTACAACGCCTCTATTTTCATTTTTCATTAAATGTCTGTGAAATATACGAAAAATGGTATCAACTATGACCAAAATTTAGTGAGCGTATGAATGCGTTCGAGGAGTGGGGGGAACACGGTTGTTGAGGGCACGAAGTATTTATACTTCGTGGTTGAGGGGAACTGCTAATTATTATCGATAGCAACTGTCACTCTGACAGATGGTGAAAGAATCTAATCGCTAAAAAAACTTCTATACAGAGTGATTTGTTCGATTTTATTATATCAAATGAGAACTGTTTGTTTATTAATATATTTATATATAAATGGTTTCTTGTTTTTGCTTTAATTTGTGGATTTTGGGTTTACGGAACATCGAAAGAGAGTGGTCATTACATGTAAGGATTTTAAATATTAAAATGATCTATGTATGTGTTTCTACTATATATTACTATACGCTTCCTCTCAACAACCGTGTTTCCCCCACTCCTTGGATACATTTATACGCTTGCCCATTTTGTGTCATGTTTGCTAACATTTTTCAGATATTTCACAGACATTTAGTGAAACATGAGAATAGAGGCTTTGTAGAATGACACCTCTACTTTCAACAACTTTTTTCAAAATTGAAACTTGATTATCTATGACGCATAGGGACACAATGCAAAAATAGTGTGCAGAAAAGTTTATATCACAATTGTTCAACAACTAATAAATCGGTAGCGTCTGGTTTAGGCATACATAAAATAGATGTAAATTACTATCAGTTCCTACAAGCCCAGTTCTAGAGCTTTTAAAGTGACGAAAATGCGATTTTTTTTTTAAATGCTACAAATTTCAGTATTTTTTGTTTTTCTCTGTTACTAATGATCCAATCGCATCGAGCCTGGGCTTATTTCATTGGTATTTACATGCTTTACAATTGACCTGTTGACACCATTGAGATTAGTTTATTATTTTTGATTTTATAAACATGCTAAGAAAAAAAAACGTAACTTTCTTGCTTCAATTGTTTATAACAAAGTAAAAAACCATAGTTGCGAGTGGAAAACATAGCAAAATAACGCTAGGAATCTTTGTTAATGTGATAGCACAGTTGGTATCCTGATAGTATTTTTTACACATCATCAGTTAATTTTTGCTCTATTGATTGGTGTACTTGCTTGATCTTGGGGTGGACCATCGAATTCCCTTTTGTTGCCCCACTAATACACTTTTTCTTAATACTTCATTGATTGTTATAACTTTATTACAGTTTACATTTTAATTTACAGATAAGAATCTTTCAAAACTTCAACGATCATCATGGCTACAATGACATCAATGTGTACAACACATCATTCACCATTGATCTCAAGCGAAGAATTTCTTTCGTTTCAGTCATCCCCAGCATTGGGATCCATCAACAGGTAAGACTAGAATTCGTTTCACTTGTAAAATTAACCTCTTCGAATATCACTTTCTCACTGGGGCATATTCTCTGTAACTCAATAACCAAATAGTGATTATTTCAATAATCTACATTTACTTACAATTAGAACCGTTGTTGTTTAGAATATGTTACATAACACCTCTGTCTCGATTTAAGAGTAGCATTTAGAAAACTGTAGATACTCTCAATTAACCTGAACTTAGTGCTATATTTAAATGTATTTTATAATTTCTTTTATACTGTTGTAGCCAAATAGCTTATGTGGAATCTTAGATGAACACTAGACAAAATAGATGATGTAATTATTGTTTTTGGTGATGTTAATAAATAATGTAATTAATATCCAATAATTCTTAATTTAGGATTTATAGAATAGTACATTATTTTCGTAATGTTCAGGATTGTATTATAAAATAAAATATAAATATTTACTGGATAAAATCAATTACATATTCAAAACTCAATATTAAAAGAATATTGTCAAAAATTCAATAAAAACCAAAAAAGTGACAAAATTTTATCTTTGTCAATTTTCACTAAAAGAACTTTTCAAGTCTGTCACTCAGCAGAATATTAATAATTTATATTTAAGAAAAAACCGATTTCAGCTGAGTTAAAATAAAAACCGTTTAAAAACCGTGTGCAATCAATCACTATTTTCAGACTCTTCTTTTTTATCTGATTTAAGATACAATTCTGTTGAATATTTTAGCGTATTCTTATCTCTCGCTCTCTTCTTTCTCCCTCTCTAATTTATATTCTTTTTCTATATTTTCCAAATATTTTTTTAACTTTAATTATTTGGACCATTTTCTATAAGTGTAACTCTAATTCACGCAATATTGCATCCACACTGTATATGCCTCTGTGTATTGGTCACCCCTATATAACTTAATTGTCTGTCATTTTCTGAACCATCCTGTACAACTATAATTCAACTCCACATAAAATTGCAACGGTCCTAATACCTTTAAAACCACCCTGTATAAGTATAAATCCTCTCCACACTATTGACTCTTTCAATTTGTCTATTGTTTAAATTATTCCTGTATATCTATGATGTTACTTCGCCCCATATGTGTAGTATTCCATTTATGCAACTGCACATGATGTACCCTACAGGGTGTTACTAAATTGGAGGTACAAACGAAAAGGGGAGATTCCTTGAACAGTTTTAGGAAGAAAAAGTCCCATAAACATGGGTCTGCAAACGTTTCGTTTTCAAGATACAGGGTGTTAAATTTTTTTTTCCATAGTCACTTCACAAGATATTCAAATGAAATTTGGCATAGATATTACAATTAAGAGTTTACACCTTGTGACATGCCAATTTCTATTGCAAATCTACAGGGTGATATTTTTTCGGGAATACTGTCCACTGTTGTCCTTCAGAACTTTTTTTTGGTGAGTCACTGGTACTTTCAAAAATTGTAAAGAAAAGCTTTGTTGTTATACCAAACTTTATGTTCTCTTGTAGTTTTGTCGTATCTACTACCGATTTCGAGAAAAAAAAATTGAATTATTAAACTAGCAATGATTCTTAAAGATTCGATAAACTGGTATAATCATCAAAAAAAATGTATTACTGTAAGAAACGTACAACTCAAAAATTAATCATAATAAAAAAACTAAATAACAACAAAGGAACTAAACTACAGCAATTGTTGAAAATGTCCTCCCCCAACCCTTATACAAGCTTCTGTTCTTCTTCTTATAGACGATCGAACTCTTTCAAACACTCCTGGAGTATTCCTAATTGTATCAAACGCACCTATTATACGATTTCTCAGTTCGTCTACGGTATTCACTGGCGTTACTTACACTAGAGATTTCAGATGGCCCCATAGAAAGAAATCTAAACTATTTAAATCTGGGGATCTGGCGGGCCATGGCTGATGTCCACCTCGTCCAATCCACCTGTTAACATAATTTTCGTTCAAATACTCCCTAGCGAAAAGTGAAAAATGTGTAGGAGCACCGTCGTGCATGAACCACATTTCACGTCGCATCATAAGTGGTATATCATCCAATAACAAGGGCAAATCGTTCTCTAAAAAATGTCTGTATGATTGACCAGTAAGTCGCCCTGGCAAGAAGAAAGTACCAATCAAATAACCGCCAATATTACCACCCCACACATTTAATGAAAATAAGCTTCTGCAATTTCATGTGGATTCTCCTCAGCCCATATGTGTTCATTATGAAAATTTATGATTGAAGTCCTTGAGGATTGTTCAATAGTCTGTTGAGGTACCACTGACAAAAAATAATTCTTGGATGAGAATCTCGAGGCAAGAGCGCCTGCACCCTCCGAACGTGATAAGGATAGAGCAAAGAATCCCGCAAGATCCGCCAAACAACTTGATGACATGTATTTAAGGTAACACTAATTTTTCTTGTACTGGTTCCTGGATGTTCTTCTATTTCGTTCAGCACTGCCTCTTCGAGTCGTGGTGTTCTCACACTTCGTGGTCTACCTGCATTAATATTTTTCGCAGAAAAAGATCCAGTTTCTGAAAGCCGCCTGTGAATATTAGACAACATCCGATGATCAGACATCACTCTATTGGGATAGCGTTCCATGTAAAGACGCTTAGCTTCTCTTGAATTACCATTTGCAAGACCATACATGAAATGCATGTCAGTCATTTCGGAATTCGTAAAATTCGGCATGTTTTGATTTTAAAATGCAACCATCTTTAATTTTCAAAACACAGGAGTTTAATTTGATGTGTCAAAACTAACAATAAATTTATTCATTCACCACAGCCTACTAGGTAGGTAACTAGATTTCTATGACAATTCGGAATTTTCTGAGGATTTCAAGAGAATCATTAAAATTTTTTTTCTCAAAACCGGTAGTAGATACGACAAAACTACAAGAGAACATAAAGTTTGGTATAACAACAAAGCTTTTCTTTACAATTTTTGAAAGTACCAGTGACTCACCAAAAAAAAGTTCTGAAGGACAACAGTGGACAGTATTCCCGAAAAAATATCACCCTGTAGATTTGCAATAGAAATTGGCATGTCACAAGGTGTAAACTCTTAATTGTAATATCTATGCCAAATTTCATTTGAATATCTTGTGAAGTGCAGATACTATGAGAAAAAAACTTGAAAAAAATTCAAACTTTAACACTCTGTATCTTGAAAACGAAACGTTTGCGGACCCGTGTTTATGGGACTTTTTCTTCCTAAAACTAGTCAAGGAATCTCCCCTTTTCGTTTGTACCTCCAATTTAGGAAGACCCTGTATATAACAAAATTCACATTTTTGAACCACATTTTATGACTATAATTTTACTTTACCATTCGTTATATGAAACTGCTTCTAATTTTTTTTTAACCTATATCTATAATTACATTATACCCTGTCCAATAATTCAAATATCCTAACTGTTTATCCTTATATGACAAATTTTTACTCCATCCTTACTTCAAACACCTTGTATAAGTAACTACTTATGTTTCACACTATATAACTTTTTTAATCGGCCTATGTAACTGTAATTGGAGTAGAAACTCAACCTTATATTTCAATCATCCTGTATATTCAACTGCTTCTAACATTTTTTGAAAGCCTTCTGTTATATCTGCTTATGTACCACCAAATATCACATGCACACACACATCTACAACCGTATTCCATACTGGAGAGATAGCCGGCATAACAAATTTTCGTTTCAATAAACGAATGGAATATTGTCTGCCATTTCACGCGACTATAAGCCCCTTAACTTAACTTCGTCTCTGAAAGAAGCTGACTTCAAATGAATCCAAATGAAAACCAAACAAATACAATATACTTTCATGGCATATGATTTTTTTTATTTTTTATATTTATGATGAAAATTTGACATTTACCATGAAGTTTACAGTTTTTTTGCATATATTTTTCCGATTTTCAGAAAAATGGTGTGTTTTAAGTTATAGAAAAATATACGGAATCAAGCTGGAACATATCTTTGCAGAATACAATTTATAATATTCAAATTGCTTTAGCAGTTTTCGAGAAAACAGTGAAGATTCATTGAAATTCACTGCAATGTAGTCCCTTAATTACTGTTTTTTTCTGATTTTCTCGAAAACATTAAATCTCACGTCATAGAAAATTATATAATACCTTCCTAATAATATTCCTTAATACAATGCCGTTTAAATCATCAAATTTACCCAAGCCGTTTTTGAATAATCACTGAGCATACATAAAAAACTTCACGACGAATTGATAACCCCCTCCTTAAGTCGGTTAAAACTACGTTTTGTTCATGAAGCAATGCCTATCCCTGCTCATATATAAATAGTAACGGTTGCATTTTTATCCCTGTCTCCAATTTTCACCCTCTAATTTAATAGCACTCCCCGAGTTTCTCATTCTGAATTACCAACTGAACAATTCATGCATTAAAATCCATCAAAGATGTAGTTCTGCTTTTTGGACATAATCAATAGACTATTTGTATTGATTTATGTTAAGACAGTCTATTCGCAGATATTTTCTCTGACTGTTCGAAATTGCCAGACTCAACCAAATATACTCCAAAATGATATTTTTGCAATTCTTCCACGACAATCTTGAAATATCTTCACCATATGAATTATAATATTTTCTCTGAATAACTATTTGATCGTACTGAAGTTGATACCCCATTTATTCTACATGCACCAAGAGTACAATAACCAGTACTACTTAAATATGCCAGTAGAAGCAATGAAGTAACCTTGTCATTTATTTAAGATTAATCAACCAGTCGAAGTAATTTTAAGAACATTTATCGAATACACTGTCAACATTTATCAAACTAAGTTCGACATAACATTGATTTTCATTGTCCGCCCCCTCACATCCACCCTCAACGCCGCCTACATCCTAAAGTTTTAATACCACTCCCTACTTTAAAACCTATCAAACTTAAGTTAAGGAAACTTTCAAACAAACTTCATTTGATGAAAAAGTATTTTATAGAAAACATGTGATATAATTAAATAACATTTGAGTCTACATTCGATTTAGTAGACATTTTAAAAAAAATGAAGGAATGATTATTGAAATTGTGACCTTCTTTCGGTATTTAATAACGTAACCTATTAGCAAATTCGAATTCAGCAAGAATATCTGCTGGAAGAAAAGTATAATATTTTTTTTGTACAGTACAATGCCAGCAAAAATCTCCCTCCTCCCACCTCTTCGTATATCTTGAACAAAACCGCAGCCAGCGAGTAGGATTCGGGAGTTCAACCCCCGCCCTAAACGTCGGATTGAAGATTAAGTTTTAACGAACTAACGATTTTTTTCATTAAAATATTGTTTTATTTTATACATTTCTTATATGCTGGTACATGGCCCTCGAATGAAACTAAATACAAGGGCACTTTCTAAATTTCTTCATTCTATTTTCAGATTTTCACCTTTGAAAATGCGATTTTGGCTAAACGTCAGGTTAACTGTTTTTTCAGAACACAAACGAAGAAACGAATGTACACCAGATACAACACAATAAACCCTATAAATATATATATATATATATATATATATATATATATATATATATATATATATATATATATATATATATATATATATATATATATATATATATATATATATATTTGTTTTTAAGTTTTCGCGGACCTAAATGTTTTAGGTGGTTTCCGGGAATTCATCCGCGTAGTTGATAACTGATCCCTGCCGGGATCGATGGTAAAATGACGAAGTTTCGGCAGAGTCACATCTGCCCTCTTCAGGTCGGTTCGCATAATTTTCGTAGCCTTCTGCTTTCGCTTCTAGTTACTCGAATACTAAGGTTTTCAGAAGCGCTCCTGCTGTTATATAGTCGCGACTCGGCGCCTATTGGTTGGCACCGTGAACGGCTGCGTGTGATTGACCCTTGGCGCTCAGTGGTCACGCCTCCCGCCTGCTGATTTGTTATTTCCGGTTGAGTTGTCATTGGACGGGTCCGGGCCGGTACGGTGTTAAATAGAATTTTCCAACAATTCGATAAGTTCTGAATTTCATTGCGTGCGTTTAGACTGTGAGTCCTCTTCGCTATTTAAATTACCTCTTTTACGAGTCTTGATTTCGGGTGTTCTATATTTGCCAGTACTCCGGTGTTCTCAAAGTCTATTCGGTGTGACATCGTGGTGGCCTGTTCCGCAATGGATGTTGTTTTTTCCTGCTTTCTTACAGCGTTCTGGTGTTCATCACGTCTAGCTTGAATTCTTCTATTAGTTTGCCCCACATAGGTTTTATGACAGTCTGCACATGGAATCTCGTACACTCCCTGTTGTTCTAAAGGGATCCTCATCTTCGGAGTCCTCAACACCGTGCTTATTTTTCTGTCTGTATTGAAACTCCGAAGCCGAGGATCCCTTTAGAACAACAAGAAGTGCACGAGATTCCATGTGCAGACTGTCATAAAACCTATGTGGGGCAAACTAATAGAAGAATTCAAGCTAGACGTGATGAACACCAGAACGCTGTAAGAAAGCAGGAAAAAACAACATCCATTGCGGAACACGCCACCACGCTGTCACACTGGTCATTTACAGGATCCTGTTTACATCCGCTTCTTCGTTTGTGTTCTGAAAAAAACAGTTAACCTGGCGTTTCGCCAAATTCTCATTTGGCATTTTCAAAGGTGAAAATCTGAAAACAGAATGAAGAAGTTTAGAAAGTGCCGTTGTATTTATAGTTTCATTCCAGGGCGAAAATTTTCTATTAATAAAAACGGTCACATAATACCGGGTAGTTATTATATTGGTTTAAATTGGTACACAAGGTAGTCTACTCGGAATTACGAGTTCTTGGTTACTCTTGATAGTCGTCTACAATCGTACCTCGTTCGAAGTTCGAACAGAACTGCTGCCCTCCGTCCCCGATACAAGCCTTGCCAAAACAAATAAAGAGGTAGTGCACCACTTTTTGCATATTTCGTTTTTCTAAGGGTAACGTTACACACGTCCGCAGACGTCCGTCGTCCGCGAAGAGGACCACCAACGTTGAAAATTATTAGGATTCAATCTACCAGTGAAAAGAGCAAATTTTAGGGGCATTTAAACACACATATTTTAACGGTTGTTAGGTGTTATATCACGTAAAAATCTCCAAGGACTGAACTATATTGGGTGTGATTTCTTTCTTTCGGCATTTGCCGATTTTTATTTTATTACTTTTTATTGCACCATTAATAATTTAGGGGTAGCAGTTACCGACATTTCTTATTAGAAAACGACTCCAAACCCTCCAACCCTTGCATAGAGTCGCGCTTTTGAAGTTACCGACCTTTGGCGGATAGGACTGACGGATCGAAAAATACCTGCGTGAATAATATTAATACCTAATGAAGCAAACAAGGGTACAAATTTGTCGATATTATCTTTCATCCTCACAAAATGTTTCCTTAGTTGAGGAAATAGAATGAATATATCCATTCATGAAAAAAACACATTTTAAAGAAGGGTATGAACCCAACGTGGGTGGTCATCTTTTGCGGACGAGGGACGTGTGAAACGTCAGCATATAAAGAAGGGCATCGTAACTGTCATTTTTAACCGGGGCCATGCCAAGTGACCTTTTCGGTCCCTTTCGATTCCAAGCTGACAAACTTGCAGTAAATATAAAAAACCATTTGGGAAACCTTGTTACAATTTTATTAAAAACTTTTTTTATTATTTCATGTTGATAGAGCTAGAGCTCTTTCCGGATAAAAATTCAAATTTTTCTTCATTCGACAATGTGAATCTTCTTACAGTTTCTCAAAGTACGTAATGCAAAAGCAGTGTTGTTCTTAGTGCTACTTAAAAATTGTGTACTTTTACTTCGTAATTTTAAAATGGAAGGATTATAAAATTGTATTAAAATTTCGCTGTTCTTCACGGTAATATAACACGAAAAGCTTCCACATCCCCTCATACACACACACTCGAAGTAATCGTCGACAGTTTTGTCATCGTCACCGATCGAAATTGCACGTATCCACGTCCTTACGACGCACGAGAAGAAAAGGCGAAATAAAGAGGGATCCGGATACCGCTTCAAAGCTGTCCAAGTGGGAGTCTATTGATAATGACCTTCAACTCTGAAATGCATTGGCCGTAACGCCAACTAAGTACAGTGCTGTAACTTTACATCGAACAAGAGGTGTACGATAAAACACTTTATATTCATTATCCTGTTTTCTCCAGAATCTAATTTCACTCTTTTGTTTCTAGTAAAACGTTTTGCATTTGAACACAAATGAATTCGTTAGAATAACATTGTGGGACAGAAAGTTACTACTAACTACACTCAAAAATTTCTGATTGTGATTTTTCCCGGTTTTTATGCTGTCATTTTTGCAGGATTATTTATACGGTTACATATTATCTTTGAATTATTTCCATTTTTTTTAAAACTCAATAGAAATGTCTTTATTCACACCATAATAAATCACAATACGTTCAATTTCCAATATTTTCTGCGATGCTATTTACTTAACTTCTTCCTCTCCCATCAGTCAATCGCATTTGTATATCGTATATATTTGTGAATCCAGAAGTTTCTCTTTTGGTACGCTAACTTCTATCTATTTATACTATTGTGACGAGAATTCATCCAAAATTTCGTGGAACCGTCATTCATCCGATATTTCGTCTGTCGCCTTGAGGTCGGCGGCTGGCGCTAATGGAAATTCAGCTAAGTTTATCGAATGATCGAGAAACCTTCTAGAGAATTCCGAGAAGAAATATATAAATACAGAGAGCTGATGGAAGTATCCATTCAGTATTCGATGACCGTATAGTAAACATGCGGGTGTTCAAAATAAATTGTAAATAGTGGAAATAAATTATAGTAAGTTCGGTTGTGTTTTTAAATATGTCCCAGAACCCGAAGTGTAAATAAAAACGTTACATTATTATAAAATTGTAGTTGTCTATTTGTTCGAGCATCACTTGAGAACTACTGAACTGATGTTGCTGAATCTTTTGTTGTTGAAAACCTATAGTTTGACTTAAAATCTGGTATATATTTTAAACCCCTACATTGACATAAACAGTAGATATAGCGGAAAAACTTCTACGATGTTGGTTAACACACAATACTCTACCGCACGCGCCAAATGTTATAGATTTAGATTTCTTTATTTGACTACGGTACATATTAAAAAATGTTTGCAGCAAGTCCAAAATACACTCTTAGTGAGAAAAACAAATCACAATTAAAATAATATAAATATGAAATACATGTTAAAAATAAGAACAGATATAAACAATTAAAAATTAGACACTAAAATTCGGGGAGCACATTTTGTGGTTCATGTAATCACCAACTGAGTAAAAACAAAACTTTAATAGGTAGTTCTTCAAACTCTTTCTAAATTTATTTAAGCTCAAAATTTTTAATTATTCTGACAAGATATTGTAAGCATTGTAGTTTTGCGCGTTTTTCATTGTCTTATTTAATCGAAAACGGGTTGTTCGAATGTTTCCTACTTTTCTTGTACGATATTGATTTACATCAGACTGTTTAGTCAAAACATTAATGCTCTTGTGTATGTCTATGAGCACGTGAAACAAATAAAGGGAAGGCAATGGCAAGATGCGGAATCTCTGAAATAAAGGTTGACACGACTTACTTGCATTAGTTTAGCTTTTATTTAATATGCCAATGTACCTAACATGTATCGATTTAAAAAATCCAACTGTAATATCAAGCGTAATTTTACAGGGGCTCCCATATTTAAGACAGGTGAAAGATAGAGCGGGGTAGAAGTACATGAGTTAAAAATTTTTTAAAATAAAGTTATATTAGGTGGCCCATAAGCAGCGGCATAAATGCAATGTGGTTGAAATAAAGGTTAGTGGAATTAGTTACACGGGCTGGTCAAAAAAAATTATTGGGTGGGTTTATTCGGATTTTATTTATATAGGCTGGTTAAAAAGTGTTATATTGCTTGGCTCATAAGTAGTTACATATACAATGTGGTTAAAATAAGCGTAGTTTAAGATTATAGTTATACATGGTGGATAAAAAAATCTAGAGTATATGTGTTAGGTAAGTTAGGATATTGTAATTATGTTCTTGAATTATTATAGCTATAAAATAGGTTGGAATTGTAGTTTACAAGGTGGTTAAAAATTATTTTACTTCCGCAAGAATTTGCGTACATAGGATAGTTAAAATATGTAGCGGAGTATAATTATGGTTATATAGATAGGTTTTGAACGTATTATAAAGAGATGTTATGATCTACAAGCTGTTCCATGTACAAGATTGTTGAAATATAGGGTGGAGTAGAGGTATAATTATATAAGGTGGGTAAAAATGGTAGAAAAAAAATTGTTATATGGACTAGAACGTGAGCAGTGCGTTTATGGAGTACCTGAAATATGGGGCGAAGTATAGTTAAGTTACACAGTGTTATTCAAACAAGAGTAGACAAAGTTGCATATGAAGGGTGGTTTAAATGAAGTATGGAGGGAAATTATTATATATACTGTGGTTCAAAAAATATGAGGAAAAATTGTGAGATAATCAGTTGCACAGATAGCATAGTTGAAATATAGGTTGGAGTAGATATAGACTATATTATTTTCGGGAATCTCTTTTTTTTGTCGGCATTGTTTATTTGAATGGTTTTTATAGTTCATTTACTTGCAAGATTGTTTTTATTTAAGATGATATTTTTGGCAGCGTAAAATAAAATGTTATATGAATATATTTTTAAACAAACATCTAAACAAATATATCCTACGTTTCACCCACACTTCTAAGGGGATTTTTTAAGGAAGAAAGTAACTAGGGTAACTAGCTACATAAGTATTAACCTGTTCTTACGGCATATTTCAAAATTCACTTTTTAAACTCGTCGCATCGCATTAGTGCGCGAATATGAATGTGCCAAACAGAATTCAACTCTACTTGGATATAGCCATAAAACACTTTTGACGAATGACAAGAGCTTCCGGTCTTCAGGATAGCTGACGAAATATCTGATCAGATAGGCGGAAGATCAACACCTTTATCTCGGTATTGTAATTTGGTGATGTTTGGCGATCTTAGCAGTTTCACGAAATGTCCTCGAGGAATAATATTGATATTAATCCAGACAGAAGAACTGTTGAAGAAAATTTGATGAAAACATATGAAATGAAATAAACTATGAAAGAAGCCCAATTCAGACATGTAGCTGAGGCGGGTATTTATATCTGTTTACAATGTATAGCATATGAAATGAATATGAAAGAAGCCCAAACTCAGACATCGATTATGTTAGCTTAGGCGGATATTTATATACCCTGTTTCATCAATGTATACTGTTCCATATGAAATGGAATAAACAATATGAAAGAAGCCCAATCCCAGACAATGATTGTGTTAGCTTAGGCGGGTATTTATATACCGACCTGTTTCACCAATGTTTACTTTGTGAGACTTTAACTAGTGGTTTGAATACTGTTTTTTACCTGATACCCACGAAATAGCTTTTCAAACATATCTGTGACATTTTTACTATAAGGCAACTATACTACTGATTTGCTAGGTACCTACTGTTTCTTTTCTTTGATGAATACTTTGGTAACTAGAAATCTCTTATTTATTATAGGCTTTTGACGAGAGTAGCCTCTAGCCAAGCTAATAGTTATAGCAAAATTTAAGCTTTAAAGATTGAGCCGTATATCAGCGAGATGGCGATAGGACTCGGTGTGGAGATATATGTCAGTGTATTTTGGTTTTTGATATACTGAATGGCCTAGGCGGCCAAATGGTAACCATTAAACTGGAACATGCAAGAAAAGAAAGGATCCCTTGTGCTCAATTTTCTTCGTAAATTTTGTGTTGGCCAATAATATGAAGAGCCTCTTGTCAACTTGGCCAGATGGCAAAAGTCACATCAACATATTTCAACGAGACTTTGAGTTTGAAACTCGAAGACTGCTTCAAAAAGTTACATAAGATTATTGACCACATCTGTTTTTGTTTACATGTTAGTTTACAAATATATGGATAAAATAATGGTAATTTCCAAATTTTACAATACACCCAGCGCAAGACAAGATTCAAGTTTCTAGTGGAGAACCTTCATGAGTTGCGCTTTCCTCAACTGACTTAAATCTGAAGTAATTATTAATGTATTTTTTACATACAACTGAATTTAGTATTTTAGCTCGAAATGAATATCGACATCTAGGAGTTTTATGTATAACTAACTCAGCTAAATTTGTGTATCTAACGGGATGTCTGTGCTGTATTAGAAGTTACTCCCTTACTCTTGTCAACTGTGTAGGTATTGTTTAAGTATGTACTGGACATTAAAATAATATGAAAATTAAAATAGTACGAAACACAAAATAAATACATGTCACTTGTTTTGCCTAAGGCTATACAGCTTATGTCATTTCTGTTATCATCACTGGAAACGCCTGCTCTGGATTAGAACCACGAAAAACAATTTCCACTGAAAATTAACATTTTGTTGTAGTCTTTTCAGTTCAGGTCATTGCATTGCAGTCAGGCTAAGTCAAGTCAGTAGATTATCGAAATACAATTTATGTGCGTGGACCAAAGCCCGCCCTAATAGAATATCGCCCTACCCTAATAAAGAGGAACGGTGCTGGTTACTTGACTCTCAAAATCTTATTGAAGGGTGACTGATACATACACTTTTAGGCAGTGGAGCGACATCTCTGGAACAATAGCCAAATTTATTGTCATATGGCTTAACATATTAATGCTGAATTGAAATCAAAGATTAATACTGATTTCTGTCTTTGGCTTATGGTATTAAAATAAGTCCTTGATTTATCCACTTAGAGCATATACTTCTTAGGGAGCGTTCAAAACGCAAAAATCATGACAGGGAGAATATGTAACATGTTATTTCACTTACACAATCACTGCATTCTGCAATCCATCGGAAATTGGTTGGCATATGATTTTGAGTACTTGATAAAGTAAAATAGTTTAAATATATTAAATATTTAATCTGTACATTAGAGTCTATCTCCTTCTAAACTGTTAAAATACCTGCACTTTGCACACTATATACGGAAGGTAAATGCTTTAAGCTTATATGCGTGAAAAAAAGCAAAATTTTCAAGATATAATGAAACAAATAAAATCAAATAAAGTCAATAAAAAATAAATAATTGATCAAGTGCGAGTTGGGCTCGCGTTCTAAGGGTTCCGTACCACCTTCAGATTCTAATATTCCAGATTCAGTCAAGCAGGGTAAGAGGGCATTTTCTTATATTTACCCTAATATATTTTAAAGGAAGCGTTTTAAATTTATAAAAAATATACACGTTCATTTTCCACACATAGACTTTTAATTTAATCTGCTTCAAGATTCGCTTGATTTTTATAACAATACATATGCATTTAATTTTCTAATTTGGCCCCCAAAAATTAACATTAAGGTTTTATTTTACTAATAAACTTTCAGGGAAGCCTTTTATAATCTACTGTCTGAATTTTGAGGCTCTGTAGATTGGAAAATAAAGGGCAAAATAGGTCAAGTTTTAAATTATAAATTATTAAATGTGTTATTCAAATTATTTAAAAATACAAATAAAATATATTTTTTAAAATTTATATAGTGTAGTTTCTAAAGTGGGAATTATGTCGATGTTTAATATTTTTGTCAATATCTTTTAAACAAATGATTTAAAAATATGATATATTTGTAATTAGTATTATTATTGTAATATTAGAGGGTTTCTCCTTATTTTTCAGTAAAGTTCATGTGAGGGGCTACACCTCTATTTTTTAATTTTTTTGCGTTTTATAGTTTCGGAGATAATTTTTAACATTATCTTTTAAATAATTTATTTTAAAAATATTAAAAAAATTAATTTGTATTCGTCATAGTGAGCCCTTTGATGTGATATATTACTTGATCCGTTAGAAACAATTATATTTTTTTATTTTCCATTTAATTCTATGATTTGACCCCCAAAATCAATATTAGGGATTTCTCCTTATTTTTCCAGTAAAGTTCAGTTTTTTCAATATTTTACAGCTCATGGTTTCGGAGATAAGGGGGGAGGGAATGGGTAATTTTTTTTATATTTTTGTTTTTTTTTAATAATTTATTTTAAAAATATGAAAAAAATATGTTTGTTTTCGTCATAATGAGCCCTTTCATTTGATATATAATATGGTTGAGTTAGAAACAATTTAAATTTTATATTTTCCATTTAATTCTGTAATTTGGCCCCCAAAATTAAAAGTAGAAGGTTTCTCCTTATGTTTTCCAGTAAACTTCAGGTCAGACCCTATACCTCTATTTTTTTCAGAACTTTACGTTTTATAGTTTCGGAGATAAGGGGTAAATTTTGGTATATTTTCGTTAATATCTTTTTAACTTTTTTTTAAATATGAAAAAAATATATTTGTGTTTCTCAGAATAAAAATTTATTTTTAAATTTTCATTTATTTCTATAATTTGCCTCCATAATTAATATTAATGGTTTCTCAGCAGCCAATGAACAACATGCTGAACGTATTTCATTGGAAGCAGCTCCCAACCGAGTGAAATAGCCTCTTGCCCTCTCTATTGCCCTCTCTCTCCTTAGTCTTACCATGACATTTGTTCAGGCTAACTCTAGAAAGTAAATGCTCTAAGTTATAAGGGTATCCGTATATTGTATGTACGGAACCCTAAAACACAAATGTTTATGCCTACTTTTACACGGATAGTAATTTGAAATGTCGTCTAACGATTACTCCACTGTATTTTTCAATTACAAATCATTTCTATAATATGCAATATTCGTATTTTACTTGTATGAATTTTTACCTAACATTTGTCTAACTTCTAAATCGAATCTAAAAGAAATTAATAAAGTTAAACAGCAATAAACAATAGATATTTATAAATAGAATTATAAAACATTTAAGCTTCACTTAGACTCTCAGCGGGTCTTCAGATATCTATGTGCCTTAAGTGATTAATGCCAAATAATTACACAGAATGCAAATACTCTATTGCACGGTTCATAAAATTGTTAGTTTGGTATCTGGTTTTGAATCAGTTGAGGCGTCCTTAAATAAAATTA
Organism: Octodonta nipae; assembly: GCA_034190945.1. Classification (NCBI taxonomy): domain Eukaryota; kingdom Metazoa; phylum Arthropoda; class Insecta; order Coleoptera; family Chrysomelidae; genus Octodonta; species Octodonta nipae. The sequence goes on along the minus strand of CM067222.1, from coordinate 84,455,253 downwards.
CATGGCATTTTAATTATTCTGGAGTTATTTTATGTAGGTATAATATACGATGTAACCGAGAATGGACTCCAGTAAAAACACATTTTTTTGCAAAAGTCTTTATTCATCACCTTCCATAATGATACAATCAGTGGCAGATCTAGAATTGTCGTTGGGGGGTTTGAAACCACTGAGGGTTAGTTTTAGCAAACGATTAAAGTCAACAAATCATAAAACTCAGACCTTCGGGGCTTAGGCTCTCCTTTGGATAAGATAGTCTATACAATAATCGTTATTATTTACTTTCAGTGCCTTTCTTAAAGAACGATTTGCTATTTACCTCATAATACTCCCTTTGTTGGTTAGAAAGAGACTATTTTTTTAACCTTGATTACATGACATGATTTTCTCTGTAAAGAGTTTTTATTGCGTTTACATATACTCTATTAGTGCCTACTGTATCCTATAGTTTTTGAAGAGGTACTGAATCAAATGCATTCGTTAGGTCTATGAGCGTTACATGGAGTTCCCTACCTTTTGTTATATTCTTTTCTTCCATACAACCCTCTAATTGATGACGTTATGCTTATATGAATCTTATAAGTATCTTGTCTATGTTAATTCTGATACTAGACTATGTAATAACAATAACCGCGAAAGAAACACACTTCTTTCATATTGATTGGTTAACATATATTGTTTGCTGTCAAAAAATAAACTCTGATTCGCTATTTCTGTTACACATAACCTGCTGGAGACTAGACAATTTAAAAACCTGGCGACAGATGTTGAAATACTGTCTACATTACTATCAACCAGTTTTCCTGTATACAAGTAGATGTCTTGTATATTGTATATACTTACCTGTTGTGGAGACGTTTCCAATCAAAGGCTGGAATCGTCGTCAGCCACTATGTGTAACATTAAGAAATTACTACCAAATTATATTGTTTTATGTACGGATGTGCAGCAAGTGCTTTTTTGTCCTAAATCGCACCACTCGTGTATTTTTTTTTATTAACAACGGATAAATATAGCATGAAATAAATAGAAGAATCTGCCGCTGCTTGGCGACTTTCGGCGGACTTAGCCAAACATCTATATTAAGTCTAACCAGTTTAAAAATAAAGCTTTAATTCCAGTGCAAGCTCGTGGTCCTCACATACGGTGCTGAGACATGGAACCTGACAAAAAGGCTAACACAGAAATAAAAATAACACAAAGGGTTCACTTATGAATTATGTTAAGCATTAAACTCACAGACTGTAAGAGAAATAGTTGGAACATACCAAACTAGTAGATGTACTCCACTGAGCAGCTGAACTAAATGAACATTAATGTGAGGAATTGACAACTGTTAGACAAAGTGATTGTGAGAATGGAGACCTATAGTAAGTAGGAAGACGAAATACCGGCAGATCCAACACTAGATGGAGGGACGATCTTAAGAAAACAGCAGGTCTGCTCTAGATTAAAGAAGCAGATAACCAACAAAAATGGATCGTGAAAGGGAAAACAGTGGAGTGACATAGGCAAATCGTGAGCATAATCTATTTTTTGCTACAGCTAGTTTCACCATATAATTATGCTGTTCTAATATGGCAAATAATGTTGCGAGAATGGCGATTTTGTATGAAGTAATGGAACACGAGGACCTACTGAAGTAGCTTCAGATTTGCTACTAGACATTACTGCGAACTGCAACCGACTTGGCCAAGAAAACTTGTGATTTGGTCATATAGATGGCTCGGGCGACAGAGACTTTGCATATAGCACAACAGTAGCTATAATCCGTCTAGTTGTTTTCTTGTTCATTTGTGTTAAGTTATACCATTGCACACGGGGTCTGATTTATACCTTCAAACGTTTGGACTATTTGAAATATACAGACTCTCAAGTTTATGTGGTGTTATTCCCAAAGAACTCAGAAAAAATAAAAATCCGTCTAGTCTTATTTGTTTTCTCACTAAACACTCTGATGAAGAATATTTTGTATAAGAACATTTCGAAAGTTTGACAAATCCACCTCTAGACATTTCACAGCATTCTTTAATAAATTCATTAATATACTTTCACGCATCTCTACTATGTTTTCTGGCTGGATGTCTCCATTATGGAAATTTTATCTGCCATCTGTTGAGATACTTTATACGTGTCTTTGTTAACTTACATAATGCCTGCATAGTTGGCATTATGTAAGTTAACTTAGGAGACATTTTATTAATTGAAAAAAGCATGCAAAACTAGGAGTTACTTCGGCACAGCTTCAAAAAATTATGAATAAATGATGGGCGTATTTATAAAATTTATTGTCAAGAACAACATCAAGTAGGCAAGTACGCCCCTGTGCATCATGTCAATCACTGACAAATATATACAAGGGGTTGTGGTAGTTTAATAAGTCGTTTCAATTCGTACATAATGATTTTACTAGATTTTTATTCTCTAAATTCTTACTTTATAGGACGCATTTGTAAATAAATAGCTGTGTGAAAACTGATGTAAAGAAACCATAGCAGAAGATAAATATAAAGTGAGTAAACTACTTACAACCTTGAACACTTATATAAGCGTAGTGCACTACCTCTTGGTGAATTGATCCTTTAAATTTTCGGTTAGCCGTAAACTGGTCTGGGTTGAAGGTTACGGACAGCAAAAATTATAATTACAAATTGGTGTTATTATAAATAAGATCATAATTAATTACAGACTAATAAAAAACTAGATGTTTATATTAGATTGCCGATCTTGGTAATGGGAATTATTGTTTCGAAATATTAATGAGCTATTTATGAATAATATAGAGAAAGTTATTCTGTAGAACTGCATACAGGATGTCCCAAATCATACACATCAGTTATAGTTAGACAAACATTTCTTGGCAGGATAACAATAAAAAGTGTTATATGATTTATATGCAATATAACAAAGGGAATCCCACACCCACCAGCCATAACATAGAAAACTAAAAAAAATGTTAAAAATTATCTTTGTCTCTCTATACAAAGGATACAGAAATTACTTTGAGAAGACTAAGTCTGGCACTTAAGTCCCCTAAGGAAACAGTTCCAAATTTAACTGATTGATCCTGACTGTCTAGATAAATGAGGTTTAAACTGATGCATTGTCTTGATGCAACAAAAGTTATTTTCGCCAAATGAATACCTATACTTAACGCAATTAGTAGGCCTAAAGATAATGTACATCGAACTAGTACACATTTATTTATTTATTTTATTATTATTACACTACACAACAGTACCAATTGTAGGACAGGGCCATCAGATTAATAGAAATATAAGAAAATGATGGCAACTCGTTACTAAACATTATCAGATTAATAGAAAAGGTGATTAATTTTTGTTATTACACTTATGGAGGAATTAATTTCTAATTTTACAACTTGTACACATAAAATAAAGAGATGAAAACTTTACAATATTAGTTCTTTGTTTTGGAGGATAAAATGTATATATAATCAGTACGCCAGCTAGATCGAAGAACATGCAGAGGTAATTTATGTAAAATGTCACTGCAAAATATTTGTTTTTTTTAACAACTTACTTAGAAAGACAATTGAGTGAACTTTCCGGTCATGCAGACTAAGAAGCTAGAAATTTCAAAAATCGCCTGTGAATAGTTTCGACCATCTCAATCCACTTTAATGTAATGTTTTAATTTTCACACTCGGGTTCAGTTCAATTCTTGGATTTAATTAAAAACTCAGCCAAACTCACCCTCATTTATTTCCACTACTTTAACACAATTTACATTCACAGAACTATTGACAATTTATCTCTACTTAACTGTGCGGCCGTCGAATACTGAATAAGTGCTATCGCCAGCTGTCCGCATTTTGCTCGTAATTCTCTAGTAAGTCAACGAGCCATCGGGAAATGTGTTCTCGAAGCTTCGATAAAATTCGACCGATTCCCATTAACGCTAGCCGACATTTCACAAAGGCCTTTGTAAAGAAAAACCAATGTGAGGAGCCCCCAATAGTTTCGAATTATAAAACCAATGCGTTTATAAGCTGCTTGTACAGTATTTCCAACGTGTAAATTAAAATTTAATTTGCTATCGAAACTAACAAGATCTCTAATATTTTTAGGTCTTGATAAAGTAACACCCTCTATCTTGTAATCAAACAAAATAGGCGTTTGCCGTCTGGTAAAAAAAAATTCGTATAAGCATCATCAACTTGTTAATTCATATCAGATGTTCAGAAATATACTGAGTTAAAACAAGCTTAGTAATGGTGGATCTTTGTATAACAAAACGATGCTGGTGTACTGTATTATGACCTAATACTTGCAAGTAAAGCAGATTATGAAAAACCATCTCAAACACTAATTACAGATGATAGTAAGAGGTCTATAATTTTCAATAGTGCGTTTGTCTCCTTTTTTCAGCACTGGGAAAATCCAAACAGTAGGAAATTCCTCGGTTATTCAAGCAAGATTAAATATCTTTGTCAAAGGAGTAGCAAAAAGATCCGGACCTTTTGTGTGCTAAGGCTTCAGTTGCTTTAGGGCAGCTAAAATTTCGGAGGTTGTAAATTCCGACTAAAACAGCTGACAATAAAAAAGGTACCTATCTATAGATTTCATCCACAAGATAAAATTTCTAAAGTGGCAATAAGCAGGACATATACTCACAAGCTATATTTAGAAAAGCACTTGTCTGAGAAATACATGGAATTAAGACAAATGGAATACCCCTAGAAAATATTACACCGAGTGTCAATTAAGTCCCGGGACGGCTGAATATTTGCTAAAGTACTTCATTTCTGGAAAAGGTCTCTAGTAACTTTGACAGTAACTTTGACCAAGGAATCCGATGGTGACCTTGGATTTGATCTTGAACCTTATTTTTGAGGTTTTAAGCTCAACCTAATTTTTTTTTAATGAGAACACCTATTTATTGCGAAACCGGAAAGAGAGGGAAATTTCACGTCCGGTCATATATTGAGGTATGAGGTTGAGGAAACCCTTAGAGGTCAAATAATGACTTCTTAACTCTCAAGTTCAGTGGTACCCTTGGATTTGACCTAACACCTCATGACCTTTGTTTTATTTTACCACTGCACTCGCGAGATTTTTAAGAAGTCATTATTTGACCTCTAGGGGTTACCTGAACCTCATACCTCAATACATTTCCGAACGTGAAATTTCCCGGATTCCTTGGTCAAAGTTACTAAAGGAATGACCTTGAGCTTTTCCAGAAATGAAGTACTTTAGCAAATATTCAGCCGTCCCGCAAATATTCTAGGGGTATTCCATTTGTCTTAATTCCATGCATTTCTCAGACAAGTGCTTTTCTAAATATAGCTTGTGAGTATATATTAAACAAAGTGTTAACAGTGCTTCCGATGGTGACCTTGGATTTGACCTTGAACCTCATTTTTGAGGTTATTTTAAGCTCAACCTCATTTTTTTTAATGAGAACCCATATTTATTGCGGAATCGGAAAGAGGGGCAAATTTCACGTCCGGGCATGTATTGAGGTATGGGATAACCCCTAGAGGTCAAATAATGACTTCTTAAAAATCTCGCGAGTTCAGTGGTAAAATTCCGCAATAAAAAATAGGGGTTCTCATTAAAAAAAATTAGGTTGACTTAATTGAACCCAGATATATGCAGAATGCAGTTGATGCAGTTATATATGTATACTCTCTGACAATCTGTTGAACTTATAACACATAATGTACCGCATTACGTTGTCACCAATTTGGCCTACAAAATAAACATCTCGAAAGTAGAAATCTTGTCAAAAACATATAGGGGCATAAGCCTTTATTTAGACGGAAGTTTTGTGGAACAGGTTTCCTCCTTCAGATACCTGGAACCATCATAAAAGAATTATGTGAGCCAAAAAGCGAATTAAACGCCAGAATTGAACAAGTGAGAAGAACATTCACTGGTTCTAACATTGGTTTACAACTTAAGCTCAGTATGACACGTTGTTAATTATTTGCTCTCCTACTATATGGTTGCGAAAATTGCACTCAAGTGGAGAAACTTATAGAAACTTTCGAAATGTAAAATTTAAAATATTAGAAATATATCATGGATCCAAAGAGTAACAAACATCCATGTTCTTAACAGACTAAATCAAAAGTACTGTTGTCAAAGCCAAAAAAGCGCGTCCTTCGTCGCGGATATGGTAAGAGTGTATGGATTACCAGATGCCAAAACTCTTGGATGCAGGATTTACGGAGATGGTTTGGCCGTACATGAATTGACATCTTCAGAGCAGCAGCATCAACAACAGTGTTAGTTATTTGGACCGCCAATCTCCAAAGAGAGACGGTGGGAAATGAAGAAAAAGATTTTCATTCGTTTTATATATTTCAACCATTCAGATATTTAGATTTGTCAGATTATCCGATTTTTCTAACCGGACTTTCCATTGTGTGGAAATGAATCCAAATAAACACTTTAGCTTTATAAAAAAAACAGCAATCTGTGAATGTATACATTTTCAGTTAGGATTTAAAAAATTGCAGCATTTTTTGTTTCGAGGGTAAGCGAGAATCACACAAAATGATCGCGCTGCCTGAGCGCAAAACTTCATAATTTATTTATTTAGGGGATCGATATAATACGATTTCATGAATAGAAAAGAGGGTTGCATGGGACAGCCTCATTTATTGTTGTTCAAACTAGTATTATCCCTTACGTGAGAGACATTTCGTATTCCTTGCATCAACGTCTGTGAAAATAAGAATTGAATTTTATATTGTCAGATAAATTCTCAGACGTTTTTAATGTGGTACAAACAAATCTACCGGGAATAGTGTTCCCATTACTTTTGACGTATATTATCTTTACGTCACTTATGGTCTCAAAAATTGTAATTTCCAGTTTCATAAGCTAGCTAACTTTCTATTGTTAGATGTAAACAAACAGTTTCCATATACAAATGTTTCTCGTCAACTAAGATGTTCAACAACGATAAACTAATAGAATTTAAAGAGAAAGTCAAAAATACCAAATGTAATATATTACGATTAAGTGAATCCTGATAACCGGGGAAAATCCATTCACTATAACTGTAACTGTTATAAAATAACTTACCAGTTTATTCACAACAAACAGAAGAATACGCTTTACAAATAATTCATGCCTATGAACCAATAGGCTACCCCTAAGAATGAGTCGCATGCTTTTATGAGGACATCATCATTGCTCTACAAGTAGTAAAAACACGCTTTATGCTACTCACAAGTGCCTTCAATGTCAAAATCGGGAACCAAATGATAAAACCGAACTTGTCATAGAAGTTCATGGCCCAGGAGAAAAAAATGAAACAGTGTTTGATTTATTTGAATTCCTTCACCATATTTACATCTAACAATTTTTCCCAAAAGAGTAATAAAAATATGAACATGAGTAAACTGAACGCTATAGACTTCATCTGTAGTGAGAAAGTAGTTAATGTTGCGAGACAAGCAAAATCATAGCAAAATATTAAAATATCCAATATAAAGAAGTAAATAGTAGAAGGAAAAAAAACAATATTATAGTTATTGTAAAGGAAAATAAATTCGAACAAATGCAACAACTATTGAAGCTGTAGATGCAAAATTGTACGGAACACCTAACAGAAAGACTACATCAAAATCTCAAAAATACGTAACCAGGGATCAGAATATATTTCATTTCCTCTGATGATTTATAGGTATCAAAGGATATTGAACAAAATATAATCATTTAATGATTTTTTTCCATTTTTAAAAACCTATTTTTTGAAGTATACTTAATGAAGCACACCAATATACACTGGCAATGTTGCGAAAGATAAAGATGAAAACACTAATCTTCATCCTTACCTGAACTAGAAGTCCTATTTAAGTAGGATGTCCAGTTTAAACACTCATCGCCCTTTCAACAACTGTAAGTTGTCATCATCAAGGAGTAAACCAAAACGGCGTTGAGTGTTTAAAATAAAGGTTTTCTGTTAGGGTGCAAAACTGTGTTTTTACATTTGTGGCACACCAAAGGTATCACAGCATTTCCATTATAGAGAACTGCCCGATTGATATGAATCCAATACGTAAATGATAGGGACAATTGGCAAAGATTGGTGTAGCCAAAAAAGAAGAAAAATGACAAACGGACAAAAAGAAAAAAATATATTCAGCCCTCCTACAAAGGGAAGCGCTTCAACTGAAGATGTGAAAGAAATGAGAAGCTATAAAACCGTGCTAAGGAAGCCAAATGAGGTAATAATAACAGATGGAACCACAGAACGGAAAAGAGAGAAGGATTGGTATAATGTAGAATGCGAAAAAAATACAGAAGAGCTCGACATATCCTATTAGCGGCAAATAATGAAAATTGGATTAGGGAGATTAAAGAAAAGCTTGGGAATAAATAAATTAGAGCTTTCTACCAAGGTAAATGTAAGGTCATAAAAGATAATAAAAGATTGACGATCAGGCGAAAATAATGGAAAGGTAGAACAAAGAAAGCGGACAAGAAACATTAGGAAGCTAAAAGCCTGTGGAACAGGAATAACAGCAAAGATGTTACAGGTGGGTACGAACAAAGAATTATTGGATACACAGGCTTATTAAGAGAATATAGGAAACAGAAAAGATGCCTAAAGATTGTCCGGTACCCTAAAAAGGAATAAACTTGAATTGCAAATTATAAATGTATAGTGTTCGAGAGGACATTCAATTGTGGGAAGCGCAACTGATGAAGGTTCGCTAACCAGAAACAATATGTATTATATTGATATATAATATATATTGTCCTGCGTACAAAGGAATGACACCTCGAAGAGAGTATTCAGTATCTCTGACAGGTGAAGTAACCTGAAAAATTTTATCGTGACATTCTGTCCTAGGAGTTGAGAGAGAACAGCAATTACACGGAACGGCTCCAGATTCGAAAATCCTAGATGTCAGTCTTACATCTCGCGTCTTCAAAACGAAATGTATAGCTATATTGGAGACCAGCTACAAGTTACTGGCTCATACAAACATACTAGGGTATGCAGAAGGAGAAATACGCGACAATCAGGCCGGTTTCGAATACAATAGATCTGTGACAGATCAAATTTTCACACTATAACAAATGCTTCTATGAATACAAAAACGTGCGGCACTTCTTTTTTGGGGATTTTTAAACAGGCTTATGACCGAGTCAATCGAAAACAGATGAGTGAGCCGAGTAATTAGCCTTATGCGAATGACGCTGGAACAGACAAAAAGGGGGTAGCATGGAAGGCCCAAGAGTCAGATACTTTCGAAGTAGCAGGTACTGCGACAAGGTGACCCCATATCAACAACTATGTTCAACTTGGAAATCATTTTAAGAAGAAGTGAGGCTAAGGCAGGTGTAACAATTTTCGACAATGAACATCAATGCTTATCCATTGTGGACGACGTAATGATAACAGCAAATAAGAAGAATGAGCTAAATAGGGGTTGATAATAAATCAAGAAAAAACATCATATATGGTAATGGAAAGTAACAAGGAATTAGAACTTAAGATAGAAATACGAGATCGAGATTCAAGAGGAGGAAGTGGAAGGGAGGACGTAGAGATTAAAGCGAAGATAGGCAAGAGAAGCAAGAAGTATGCGATGCTGAGGGCGTTCATGAAGTCCAAATTTGTCTCAACAAACTTAATGAAAGAATTTACAGAACATTTACTCCAGCGGCAGTAATGTATGGAAGTGAAACTTAATAAAAAGCAATAGGGAATGATTGAACGATGGTAAAGCATTTACAGAGGTATAAGAACGGAAAGAGGGTAGAGGGGAAGAAAAAATGAAAAACAAATGTAACGAGGCCAAAATATCTATTTTTGTAAGAGCCCAGAGACTGGGGTGGCTAGGGCACATAGAGAAGATGAAGAGAGACAGGATGCCAAAAATGAGGATCTACAAAAACTCAATAAGAGGGGAAAAATATCACCTCGAACAAGATGGCTGGAGAAGACTACGAGGAATGAAATTGGAAGACCAAGGCAAGCTATATAATAATCTCAGAACATTTTACGCCCTGGGTCTTAGAGCGTGCATAGCGTTTTAATAATGAAATTAAATCATATTCTATCTGTTCATATGGTTTTTCTCACCTCACTTCTTTTCTGGAACAGATGAATTATAATAGAAACCAATGTGTATTAGAGACAATTTCTAAAAATTCCGCGATTTGCTGTTGGTCTCATAAAGAAAGTCTTCCTCATTGATGTTATACGAGAAAGAAATCTTAGCCGTTCTGTGTACAAATAAGTGTATTGCTTATTGTGTACCTATACATATCTGAAATGGAGATGTTGTCACTTAATGTTAGCACTATTTATGGTAATTTTAGCCATTTGCAAACATTACAATTTTTTGGTTTACAGTTGTTTTTCGATCACTGTGCTATTAATTACCATGCACCCAGCTTCCGTGAATGTTCTCTTTTTGAAATATTCCTCTTTTATAGTATAGTATAGTTGATTTTACAGATGCTAAATAGTTACCATGTTTCCGGTCGGCTAGCGTGAACCACCATTCTATAAAGGGCAGATCTTGAAGTGGGCGGGAGCCTCAAGATCAGTAAGTTCGTCATTATTTCGAGAAAAATCTTACATCCAAGAGCTTAAAGTAATTTTTGTTTATTTAAACCCAATAGGACAAGCAATACAATGTATCGAATGCCATAGAGAAGTCCACTCCTACTTAGGTTAATTTCGTACAAGTCAAAAAGTCGCCCCCCTCTGAAAATAGGCTCTGGGTCCGTACGCGGATTCTATACTTCCTGTCAGTTTAATATCTTTTTCAAAATGTAGAAATGGAACTTCTTTTGGATGTCGAGAACTTCCCTCCTTTCCTTCCCTTGATTCGTATTTTTCTGCGGGGTTTCCTGAATTTGAGCTCCTCTGTCGACCTATAAAATTTTAGTGACATCTTCAGACACACATACTGATATTTTTAAGGATGCTAATTTCTTCTCTAGGGCACCAAATCCGAACAAACTGAATTTTTCAGTTTTCCGAATTGTGCATGGCCAAAAAACGTCTGTATAAACTTTCGCAATTACTTTTTTTACCAAAATTCTTGCATAATGGGCCTCATAATTTCACTGATAAGAAAATTTGATTTAAGCCTTGAAATTCTTACCATTTGAAATTCACGTACTAATGAGTTTAAAATATTGAATTTATACCTACTAAAAAACCGAAAACTACATCCCGCTATTTCTTACAACAAACACGAATAATCCGAACAATTTCCAATTGATCGCCCAGGGCAAACCACACATATTTACCCAACAAAAATATATTTGTAATGTTCTGTAAACCTTCTGGTTACTTTTTAAACAAAACCTCGAAAAAAAAGTGTTGAATACTAAACACAAGAAACATGTGTACACATTCAAGTGCACTTCAGCAGATATTGATGATTTTATGTGTTCGTATGTATGCCAAACTCAAGTACAACTACGCATATTAACTAAATAACTAAATATTCATTTGGCAGGGGGCCAAATGAATATTTATAAAGACACGCAAACATCGCAAGTAAAAAAATAATGCGCCAGGAATGCCATAAAGAACTGAACGTTCTTGATAATTTTCTGCAAAAGTGTACCAAGCTATGTCGAAGAGTTTCTTAAGCCTTATGGAAATAAACAACTTTTTGGTGGAAATCCTTTTTAAGACTCTTCAGTCTTTTTTCAGTCCTATATAAATCAGGAGAAATATGCAGATTTGTGTATAATTTTGTTGTAATGTATAAGGATGATTCATGTAGAAGCTCAACCGCATGGTGGCGTTATTGCATATAAGGGTAATATGGCACTGTTTGGAAATAAATGCTACAACTTATTAATTACCTATAAATTTTAATAATCTAATAATCTGACAGTTGCTTTTAACCGGCTCAACTTTTCTACCACCTACTTTAGCTCTTTTTTCTTTTAAAAGTATTGAATGGGCTCTTCTATTTGTTAAACTGTGTGCTAGAAGTCTGGGGTGACAGACTAGGAGGTCTTGGGATGTATTGATAAAAATCTTGAAAACCCGTTAGATGTTTAAAAAGAGGCAATTTAATTCAGTTATACGATGCGTGTTTTTTAATTAAGTACCGTTGTGAAATTAAAAACAGACGTACAAAGATGACTTTACTTTTTACATGAAAGCTATAATTTCATCTACTTTTCTACTTAATTTCCTCCAATATTGAGGCACTTGTCATAACGTTGTACCAGTTTCTAAATACCCTCCTCATAGAACTCTGCCGCCTGACTTGTTAACCACTGCATCACAACTGTTTTAACTCGTATTGAAAACGCTGACCGCACAGATGTTTCTTCAAGTGCATGAACGGATGGTAATCACTGGGCGCCAGACCAGGGCTGTATAGAGGATGGTCTACAATCCGGACGGGCATTGTTATGCAGCAAAACGATGCCCTCGCCCAATTTGTCAAGTTTTTTGTTCTGGATTGAACGGCGCAGATTGTTCAATGTCTTATGGTAAGCTGCTGCATTGATTGTCTCATTACGAGACAGAAATTCCACAAGCAGTACCCCTTTTCTGTCCCAAAAAACTGTGCACATGATTTTCCGGCCAGAAAGTGTTTACTTAAACTTCACTTTTCTGGGTGAATCTGAATGCTGCCATTCCATGGCCTGCTTTGATTCTCGGGTGACGTAGGCCACCAATGTTTCATCGCCCGTAACAAATCATCACAGTCGTTGCGGTAATTGGTAATTGTAAGAAAATTGTAAAGCGTCTGTTTTTTGTTACTTTATTGTTCACTTGCTACACCAAACTTTCATTAATGACCGAAGGACGCCCACTCCGTTGTTCATCATGCACATTTGTGCGGCCATCTTTAAATAAGCTCACCCACTTTCTTACCATTCCATCACTCATAATGTTTTGTCCGTAAATTGCACAGATCTTACCATGATTATCGATTAGTGTTAGGCCTTTTGTACTAAGAAATCTTATAACAGAACGTACTTGACAGTCGGCGGGATTCACGATTATCGGAGGCATCTTAAAAACTCAGTAAACAACGTAAGCAAGGAAGAATCAGACTATAATGGCGTCAGTGCGTAGGCAGTGTGCAGGCTCAGAACGCCGACCGCAGCGCTGCGGTCGCGGTGTAGCAAAACAATACTTAAAAAACACTCGTCGTATTATCTTGTTAAATAGTTGTTGCAGTTAAAAGATACTTTAGGGTAAATTTTTCCCCCAAAATTATTCTACATCGTCATCCTGATTGAAATCAAACCCGCAGACAGAATAGTTACCATTTTTTGTCAACTTATTGTAACTTCCTGGGAGTCGCAATTTGCAACTTTAATTTTGTCAACTAAAACCAGAATTATCTTACAATTAGCCAATTCATCTCTGATAAGGTTTTATTACTTTTGCTAGCATAGTTTTAATGTTCTTTGTATTTTTATTGTACTTTACAAAATCGGCCCAGTTGTTGCTATGATAATTGATATTTTAATAAAATCAAAAGAAAAAACTTTTTAAAAACAAACTTTTATTACTTGTTAATAAAAAGAACGGGGGCAACTACTCTCCGTGTGGGAGCCTATTGTTTCTAGTAGCCGATCTCCAGTTCTCTTTATTCGAGGCAATATGACATCTGCACATCTTTCCATATTGCTCGTGAAACATGGTCTTCTCCAAGAAGCCTGCGTTAATATTTTGCCGTAGCTACCTTGTTCGCCGAATTTAAATCCTTTTGAACATATGTGGGATATGTTAGGGAGAAGACTGTCCACTTTGCACCATTCTTCACACACTTTGGTACAGTTAATCCACGAAGTTCAAGTTGCTTGAAACGAGATGCGACAAGCAGACTTCGACCATCACCTTTTTGTCGAAATTATAATTTTTTTCTGATTACATATGAATAAGTTTTCTTGCATGTGTTATGGTTTAATTTTTCATGTAAGGTTACCTACCATGTTGCAAAAAAATCTAGTTCTAGAAATTATTCCTTCTGGGTGTAACATTCCAAATGTTACCAACTATATTAAAATTAAGCAATTTGATGATGGGTGCTAAAATAAAAAAAGAGCAGCAGTCATTGGGACTGAACGATGGAAGCGAAAGCTTCTTACGTAATATTCTTCTCGTCTCTCGTTATCTCCCTATTCCTGTTTCTCTCTTTTGTGTCATTCTTAGTAGTAGATTCTGATAAATTTCAGGAAAACTCAAATAAGTGTCACTATTTTGTTACGATTCAAGTATTAATCGTGATGTGTAATTTAGTTGTTTATTTAAATATAACTGCAAAGGAACATTTGTGAAGTGTAAATTAATTTTAAAATAAAATATAAATTTTTTTAATTATAATTCAAACCTAATTCACCTATTAAATATGCTGTCAATATATAAGGAGGTCACTTTAATTATGACAGATTAAATTATAGGAATATTATTTAAGTAGATATCAAAGTACCTCCAGGCTATTCATGAAAATATGGTTTAATCTACCGGGTGGGCCATTTTAATCTATGTACCCCAATTGTTTCGTTCCTAAGCATGGTATGAAAAAAACTTGTTCAAGGCGAAGAGGGACACCTTTTGATGCCATTAATTTTGACCTTGAACTGCAGTGCTCAAGGTCAAAATTAATTGCACCAAAAGGTATCCCCCTTTGTCTTGAATAAGTTTTGAATAAACTTTTTTTATATCATGCTTAGGAACAAATCAATTCGGGTGCATAGATTACAATAGCCCACCTTGTATATAATACATATTAAAACAAGTATTTGTTTTAGAAGGTAATTAAATAATGAAAAGTACCTGGGCGACCAAGCCTCACTCTGAAATTCGAAATTTGATTAAGTTTGTTTAATGTAAAGGTTTTTATTCTGAGAGGGTTACATTTTAGAACCCCCTGTCACGTACCTAATAGAAAATTCCTATAAAATATTTATTATTTATTATTGTTAGGATAATAATTGTATAACTTCCCAAGGTAGTCAATAAAACAAATTTGAATTTTTACTTCAACAATTCAAAAGATATCTTCAATTTCACTATAAGGAAATTTAGAGCCACCCTCTGAGAATGGAGGCATAATCACCATTATTTATTTATTTTTATCAGCCAGAACTATATCACCATCTTCTTAGTAAATCAATAAGATCAGGCGCTATACTAATTTTTTCATTCTCCTACCTTGGACTTCAAGCAAACGAACCCATCAAGTGTAAATCCTACCAAAAACTTTATTATCTAAACTTGATGGAATCCTAAATTCTAAACTCTATACAATCAATTATTACTATTGTGACACTTTAAAACATTCTGGTAAATTGTTTGTTTATAGACAGTATAATTTGAGGTAGTGTTTACCTTTACGGGCGTCGAACACTAAGAAATTTAATAATGTACCTTACAAATTAAAAATAATTTCCTATATTAATTTCAATTACTATTCAGAGGTCCTAATGTAAAATGTTTACCTACCTTATAATATGAAGCTAGTCAGCACACAAATTTAAAGGCCTGTGGAGTTTTTACGTTTGACGTACTTAAAGTCTCTAATTTAATATATCGCAAAGAGAGAGTAAGAGAAGCAAATTTTATGCTGGTATTGTATATTAATTGGATGTTATATTTGTTTATTTACTATAATTTATTGATTTTCTATAAAGGAAGAGACTCTTAACATATAAACTGGTTCCGTTTCTTACACAGAAAACTAAATTGTATGGGTATTTCAAGTTGAAGCAACTGTGGTGTCGGTCGGAACGAAGTGTTGAAACAAATGCATTTTTTCATTTCACTACCATACTCATTTATTTTAAATGTGTAAGTGTAAGCTTCCGTTAAGAAGCCTGCCCTTCAAAAAGTAGGTATAAAAGATAAAATTAGTCTATGCCAAGACACCCCTAAAAAATAAAACGTTGATGTCGAATTTGCGTGCGTCCCTTCTGTACGAACAAAACACCAGGCTAGCATGTGGTACGGTGTGTCGGGTCTCTCAGGCAAAGCGGCAGGCATGCAGGGAAGCAAGTACACACAGCCAGCCAACCCGATGCCGATACCGCTTGAATTCAAGCAGGCCTGGCTCTGTCCGTGTCGGCCGTTCGTTCGTTGGAACTCAGAGAACAGAATAACAGAAGGGCGGCGGGCTGAAAACCTAAACTCGCAGCTGCATCAGTCTCGTCCGGTTAGCGTTGAGGGTAACTTCGTTTGTCTTTGCAAGACAACTGTCAAGACGTTGTGGCATAAATAATCACCGTTGTCGGTTTGTTTATTAGAGTTTGCTTTGTTTGTGTTTTCGAATTCTGGCTTCGTCGGCCTCCGATTGTTATTACCGGTTATTTACATTTTTGATATGCTGTTCGAAAATCCACCGGCTAAATTGCTCTACACCGTGCCACCGCCGGTATCAGTTTTACCTCCACCGCCTATTGTCAGGTAAGTTTTGTTTTCATTCGCCGTTTTTTTTTGTTTGGGAACCATAACCTTTCTTCGGACAGTGTTGCCGGGCTTTTAATTATTCGGATTATCTAGGAACTTATGTTGTTTCTTAGTCATGCATTGTTTATATTGCAAAGTTTCTACCGGTGTATGCAATAAAAACATAACTAAAGCGTAACGTTA
Source organism: Octodonta nipae (assembly GCA_034190945.1). NCBI lineage: Eukaryota > Metazoa > Arthropoda > Insecta > Coleoptera > Chrysomelidae > Octodonta > Octodonta nipae. The sequence goes on along the minus strand of CM067222.1, from coordinate 84,438,675 downwards.
CATAAGATGTCATAATAAGAGGTATGCGTATATTTTTATGTGGCAAATCCCTGCCTGAGTCACCGATCTTTTATGAATGTGATGCTGAATAGAATGTTTCTGTCTTGCTCCAGATTGCGATATTTAAAAGACAGAAGTATACTTCAGTTGCTCTAATGGCTCCCGTTGGTATTTATTGACTTTTATACCTACAAACATTTAATTTTAACTGTAATACATGTTTTGATCCACTCAGTGAGTATTTTGAAAATAGGGTTTTGCTTACTACTGCAGAGTAGAAACTGATTTATAATTACAAAAACTTGTTTAATATTATTTAATGGATCAGTAGTATACCAGTAGGGTGGCGTATTAATAACATTAATCTTTTTATATTTTTTATCGTAAGCTGCTTTAAAAAATACATAGTTGCCAAATAAACGATATTTACACTGAATTTTTTGACATATAATTATTGTAACAGCAATTGGGACTAAATTTTTATCTCAATTTTTTTGCAAGTTGTAAGAAAGGGACGCCAAAGGTGTAAATCAAGATAATAACTAACAACACATGGCTCACTATTACAAAATCAGCATATGTTCATACTACATACGACTGACATAAAATTCACTCTTTTTATCTATGCTCTATTTAAACAAAAAATAGTTCTTACCTTTTTCCCAATACTTGACTCTGAAATAGTCAGTACTACTAGCTGAACCTAGAATAGCCGATTTTCTAGGTTTTCAATTATCTATAATGTTGTCTAGAGTGGTGAATACGGTTCGATGCGTATTTCCTTGCAAAAAGTGTAAAAATTTTTGGGGATAATCTGAAAAATGATAGTAAATAAACATTGTTTTCCTAACAAAATACATTTTAAATATAGTAACTTAGTTTTAACGTTACGGATACAAGTTCTAAATTATTTGGAAGCTACAATTAGATAATAATAAATAAAACTACCTTTTAAAAAATGTAATAAAAATACTTTTTAACTTCTATGAATTTACTAGATATTTGTTAAAATATTTTACCAATAAATTCAAAAAAGTATTTCAAAATCATCTGTTCATGATTCCTTGCTTTGCAATTCTAGGATATTTCATACCTTTCCTAATGATTTTGTAATAGTCAGAAAATGATACCCTATGATTTTTTGTACCATCTGTTTAATTTCACCAAGTTTCTTAGAAACATACCATTACATCCGGGCAGGTAAAGAGATTAAATATGGGGTAGTTTTCCAAATTTCTAAGAAATGTTTAGGTTCTTAATCCCTTAATAGAAACCTACCTACCTTTTTATTTTACCTAGAACTGTCTTTCTAATTACACATTTTATGAATCTTTTCTCCCCATTTGTTGTAAAACTACTTATGTATTTTAAGTACTTATTTAAAAGTTGAATATCCTAGGGGAGCATTTTTACCCACTGAGCATGACATTCAGTCGCAGTTCAGGAGTCCAAAATTCATTAAAAAAGGAATATTCCCATGTCCAACTTGAATGCGTTTTTAAAAAGTACACTACATTTTCTCGTATTTGCGTATAATATAGGCCCTTTAGAAGTTTAAAAAGAATAAGAATGTGCCTTAATAAGTGAAAGTTTTCCTTTTTGGTTAAGAACCGCAGAAGGTTGCACATTTCTTCGCCTCCCAAAAAGTCTGAATAATTATTCCGGGAATTGCTATAGTTAGCAGTGAAGATAGTAAATCTCAAGGAACCGACAGACGAATTACGGAACCCTTCAATAATAATTCAATAATAATAATTATTACTCATAAACTGCCACCCTAACAAGCAAAACGTGTTTGTAAGGGGCCCGTGTTTGAAGTAGTTCTGTACATAATCTTAAAATGATCTTTCCCAAGCTATAGTAAAATAATCATAAAATGCCAGGTCAAAAGCAAGCCACAAGAGGCTTATTTATGTTCGCTTTGGAACAGTCGAATATTCTTGTGCATAGAAGCTGTATTAGCTTGACAAGAATTTATTCTGAAGGCTAACTCTTCGCCGAACTTTCATTTCTTGAAGCACCAAATCCAAAAAATATTTCTTGGCAGTCAAAATATCGATACCAATTAATAAGGATAGCTTTTCAACCTAAAACATATCTTAACCAGTCATGTAAAACTTCCTCAGTTGTAAACGTTTCTATAATTAATTGTCCTTAATGCTGTCACATTATAATCTTCATAGTTGCTCGACTGACCTGTAGAAATACAGAAAACCACGCAACCTAACAAACAAAACAAAGCTTTAAGTGAACATCCCTATTATTGTTATTCAATAGCTTCAAACACGAAATGGTCGAGATTCTGAAAAAAACCTGTCAAACGCATATTCCGCCTCCTCATAGTTGTCACATCTTTTGCCATTTAAACATTTTTTCATAAAACAATGAGTAGAACTAAATGTGGCAAATAAGTTGGTTGAGTAAATAGTGCGAACACAATGACATGACCTTGCCTGCGGATTGATATATATATATATATATATATATATATATATATATATATATATATATATATATATATATATATATATCTGAACTTTTTGAAAACCTACCCTAGCTGTTACCTCGGGTACTTTCTGTCGAAGACTATCAAATGGCATTTTATCGATTTTCTTCACCAGAGAATTAAAGAGTTATATTTGTATTTTCATCTGCTACATTTTGTAAAAGACACTGACATTATGTTTGACAACATTAATTCTAAATAAGAACGTAGGTTTTCGCGACCAGAGTCAGAATTTTTTCCGCGTTTGGACCGCGTCATTTTTTCGAATTAACTTATTTATATATCTGAACCAGCATTTAAACAAAGTTTTTCGACATTTCGCCCACACTTATATGGACCTTTTTCAAGGATGAGGAAAAACAGAACAAATGATACTTACCTTGCGGTGAGTCCATTCATTTAGTCTTTTTCTCACAAACACACTTTGAAACTTCACTTTCATTAAACTTGTCACACTGACGCACAAATTATATATACATTTACAATTTGTGCGACTCCATTCATGTAGTCTTTTTCTCACAAACACACTTTGAAACTTCACTTTATTAAACTTAATAAAAGTTTAATAAAGTGAAGTTTCAAAGTGTGTTTGTGAGAAAAAGACTAATTGAGTGTGGGCGAAACGTCGGAAAACTTTGTTTATATACTTGTTCTGATATATAAATAAATTAATTCGAAAAATTGTCCAAATCCGGAAAAAGGAGATCAGCAACATTAATTCTAAATTTTATTTCCATATCTAAAAAAAGAAATTAATTTTTAAGTATAAAGGATGTAAACGAAACAAACTATGCATCATTAATGTAAACAGTTTTGATTGTTTTACCAGCTCTAGAATTCATTTAATAGTTTAAATGTTTGTAGGTTTAAAAAAATAAATTACATAAAAGTATAAAAAATATGATATGTTCAAAATAGTTATTCAAGGTAATTCCGAAATAATGACAAATAGAACAACAGAAGATTTTTGGCCAAGAAAGTCTTTACAAAATTTGGTTGGTTAAAAAGTTACAACCTGTAGTTAAAATTTTGAAGGTATGACCCTAAAATTTTGGGACTGAAGTTTTTTGTGGTGGTGACAAAACGATTTTATTGTGTTTTTTTAATTTAAGAGATTTGTCAGTGTGACTTAATGAGTACATATTTAATAATTACTGTCTGACCAATTTAGAAACTATAGAGTTGTTGAAAATCTTGCAGAGAAAAATGAGTTTAAGGGCCAATTTTACATCATAAATTATTTTTAACAACAGATTGAAATATTTATAATGAGATCCCAATCAGAAATTTCTCCACATAAATTCGTAATTCGTAAAATGCAATAGAAAGTTTTTTATAAATCTGTGGAGCTTATAGCAAAATCTATAATTTCACGAAAATTATTGGAATTTCGGTACGTATTCTTTTTCCATAAAAAGTACGACCAATCATACATTAGAGGTGCACAACAAAATAGCCGAATGATAATTTTCCACATCCAAACACGGTTAGTACCAAAATTTTAGGCACTTGCATTCAATAAAAATTACTGTTGCAATAAAAATAGATTTAAAACATTTTGTTAATATTTTTGCGTCATTATTTCCTGGAGCAATATCAAATATATTCCTAGTGTAAATCTGAAGTGTTCATATTCTGTATTCCTCTGGGTTTCATTGTTTGGGCACCTACCTAACGTACAATGAGTTACGCTGCTCACAAGTTCCGAATAAAACCGGCAACACTGCCCACCGGTCTACCAGTAACAAATTTGCTATGGCATATACTTATACTTATTATTTGTCTGCATGGTTTAAGGGTATCCGTAACGTTATTGTGAGACGGCTGTTATAGAAAAGCATCTTATATTTATTATAAATGTTTGGTGTGTAATATAATTTATTCTCCGTTTTACTACGTTTAGATTATTTATATGCACTCCTTGCTATTTTTTCTTTCAAGTTCTTTGTCTGCGTTAAGCGGGGCGAACATGCCGGCTGATCCTCATATGTTCAGCGTGTTGCGTACAAAGCGGACACAAACAAAACAATAACGAACACCCGTCCTCCCTAGTCGACGTTAAAACTTGAAAGACAAAGTGGTACCGTAGGACAGGGACGTATCAGATTTGTTTTTAGATATAATATGTTGTGTAGTAGGTACTCAGCCGTTCATACGTGGGCCAGTTTTGAAAATGCAATTTTTATATTTGAAATATGAGTTGTTTGTAATCGCTTTTACTGTAACAAAAAATTTCAATCTTTAGCATAAATACTTTTTTCCAATACAATGTTGGCAAAAATGTTTTGGTTGGAGAGAAGTATTTGACTGTGATTTGTAGACCCTTATTATTATTCGTTAACTAAAATATTTCGAATAGTAATACTAATTATCCTTTGACCACGATGTTTTAGTGCTTTGTTGTCAGAATTCAAAATTTCAAGTGAAAGCAGCACAGAGTGATACTGCAAACAGATTTTAGTTTAGACATTTTTGGTAGACAATTTTTGGACAAAATAATTTTATAATATTTAAGTTGTATTAGTACTAATTGAACTCCTGACTGTTATGTAAGTTATGTGACAACGTATTTTCTTGGGTTTCAGTCAACAATACAAATTAAAAAATTATTATTACTCTTATTGTGTACGTTTCAGTATATTAATTATTCATCACCAGAACAATGTTAGCAAAACGTAAAAATTGAGAGTGTTAATTTTTTTTAAATTTGTGTCTGTCAAATATTGTACAGTGTAGATAATAGTATTAGCTACTGAACAGAAATATATATATATATATATATATATATATATATATATATATATATATATATATATATACATACATACATATATATATATATACATATATATATACATACATATATGCACATAATTAACTGGGCAAGGGGTGCCAATATACCTCTTAAGTTATTTTTTGAAGCCATTATCTCGAGAAAAAAAAGAAAAGCAAACAAAAATAATGCAAAATTCAAATTAAAATTTTTTATCGAACGCAAGACAAAATGAATAAGTTCGAAACGTCCAGGATAAGCAGTTTAGCCGCGGTTTTCACCAGAACTTAAGGTTTAGCCTCCCAACCTATTTTATTCAGTTAGCTTTACTAGGTAGCATTTTAGGCCAATTTGGTGGCTAGTGCCAAATTTAATTTTGACAATTGAGCATTTTATTCTTTATAGTAAAAAAATAAATTTCACTTCCTACTTTGTGCTTGAAATCAAATAAAAATAAAAACTGAATTATCATGGATTTTTGACGGTACAACATGGCCCTTATGAGGTCAATAACGTTTACTGCCCACCAAGATGCTTTTTAATACAGCCAAACGCTACATTGGGACTTCAAGGTGTACTTATCCACATGAGCAGTGTTCTAACAAAGTTCTAACAATGCATTAAAACGCTTCTGTGAAGTATTGGTAATGTTGCACCACTGCGATAGTTCCCATCTATATCTGTTTTGTACTATATATACATCCGACTATCAAGTCCATCTCTAAACGCTTCACTGCTAAATATTCAAGTAATCATTCTTCTTACCCCTCCATTGTAACTTAGTATTTTAACGTTACCAACCATCATTACACTTATTCGTCTTAGTTGGCTTCGTTTAAAACTCTGTTTCTGTATGATCAATCTCTAAACCAGCCAAAAATAAAACAACTGTATGTTTATTAAGGTTCGTCTTAATGTACATATATTTGCATTTACATCGAAAATCATTTGAACACTAATGCAGTGTGAGCTGTGGAGCGACATGGTCTAGTTTTTCCCGTCATTTATGTTATTCCGAAGTTTTGAAGCTTTTAAATATATATTCTAGGAAGGTTGCGGAAAAGTTTGAGAGCTAACAACATCACCTTGGCCCACACCTCCATTCAGCTTGAAAGCTGTTTTCGTAAAGTTTTATGGAAGCAGTAGCGTTTTTATACACATGATTTATTATGTTTATGTGACTGGAATCGATTTTGCAGTCGCCAAGTGTTCGCAGCACTTTATTTTTCATTGTCTAGATGTAGGAGAATGAAAACTAAATTTTAATTGTTTGTACTCCAGTTTAGTTATTTTCAATAATTTATGTGATAAAGAAACAAACTGACAGAATGACTTCCACTTGAAATGTGCCTGTATTGTAAAAGTACACTTGGTGATCATTTTGTAGAGAATTCTTTCTTTCATAGCCCAATTAGTGAAGTGCTAAAACGTGGTTTAGGTTTTTTAAGTATTGAAAGGTTTGCGTTATTTTCAATTGACCCATTTGTTGAGAATTATTTTTTAACAGATAACAGTCCATTAAACGCGTAATATTTTTAAAAAAAATTATTTGTGTGGTTATATGATTATGCGAAATTTTCCTGAAAATGGCAGTTTATTGAAATTACCCCAGGGTAGTGTAGTAGAGCAGTTTCGAAAAACGGTCCGTATTACTGGTTGTCCTTATGTTTTAATCATCTATGGACTACACTTTGTCATGCTGCAGACACTATACTCTTTTTGCAAAATCTGTCTTTTAGTTTTGTTGCAGTACAACTATAAGATAATAATGTGGACAATTTTTCGAAATTGCCTTGTTGCATTTTGATCAATTAAAATTTCAAATACTTATCTATTATAGAAAAAAAACTGTTGTAATAGTTCTCCAGTATTTTTATTAAGTTTTCTGATAAAAACGCTACCCACATGACAATGATAATAACGACATAAAAGTTTTGTTGCCCAGCAGAAGAGTATTTATAGGGCATTATTTACCTAATAGTAGAAACAAAAAAATTACATATTTTATGACTAAAATAACAAATACCATTGCTCAGAAAACCAACACTTGCAACTAATCTACAGAAAATTGTTTCACAAGCATTATAAATCAATGACTACTAAAAATAAAGATCATAGAATCTTTATAAATATGGTATTCCCCACCAATGTAATTAAACTGCAGAGTCACTAAAATTTAGAAGAGTTGATCTAAGTTGATAATGTATTAATTGTGACAACAAATCAACAGGATCAATTTTATTATACAAAATTTGTATAGAAAAGTTGGGGAAAGATATCATATTTTCATTTCATACTCAATTCCAAAAAAAGCTATTCATTGACTCCTTCATTACTGTAGCTTCGACAAGATACTTGATTAAATTATTACCAGATAGAAAGGCATTTCATAATTAATTCTAATTAGGCTTTCTTTTTGATAAATATCACTACACTTAGATACAATTAAAGTAAGATTATTATTTTACAATCACGAATATCTAACTTTTCTTGCAATCTTTTATACAACATTCTACACAAAAAAGTATTATATGAAAAGGAGAAATACTAAAGGTCCTAAATTTGACCCATGTGGAAGCCCTGAAGCAGCTTTGTATCAGTTCTATCTGAACTTATTATAAAAAGCATATTGAATCTTGTTGTTATCATTGAAACTAAATGTAGCCCAACTTTCCCAATATAATAACTGTACCGTGATCTAATTTATGAAATAATTCTGAAAAGCAAGTATAATCACAACCACTCGACTTTTATTTTCGAAGTATTACACAAGGTACTTAGGTATAGTAAGTTTACAACATCAGCCCAGTTATTTAGAAATCGGTGCTGTGATCAGAAGTTTTATTGCATATAAAGGGGTAACTATAATACCAATACATCTCAAAGATCTTAATAAGATGTTAATACTGAGAGGACAGTCAGAACTACAGCACACATTTTAAAAACACGAAATATCGTCTGCATTAATTGAAACACTCTAAAAAACCGATAATTCTATATTAATATGATATTATGTCAGAAATAAACGAACAAAGTTCTTTTTTAGTCAATCCGTATCATGAATGAATGCTTTTAGTATATTTGGGTGTAAATAGTTTGAGTGCCATATATTTTAGGTGGAGGTAGTATACACCAAATTAAACAAAAAACTCTTATACCACTATGGTCAGTAGGCCTTAATAACCAAGAAAATCCCTAAAACATATTAAGTAAATTATTGTCAATCCGGCAACGTCGCTCGCGTTCGAAGCAGGTTCACTCTTAGCGCGAATAATAAAGGAATGACTACGCCGACAAAAAACCTGTGTTTTTGTATTGACTGATGATATTGACCTTAGAATTAAATAAAAATGTATGAAATATTTTGTTTGGCGGTTTCTTTTCTGCAATTATACAAAGTTGGGTAAATATGACATTCAACTCAAGAGATCTGTATATGTAGTTTTTTTACCAGTTAAATTATTCGAAGAGTCATTATTACTGATTTAATTAATATTATTTATATTAGACAAGTAAATATGTAATCCTACTTACCGAATTTATTATAATGATAGAACTGAGTTGAAACAACGGATTATTCACAGCCTTTCCCTGTATAACATTCTTGCTATTCTGCAATTACGTCTGCTTTCCCCATAAATTAAGAGCATGTCATGTCTTTCCCTAATTGTATAATCGGCCATTATTTATCACAAATAAATACTGTCGCACTATTCTTAATTTTCGAACTTACACACTAATCACAACCGATTTTATTTATTTAAAAAATATATTAAATGGAAAGCAAACCACGAAGTCTACATCAAATAGATATCATTCAAATCACTTTACCCTTTATCTATTATTTACAAGAATCGAAATCGCAAAAAACAATCGTAACTCTGTCGTCGTTAAAGTAAAATGCCACGTTGCCATATCTATTCGGAGAAACTTACACTAAATTATAAAAGCATATTTCCAGTTTAAATAATCAAATTTCATTTTTAATGTGGCTATTAAAGATGTATAAGCTATTGAGTATTTACATATTTAGGTTTACCGACATTTTGAAATCGAAATTATTGTATTATTCACTATAGCAAGGGCTATATAAACTCTAACTTTATGTGTCCTTTTTGGCAAAACTATAGTTTATTTTAGAAAATGTTATAAAGCTTTTTGATTTGTTTTTGCCTGAAGTATTGTTCTTCAAAATCTTTGCACTCAAACCGTTTACACCCGTATAAAGGTGATCTGTGTTTTTAACAGGGCTCTTAAATGTACATTTTTCTCAGAGTGGCTAGATTGTGAGCCCTCTTAAATTTCTTATGCCTTCCTTTTATATAATGTTTGTTATTAAATCTGAGATAAACCATTTAGGTAATACTCTTTAATGGAACTTGGAACGAAAAACTTGAACTTCAAAAATATTAAAGAAATTATTATAAAAAGCTTCTAGTCAAACTTTTGTTAATGAACTTAGGAATGAGAATGATCTAATGAACTACAATCATTAGGGCGGTAACTTTAAGTATTTTAAAGCAAAGTAAATCTAGCAACTCTGCCTTGGATTTTCTGACATTGAAATCCAATTTTGACATTTACACAAAGAACCCTTTTTAATTAAAAATAATTTTAATCTTTTCAAATTACGCATATGTGATCCGTACTTTTCTTTGTATTATTCTTCAAGTACATCGTTTTCACCTCTTCAGCTAGATGTCATTTACATTCTTTTTTGGAAATGTTCTCCATTTAATATTTCTTTGATCTTTATTTGAAGTGGCACTAAGCAGGGGATTAGATGTAACATTTTGTCAAAGCAGGGAGTAATAAGAGTGTGAAACACGCGACTGACAATTTGCCGTTTACTTCAACGGTTTTTTCACTTTGCGGTTCAGGTGAATTAAGCTACATGGCTACATGTTGTTTAAGACTTACTTTTATTTAACCGTCTTCGACTTTTTAATGCAGTTAAGTTAAATGTCGGTCCCATTAGATCTGCAATGAAAAGTAAGTTGTAAAATAGTAGTTTCAAACAATATTTATGTTTGAAAATTGTTACCATTGGGCGTCATGTTGGAAACAGCTCTTCACAAGGAACAATATGCAGCCTTGATTGGTTAAAGTGATGCCTCATCTTCTTTTGACTTGGTTGGTCATAGATTTTTATAGTGCCACCAGGAAAATCAAAACTTTCATTAATAAATCATTTCTTCCACATTCTGCTTTGAAAGTGATTTGTAGTTGATAAATCACTATTGTACTTGACACCACTTGAGGGCTATTTGACACAAGTGAAAGCTCCAATATCCAAAATTAAGATAATAAATGACAATTAGGGAGCTATTATCGATTGAAATTGACCTCCCAGTCAATGCTCAAACCATACTACTCATTTTAGTTTTTCAGTCAATAATATCTTGAAACATGTTCTGAAATAATAAAGTTTTGAAATAAGAATATCTTAAGATTGGTGAGTTTTTAATTTTGGTATTTTGAGTATTCACATGTACATAACATCGCTATATTATCCTAATTAAAAAAATATAAATTGAACACTGTTTTGATTATTTTTGAGTTTTCTAATACTCAATTAAAGATATTGTTCAGGAGACATCTTACTACCTAAGTCACTCCAGATAAGGTTGATAACTACTGTAAATAAAAAATTACAAGAAAGGCAACATGAGATATATAGGTTTCATATTTTAAAACGTCTATGGGAAGAACTTTTAAAGTCATTATATTGTTTCTGTACTCTCTTCGAGGTGTCAATCTTTTGTGCGCAAGACAATATATATGATGTATATTGTTTCTGGTCGGAAACCTTGAATTGCGCTGCTCACAATAGAATGTCCTCTAGAATACCTATTTATGTATCTGATACATTACAGTAAATTTGTAGGCTTCAGATTCGGAACCTCTATGTGCTAGTTCCCCGAAAATCCTAGATCTTCCATCTCGTGTGTACAAATTTACTGTTATGTATCAAATACTTAAATCGGTGTTCGAGAGGACATTCTATTGTGGGAAGCCCAACTGAAGAACGTTCCCGACCAGGAACAATATATATCATATATATTGTCTTGCGTACAAAAGAATGACGCCTCGAAGGTATTCAATATCTCTGACAGGTGAAATATCCTGAAAACTTTATCGTGGCATTCTAACCTAGGAGCTACGGAAGAACAGCAATTACACGGAGCGGCCCTAGATTCGGAACCTATGTGTGCTAGGTTCCCCAAAAATCCTAGATGTCGTTCTTACATCTCGCGTATACATTTTATTTATGTATGCGACGTTTTTTAGTTCTCAAAAGATCGCACTGGTATTACATAACCAAGGCCACTACCACTGACCATTTTACATTTTTGGAATGGAAGGAAATCGCAAAGAGTAAAATCTAGTTTGTAAAGGTGCCGATACATACGTCCCTCGTCCGCCAGATATGACCACCCACGTTGGGTTCGTACCCTTCTTTAAAATGCGTTTTTTATGAATGGATATATTCATTCTACTCCCTGACCTACCCAAACATTTTGCGAAGATGAAGGATATTTCGACCAATTTGTACCCTTTTTTGCTTGCCTTCGTTGTTAATTTTATTCATGCAGGTGTTTTTCGATCCGTCAGTCCTATCCGCCAAAGGTCGGTAACTACAAATGCGCAGCTCGATGCAAGGGATCGATGGTTTCGGGTCGTTTCCTAGTAGGAAATTTCAATAACTGCCAGGCCAAAATATTCAGAGTGCCATAAAAAGTAATAAAATGTAAATCTGCAAATGCCGAAAGAAAGAAAGCTTACGACATAGTTCAGTTACTGGAGGTTTTTAAGTGATATAACACTTAACAACTGTTAAAATTTGTATATTGAAATGAATTTGCTCTTGTCACTGGTAGATTGAATCCTAATCGTCTTTTCGGACGACGGACGTATAGAGATCTGTTTGAGTGTGTTAAAGATGGTGCTCGCGATACATTTTTTATGTAAGTGGAAGGTTGTAAAGTATCCCCGAATTATACCTGGCATCCTACGGACGAGAGACGTGTGTACCGGCAACATCAGGAGGGTGCTCAGCTTTGTAATCCAATCGTGGACAATCACTGCTGAATATGAGTATGCATTGCCCTAATGCAGCATGCATTTATCATAACATAAATAGGGTCGCACACATTCCTTCAAATGATTTTAGAACCTCCACGGGGAAGGCAGTATTCCCTGTTCATCCTTAAGGCGTAATTTCGTGGAGGAAAGAATCACTGTTCTTTGATTTGTGATTTCAACTAGTCATGTACGTTTAGAATACTTTTAGTGACATCTGAAGTTTGATGGAGTTTTTCCCTTTAGTGCAGTTTTTCCCTGTAGTGCAGTTTTTGCTTATGTTCAGTTTTTGGATAATTGCTGGCACTTTGTATACAAGAGGAGATTTCTTACTCTCAAAATATTTGTGAGCACCCAGGCAATTTTTCGAAAATGCCCTTACACACTTAGTTTCCTTTACAAATGTCAAATACATATGTATCTATTACATAAAAGCAGCTACGAGTAAAAAGGTAATTAGGAGACAGAATTATCAAGTGTAACTATATTTTGAGTTTAACTGTACTTTGGGATAAGAAGTGGGATGAAAGAAATGGTAGTTACCCAAGAAGTTATTTCCAAAAATATTCAATTTATTTTTCTCAAGCATCTTACGTTAAATTATTATTTCTGCTCTTTACCAACAAATATCAATAACTGAAACACTGGATCTCCATTAAAATTTCTCATCTAAATTGTAAATTGGTTGCTATCGCTTGCACTATGATAAAGCCTTTAATAAACTGAACTTGAAGGAAACCTCTCTAGTAATTGAAACAAAATGCGAAAGATGTAATTAATTATTTTTAGACTGACTTCTGATAGGACGTAATTTATTAACAAGAAATGTCTTAAAGCTCTGAAGCGTTTTGGAATTCTAGTTATTAATAAAAATACGTTCTCTCCTGTCTAAACTAAATAAAGAGCTACGTAAATGTCAATATACTTAAATGAGTTGCGTTTTCTTGTTTTTTTTTTTCGTATCTTCATCCATTGTGATTTTATGTATATCCGGTGACGCTCCTTAATTTAGGACAGTGTGTGTTTCATCAATGTCACACCGCAAGCATAAGGTAGACGTAAATCTTTTGTGAAATTTAGGTCAGACGTATCGAAAATGATACTTGATAATAATTATTTTGGACAGATTTTGCATCGATGTTCTGATGTAAGTGATGTTCAGAAAACCAACTTTATGAGTTTTATAATTGTAATGTTTGGTTATGTTACTAATTATGATATCTAATGGTAGGCGCTCTTTTGTATATAATTTAAAATATTCCCAAGTGTTTTATTAACTTCTGAAATAAATTGTAATTAGTCCTGACCACATGGACTTTCTCTATTTATGGTTAACATCGCCGTCATACATTCTATGAGTCCGCCCCATGAAGTGTCCATGACTATACTGCTTTATCCATCAAACCGTAGACATTTAACTCTATCTAACCCGAAATTTGCTCACGCCCTCTGTTATTTCATATACCTATCCCAACCTACATACATATAAATACTATATCCCATTAACGTAGACTCTGCACAATAATCCAATCGATTCACTTCGAATCCCATCATGGGATTTTTCTAGATAATTACGATAACACGCAACCAACTATACATAATTTAAATTTGATACCTTCATCTTAGGTATTACCAACCCTTCAGTAATAGTCCTAAACCAATACGATTCTTTTGTTTAAAACAATGACATTTCGAAGAGAGTATTCAGTATCATTGACAGGTGAAGTTAACCTGATAATTCTAACCTGGGACTTACCTACGGGATAACAGCAATGTCATGGAACGGCTCCAAATTCGCAACCTCTATGTGCCAAGGCCGTATCCAGCAAAATTTGGGATTCAATATTAAATTTCAACCAATTTACAATTTTTTCCTAAAAATGTATTTTTTATTCTATACATTTTTTATATATTGGAAATTCATGAGTAGAAAAATAACTTTGGTGGCTCTAATCACTCTTTCCTTCTTCATATTTGTTTTCTAGTGTAATCAAAAGCCATTGACTACCGAATGAATGCTTTCCTCGGCTCTCCGCATTTATATATTTCTTCTCGGAATTCTCCAGCACGTCAACGAACAGACGAGAGATTTCCTTCATGGACTAGACTGCTTCGAGAACTTCATCAAAGCAAGCCGCCGACCTTGATGCGCCAGACGAACATTTCGGATTCGCCGAAACGTCTCAGGAACGCCGGTTCCAAGAATTATCGGATGAATTCTCGTCACATTATTTTATATATACATTGTCTTGCGTACAAAAGAATGACACCTCGAAGAGAGTATTTCCTGTTTCTTCTGGACACCCTTGTTTTTTTCGCTATATACTTGTTTCAAATATCATACATTTCATATCTACTCAAAATAATCTGCCCAAGTGTCGAGTTTCCCGTCGATGCCATCCACCAAATCCCCATTACTCACGTTGTATATTACCAAAATAGCATCAGAAGTACCCTGTCATAGAGGGCGCTTGTTAAAATAAATTACTTCTCTGAGAAAGTATCAACTTTATAAAACTTCAGTGTGACTTGTCGACGATGCATTGTTCCACACTTGTTTAGCAGCCATCAATATTGACTGTTGTTAATGAGTTTGTAAACATGGGTTAAATTGGAAACTGAAAAGCTTCAGGCCAGCGAAACTAGATTATATGTACTTTGGGGTAATTTACAATAGTATATTATTGGTTATCAAAGTTTAAAGAAAACTCTAAAGGCTACCATAATGAACATCGTCGTGGACAAACGGAAGAATTATGACAATTATGAAACGTTTTTTCGTAACAATAGCAGCGGAAACACGAGTCTCATAACTATTGAAAATTTCTGAGAAACATCTTTACACCTACAACAAGGCCAAAATTTTGTCTCTTCTTTGTCTTGTACCGTTTCTTATATTTTCGTAATTTTCTTAAAGTTCTATTTGATTTCTATCCGTTGCTTCAAATATCCTATTACTAAAATTATTTCATAGTTAACAAAATTTAATAATCTGGCGAGACATTCACGACAGCTTTTCGTTCTAAATCCAGCGAACCCTGCAACCTGCACCCTCGGGATACCGGAGCGTGTGCTAGACCCGGAGAACTGTCTATAGTTGCCAATATCGATAATTCGGACTATGGAAAGTTTCCAATAGTTTGTGATTAATTAATCAAGTTTGCTTTATTAATATAATGCTAAAAATACTTGACCACTGCTCACCTGAATTGATAGGCTAATTGGTTTAGATTGAGCTAATTGCTGGATCTTGATTTGATATTAACGTTTTTGTTTGCGAATTCTTTATTCTTGAAATGACCATTTTCTATATCTGGGAACTTAAAAATCAATTCAGCACAACACTTTAAACACAATGATAAAAGCGAAATTTCGTATTGATCACGTACCTCTCCCTCCCAATGCAACCCTAGTATTTCCTGTTGGTCAATGAAATTTTGCTGTGGTATGTTATAACTTCAAAATGACTACCTATATAATACAGGATGTTAATAAGAACTAGCTGTCGTAAAATACTTGTCTCGTCAATAGCCATGTACAGAAAAATATTTTCAGCTGAATCACAGTACTTTTTGACGTCATCATATTCACATTTAACTTAACCAGATTCTGCAAATTTTATTTCACCTTCATTAGACCACTTTGTTTTTTTAATCAGATTGAGGCGTTTACCCTCGCAAAAACATGTTCAGAACTGTTTTTTTTTCCAGAAGTGGTTGTAAATAAATAAGTCCTACTTTTATGATCTTCTAATTCAAACGTAAATCGGAAGAAGTTATTATATAGATAACACATATAACATGTCTGATCGGTTTTGGTAAAATTGGAATACACTGAAGTTGGGTGGTAGTAAACACAGTTGTAGCATGAAGATTTGTGGGCTGTTCCAAAAGTTGGAATATTTTTTCGTACCATTCACAACCATCATGCACTTGGTTGCCAAAATAATAATTTTTAAAGCTACTGGTGCTACATACATCCTCCGTGTTGAGAACAACAAATACTTATTCGAAAAGCCTATATTAAATAAGCAAATAAGATTAACTATTTTTTTCTGTTATACGAATAGGGCATTGTATCAGTTATCACCTAATCCAGAAATAATGCATGTAGATTCTTAAGCGAATTTTCATCTCACAATTTTCCTAGTCTTTGAACAAAAATAAATAAGAAGAACATCAACACGTTCAAAACAGTACTTACATCATTTTAAATTAGAATGGTGCCCGGTTAACTTTTTAAATCTATACATGTATAAATGTTTCTAAATCTTGACCACAACTCAAATTGTAGGATCCAAAACTTCCAATATCTGACTATAACACAATTCTAAATTACATACTGACAAATATAACACAGACATACGAAAATTGGACACTACAAAGTAAAGGGTGTTTTTTTAGAGGTTTAGAACTTTGAAAAGGAACAAAACAAGGGTGTTTTTTTTAATTGACATGCAATTTACTTTATTCGAAAGATAATCTTCTGGCCTTATAATTTGAATATGACTTCTGGCATCTGACCGCCACGGCTGGCTCGGACGTAGTCTAATCTGGAGGTCCAATTTTCGATGACTTTTTCCAACATTTGTGGCCGTATATCGGCAATAACGCGGCGAATGTTGTCCTCCAAGTGGTTACGTATCCCCACAGAAAATAGTCAAGCGGCGTTAAATGTCACGATCTTGGAGGCCAATTCACGGGTCCGAAACGTGAACCTATGCGGTTACCAAACGTTTCTTTCAATAAATCAATTGTGGCACGAGCTGTGTGACATGTTGCCCCGTCTTGTTTAAACCACAGCTCGTGCGCATCATGATTGTTCAATTGATGAACGAAAAAGTTAGTAATCATGGCTCTATAGCGAACACCATTGACTGTAACGTTCTGGCCAGCACGTTTTTAAAGAAGTACAGACCAAATTATTCCACCAGCCCATAAAGCACACCAGTCAGTTTTTCTGGATGTAACGGTGTCTCAATATGAACTTGAATATTATCATCACTACAAATACGCCAGTTGTTTAATGACGTATCCATTCAACCAAAAGTGAGCTTCATCATTAAATTCGCTTATGAAAATCGGAATCAACGGCAATCTTGTTTTGGGCCCATTCACCGAATGTACGCCTTGATAGGTGATCGTGTGGTTTCAATTCTTGCATGAGTTGAATTTTGTAAGCACGCAAACCAAGATCTTTCCGCAAAATGTTCTATAAAGTGGATGGACACATCCAATTCCTGTGCAACTGGCGGATAGACTGATTCGGGTTTTCCTCTACGCTACGCTCTACAGCAGCGATGGATTCTTCTCTACGCATTGTACGACATCTCTGTGGATGCGTATTATCATTTAGAATAAACGTGGTTCAAAAACATTGCATAGTTAATTGAATTAATTGCTCTGATGGACGATTATGTTGACCGTAAAAGGGACGTAGTGCGCGATACGTATTTCGAACAGAACCATGATTTTCAAAATAAATTTGCACAATTTGGAAGCGTTATCAGTGTATTCATGATGAAATGCCAAACCAAACTAAACATAAATCACTTGACAGCTGACAAGATGGCCGCCGGTTAAAAGAGTGTTGCCAACTTAAAGTTCTATACCTCTAAAAAAACTCCCTTTATAAATAGAATAGCAGAAAAAAGTGAAAATGCCTAGATCAAAAAGAAGATTTGGTTAGGAAGCAAGAATAAACTAACGACCTGATCAAAATTGTCGCAGGCAATAGAAAACGAAAAGAAAATGATTAATGTGTGCCAGCGAATGCAAAGAGGAGTAAGTAATTATAGGATATAATCTAGTAGCTCATATTGCAGTTTCGTGAGTGTAAATGCACAAATCACTCCCTTTAAACTGTATTTTACCAAAATAGAGTCTCTTACAAAACAAAGTGGCTAACAGCTGATGGCTTCGCTCTGTCGATTCAGTTCACACCAAATATAAACTGCTCGGCTCCTAAGACAATCGATCTTATATGAGGAAGATTCACGGAACGTCAAGCACAAGGTAGCGCCACTGCATATAAGGGTACAATGGCCGCCACATATACAAAATTCTTATGCATGGCGGCCATTGTACCCTTGTATGCAGTGGCGCCACCATGCGGTTGACGTTCGGTGAATCTTCCTCATAGGATCGTCGAAGATACCAGATCTCGATGGTCACTTCTGGGATGGCAGAGTGTATGTGTATCCGATTCAGGAATCACGTTGAACTCAAATTTTTCCATTAATCGAGTTTTCAGGATTATCGTGTTTATTGCTATTTTATTCAGCCGTTTTTTATTGTGTATTCGCAATTCTTTTAATCAGAATGATTAATATCTAGGTTTCTTAATTTTTGTTGGCGTAAAATGAATCTTGCTATACTTGAATGCAGTGCAGTCTTTACTTCGAGAGGTTTTCACCAGAACTAACTAAAATCGAACTTAACTTCACATATGCATTTACATAAGATATCACAAAATTTTCTATATTGTACTTTGCTCAATAATATTTAAAGGTGGAAACTAAAGAAAGAATATTGTCTCATTTGACAGATTTCTAATAAAAGTCAACTTAAAAATCGATAAAATAGTTTTTAGTTTATTCGACTCATGTTTCATATCGGTAAACAAGTAACGTTTTAAATTGAATCAAACACGAATGGATTTATAGTATCACAGCAATACATTAAGGTATTATATCGCTAAATTGTTCCATGTATACTGGCAGACAGACAAATTCGAACGTAATCCACATAAGTAAATAATTCCTATTCTAACAATGTTATACGCCTACGTAAATATTGCTCGTTGCAGCTAGTTTATGTTATAGTTGGGTAACTACTCGGAAATACGGTAGTCCAGTAGGTGGAGATAGCACTTAGATATGTTTCGCAAAACCATTGTGATATTTCCACAAAATGATAGTTATTACCGGTAGAATCACCTCTCCGAAGCTCTGTTGAAGATCTAATACTTCCTGAGATATTATCTTGGAGAAAATAGGTTAAAATGAACCACTGTAAATCACAATATAGCCCAGGTCATTTACGAAAATACGTAACAAAATTAATAGTAGAACAAACCCGACATCAACATGTTGTAATGATAAAGCATGACTAATTGACATAAAATTCAACATTTTTACCGATGCGTTTTTACAAATAAACCGCGAAAAATCAGTAACAATTTAGTTTTTTACGTATTACACAAAATCCACCTATGAAACCGTTTGCTAGTATGGGCAAGCTCAACTAATTGGTTTCTTAGATAATGGAATCTTTACCCCAAAATTACAAAAAAATAAATAATCTCTTATATATTTTTTTATTTTATAGCTAAAACATTTTTATCAAGTGAACTGATGTTCTAAAAATAAATACTGTATCCCCGGTAGTTTTTGCAATCCTATGGAAGACATAATCTTTTTCCTGACCTTATCATTATGAATAAACCACAGCTGGAAAGTAGAAGAGTTGATCTCGAGACCCCTTATCTCACTTTTTCAAAATTTAAAGTTTAAATATATATAATTAAAATTTGTATTAAGATTATTTATTATATTTATAAGGATATAGTTACACATGTACCACCCCATAGCAATTTTTCGAATGGACTCGTCCAGAAAAATTATAGGGAATGGCTAAATATTTTCAGTACTTATATGTATTTTCAAACAAAGTATGTCTTCCATAGGATTGACTGCAAAAACTATCAGGGCTACAGTATTTATTTTTAGAACATGAATTGGGTATGAGAAGATCTATCTACCCTTTCAGGTAATAAGATTTATTTTTTCGGAATTTCGGGTACAGATTCCATTATCTAAGTAACCAATTAACGAAAACGAGCTTATAGTAGCTGATTTTGTAGGTTTTTCATTTGTCTTCAACATTGTCCTCAATAGCAAACACGGTTTCATAGGTAGATTTTGTGTAAAATCGCGTTTTTTTGTTATAAATCAACAACGCATCGATAAAAAATATTGAATTTTATATCAGTTAGTCATGTTTTATCATTACAACACATTAATGTTGGTTTTGTCCTACTATTACTTTTGTCACCAAAAGGTCTTTTTCTCCGTAAATGACCTGAGCTAATAAGGCAATTTGTTTAAAAGTTGTAGGTTTCATCCATGAACTTTACGAAAAGTTGCCATTTTTTTTAAATCATATTTTTTTAACGGGGGCCCACACTTACACTTATGAAAACAGGTGAGAGTGATATGAAATGCAAAACTTGAAATTTCATTTGTTTCGACACTTCTTTCCGACCGACAGCACACTTGCTTGATTCTAAAATACTTTTATGTAAACCAACAAATATAACATCCAACTAATATACCATATCAGCACAAAATTTTCCATTTGCGATATTTTAAATGGGAGAATTGACATACGTCGGAACAGCACAAAAAAGATCACGTTATGGATAGTAGAAACAAAGATGACAACAGAACTCCACAGAAAAGATTAAGTTTATAGATGGTAGAGAGAAGGATCAAAAACATATAGGGATTAAACTGTCTAGGTGTAAGCATCAAATAGCAATTTCAAGAAGTGACCCGCATGGTATAGAGAGAGGGTATGATATGAATTGCTAAATATAAGATAATGTTAATCCACCAGTTTTGTCCTTTTTCAACTAAAATATCTAAAATATGTTTTTCCTTAAATATGGGGCGTTTTAAAAACTTTTGGCATGCTGTTCAAAATCCACCATCACTTTTTTAATATGTATTAGATTAAACAATATTATAACAGCTATTTTGAAGAATAGTCTGCAGATAAAAAATTGTTTAAATAATGTTCCCATAATTTAATTCGTTTAATAATTCAAGTGACCTAGTTAAATATTTCCAGAATATTAAATAGGTGGACTATGTTTGCAATATTATATTTAACCAATTTTTATATTTTAATTAAAAATTAACACATCATATATTTCCTTGGCAACTGAAATTATAAGTATAATTAAATTACACTTTAGGATGAATACTCGAGTCGTAACAAAACACTGACAATTATTTTAACTCTCCTGAAATGTATATCCATTACTAAGAGTGACACAAAGAAAGAGAAACAGAGACGGGAAGTATATTTCGCAAGAAGCTTTCGCTTCCATCGTTCAGTCTCAAATGACTGCCGCACTTTTTTATTATCTACCGGTTTCTTGAATGTGTATCATAATACGATGGTTAATATCTATGATACCCCCTAATCTGTTTACAGTAGATCATCAAATAGTGTTTCTTGACAATTTGTTACAGTAACAGTTTTATTGTTGTTCGTCGTGAAATTATTATTCTTTTTGTGGGATTTGTGGAATAACACCCCATTTAAGGAAAAAAGTCTGTATATTTCCAAACATTTCATGGTCTAATTCAAAACCCGTTTCCAATGGCAATTAAGATAAAGAAAAAAATTATTAATTTTTCACACGGCCTCTGAAAATTCATGTAACATCAAAGGAAAGGGCTCGTGATAAGGAATAAGGAATCTTTTCTTCATATTTTTTAGATAACTTCATAAAATGATATTAACGAAACATACATAAATCAACACATTCCCCTCTTTATCTAAATAAATAACTCAAATATAAAGTGAAAATGTTTAAATTAATTTTGGTAAATAATAAAATTCAATGAAAGTTAAAAGTATATCATGTATTACGTTAAATGTAACATCTAGTAATGAGAAGTTCCAGTATAGTATTTTGAATCTAAACTAAAGTTTCGAAGATATTAGGAGCCTTTAATTACATAAGGACGATTTTAGACATTTTTGATCTGGTTTTAGAAGAGAATCAATTATACTAATTTGGCATTAATCAAATATTTTTTAACGGTTATTTAGGTTATACACATTAAATTAATGTTATATTTAGATTACGATTATAATATTATCAGATCATTAATCAATTAACCCTTATAAGACGTGGAAAAATTATTTATGTACTTCAAACATATGATTGTTGTTTTCTTTTGGTTTCCTTGGGAAATAACACCACATTGAAGGGAAAAAGCTGTATTATCAAAAATCCAAACGTTTGTCAAAGTCTCATTCTTCCTTCATTGTCAATGGCAGTAAGTAATCTGAATAAAATATACATTTGTAATTGAAAACTACCATTTTGACAAATTTACTAGCAGCACATAAAATTTTGAACTTTTAAACTCCATCCTTTTATTATCAATAAATTTGAATCTAGACGATCTCAGTTCTCCACTGACTATACCACGCGTTTAAAATTTATCGGAACATTATTTTTTAAAGGACATAACAGTGTCAAACATTTCAAAATTTTGGCAAATGAACACAAAATATTAATTTAGTTCACGTAATATGAGATATTTAGCGTGCGAGAGGTAATAATAGTCGGATACAGTTTTACAACATTTTTTTATGTGAACTGTGATTAATTTACATACCGACCGACATTTTAATCAAAGATCAGAAACATGTGACAAATAGAATTTTAAACGGTCATGACGGTAAAATATAGCGTTGTCGCTAATATGTTTTTGTTCGGCATGAATGGATTTGCTCCATTTCCGTATTCTTTTAAGCACTCTATAATATTCTATATTGTTATCAATTTTATTTATTTACGGAAACCAGTTTTATAATACAGATATAAAAATATTAACGTTATGTATGTATCACAGAAAATCATAATTTATATATTCTAATGTTTTATTTTCACACTCTTCGGGTTCAGTTCAGTTCTTTGATTTATTTAAAAACACAGTCCGACTCACTCCAATTTATTTCCACTACTTTAACACAATTTATATTCACAGAACTATTTGCAATTTATACCTGCTTTTACTATACGACAGTTGAATACCGAATGAATGCTTCCTCAGCTATCTGTATTTATATATTTATTCTCGGAATTCTCCAGAACGTCAAAGAGCCGCGGAGACTAGACTAGATTCTTCGAGATCAAAGCAAGCCGCCGACCTCGGTACGCCAGCCGAACAATATTTCGGAATCCCAGAAATATCGGAGGAATGCTACTTCCACGAATTATCGGAGGAATTCCCGTCACAATGTATATGGTATCAATTTGAAAAGTGGCAGTCAGCTATATTTTAAAAACAAAGAAACATAACCAGATCTAGCAAATCGATAAACTCAATTCTTATAAAATTGTAATGGTGACACATCATTAGGAAGCCCTTTAAAATGCTAAAGAAAATGGTATTTATTTCATTAGGTTACAGTGTTTGAATACACCCCATAAGAAAAATCTAGTGGACTTAGGTCTGGTGAAGTAAGAGGGCATTCGATGAGACCTCTTCCAAGTGGACAATCATTGTGTACTCGGAATGTGACGGTAGAACCTCATATAAAAAAATTTCATTCAATATGTTTGAATTTACTACTGATTCATTATTAGTGGCTGTATTGTAATGTTTTTATTTTCACACTCGGGTTCAGTTCAGTTCTTGTATTTATTTAAAAATACAGTCCAACTCACACAATTTATTTCCACTACTTTAACACAATTTATATTCACAAGAACTATTTACATTTTATCTTAACTATACAATACGACCGTCGAAAACCAAATGAATCCCATTGCCAGCTGTCCGTATTTATGTATTTCTCTTGGAATTATTCTGGCAAGTCAACGAACTATCGGGAAACTTCTTTCATGTGTTCTGGAAGCTTTAAGGGAATTCCCAGTAACGGCAGAGGTCGACCTGTTGAGAGACGAAACATTTCGGATTCCCAGAAGTATGGGAATAATGTCCTTTCCACGAATTGGTTGATGGCCGATTGCACCAGTTGTCGGATGAATTCTCGTAGCAGTATAATTGTGTAAAGCTACTTCAAAAGATGACTTGACAAATAATAATGTCTTTAAAATAAAAATGAAAATATGAATATTAGTATCTAATTGGTATTTTAGAGGTAATTAACTGTTATTTATCATGTTCTATTGGTGGTTAAATTCTTTAGTAATATATTTTTTACTGGTATAGATATACCCTCTCTATTTTTTGATTTGCTATAGCCTAGGACTTCGTCCACTTGGGGTTAAAGAATAATGTGTTTGTCGCCCGATATTTTCCTTCCCAAATATCTAGGGGAATTGTATTGAACTCGGGCTGTCCGGAATATGCTCTCATAGTATGTTTTAAGTAGAGCATCTTTATATATCTTCTAAGTATTTAACGCTTCAGACCGGCATTACTATCACTCGCTCAGATATTAAACAAAAGGCACTCAATTCAAAATTTTATACACGTTATAGTTTCACGAACTCGAACCTCTCAAAATATCAGTACTGTACTAAAAATTTACTTCTTGACTGGGATGATGGTTCGTAAACCAATTTACGAATGTGTGTCAACATAAAAGTTGTGACCTTACTTCTAGAAACTACACAAAATTAAAGCCTAACACCACTAAAGCACTGAACTTGCTAACAATAAATAAAACTATAGTATACAATACATTAATTGCGGAATGCTCTATATTGTCTTATTAACTTCATTTTATTTTGTAGTTTGAAAGAATTCTTGTTGTCAAACTGAAAGAACTGAACAATTACTAATATGTTACCATCAAAAATAGAAGCATAAGTCATCCAATCCAATAATGTAAATTTCATGCGACATGGAATATCGGATTTGAAATACCGCTACGAAACAGAAATAGAATAAAATTACATGATACAATTTATATTTCCTTCCTCTAATTCAGTTCCTATCATGGCAAACTATCTGTAAGGATTCACTGAAACCGGTTGTCATAAGACTTCGTGCTGTCGAGAATTGAATTTCAGTTAAAAAGCTTATTTAATCAATATCGAAGCTCCTCAACGGATATTTATTTATTTTGTGAGAAACCTCACAGGAACAACCGTTCAACTTTTCAATCCGCTTTTCCTGAATTAAAAAAAACGTACGTTTAGCTCGGTTATGATGAATTTTTTTGTAGCGAGAATGTTTCTCTATAGAACGTTGGGGGCGGTAATATAAAAAAGAAAACTTGGCATCGCTGCCATCGGTGTAGCTCTTGACGGTTTTGATCTGTGCTAACCGCTGAACTGTGTGACATCTTTTGTCTATAAACAGGAACTAACTGATATACACCAGTTTATAGAGCAAAATTTAACTCATATTTTGTTTCACATAGAATTCAACAATTCGCTTATACAATAGATAAACTTCACGATGATTGAAATTAAATAACTAGTCAAAGAGGAGTAAGACCAGGTGATACAATGTCTCCCAAACTGGTCCCTCTAGCCCTAGGATCTCCAAGAACGGCACTCCAATTTAAGATTATAAGATGATGTGCTCCTAATGGCCTTTTAATTATTAGATTTCTGGCCATCAAAACTTCACAATCTTTACATATCTATATTAATTTTAATTCGCATGTCGTCAGCTGACTATTCGCTAAGATCACGGTGGAAATAAAAATAATTTTGCCATTAATTAAAACTACATATTTAAATAATTTATCAAACATGACTGCCGTGTTATAAATTTTTTTGAAAATTAATTATGTTTAAATGGGGAAG
The DNA here is from genome assembly GCA_034190945.1 of Octodonta nipae. Taxonomy (NCBI): domain Eukaryota; kingdom Metazoa; phylum Arthropoda; class Insecta; order Coleoptera; family Chrysomelidae; genus Octodonta; species Octodonta nipae. Next base: position 84,412,780 of record CM067222.1, on the reverse strand, counting down.
TACTCCTAGAAGTGCCGGAGATAAGAAAAAAAATGTGAGAAACTCTTCCTGTGAATGTTCAATAGCTTTGATACCCTGTTTATATTCCTAATCGTCCAGCTTCTGCAAATACCTATTAACCAAGGACTCTTCCTCTTCAGTGTTAGCATTTGCCACTCATCTTTTTTTTTAATTTTGAAAACAAAAAATCCGAAAGGTGCAATTTAATTGGTAGCGAGCTTTCTTTTGAACCGATTCTCCCCTTTCAATCCATCTCATCTGGGGCATATTGACCGGAAATTTGGACATACTAAATTATGCGCTAAATGGATGCCGCAATTGCCTACTCGCAATTCACAATGTAAAAAAAAGCATTATGAGGATATTTCAGTCCACTGTTTGACGAAATTTAATTACAATAAAGTCTTTTTTGGATGCATACCATGTTAGTTCCCACGTTCATTGTTGTTGTTCATTTTGTTAGGTTTCTTCGACATTTCTGGAGTTGTCACTATGCTACGTTTAATGCTGCCATCCTAATATTTTAATTTGAATATTGTAATAAAAGATCTGACTCCTCAACAGTATTGTATGACATGACCGATTTTTTCCTTGTTTACAAACTTCAGTGTAAGCAGGGCACCTACTTCTGGGACCTCCGTCGGCTTCTAAGCTGTATTATAGCTAAATATTCAACTATTGTTCAAACTTCTTGACAAAAATACAATCGGCACGTCGTTTGTATATACCAAATCCATTATTATTATTACGAATTTACAAACTTTTTTTCGATCCTGTCTTCAAATTTACCTCTCTGTGTTTAGAAGAAAAGCCTAATTGTTCTTTTCCTTTGTGAATATAATTGTCGGATTGCTTTACACTCATTGTGCATCGTAAATATTTATATATGAAACAAAACCTCACTCAAACTCGTATTTTAGATAACACCAACTGAGTTTGCACTATAATTGCAACATCATTGTCGAATTTGTGATTAATTGGCACATTTATTGATTACGTACGAAAATTGTGGATTTTTATTTAGTGACTGCTAGAGGGTATCAAATAATTTTTGATTATATCATCGTTGATCGTACAATAGATTTCAGGACTTAAAACCTGCAACAATTTATGTATGTTAAACAAATTGCAATTTACACAGAAATATATTTGAAAATATATGATAACAACATTTACAATGAATCACATAAAAGTACTGTTTCATAAAATTTATAAAATAATTGAAGAGTGGAACTGCTAATATGTATATAATCAAGAAACATTATATTTTCCAACTTAAAATTCTATTTCTCATCTTAAAAACCGTTCACATTTTTTAGAAAGATTATCCCATATACAGTACAAAAATACACAGGCTTACACGAGTTATTAAACTAGATAAATACCTAACAAGGAAAAATTTATCCAATTTTCATTTGAAATTAAAATTGCAAATTCTCTTTTTTAGACAAAATAAAGATTACATTCGAAACGAAAATGAGTTTTAAGCCTTAGCATCCAAACACAGTGAAAAGATCTATTTTTATTTTTGATTTACACAATATTTGTAGCTTGACTTTTTGGCAATGGCAATTGATTGATTAATTGATTTTGAAGTTTCTATAAAAAGGCAACTAATGTTCCGGGCAGTCTCCACAAACAGCTCCTAGATACACCTTGATTTTCGTTACTTAACTTATCTGTATTTTTCAGAACCATTGTGAGGAGTGAAAATCCCAAATGAACATTCAAAATAACTATTTGTCTCCTCAATCATTTAGAAACTACTTAAAATCAGTAAAATTGAAAGCAAAACCAAAAAACACAACTCACTACTAAGAACATTCATTTGTAAAAATTCCTTTAAATGTAATAAATTTTATATTGGAAAAACTTCTAGAGCTCTAAATAAACGAATAATTGATCACAGCAATTACGTCAGTAAAATTCGTAAAGAAAACATGAACATGTTTTTACATATAATTCAATTGTATTACATAAAATGGAAACTAAAAGAGTCTGTATTACTTCTGTTACATCGAAGCTATTTTAGATCTTTTACTTCCTAAAATTCATTAGTTCCTGGATACCGATAATTTAATATGAAATTAGTAATGGTTATGCCCTTTTGAACAACCCAAAATCGAGATAGTTGTTAAGGTCATTTCATAGGTTTTGCTTGTGACTAAAGTCTTCTTTGATCGTATGTTTAACAAATGAAGACTTCGGTGCAAAAACCAGGTAAGTCACAATTCCGAAAAAGTTAGGAAATTAAAAAAACTTATTATTTCACCTGAAAATGTTAGGACAGAAATAGTTATTTTCAAGGATGTTACAAGGTAAATGACAAGTGCAATAATAGGATATTATCTAGAAAATTCAGTACAAAACCATATGAAAAATTTGTTGGAAAATTTGGACTTACCTGGTTTTAAAATTTTAAAATGATGCAAAACTAACTACCTAAATAGGTTTATTAAAAAATAATAATCCAAGAAAAATATAATATAAACGAAACTTAAGTGACTGTTTTACATAAATGAAGAATCCGAGTCATAAACATTTTGAACAACTGTATTGTTAACTTCTTCTACATCATTTTGTTAGGATTCCCCGACATTAGCAGTTTTTTCTCCTTCAGGGGCAAAGAATACAGTGGTATCATCCGTGAACTTGGAAAATCCAACAATACACCTTAAACGGGGCAGGAAGTGCGTTTTCCCCCATTTTTTCCTCAGGAGGATTGTCCCTATTGTTCTTTTTTCATCACTCGGTATATATTCATTTCCTGCTGATTTCAATAGTTTCTCTATTCTATTTGATGGTATTTTTGCGCCTAAAATGTCTTATACGCTGCTAGCAAACCTTCCTCGCCGTTAGTAAATTGAACACTAAACATCTAAAATACATGTCGTCAACGTTATCCGATGACAATTTGATCTAAAGCAGACAAATCCCCACTTCGCAAAACAGTTCCGTGCAAAAAGCAGGTATCTCCTGGATTTACCTGATTTTTTCCTGTCAATACTTGACCAGTCAAGTGAAAATCACTCCAATTTTACACTTAAATCTTTGTACTTACCTAATTTTAACACGCAAAGACCTCCAATTATCTGAAGAAACAGAATTTACGTAAAAGTAAATTTTGGTTAAAATTGGATTACTGGTTTTTGCACGGAAGTCTTCAAATGCTTCTTATAAGAAGTCGCCTCTATGAGCGTCAGATAAAATTCTGACGATATTCTTTTGGATTCTTCAAACTTACCATTTATACCATCTTTAGAATTATTGTGCAATCTTATATATCTAAAAAATCTAGGCGCTCTCTAGTATAGTCATTCTGAAATTGTCAAACTTATCAATTATTGTAAATTTACATTTTGCTATAATTTCCAATGATAACGGGGCCTGACCTTCACGAAACGTTAGGTACTATTAGGTAGATATAGGTAAACTGTAAGATGTCATGGCATTCATTCATAAAACAAAAAATATATATCTTAAACCATGCACGGTCTAATATGATGTCATTATACAATTCCAGAATATTTTTATTCCACAGAAAGAAAAACATATTGCAACACCTTACTGTAAATATCTGTTTGTCCTTGATTGGCTAATAAATCAGGTCTTAAAAATGTTTTTTAATATTAGATATGTATTGTATTAGCGGAATTAATATATTGATAAAGTTTCTCTTGGAAGTTTTTCGACGATTATTTCTTTTTGCTCATTATCCATTAGACTTGATGTTATTTATTGTATTGACACTTCCTTAATATCCTAAGATTTAGTATTTATTAAATACGTCTATCAATTATCACTTTCTCAAGACTTACCACAGCGATTTGTAAGCTTCAAAGCATTATTTCATTTTTCTATTATCACAAAATCATGGTCGCATAACTACAACTGTGTTGCACATATTAAGTCCTTTTTACACACCAAATAAAAAACAATATCCTGAACTGATGTTGTCGTAAAGACAGGCGCCGGATAGGGCCTTTACTTGAAACGACTTACGAGAATATCAGAAGTGACATCTCTTGACATAATTCCGAAGGTTTAAAATTTCCTTTCTGAGACATAAAGTTTCTTATACCAATAAATCAAAAAATAGCACTTACCCTCATTGACACTTCCAGGCGTCGAGTGGTAGTTGATTGAGGTTTTTCTGACGTTTCAATAATGGTAATCGTTCATTTCTCAATTTATCATAGGTGATATACTATATGTATATAAAGTCACGCCCTGAGATTTTCAGCTACTCACTAGCTGGAGTTCTACACTATTACCTTAGTCTTTTATATCATGTATTGTTATAAAACTCAGCTCTCCATTACAGAGATCTAGAGTCTGCTAGATTAACGGTGTATTGGGTCTAAATCGCTCGTTCTTTCCGTTTTTTTGGTATGTTAGAGCAGGCTTTCTTCGAGAATTAATCAATCAGAAATCTCGCTAAGGTGGCTTATCCTAATTGTCTATGGTTGCAACCCCCAGTGTAGCATAACTGATGGCAGGCATCACTCAAAAACAACATATTGTCTTGCGTACGAAGGCTTTTACAATCGCGACAGCTGATGTCAAGAAGGCATCACCAATCCACTTTAGAACTGTATGTTTTTGCTAAGAATCGCAACAGAATTTGCCTTATTTATAACAGTCACAAATGTTTTGCATTTGAAACATAAAATTATAAGGCTCAAAGCTAACTTGCAGAAAACGGTCATCTTTTTTAGACATTTTTCTTTTTAAAGCATTCTTCCTAAAAATAAAATAGCTTGTATGTAGCATTTTGTTTCAAGACAGTGTTTTAAGACAAAAGCAACAAGCAAATTTCTGAGTTCAAAATTTCTCTTGAGAAATATTGATTTTTCAACAAAACATGTTTTTTCAACGTACGTTTAGGTAATTGTTCACTGATTTCATTCAAATTTTCTATAAAGATTTTTGTCTAGTGCTTCAACCCCTAGGCGGTTTTTTGTATGTTAAATAAAGAACTGCTTTAATGTAATTTCAAAATTGGGTTTTTTGAACTACTCCCATAAAAAATTTAGAAACAACCTTTAAATCAAGCATCAAGCACTGCAACAGTCCAAATAAATTGAGATTTTTAAATGGGAGCTTATTTTTTGTAAATATTTCGCAAACGATTGATATTTAAGGAATTGTTAGTTTAAAAAAAATATTAAAAGTTTTAGATTTATTTACAACATATATTTAATCATTGGACTTTTAACCTTAATTTGTCAATAAGTTTTACAGCTTGCATATTTTTTCTGAATCAGTACGACAATAATAAAATTGTCTTCTTAGATTTGTTTACATGCTTGGTTACTTCATTTATTAGTTACATCAGATATACGGATGTTGCAAAAGATTATTTGATAATTTGTCGAAAAAAAAATACAAAAAGTTTTTGAGGTTAATTGTTGATATGATGCAATGCTATTTACATGACAAAAACTTTTTAGCTTTCTGTATTTTCTGTAAAACCTTGAATCATTTACAGAAGTAAAGGCTTTGTCGCTTGTCTCAAAAAGTGCAATAATTTTGTTAGTACATCCACTTCAAAAAAAATGCAAAATGAATGTCTCAAATATACCATTCTTTCCTTTTCTTTTATTTTGGAACAAAGGAAAGGTTTATATTTATGGGTTTTATTTATTTTACCACACGTGAGATAACTCCTGTATATTTCAAAACTTCACGTTTAAGGGTCTAAATCAGACCTCTGCATGGTGATTGCGACAAGGAAAAAATTAAGACGGCAGTTATATGAAAGTGTACAATTTGAAGTTAAAAATTTGTACAATTTCATTCAACTGCCATTGCCAACCTTTTAATTTTTCTTTGTCTTAAGTAGGTACTATTGAGGACGGCAACAGATTTAAATAATTTTAATTTTTTCTAAGTGTGTATCTTAAAAATTCCATAAACTTGGAGGAAAATTTTTACCCCGATATTACTGCCTATAACTACTTTATACAAAAACTGTATCCTATTCAACATGTTTTCGTGTTTAACTGACAATAATGAACCAAAAATTGAAAATTTTCCTTTACAGACAAATCAATTAGACTGCGAACATTCTGAACTCGAGTAATTTTTGTAAGGCTATGTAAAATCGAAAGTTGGCAAATTTGATGGATAAGGTTTGCTTTACAAAGTGTTAACCCTAACATGCTTGTAAATGTTAGTCATTTACATCATTGCAAAGTGGTTTACATGCCACTTTTAGAATTCTTTTTTATTTAGATAATATATCATTTTCGTTTCTTATATAATAACGACTACAATAAATTGATATTGGGGTTTGTTGGTAGACGCCAGTTGCCAATAATTCTAACGGTTTCAAAAATGATCCGCGAATCGAATGTTGGCACAGTCAACTGTCAAGATCGCTGATTCGTGAATAATTTTTCAAAGTTTGGAATTATTGGCAACTGAGCTCTAGAAAAAAAACTACTCAATCAATATTTTCATCAGTTTCGATATAAAAAACTAAATATCAGAATAAATAACTAAAACTTACCACGATATTTCTAGCAAGATGAAATTTATTTGAAAATTAAAATTTATAAGTATTTCTTATAACACAGTATATTTCTTATAACAAGTAATAATTACTTTTGACATACTTAAATATTAAGAAAAACACAATTTTGATACTATCTCTATAAGGCGAGAATACACATCCGATATAGAATATTTAAATTCTTTAAATTTATTAAGTCTTCAGTAAAAGTGACCTTTTCTGAATAACAAAAGAAGTTCTTCTCTGTGATATTGCACATATTTAATTTATTATTTTGCCAAAAGGCTAGTTTTTTCTTGATTCGTAACAATGCTTATTAAACTACTAGACAACAAAAATCTGGTGCGATCACATTTTCTGCTTAAAAGAAAGCAAACCTGGTCATGATAATTAATACAATAATTGTTGATGGTTGAAGTCTTGTATGGAGTTACAACTTTTCAGCAAATTCCAAAAATATTATCTCGCCGTCTTTATAAAACGTCACGCTATAACTTGGCATTTAGTATTTATTTATTGGGCGTGTTCACACGTGTTGAGATACTAATCTTTGCTTCAGTATATGCTTATTTTTATTTATTTTTTTACGATTATAATATTAATATTATAATCAGCAAATCTTAAAATTTTTATCACCAATAACCTTTCGATATAAAAAAATAAATAAATCAAGAAATCATTTGAACGTTGAACATTTAATCTTACAAGTGCATCCTTATTTTAACAAAACGTTTAACAATCTTTTTTGCAATCATTTATTCTTTTATCTTCGGCTGCTTTCATTTCTTGATATGCTTGATATAATTCTGGCTGGGGGGGAAATTCGGCTTTGTACGTCCAAAACTAAATAGAAATATAAAACTTTAGTGAAAAAAAAAATATATTAAGTTTATTGATCCTGTAGAAAAACCGTCTAGTCGTAGAGAGTAGAAAATATAATTCTAGACAATACAAATACTTCATTAATTTATTGTACAAAATATGTTCTCCCTTTAAGCTATCTAGATATTTAACATTAAATGTATTTTTATATATTTCTAGTGCAAGTTGTACTTTAACTAATACTGTACTTAGTGTTTTAAGAATTATAAAAACCTTAGTTGTAGTGTGTTATTTATTTCAATAGTAGACAAAACTTGGTTATTGTGTAAGGAACTCATTAAACTTTAGAAAAATATATGTTCGTTTTAAAGGCAATACGTACGCACATTTTTTTCTAACGTTTAATTAATCTAAAAACAAATTTACGACAAACGTTAAATATAAATTTTACGATATTGGACAAGTGTTCTTTTCTTACCAATATTTAAACATAGGCCAATGAATATGTAACTTTAAATTAAAAGCATTCGTATAACATTTTACTGCTTAAACTTGGGCGATCCTCTCATCTTTAGTTTTTAAAAAATCCGTTTCATTGTATTATTTAAACAATAAGGGGGAGTAAATAGTTTTTCTGAAATCTTGGCATAATTTTGGGTCTAGCAGAAGAATTATGTAGAAAGGATTTGTACGCATTAAAATTATCTACAAATTGTAGTTATTAAATTAAATCGGTTAACATACCAATAGTTATTGCAAAAATCGTGAAACGTTAGTGTTTTTAGTTCTTGTTATAATTTCGCAAATTGTCATTTAAGATTCGCCAAACCATCTTAATAACATAAGTTCTCCAGAGTTTAAAAAAAGGCTTCAAAATATTAGCGATGTAAGTGCAGTAGGGTTTGTTTGTTTCCCAGCTAAGGAGAACTACAACTTTGACTTTTTGGCAATTTGCAGTTATTAATAAAATAGTTTACTAGCATGTATTTTAAAATTTAATTGTTTTATCTGAGTAAATTAACAATCAAATTTTTCAGAAGTCATTTAAAGTTGTCAGTTATTAACTTTTTGGCTCTTCTTTATTATATAAACAAATGGATTATTATTGTTATTTTTAATTTGATATGAGATTTTGTTGAAATTCAGCCATCAATACACATAAGACAATTAATACTTTACATTGTGGTTTATTAAAAGTCCATCATCAGAGCAGTACAAAAAATGTAAAAGCCTGACTAACAATTATCTTAACAAGGAAGGTAGATCAAAAATATGAATGTAAAAAATGGCTTCTATACAAAATTAACAATCATCACATCTAATATAGTGAAATACAATTTTCCAAATTTATTTGTTAAAATCACAATTCCACCATTTGTCTATAATAAAAAGAGAGATAAAATTTATGATTTTTAACATTTTTTGAAAAAATCTGTCCTGTTCTAATTTTTACAGATTATTAATTTTAAAATGTGGTTTAATAAACCTTTTTTTATTAATAAGTTTACATGAGCTTAAAGTTGATGTTTTTTCCTTTTGAGGATAAATAAATCGGATTTGACCAAAAGTATTGCACTAACAGCTCCCATCTTTGGCACACTTTTTGAACTTTGGAAAACACCATCATTAAGATAGATCTATCTTAAATGAATTTTGTAAAATGCATACCATCAATAAAAAGGCCCCCATTTTTCAATTTTTTTCCAATATATTTGTTTTTGTCGATTTTAATTAACCCCTATAAATCATTATGTTCCATAGTTTGGCAAAATCGCAAACTATTTTTCAAAATATAATAGTGAGGCAAGTTTTTTAAAACTAAAAATGAGAGCCCGTTGTTATCATTGCTGGCATCAAATTACGCATAAAAATTTCAACATTCTCAACATATTCACTGGTCAAGCAATTAGATAGACTAGCACTTCTTGGGGAATGAACATTAATACGAACCTGTTGGATTTTGTAGATGTTAATTATTTTAGATTTATATTTATCTTCTTTGGATTATTTGGATAAACGAAATTGTAACACTTCCCGTTGTTGCTTAAACGCACATTTTATTTATATATAATTTACCTTTTTTAATTCTTCGTTATCTTGTAGATATATAACTTTACTGTGTGCAACCTTTTTTAACAATATTTGTTTTACCAGTAACTCCGCACATAGAGATAACATTGGGACTTGGAAAACAATAAGTTTATTCACTTCTGCACCTTCTTTGTAGTTGAAAAATAAACATTGTCTTCCTGTCTGTTCTAAATTATATCTGGGTTGTTTTATTCTAACTGGATGCGCACTTTTACTCAAGGTGTGATGACAAGGTTTACCACTATTGTGATGGAAACTGTAAGTAATTTAGTTATTGATTATTTTTCTTTTATCCGTGCCATTGCAAATAATTTTTAAAAACTGTTAAATGTTCCAGTAGCATAATTTAAGCTTTTTTCAACGTAAACCGACATTTTGTTTTAGAAAAATATTTACAGACAATTTACGCGAAAAAAATCAGTTGTAGGGAATTAAAAATTTTACAAAATTGGATATCATGTGTTCGATCCTGGTTCGATTCAACTGTTCATTAATTAATAATTGGAAAAAAAATATACATATTATGTATTATTTTCGTTTGATGATAAAACTTTTAAAATATAAAAGAATAAAAACAAATTCTTTATTATTTATTCTGACTGTGATATGCTTATAAAATAGACTAAATCTGTAAGATATAAAAAATATACTGAAGCCCATTTTTTTAAATCTCGTAAATGGTGTCAAGTCTCAATTATTAACAAACTATTTTGAGATTTTGTGCATAATTGTAAAAGGAAAGCTGTTTGTGAAGACTTTATGGCCACTACTCCAAGAGTTTATTGCAATGTTATCAATTGTTACAATATATTAGTTTTTAATCATAGAAAAAAAGAAAATAAATAGAAATTATTTTTTTATTAGTATTAATTATTATTACTCCTTTAATTTTATGAATATTAAAATTATTTTATTATTTTTAGATGTTATTGCCATTTGTTTAAATAAATGTCTACAGCACAATGATGTTTCTGAAAAAAAAATCCTATTTGGATTCTTAGAAAATGTTTATTTTTTAATTTCTATAAAATTATAGGTGTTATTTTACATTTTTTACTATTTGTATTAAATATTTTACATTTAAAGATAGAAACACATTCTGTGATTGCTTAAATAAGTTGTTGATAAATAAATTAATATTATTGCCAGGTTGTAAAGATTTACACAGCAAAAAAATCATTAAAATAATTTTAAGAATTTTGTTTGATAAGATTGTTTTACTCAAAAGGCAAAAGAATATGAAAAATATTTTCTTAGTCTATTTATTTATAAAATTACTTTAAATAAAAAAACGCCCACAAGTTTAGGTTATAGTATTATAATAGTATATTTCATAATATATCTCAACACTAGTAATAATATTAATAAAAAAAATACAACGTTCCCTATTATTTTTTTAGTTTTTTGTTAGCATCCATAATTAGTAACTAATATATTATAACTATTAAAAACATCGCCAAGTGATAATCTCATAAAGTGTAGTCATGAAATTGTCGGCATTTTTAAATTAGTATTATTTAATATTAATACAAATAGAATTTTTTGGAGTTTGGACATTTTCTGTCGTCTTTTATATTTGTTAAATTTTAATTGTTTCCGACTAATTTGCATAAAAGGAACTTAATTTTTTAAACCTCAGTGTGTTGATAAATTTTGCAAATTTTTCTAAAATCCTTCTCATATTTTTAGTAACAGTAGCAAGAATAAACATCATATTGAAATTGCAACGAAATTACTGCCACATCTAGTTTTGTAGTTTTTTGTGTTCTCCACAGCTGATAATTCCTCGTCAATTAGCCCAAAAAGTTTTTCAATTTAATTTTTATTTATTTTCATCAATTTTTTTGATTGAACGGAAAAGTAAATATTCTTGTATACCATATACGTTCCCCGCATCAGTTCTTAGAAATGAATACCATAATTTTTTATGGATTTTATATAAAATTTTTTTCCACAGTCTCAAAAAAATTGCAAACTTTCTCCTATAAATTTTTAAAAAAGGCTGCACACACATATTAAATGATATTACCTTGGATATTGCTGTATTTTTTTAACTTTCAAAAGGTACTAAACTAGTGTACTGTCACAGTCTGTTTCAGCTACGAGTTGATTTTTTTTCTCTTCGACTGAAATGAATCATTTTAAAATTGCGAACATCAAATGATGATAAAATATCAAAACACGTTGATCAATGCGTTGGTCAATTATAGAACAGAACATTTCTGAACTTTGTTATTAACTGGAAATACGTGTTCGAAACGGAAGCAATTATTCGAAGCCCATAAATTTATTTTTTGATTAAATCAACATTTTTGTCGAGAAGCAGTGCATTAGCATTCACGGTATGGTTGTATTTCAGTTTTTCTGCCATGTTCTAATGTTATAATCGATTTTGTGCTTATTCCATGCAGTTGGTATGCTATTATTACATTATTAAATCTATTAGCTTGTCACTTAAACGTCAAGTGTCAGTTTTGTACGCTCTACCTGTTAACCAAGTCATTGGTCGACGAACTCTATCTCCATTTAGTTACTTATAATAATTATAACATTGATTTTTTTTTTATTTTCCTGTCTTCTGCACTTGCGTGCTCTCATTTAAAGATATAGTAAATACTGTCATTGCAATGTGTCGTTTGTCACTTAATGTGATCCCTTTGGTATCAAGACCCAAAACGTTTTACCTATTTACCTCTGAATTTTAAGTTTAATGAATGTCTATAATCCCCATAATGACATGCTGGCAAATCCAGTGATTTCACACAAAAAATTTACTTTTTAGAAACAGCTGCAAGCAGCATTGACAGTCCATATGAGAGAGAGACAACCAAAGGTCGCTTCTATGTCTTTTCCTACGACTTTACCCGGATGTCATAGAGGTAATACTTAGATAGATTCCGTGAGATATGTACAAGTGGAATCGTAGCGCTAGGTGAGAGAGAAAAGAAGCCGGGTGGTCGTATCTGTCTCTCTAATGTGGGTTAAGTATCTGTCTCTCTAATGTGGGTTATGTATCTGTCTCTCTAATGTGGGTTATACACTTGACTGATTCATTCAGCACCAATCAAAAGAGAGTTTGGACAGAGGTGGATGCGTCCACTCGGTTATCTTTCTCCCTCACATCGCGTTACGTTTTTCTTTGAGGCCTAACATACTCTATGGTCTCTATATTAAGTATTACCTCTATGCCCAATATACGCATCCGCAATAACCAATTGACATCTATTTAGATTTATTGCCTTTATTGTCTGGGACATGATTTAGTACTTTTCCAGGCCGCTACTAGCAATTTTCCTCATATTCTCGTTGAAATGATCCAATTTATTATATTTTCTTCTTTTTACTATTGGTCTTAGAAGCCATGTTAATTTCCTTTTGTTAAGGTATGTTTCCCCTTTCACAGGTAAAAATGTTGCTACGTTATCAACGTTTACATAGAGTCCAGGATGTTTACATGCAGGCCAGGATATGACGGTAAAAATAGTGTAGAACCTCCCATCACCCGGGTAGAATTTTTTTTATGCAAATTAATAGTGGATAGAAAAATGAATTTTAAGCAAAAAATATTGTATAAAGTTTTTCCATAAAATTAATACTTTTCTAGTGTCAAATTTTCAATGAAGAACCCCACATTTTCTCGTGAATAACTCGTAAAGCAAAATTGTAGTTTGTAAAAAAGAACAGATTTTGTTTTGATGCTATACACTTAATACATACCGGCTTATATAACTTGTTGAAAGTTGGTTCTTGTTCGTCAAATGCTAAAATTGAAGGTTTTCAACGTTAAAAGAAGGTGTAAAATCTTTTTTAGAGTACCTTCATATATTTTTTTTAAAGTCTAGCATAAAATTAAGAGAGTTAGGATGAAAGTAAAGTCGATAAGTAAATGTTTTTTACCCACGAGGTTTTAAGCTAGCAAGTCCAACAAAAAACATTTTGTAGGAAATTTCAAGAGCTACAAGAACCTTTCGATTTAAAAATAAGTTTGGAGTTAAAAAGGCTCGATCTGAATACTGCTCGCGCGTAAATGCAAACATTAAACAGCCATATCAGCGTTCTATTTTGACCTTTAGAAATTAAAAACATTTACAGTTTAGTATTATACAAATTTTACCCATCGCCAGTAGTTTTCAAGTGAGGAAAGGTATATTTTTGCGAAATCCTAAAATTTATACTTTCACTTTTGGCTCAATTTTTTTCAAAAATGCACATTCTAAACGATTATTTTTTATTGGGGTCGTAATGACGGTTCGTTTTCACTGCTGTTTTGCGGAAAAAATAGGTAAGTAGGTAGGTTATTTTCATCATAACTGGCTTAATGTTTGCTGTAGAGCCAACCTTTAACAAACAATAGCTCGGTATATATTGAGTATACAGCAAAAAAGCATCCTCTTTGTTTTTTTTTAATAAGCTACAAATTTGCTTCATATAGTTTTTTTGGGATAAAATGCTAACTTTTCGAGTTATTCGCGAGAAGCCGTTTAAAAACATGGATTTTTCCGACGAAAAATTCACACTGTCAATCGCGAGTAACTCGAAAAGTATTAATAACGCAGAAAAACTTTTGTTGATTAACAGTCATTTTTCTAGCGCTTCCAGAATAGTTTGTTAAAATTTCCACCCCCAGATGGAGTGGCAATCACCGCAAGGTAAATGTCTATGGGCATAGGACAGCTATGCTCCACTTACTTCTTAGAATTTCAGGCAAACCTATGCATATAAAAAATCTGAGGCAAAAACCGTCATATCCGGGCTATACCAAAGAGAACTTGTTCTTACTGATTTCAAACGAAAAAAAACCTACAAAATAATAGCCTGTTCATGATAAAAATTATCAAACTCCTCAAAGTATTCACAACCGAAGCCTCCAAGTTTTTGTAGTTGGCAAAGCCTTTCCTCCGAAGGTGCTATATCTGAACTTCATCTCATTAATTTTGGTGAAGCAAAACCATATTTTTCTTTTGTTTTGGATATAAAACACTGTCGCCGATTTTTGTTGTTTTTTTGTTCAAAATCTGACTCGTTTAGATGAAACTGTCTTCGTCTTTTTTCACCCTATTCACCCTTTACACTCCATTGTTTTGACTGTTCTCCAGTATCGACTAATGGACTCATCTTCAATCATATTTTATTATACATTGGGAATGTGCAAAGCTCCTACAAACTTGCCTGAGTTAAGCTTGGATCTCATTATTTTCTTATTCAAATGGGAATAATCTCTTATCCAGGCAGACCCTTCATAAAATCTTGCAATATTTTTATGAAAGATTTGAAAAAAGTACTTTCTGTCGTTGCATTGAAATAAATAAATAGAAATAATAGCAAATCCTATCTTAACTCGATGTCGTTATCTGTGTAGTTTCTTAATTAAGGAGTAATTATATCAGCGAGGATGTTTCGCAGCTTGTTTAACAAATTTTAAATTCAATATTTATTCCACAAATATCTGGAAACTGGTAGCTTAGCGACAAGCTTGCTGTATCTCAGGAAATTATCACTGACGCGTTACAGAGCAATTAGTGATGAATAGCTTTGTGTGCATGGCCTCATTATAATACACGTGCATCGACTAATTATAAACTGATTGATGGTTTTAATTGGTAATGCGTTTCTTCTGAGGGTCTATATGAAGACAAAGTGTACGTCGATCTACAGTGTCTCCATTTTCGACAGAGAATGTGTAAAATATTGACGCCTCAATTTTTAACCAATATGGGTATACAGAAATTACTAAAACCTTTGTTGGTAAAATCTACTGAATTGAAGTTTGGTGGTCATTGTTGTTAAGCTGAGAATACTTAGAGTCTAAATTTAAAAAATGCGATGGTTCTATTATGTCCTCTGTTCATTTATTTTAAGTAAATAGGAACGCAACTGAGCTGACACTTGAATTCATTAAGAAGTAATGAATTCCTGAATTTGAAAACAGATTTTCTTACTTAAGAAGTTGCATATCTCCCACAACACGTGCCTTTTTAGTCTATTACAAGATATTAAACTTCCTGATAAAAATTGTTCAGAACACTAAGAGAGCTATACATTTTTTAAGGATTCTTTGTGTAAAAAATCTACATCTTTTGATTTAGATAAACTTTCAACAAAAATCTATTCGTTGTTTCTTTCCGTTGTTTTCTAATTTTCTATTTAAAACTTTTGATGATCAAATATATAAATTACTGAGTTGAACAGATACAAGCATTGTCCTAGAAGTACACAACCTAACAAAGAAAACAAAAATTTTAATACAGCATAGTTATTTCTTTACATAATTGTGTTTTGTTAGGAATTGTAGCATCGCTATGCACTTTTGGGAATAATCTGCTTTCAGTGGCAATTAAGCCAAAGGACAAATATTATCTACTATTCCTTTTACTTGGATACACTTTTCTAACGCTGTTCAATAAGTTCTAATCCCACTTTGAAGTGAAAATCGTCAAGCCCTACTGTTAACCAAAATATTTTTTGACCGAGTTAAGAGAGGTCGGAAAAACATAAAGCGAAGGAAATAACATCGGCTAATATTGAACCAGAAGGAAGCCTTCATGAACGCCCTATGCTTCACCTAGGACTGAGAGAAAATCATAAAAGACATTTTTTAAGTTTAGAATAAGAACATAATCTGAGAAGACTGATTCTGCCGAGAGGGATGGGTGAGGAAGAAATACGCATGGATGTGTATACTGTACTATACACTACACAATATTTTCATTTTCCACCAAATGTGTCTTGATAATGTACCCTTTCTGAAGACAATCACTGACAATTGCCCAAACGCATCGCAAAAATTGTCGTCATGGCCTTGGGTGCTGACAGAACTGCTTTCACATTCTTTAGAGCTGATTTCTTCTTTTCCGTACATTCATGTCATTCATAAACTCGGCGTTATTATAATGAAACCTTGCCCAACATTCGATTGACACATCCTCACGGCGCTGTATTTGTGCCATTGATAGTAACCGCGGCACCCATCTAGCGCACTGCGTTTGGTCACTATACTATGTCTGCTAGCTCACTCATTTCCATTTTATGGTCAAATACCATATTGTGATTTTATTTACCAATTTTAAATATTTTACTGTTGTAAACAATAGTTACATCTTGTCAGGTTGTGTATTTCTTGAACCATAATCGTAGATAAAAAACCAACTGCTATTTCGAAACAGTATATTATCAAACGAGGGAACATAAGTAAATAAAGAGGCAAAGTTATTTGAATAAATTTCGGTAAGACTGAAAATTGTTGCTGAAATAATATATAATAAATCTAAAAGATTCTTTTGAGACAATTTGCTTGAGGTCACTTCATCTTTTCGAGATTTTCAATCCATTGAATGCAAGACAATATATTGTTTCTAGTCGAGAACCTTCATATGTTACACTCCCCTCAACTAATTGAAATCTCGAGTAATTGTTTATGTATTTAGTACATATAACTGAGACTCCCAGATGTCGAAATTCATTTCGCGATAAAACATCAAATTTGCTGCATATTTGATCAAGTAAAGAAATTCTCAATGAATTTCAGAGCTTTTCAATAATGTAAAAAGTTTTTAAAAGATGAAAAATATCCATTGTACTGGGCGATAAAGTTTTTTGTATGGAATTTAGACCGGTCTTATATTTACTTATGTTGTTTCGTCTGAAAATAACATGACCCTTTGTCGAAACCACAGTCACGTTTTTATGGTTCTGTTCAACTTACTGATGGAAACAAAAGTTAGTTAATTTAAAGTTTTTTTTGAGATACCGCTATTTCTGTCATGTATAACATCTCACGACCACATTTACGAGACACTCCTGTTAATGGCGAAAAGACCTCTATAAGGAAATCCACTTTATTTTATGATGGCTCACATTTATTAAGGTAATGCACTAGCCCTACAGTTGATACACGTAATCACTGACAATGGATAGAGGTTAGTTATAGCCTAGTTCACAAGTTCTAAAATTAAAAAAAAAGATGTCTGATTTCTGTTAATAATAATTTTAAATATATTATTTAGACTATTGCAGAAACAATAACCTGTGAAACAAAATTCCATAAAAAGGGCCACTTGGACACATTTTTTTATAATTTTAGTTTATAATAATAATTATGTAACAGAAAATACTAAAATTATTTTTACTTTTGGCAACTTTATGGCAACTATAATTTATTAAATTATGATTTATTATGAATTAATGTTGTTTCTATAATTGCGACAATTAATAATGTAAGAAAATACTACTTGATTATTTTTGTTTTAAATTTTTAGAGCTATTTAGGTGATCTATAAAATGGATATCTGAACATTTATTTCTTATACAAATGTTTACATATAACTAAGCAACAGTTAAAAATCTCTTCACAAAAATCTCTTAAATCTTTCTATAAACAGTGACATAATAGTTTAAACGAAATATTTGGTGATAACTTGAATTAAATTGCCACCATAATTAGGTAAAAAAGACCACCAAAAATATAAAAAATGATTGTTTCCTATACAGTTGTTTTTGATTATTTATTTTAATCAGCAAATAAATTGTGAATAAAAAATACATAGAATCTCAAACTATTCCTATTAAGAACAACATTTTTCTTGAATGTTTTGTTTAAATAATTGAATGAAAACTAAAAATAATGTTTAACATTATTTGTTTAGAAATTTTGTTTACACAATTAATAATAATAAACTAAACATTGTTTTTGTTAGCTTCTATAATTCATAAATTATAACAAAACATCCCAATTCGGTTAACAATTATTATACTTAAAATATAAACGAAAACTCATAAATTTAAATTATATATTTTCACATTTAATTAAAGGTATTGATGATAATAATAGAAATAAAGTACTGGGATTTGGAAATATTTTGAATGTAATTTATCTATTGGATTTATATTTTTTTAAACAGTAATTATTTTCAAGTTTTTGATTAGAACTAAACTATTAAATCACATACATACAATTGTTTAAAGGCATCCACTCATATTTTTACTATCAGTTAGCAACTTGTGAAATAGACTAATTTTAAAGATGTCAAAGACATACAACTAATGCAATAAAATATTAAAGTCTATCTCAACAGAACATAATAACCCGTTTCTTTTAACACTAATCGCAATTAATAATAACTCATTGAAGCATAATATTGCATTGAAGTACAATTGCATTAAAAAAAGTTCATTGTCTATTGAATAAGGTTTTTCTGTTATTTAATAATTGCAAAATAATTGTTACATTAAATAGCTATTTATTACTGTGCAAATATTATCATAGAACTTACTCCGGCATAATTTCAGTACACTTTTTGTTGACAATACAACTGACGATTTGGATGAACAATTATGGAATATTTTATAATATTAAATACCAATACAGTTTGCAATTTGTCCATTAAATCATTGGTGTTATTAAAATTATATAATACAGTTGATTCGAAGTGTTTTTAATACAGTATCTACCTATATACATAATAAAGAAAATTTCAAACTATAAAAAAATTTATATTTCAATGTCTAAATACATTTAAATGTATTTATTTTAAATAAACAAGTGTAAAATATAAATTATATCAGGTGTAACATAAAATATAAAAATAATTAAAAAACCGAAAGTTTTAATTCTATAATAATATAGATGAATGTACCTATTTTTCATTTGTTTATTTGTAATGTAATAATTATTTAGAAGCTATTAACAACAGAAAACAGCACTTTCTCAATAACAACTTTAAGCTACAAAAAACACTTGTTTTACGTCGTTTAAGGTAGAGTTTAAACTTTAATTTGATATAAAATTGTATCTAATATTCACTAACCTCTATCCCTTGTTCATTCTGGATGTAGTGCATTATTTTGTGAGGTAAAAAACTGGGGCTACTTAATAGATTTCTTCGGTAGTATCCCTATATACAAAGCGATTTTTAAACCAGGAGGATAAACATAAGTCTACTGGACTAAGATCCGGCAAATACATGGACTGATGAACTGACAGAAACTTAATTGATGTAAATGGTAAATCACTTGATGTTCTGGTGCAAAGCCGGGTCGCATAAGCATAATCTTTCAAAGATTTCCCGGGAAAAATTTTGATAGTTCTTCTTGAGGGCGGTGGAGGGGCAGGGAAGTGGACAACAGAGTTAAAACGAAATGGGTTAACTACTCACTCTTTTGTTCATAAAGTTAGGGACTTGAACTATTGGTTGAAGTTGTGGACAGTGAATAAATGTTGTTTAACAAAGCAGTTGAATATCGCTTTTGTCTTTCCGGAATTTGACCTGAGTCAAATATTTTAAACAGTACGATCGAGTCTAAAATGCTCACTCGTAGCTGCCAATTTTTTATAAAATGGAAACTTAAGAGATATTTATTGCAATTTTCTAAGCCACCACTTTTTTAAATCACTAAGTATAATTGACTGATAAACTAATATATTTGCCTAAAATTTACGATAGTTCTCATATTTTGAAAATCAAATCTGAGTGAGAATACTTACAAAAAATATCTAATACATTGTAATTTACTTTTTGTTTTACTTTTTTTATTATTTTGCGCGTTGCTACCATATTTTTCAAATAATCTTAAAGAATCAAATTAACATGCAAAAGCAAAAGAAAAAAAAAATAGAAAATACATTATTGTGTCAAGTATTTTTTTAGGTATTAAACTCTTTGATTAAGTCCGAAATTTTCAGCGGTTTCAAAAATACTTTGACAAATTAAAGTAAAAACAATTGTTTTGTCATATTTTGTTTAGTTGAAAGTTTTACAAATTTAATTAAAAACGAACAAACCTTCATTGGCGACGTCAAAAAACCGCCGATATGAAACGAGAATCTTAGGCTCCAGTGAAGTGTCAATAAAATAAAATATATTTAAAATACTTGACTTGGCCAACTTCCGAAAAAAACCAAAACGATATACAATAATTTTTTTGTTGAAAAATTTAGTAATTTTTTTGTTGAAAAATTTAGTAATTTTTTTGTCAGTAATTCGTTTATCTTATTCTAACCAGTTTGTTAAGAAAGTGTCAGAAGATAAGCTATGGGGTTTCTGGACCAAAATATACATTCTCTTATGGAGCGGTTTCTACCATAAGCTACCGTTCTCTGTTCAAACACGCCAGATTCAAAACGGTCAGCATGGTAGTGAAATAAATAATTAAGAATATTTGTGGCTTCTTAAATTATTAACCTCGTCAACTCATATAATGGATAAATATCCTCTGAAGCCAACGACCCAAGTTCGATCTTCGACCGTTTTTTTCTAAAATAACTACCATACAAGTTTGGATCTGGCGCATATTGTATTTGTATTCATAAGATTTCTTTAAGTTTTAATTAAACTTTCAAAGGCGCCCTTAGATATATATATTCTAATTTTTTGTTTCTAGCTTTGAAATATTATTTTGGAAACTTTTAGTTTTGTGATTTTTCTCATTTTTTAATTAGTTGGTAATTCTGATTTGTTGATTTTTTATGTATAGTCTTTACAATTAGTCGCAGTTACTATAATTACTTGAAAATGTTCATATTTTGGATGTAAAACAAACTATTTAGAAATGCACAATTTTATAAAACTTCTTGAAAATCAACTCGTAGTTGGAACAGACTTATTTTAGGTAGACGTAGTTGTTCATCATGTTCATATTTACCACTTCTACTGACTGCATCACTAATACAGATTCGCCTTGCGTAGAAATGTTGCACGTTTTAGCGTTTACAAATCAAAAAAGACTCATGTCAAATTTTTTCCTTCAAGCCCAACAACGACGGTGAAGAGCGCAACCTGTCGGCGCGAGGTGGAGTTATTCCGAAGGCGAAAACTGCTTCGACGGAAACTGCTGATGGCGAAGTGTCGTGTAATCGCAATGACAAAGAAGGTAACAAGTCGAGACACGCCTGTAGTATAGAGTGTAGAAGAGGGTACTGATTCTAGAAATGGTTTTCTTTATTTATCTCAAATTATATTGATATAATTGTAAACAATAATAATTAGTTAGATTTTGTAGCAATATTGTGAATATGTTATGAAGAGCGACAAAAATTGTCGTTCTTTTGTTAATACACAGAACGAGTGACCAAAGTACCTACTCCAGACTCCATTAATACTAACATGCGTAATAGTTCTTCAAATACATTGACGAATTGAATAAGAAAATGTTTGTAAAACTGCTGTCAGATTTTCCCAAAATTCATGAATCAAAGTTAGCATTTCTGCATTTTTGTTCATATGAATAAGAAAGTGTTTATTCTAATAAAGAAGCATTTCTTTTTGAGGGATTGTTTCTTTTTGTCTAACTACAATTTTTTCTAATGAACTCTATGATTACTTTTATGTTTTTTGTGCAATAACACCACAATCGAAATAAAACGACGTATATTGAAGGAAAACCAAACGTTTCAAAGTCTATTCTGTATATTATATCAATAAATATAAAGCCATTGACAACGAAGTCAGAATAGATTTTGAAACGTTTGGTTTTCCTTCAATATACGTAGGTTTATTTGGATTGTGGTGTTATTGTCCAAAAAAACACAAAAGTAATCAAGAATATGCCAGAAACAACGTCTAGAAGACAATTAGGAACTGTATGATATTTATTCCCGTCAATGTTATATTGTAATGAAAGTGTATGGCTAGGGTCCTTCGAAATTAATTGAGAAGAATTGTTATCTATTAAGAGAAATATTGATGAAATTAGTATAAAGAAGAAAATAAAGCGAAACAAACGGTTTACGACAACCTCAGTCTTGGCAAAATCTTCTTAGTTATAAAACATTGTGTTATTTTTTAACAAATTGGCATGCCCACCGATGGTCCAAAACATCACCGCAAACACTAAGAACAGGGCTGTCATCTCACCCACTAGTATGATCCCAGAAGTCACCGACTTGTCAATAAAAACTAAATTTAAATAGCTTCGACTACCAACATCATACTCCACTTTTTCGGTTGTGAATAAATCGTTTACCACCGAGTAAGTGATTCAAGTTTAGAAACAGAGAGAGAGAGAGAGTTAAATCTGACAAATAGGGTGTGTAAGGAAGCAATTTGAAGTTTAACTAATTTTGTCGCATATGCTGTTGTTTTTCCTTGATTTCGTCACTCAATCGCTGCAATAAGTTCCTGTCTAAAGATCTAAAGATAGCTCAATAACTCCAGTGCAACCTAAGACTGATACCGTGTCCTGCCCTCGTTGGAGCCTATTCCCTTTTTAATCCAAGATTTTGACTAATTCTGGGTCTCAAGTGTGAAGTGTTGGGCAAATGTTTAACCCATGGTTATAAGTCAACTCAGCTTTATTGCTATGGCACTTCGTCTAACACTTAATTGAAACGTCATCACGACACTGTATTTGTTTCACTGTGGGTAATATCGGCCCTCTAGCACACACCTTCCTTGTTCTGAAAGGCCTAGCTGCTACGCCTGTTAGTTGCGAACTTTTAGTTGACTCTCATCCAAAAATATGTGAATTGGATTTTCTTGATCATTTCTACAGTGGTTACCTTATACGGTTTGTCTTCATAGTCCTAAGGGCCTCGTTCTTACTCTGTCGACTAAAATTTTACTGTTGTAACTGAGGGAGTAGACTCCCCAAGAAGAAACTAGCTGCCCTTTGATATTGGGCGAACTGATGCTTCACTTATGAGAGAATTGAATTACATAACGATGAACCATTTTTTTTTTCGATTTTACAAATTCATTGATTTTCAAACAACAGACGCCATAACTTCAGGTTGAGAACTTCTGGAACTGTCCTCGTCCATGTTCTCCGGACTTATTCTTGTCAGATGTATCTTATTTCCGATGTAAAATGTTTCGTAAAATTGAATTATAGGGTGGAAGAAATCTATGAAGGAAATATAACTCTAGAAATGCCATTCTATCATCTTTGTTCAAATTATCAAAAACCTGTGGTAATGCAACAACACCTGAACTACCATGAAGGGACAACAGTCTGCTTCTATATGACGAATCTACTCTAAAAAAGGTCAAATATCTCTTTCCCAATTACTCAAAAGATGTCCAGGCTTTTTTACATTGGGACATTACAGGAAAACATCCCCGTTTGGCAAATGAGTCTTTCATTAGAAAGAACAGGTAAATAAAGGACAGGTTTTCCCCGTTGAACAATAAAGGAGTATTCTGCATATAAAAGTCGCAAATGTCGAATTTCGAATATTAATAGTCTTTCTATTAAACTATAGAAAGAATTAAGCATTATTGTCTGTCTCTAAATAGTCTTTGACGACCCAGTGCAGAATGCAAGTTTTCATATCAAACTTGCCGCGTTCCGCCACCGCCAGACTAATAACTAGAGGGATCACTGCTGTTTATATAGAGCAGTATTGGTCATTCTTTACAGGGCATTCAGATATGTTCCTGGCACATCCGCAATTATTTATAATATAAAATTACAGGGTTTGTGAAGGTGCAGTAGAATAGATGGTGGTGGAGTTGCATATTTGTGTATTTTGTAACCCATCAGTTGTATATATAGGGAAGATGAAATATAGGGTGAGAGGAATTATGATATACATATAAATATAGAGTAGCCCACGAAGAGCTCAGAGTAAAGCAATGGTTTACCGCAAATGCTGATAATGATCGAATATGTACAGTCATATTTTAAGAATTGTAACAAAAGTCAAGAAAAAAACTTTAATTTTTTACTTATTTGTAGAAGCGAGATTAAATCTCACACAGATATGTGTATTTTTACTACAGTCAACATATTTTCTTAACCTCGACACAATTAATTTCCTGTATTTTTATAAATATTCCATTAGATTTCGTTGTTTACCTGAGAAAATTCTTGCTTATGTTTATTAATGACTGTGACTTCTATTTCGGAAATAGTCGTAAACAAGTATTTAATTATAAATACTGAAAAAATCACGACTACTGTAAATATTTCATTTCCTGATTCCTTTCTATACACTCGTGTTCTTAGCTATTTAATGCTTTTTTCGATTTTTGTTGTCCACTTGTTTCTGAACTTGGACTTGGGCGTAACTTACACCACTTACGACACGTAATATTGTCAAACATATTCCATCTGTTCATAAAGTTTCTTTATTGCCATTGATAACTGGGCCTAATCTATTCCTTGGTCGTATTTATTCAGATCATCCAACCTTCCTACACTTTTGTGTAATTTGGTAATCCATGTTTTACAACCGGGATGGTTATTTTCAGGCCTGTTTCAATACTAACCACTTTAACTATTTATTGTTACTGTTCTTCTGAATGTTTGGTGATTAAGACAATATCAAAAACATATCTCAGATGAGATGGGGATCTCGGAGACTAGCGGAGATAAAGCAATGGTTAAATTGGGAAAGATTTGCAGTTTTACTGGCCCAATTTAATGACACTTTCGGATTTTTGTAAAAAGTCATGGCTTAGTAGATATTTTGAAAAAACGAAATTATGTCTATTTAGTCAAATCCCTCTAGCTCCTTTGTTTATGATTTTATAAAAAAAGTGTAAATATCAAAATTGAAGGGAATTGTATCCCGAATATGATTGTCATGTCCTCCTTTGCGTGACAGCTTTCGTTTTCGAAATATGACACAAACTTATCTTTTTCTGAATGGAAACCATAGTTGGCTATGACCTCAAAAAATCGGACATTTTTTCAACGATATAATACTCGATATAGTTATTCATAAAAATAACGGAGTTATGGATGCTTTTCTCTCTTATTTTCACCTTTAACGTAGTTAGCCATGAAATAGATTGATTTATTAATAACTATTCCAAAAAACATTCAACGATTTTTTTATTAGGTACATACAGATACAGATATAACGAAAAAACTAAATAAGTAGGTACTTACTAAAAACTTAAGAAATTAAAGTACATAATAATGGTTACAATTTATGTTCGAAAAGTCCACCAATTAATATTTAGACAAAAATTGCAGCTTTTTAAGATTGACATTACCGCTTTCCTCACAGACTGCCTATCAATTTCTCCAATTGCTTGTAATACCGCCTCCCTTAGGCACCAACTGTCTCATACTTTCTTTTGTATACTTTGTTTTTTAGCGCACCCCATAAATAGAAGTCTATAACTGCCAAATCGGGAGACCGGGGTGGCCATTCGCGTGAGCCATTTCTTCCTATCCAAGTGTTTGGATAGATATTATCTAAGTGTTGTCTTACTAATAACGAGTTATGAGCAGGTGCTCCATCATGTTGGAACCACTCAATTTCTAAACGAGTTCGCAAATTCAAATTATGCAACATGTCTTGAAAAGTGTATTGCAAGAAATGCGCTACTTGCATGTCTTGCGCTCCCCAGTAACTGATTCGTCATAGATAAAAAGTCCCAGAATAGTAGACCCTATGATACCACACCAAACATTAAAACCAAATTTTATCTGGTGTCGTCTTTGTTCTATATGGAAACGGTTTTCTTTAGCCCAGATATGCTCATTGTGGCTTTTGAACGTACCGCAATTACTAAATCTAGTTTCATCTGACCATTACATCTTTAATGAATACTGTGGATTGTCCAGGCACATGTCTCTAAACCATGTTCAAAACAAAATACGTCGATGTTCGTCACCAGCATGCAAAATTTGAGAAATTGAAAGTTTGTACGGGTGGAACTTGTGCGCTCTCAGTACCTTAACTACAGTTCGTTGAGATGTGCCAGCTTCTGCTGCAATCTCACGAGTTGATGCAGGTGGATTTTGATTTACCATTGCGAAAACATTTATTTGTTCTGCTTCGTTAATTTGATTACGTTCCTTTGGTGGTTTAGTAAAAGATCCATATCTGCGTATACTATCGTAAAGCCTCTTAAATGTACATAGAGCAGGTTGACGACGATTAAAAATATCTATGAGCTTCACGAACTGAATTTGTATGGCATATGATATTACATACCACCACATGCAGTTTTTCTTCGTTAGAATATTCCATTTTATCACAAAAACTTGTCAATATCGATTGTCAGTTCAGCACTACTAATGGAATTACTCTCAAATGAGGAAACGTCTAAGTGAAAACAATTTTTTTCATGGCTACCTACGTTAAAAGTGAAAATAAGATAGAAAAGCATCCATAATTCCGTTATTTTTATGAATAACTATATCGAGTATTATATCGTTGAAAAGCTCTAAAAATGTCCGATTTTCTGACGTCATAGCCAACTATGGTTTCCATTCAAAAAAAGATAAGTTTGTGTCATATCTCGAAAACGAGAGCTGTCACGCAAACGAGGACATGACAATCATATTCGGGATACAATTCCCTTCAATTTTGGTATTTACCCTTTTTTTATAAAATCAAAAACAAAGGAGCTAGAGGGATTTGACTAAATAGACAGAATTTCGTTTTTTCAAAATATCTAGTAAGCCATGACTTTTTACAAAAATCTGAAAGTGTCATTAAATTGGGCCAGTAAAACTGCAAATCTTTCCCAATTTAACCATTGCTCTATCTCCGCTAGTTTCCTAGATCCCCATACTGATGATCATAAAAAAACTCACCCTGTATATTGGCCAACGTTTCTGTATATGGCTAACCTACAGTTTGGTCACTAAAGGCATTGATAACTAACTGCCTTCGCTAATATGATGTCGAGCACTTTCTAGATATATATGACGGCCAATGCGAGTAGCATTTGAAATTCTTTGGTCCGACTGACAACTTTCCTTAGAGTATGTACATGATCAAACAGTCATGGTTATGGCAAAATCGTTTCGTTCTTCATGAAATCCACGATAAAATTCAAGTGCGCACTTTCAAACTGACTTTAACCATGACATGACCTTAAACGTCATGAACAAAATAATGACTGGGCATAGAATTTTTCACTCCTTCCAAATCTGCCATTACAAAAATGACGATGTGGTTCACGTGACATTTAGGTTCTTAGTCAAGGCCAAATCCAAGGTTACTTCCGGATACTTGGGGAACCACTTCTATGTGAAACTTTTTTCTCTCCAATGCTTTTTTCTCACATTAGCCCTCTCGATCCTTGAGACCCTGTATGTATCTAGGTGCATTTGTTTTTGCGTTTTGTGTTGTCAGCGTCACATTTGCTCCTTCAGATCGTCGCGTTGGGTTATTACCACAACTAATTCCACTTTTGTAGAGGTAAGAATGTTTATTAATATCACAAACTATATGGTCTATGTCATTCCAGGAATCATAAACTTTAAATGAAATAAATGTTTGTACATGAAAAGCTGCTAAGTTGTCTGAAATTTAGTGCTAAATAGTCGACCATGAATCCTAAATACTACTTTTGATCGTTCAAAATATTAAACAGGAAAGGCTAAATTGCCAATTTATATCTTATGGGTATTTCCCCCATGAACAAGGGGCCACACTACAATAAATCATCCTGTCACTTCCTAAGTAAAGAAATGGAGATGCACCAACAGCACACTGCAAAAACAATATGGCGGCAATATATTCAACTTGCTTGATCCGAACGATATCATATCACTTAGTAAACGATTAAAATGAAATTCTCACTCACGTGAAGACCAAGGGACCTTTACAATTCCAGTAGCATTTCCCCTTTGGAAAGTAATAGCTGACTGTTTAAATTCATTATTGTTACACAAAACAATATCGTCGACATCACAACTCTAGTGGCTCCAAAAGTGTTTTCCTAATTTCACTGAATTGTTTTCAGCCTCAATTTATCGATTGATTTCATTGTACAAAAGTAAAGCATAAAAAGAGTTAATAATTGGACGTATCTGTAGTTAATGTACAATTTGAAACTTTTGTGTATATAGACATCATCTACAATGTAGTTGTTTTCTGAAGGATACTTGTGGCATAATTTTCAATGTCTAAGTGTTTATTGGGAAATAACACCACACTTTAAAGGAAATTGCTGTATATTCCAAACGTTTCGGGGTCTAGAACAGACCCCGTTGTCAATGGCTAAGAAACTACGGATTAAAAAGGTACAATTCCAAGATGTAAATTTAAATATTTGACAATGTTTATTATTTGATTTTTGACGTAACTAAGAGAATTTTATTTGTAATATACAGGGTAGCACAGAAATTTCTAAAGATCATATAATCATAAAGTTCCTTTCAAATTGGAAGAATTTGAAAGGGAGATCTTCAGAACTTTATGTGGCGCTCCTAGGTGCGACTTTCTTATAAGATAGTGCATTCGCCAAAAATGCGACCAAAGAACTTTGTTGATTCAGTGATCCCATTAAAGTCATAAGGGAAAACCTAGGAAAAACCTTATGAACTATCCCGATATTGGGTTGTTCACAAGGACATTACCATTAGCAATTTCTTCCTTAATCATCGGCAACCAGGGACGACTGAATTCTACGGAGGTAGTAGCGATACAATCGTTTTCATTTAACAAAATTAAAGCAGACTCTTTTAGTTTTCTTTTGGTGTTGTGTTCTTCTTTGTGTAATATAACTGAATTTTGAAACTGTATTTTATGACCAAGTTCACAAATTTTGGATTTTTCAAATTGTCGTTTTTTTATGTAATTTTTGTGTTCGTTTATTCGCACATTCAGAGGTCTAGTAGAGGTTTCTCCAATATAGAAATATTTAAATTTACATCTTGGAATTGTACCTTTTTAATCCGTAGTTTCTTAGCCATTGACAACGGGGTCTGATCTAGACCCCGAAACGTTTGGAATATACAGCAATTTCCTTTAAAGTGTGGTGTTATTTCCCAATAAACACTTAGACATCTACAATGTAGTTCATAGTACACGAACCAGTTCACAAATACATTTTTCATTTCAAAAAGTCTTTGAAGTTTACATCAAAGTACAACTGAGCACTTGTTTTGCCTATATTTTGGCAAACCCAGATTTCATTCAAATTCTCAAGATAAGCATTTCTCAGCGCTTTTCCAGGGCTCTTAAAATATCTCTTCATTAATCAAGCTTTTGTATTACTTACATTCATCATTAATCTTCTTCCGTCTGTCTTGTAAAATGTTCGTTTCTATTACCAGTTCTGTAATTTTCAATACATATATACCTACGCATCATTTTTTTGCCTCTATGGCCTCGATTTTTTTTTCAGTTCTACTACTGGATTGACTTGAGTCGGCAAATTTTTTTGCGAGTTTGAAGTATTGCAAAAATTAAGATTTGGAATCAATTTGCGAAAATTTATTTAATTGTTATACATCTGACCTTATGTACAGTCAACCGTCACATATTATAGCTTATGTCTATATGTTTGTTCATAGAGACCAGTTGCTGATAATTCCAACGGTTGGCAAAATTCTAAGCCAATCGGCGATCTCGGCAGTTGACTGCGGCAACACTCGATTCGCGGAGAAATTCTCAAACCATTGTAATCGTTGGCAACTGCCTACTATGAACAAACCTATTAAGTATTGTTTTACGTCATGAAATTATTATTCTACTTAATTAGTGATATTATAGTAGAATATTTTATTTATTTAAAGAGGAGTCAGTAGGACAAAAACCCGTTACAAATATTACAAGGAAAAGGCATATGACTACTGTGATTAAACAAGATCTCATAATATTAGGCTAGTCTTCTGTATCATGCAATTTAGTGGAACGCAGGGGCCGTGAAATTGATTATGGGTGAGTTAAAGGGAACAAATTTGATTTAGTGCTAATTTCAGTTTTTTTATGCCGAAAATAAAAGTTTGGTAGATGTAGGTAGCTATGATTTGATATCAGTAGTAATAGAACGTTTGGCAAAGATCGGAAAAAATTCTTCTGGCTCTTGAAAAGCTCCTACTATTTTCTTATATAATTATAAATATGTGAGAGGCGTATTAAAGGAATCACTTTTTATTGCATCAAAATTCATCACTAATTAATAATCCTGGTTTGGTTTGGGAACTGCCAAGCATGGTATTCTTGGAATAGAATTAATATGGCAAGATCGGTTCCCAATCTCGTCGAATCCTCATTCAATGTTTCGCTTAACTCTCTAGCATCAGTTTCAAAAATGGGAATAAAATATTTCAGGATGAATTGGAATATGTTTTTCATGGGAATGAGCATGAAAACTCCAACGTACTGTATAACTGATATTACTGTTTCACAGTGAATTCCTTGTATTTAATCACTTCATTTTGATGTCCACTCCAAGAGAGATTATATTAATTTTGAAATTTGTAGTTGTTTGCGAGTTTATTTTGGAATAAGTATGAAATTTGATATGCTTTAATAGATTTTATCGAATTCCGTTATTGTCTGTTTATTAATACTAAATCTATTTTGTTTCTAAAGATGCTATTAGGTGCATCTGCTGATGATTCCTAAGTGTACCGTGTTCTTTTCTATAGTTTGAAATAGGTTTTGTATAAATACCGTGCTACTCGCAGAATCGTTAGTCTATCTCCTTTTTCATTGCTTACTCCCATTGTATAATATCTTACAATTTTCCTTTGCCTATTCTCGCGTTAAAGTTTCCTGTACTAATTTTAAAATCTCTGTTTTGGGACTCGTTTATTTCATATTCAGTTTTATTGGCTATAGGGGCATATACCTGAAGTACTATCACTATTAGCCTATCTAAAAGTATATCTTCGTATGGTTGAATTGTATTTTTGCCATCTAGCCTTACTCAGTCCACTTATGTCTGCCTCGAGCACCAGACATTACTTGAAGCACATTGCGGATTTTCTCTGCTCCATGTAAGTCATTTATATTCCGATATTCAATTGTTTCTAATTTTTCTTGTTTTTATTAGAATTGTTTGTTTAGCAATAGGGATTTCGCTTGTTTAACCACCTAAGTGGGTCTATATATAATCTCGTAGTTGTCCTTTGCGTTCATGATGATGCACAGCCAGTTGTTTGCATCTCCTTGCCGTAGACAGTAACTTTGCTCATCCGCCTTTAGTATCGAATTCACGTTCCAAAACTAATAACTACTAATAAATTAGTGGTTCGTTAATGGTGCCCATTGTGAAGCATTTCTACTAAATAAAATAAGATGGGTGTTTTCTCAATAATCACTTGCCCTTGTAGAGCGACTGACATGCATTCTGTACCATCCTAAACACATTTTCTGAACGAGCAACGCTAATATCTAGGTGAACGTGAATAAATTCCAAAAAAAAACTCAGATATACCACCTTTATTGGCCTTCAATTATAGATGTTACTGTATGAATAATTGGAACTTAGAAGTAGTATGTCTGTTGCTGAATAATGTACAAAAAAAAAGATTTTATTGCTACTTATTGTTATTTTTGTCCCATTTTAATATCGATCAGAACAAATTTGGATAAGCTGCCCTTCAGTGGGTGAAAAGTAGACTTTTGCTGATTGTTAGTGTTATAAACACTAACAAGCAACTTGCTATGAAAAAGCCGTCAGCATTTCCCAGTACAAATACCAAAAAATATCGCCAGAGTGACAGGCAATCATCAGTAGAACCATTCTATCGATAGAACATGAACCAGAGTAACACCTAATCTCTGAGAAAAAATTTACGTTTTATTTTGAAATTCCACCGTTATAGGATGCGAATTACCCCACAAAAAAAATGAACGGGACTGCCTGCATTGTAAAATAAACAAATCTTTCTATAGTTGGTCAGTGATAATCCTCGGATATCAAAATAACCAAATCTAAGCGATACTATAATAGAACATATTTGCTGAAACCTCAAATCCAGTTTCTGTGACGTGCCCTGCCGCCAAGATCACCCGACTTTTGCAGCGGTTATTTTTTTCTGTGCTGTTATTTAAATGAACATGTTCATAACCCCGCACTTTCTTAAAGTTAAAAAAAGGGGGTAAAGACGAGGTATATTTGATTGAAAGATGCCAATATTAGGCACATATTTGAAGTGTATATTCAAGTCGATAAACAGACGAATGGAAATTCTGTGGAACCTTTAGTGTGTCACAAATGAAAAAAAAACAGTTTTGCACCCTAACAGCAAACCTTTATTTTAAACACTCAACGCCAATTCAACAACTCTAAGTTGTCATCATCAAGGAGTAAACCAAACTCCTTGATAACATAACATAATTTTTCACACCTGACTTGAAATGTAAAATTAGGTAAGTTTTTTCACATGTCTCCCAGTACGAGAAGTTGTGTATTTACAATGTGTTTTTAACAAGTTATTTTAAAAATATGAAGAAAATATATTTGTATTCCTTATCAGGAGCTCTTTCGAAAAAAAAAATATATATATTTTCTTATTCTTTGCCTTAATTGCCAATGAAAACCTGGTTTTGATTTAGATCCTGAAACATTTCGAAATATACAGACTTGTTTCCTTAAATGGGGTGTTATTCTACAAATCCCACAAAAGAATAATAATTTCATGACGAACAACAATAAAACTGTTACTGTAACAAATTGACAAGAATTCCAATTTGATGATTTACTGTAAACGGATTAGTCAGTAGTTTCCAACCTTTTTGTACCTGAAGTTAGAGGAAACTACTAAACAAGTCCCATCTTTTAACAAGAAGTGGTTGAATATTTTTCTTTCAGTAATTTGTTTGTTTGTTTTGGTCACATTAAGTAATAATAAATATAATTCATTCCTTATGCGAGCAGAAAAATCTCCTTTGTAAAATAAAATTTTTGCTTTTACGAAACCCGAGATAAATAAAACGTTTATAATTAGAGATTTTTTAAAATACTTCACGTTATCTCTGCTCCCGTTTTCGCATAACATAATTTCAAATGCACACAAAAGAGTATTCTGCAAATCGGAAAAGGGCCCTTTCCAGCTCTCCCAAGACCCTTTCAAAGCGACTTTATTGATTTTTGTGCTGAGACTAACAAACACATTTAGTGGGGAGCGGTTAACTGAACTATTCTCGTGGAATCGTAGTTTCGAAAAATGATTGAATCACATTTGTGGCACTGTCGCGACCGTTAAGGGATACGTAACTCGATGCACAGATGCTGTACGTATGATTACGAGGCTCTTTTAAAAAATTACTAGAAATGAAACAATTTTTTCTCCTTCATTGGGGATATTGCAATCATGGCCGTAGCCAGGAATTTTTTTGATTAGTGATTGACAGATTACGACTGCAAAATGTATATTTTTATTCGTGTATTTCTAGGATATATAAATTGTATAAATACAAAATCTATTCTATGAGAAAACCAAAAATTCCAAAATTTCGAGGGTTTCAACCCAGAGGGGCTTGATTGCAATGACTAGGAAGGATATCAGACTCTAAATGTTTGAGCATTAAAATTTAAACAATATTAACAGTATCAATCAGCCATAAATAGAAAGCAATTAACAATAGTAGGTAAATCTAAAAAACATATCGGTAATTTGAAGGGGGAACAAAACTTTGTAGTAGTCAATATATTGGTTAAAAATAATATTTTTCACGTAAAATTGTTAAGATTTTGTAAATTTGTAGAGAAAATTGTAAAAAAATTGAAATAAAAAAATACCGCCTAATACGGGTCGAAAAAATCCCTTCGCCAACCTAAATAGGACGCTTATGGTTTGCATACATTTTTTTCTATTTATTTTCGACCGTATTGTCAATAACACAAATAGCCAGTTTTGTTTGAGCCCTTTTAAGGGCATATAATTTCCTAATGGTGCGTTTTAGGGCACATGTTTATAGGTTTTTTTTTGGCTTATATTAATGAGTTATATACACAGCAGATGTTTGGAACCCTATTTTAGAAACACCCTGTATAACTGGTTATAACTTCGTTTTGGGTGTAGAATTAGTTAGTAGAAACGGACGGAAATTACTGAAAATGGAATGTGGACCAAAGTTGTCGAGGGGGTGTCATTTCGCAAAGTTGTTACGATCAGACATTACAATTATCACTTCTTAGATGTTTTCGGACGTAGCCACTTCTAATGGAGGATTAGGGAGAACCGCTTCTTGTGTGGTTATTCGACCGTCTTTAAAATCGGCAAATCGTTGTTTTTGATGGACACTTTTCCCGGTGACGCTTTTAACACCGAAAATTCCTTCTGATTCATCATTTTTACAAAAATAAATATAGGGCCACTTATTCTACAATATCTCGACAGCTACTGAACTGAATGTTTTTGAATTTTCTACACTTTGCAAGGTTGGTACTACCGGAACACAAAAGCGACATAACATTCGCAGCCCCATCTGTGTGTCAGTTCCGGGACTTAATGTCTCATGTAGTATCTTAGGTTGAATCGGAGAATATATTGAAATTTAGGACTTTTAAATTGTTGTACTATAATGTTTTTATTGCTCTATACAACTTTGATAACTCGGTTGCATTTTGTAGAACATTAAATTGCCTAGAATTTTTAATTGTCTTTTGACCCCATAAATACGAAGATACAGCTCATAGAAACAGGTAAAATCGGTAAAAGTCATTAATAAACGTCAAAAGGGCTGATTTTGGTATGTTTTTCGCCTCTTGCTTTTTACCCCCCGTTTTGTGGACTTTTTTATAGCGTTAAATTTTCTACAATTTTGACCTAATACATACCAAGATAAAAAAATCTCCAACTCACAAATCACCAACCAAAAGGTTGGTTTTTCCTAACATAAAGACGCGTTTACACTATGCCGCAATGTGGACTTAGTGTGGACGTCCCTTGTCTGTCCACTTCTAAGAACGGCATGCAAAAAAACTTGTGGAGACGTTTTTTGGTGGCATCACTTCGGTTGAGATTCATTTCTACCTAGGTACCTTCTCGGTCATGTAATTGTTTCCGTAGTTTTATTATTATTTTTTTCTAATCGATAGAGTTATGGTAAAAATAATAAAAGTTATAAGATTGATTAAAAAGTAATGATCACCGCTGTAAGATGTTCATTTGTATATCTCTGTTCAAAAGTAAAATCCACATAATGATATTCGAGATTAAGTTAATCCAAATCCGCAAACCATGTTTTCCCTAATGTGTTTTACTTTGAAATCTACTATATAACCAAAATTTTGGTTTGCGCAGCAGAAGCAACTAAAACAGCCTGCCCTGTCAACGTGTCAACGTTGCTACACTGCAGACAACAAAGACGTATACATTTAGCTTATCCAGTTGGCGTTGCCAACGCCACTTAGTCGCATAGTGTGGACGAGCCTTAAGGCTGTAAGGTGATACTACACACCTAAGGGAACATGATTCTGACATTTTTATCATCTTTTTTTCTGAATCTGTAGAAATATGCATTTCACGAAATTGTTTTCACAAAAACATTTAAAATACCCTAGCAAACTCCTTGATGTCCTATATAATTTAATATTTTTGTAATGATTTAATTCGATATTTTAAATGAACTGAGAACGATTAATTTATTTAGATATGTTTCTACCCTACCCTTAGAAAACTATCTTCGAGATATTTACTACAAAATTTCAATCACAGTGTTCTGTAATTTTCACGTAGGTATATAGTGATAACTTTGTTTAATCCTTATGAATGAATGCATTGAACAAGTATACATCTATATCGATCTGTCTACACCGATTACTGCGTCGCTTACGTTATATAGCAATCTGTCATACTTAATTCAGCAAACGATAAATCTGCTGCAGAAATTATGGTACGTTTTATAAAAATTAGTGTCATGACTCTATATCGCGCATTCATAAATTCTAGTGAAAATCACGGATGTACTTTCAGGGCAACCGAAAACGCTGATGTTTTCAAGCTAAGTATTAAACTTTTACCATACAAAACTACGCTCGATAATAGTTCAGTTCACAAATTCAAAAGCATGTCAATTCTTGCTACCGCTATATGATACAGAATGAAGTCTAAAATTATGCCAAATTTTAAATTCGCATATCTGCAAATAATCAAGAATAATAACAAAATACCAATACGTGAAAAAGTTCTAAATAAACTAATATGTGCATTCTGACAGAGAGCTGAAACAAATTTCCCTGCCTATCGACTAAGAAAAACTACGAAAAACATGTTATCGAACATTCGTCTAAAATGTGGAAAAAAGTTATAATTATGTTTATTAAAATTAGCTTTGAAGTACGTCCCTAACGTATTAAAATTTATAAGTCTCCGGAATATTAACATAAAAAACCTTAAGGTGCATTTACATCTCAAATCTGAACAAAACCAACACCAACTTGTTCTAAGGACAATGCATGGCTGACGGTTCATCATTTTTATTTATCAATGCGTTTTTATTGTTAACGTAATAATTTCAAAATTTCTGGAGAGTTTAATTTATTGCCTTTTTTACACGAACTTTGTCCGGTTTCTGCAATGGGCAGAATTGTAGAGAAACGAAAAACCTACAATCCGAGC
The DNA here is from genome assembly GCA_034190945.1 of Octodonta nipae. Classification (NCBI taxonomy): domain Eukaryota; kingdom Metazoa; phylum Arthropoda; class Insecta; order Coleoptera; family Chrysomelidae; genus Octodonta; species Octodonta nipae. The sequence goes on along the minus strand of CM067222.1, from coordinate 84,376,143 downwards.
TACCTTACGCTGAATTTCCTCAATTTGATGCTCAGATAGTTAATCCCAAATTCGAAATTACAATAAACTTATATATAGTTTACTTTCATTTATAAAACTTTCTTATTTACTGAAAAAATTTGCTTTTCACTTAGATTTTCCCTAAACTTTTAGGGAAGCTCAGTATTTTAATTTTGTTTTTAAATCTTTGATACTCTTGTTAAAAAGTATCATGACGTACGGCGCTGAAAATTGGATCCTAAACTAAAGAGAACAAAATAAAATTCGGCAATAGACATGCTGTACTAGCGAAGAAGCAGTATACTAAGAAGGCTAAACAAAATTCGAAATGAAGAAATGAGAAGCAGATTACCGAAGACAACTACTCCAACAGTATATGGCCATATACTAATAGCAAAACCATATAAATGGATTTCGAAAATACCCGGTTGGAGTCCGATAGGAACAGAGATAGGCCCCGATAAATGTTTAAGACATGGGGAGGATAGTGCCATAAAATGTACAAGCCTCCAAGATAGTGATTGGAATAATAGGGAACATTAAACAAACCAGTTAAGAGAGTAAATAACCCTGATAATCTGTCACCATTATTTTATTGATGTTGGGGCGTATACTTTTTGAAAAAAGGTTCAGGGGGAGGGGAATTGGAAGATTTTCATATATTTTCTTTATAGTATAGATTTTAAAATTAAAAAAAAATGGTATACTGTGCCATAACGAGTCCTTTCATTTTGTTTTTAATTTGCCAATTTATCCCCAAGCTTAACCTTATAATTTTTGTCAAGGTTTTCCTATATACTTTGAGGGCGAACTATACCTATCATTTTTATCAAAACTCTAGTTTCGAAAATAACCGAAATGGTCAAGCTGAAGTTTGCATTTTTGTACAACCCTTCAAGTTACAGCACAAGCAGTTTACTCTTAAATTTTTGTTCTATGGATAGAGCTTCTTCACTTCTGATATCATCGCTATCATTAGTTTTTGTATGTAAATTTTCCCTGTTGCTTCTATTTATTCTAGCCTATTATTTGTTTCTAATAATCTGGAAAGATACATCCTATTTATGTATGTTGTGTTCCTTGGAAGCTCCTGACAGTCATTGTCCTTTGTCACCAAGCTGTATAAAAATGATTTACAACAATTTCGTAAGAAAAGGGGACGTTAAAAATATGTGCTAAGTGCTAAGGAAATGTTACAACGTGTTTAAAACAAATAATACATAAGTATATCCTTGCACTGACTCAGAACTCGCAAAAATTGTGTGTACAGTATTGCTGTCGATTGTGATTTGTGGCCATACTGGTGAAACCTTAAGACCTTTAGAATTAAGATAATTGAAACACCAATAAAACATTTCCAGAAACCAACCAACTAGGTATTAACCACCACCGGCACCATAGGATAGACTAGTATAAAACAAAGATCTTGTGAAAGAAGTATTGAAAAACAGAAAACTTACAGAAGCCCAGCTATATGATGGTAAACAACGCGGATATCTGAGCATTTTCAATTGATCTGGATATGAGTATATTGTAATTGACAAACAGGAAATAATTGTATCAAACATGCAATAAATGGCTAGCAAAAACACTATTGATAACGACTCTAGATTTGAAGTTGAAACGTCTCCAAACACAGTATCATCATACAATGTACGAATTCTATGAAATTTTGTTATTACACTTCTTTCCCCATTTTCAAATTTCAAATACTTATCTGCTGCAGAAAAAAAAACGGAGGAGAGAAAGTCCTAATATACAGGCAAAATAATCAAAGACTCCCTCAACAATCTTGCCGAAATTTAAAAAAATGTCAAATTTTTTTAATTATATATAAACCGTTGCAATATAGTTTCCCCTACAAAGGTCTTTTTTAACAATTTCCCCATTCATAAGCACAAATTTTAATTCAGTGGAAGATGTCATCAAAATTTTGTTGTCAAAGATATTTTCTGACGTCTGGAAAAATATTCCTGGAAAAACACTTTTAATGTACCCGCATAAAAGGAATTCGCACAATGTCAAGTGGGATGTTCTAAAGAGTTCCACGAACTTTATAGCAGCCAAGACTATAAATAACACGAAATCCAATTTCCAATAATTGTACCCGTACACAATTTCAAATTACTTTGCAACAAAAGATGCCTGCAGAACTGAATACATTTCAGAATTCTTTTTATTTTATTACTGTAATATTTTCTTACCCATTCTTGTTATACATATATAGGCCGAAGATTCATCTCGTCTGGAAAAAGCGTGCTCTGCAATCGAAAATAAAAGCGAAAGTTTATATAGAGATATGCCGAAAAATGCTTCCCAAGAGAGTTTCGGCAATTAGGGAAAATGACAAATTTGTTTTGATATCAGATAATTGGCAATTTATAGACTGAGAAGCATTCCGAAAGAAAACCTTCTTCCAATGGAGTTGATTTAGTGAATTTTCTAAACTGTCGACAACTATTCGTCATTGGCACAGATAGATAACAACTTAACTTTTTTTTGACTTGACAGAAGCTTATAGGTAACGAACTATACGGTGCTTACATAGAAGTAATACCTAAAGATAGAATTCGTAAGGGATGAGCGCCTGTATATGTGGAATCGTCACGCAGGATGAGAGAAAGGAAATCGAGTGTACATATGTGTATCTATCTACTGAACTGTACCTCACTTGACTGACTTTTTTCTAGAAGCCTGACGTACTTTATATTAAAGTAATGGCTGTTTTCCAATTACCTCACAGCTAAGCACAGTGCTCTAAGTGTTCCAATTACAGCATTGGCTCGCACAAATGGACATAAGATATAACTGTCCCTTTGGATGTTTTATGTAAGTTTACTAAGACAACATAAAACTTTTTCATAAAACATGAAGTATGTTCCAATTAACGTCCGAAAATTGCGGCACTGTGCGGCACAAAGTCACTTTGTGCTCTGGTAATTGGAGAACTACCAATCTCTCTGTGGGTGCTTAAGCAATGTCTCATGAATTCGAATGTCATACATGCCTAATGTTGATTTTTTTTCGTATACTTCACCGGTTCAGCCGCTGCTTGATGATTATTAAATAAGAAAAGATTTATTCGTATTCATGATATCGATTTTTCAGTATTATAGCATATATACAGGGTTTCAAACGAGATGTTATGTTATGGTCCATTTACATCAAACGAACAAAGAAGTAGAGCTAGAATAAGAGCAGTCTTTTTTGATTTTTTAGTGCAAACGAAAGCTCGTGTTCAGTGTTTACACCAAAATATAACGAGCTAGAATGAGAACCAAGAACTAAAATTCTTGCACAATAGATATATAGATCAGCCGAACGAATGTTCTTTGATCATTTATATCAATTCTGTGGTTGGTAGTGCTTCGCTATATCTTATTCTGACACCGATATCATAATTGCAAGTGCTGCATTTATTGTTTTGTCGCAAATATTCAAAGATAAAAGAAGGAAAAGACATTGATGTAGGTGAAACAAGGTTGGATATGCAAGAACAAGAAGAAAGTGGTCAGTTTCAAAATTTTTTGTAGAACGGCGCCAGAGGATTTTCACCATTCACTATCTCTGATCTTTCCTCGGTTTATATTTGTCCATCAAAGTGCATACTTTTAAATGCAAGCCATTTTCAATAATAAGTACAATCGGCACCGCTGCCTAATTTCGTAGTAATTTTTTGCCTTTTCCGGCGGTAAGATGCAAGAAACGAGCCCCTTTTTTACTTCTTCAACATTACATTCTAGTAAATTTGCAATTTCCTGCCAAGCATCTTGTTTGTAAGTTGTATTTTTATAGTGTTCAAATCCACAGAATCCCACCGACATCTGGAATTTTGGTAGGCTTCTGTCATTAATATGCGTTTTTCTTGAGACCAATCCATAATTGAATTGATAAGTATGTATTCAAATCGCTAAAACACAAGAACGCTTTGAAGAGACCGCTTGAGGAGCGAGCACGTAATACGTAAGAACGCTCTAAGAAACTGTTCGCACTCTCTAGCTCCGTTTACAAGGAGTCAGCAAGCATTTTTAGAATATTCCATAGAATAACGAAAGAATACTCTGTTTACACACACAATTTGCTAGAGTATAGATAGAATGAACATTTGCTCGTCTAATGTAAATCGACCTTTAGACGTTTGGGGCTTTTGTCGTATTCTCTTTTCGTTTTCAGCTAAATTATTCTCAACTGTCTGCCACTTCGAGTTATGCCGGAAGTTGACTCTAACTTTGTAATTTTTAGTGGAATGATATATTTTTTAGGAAGAATTCGTTCAAAACTTAATTTTTTTAAGTATACATGTATGTCTACGAGGAACAGTTTCTGAGCTAATTTAAATCTTAGGGGAAAAATAGAATTCAACCCAAAATATAAAAGGTTCTAACTTCCAAACAGCTTATGTTGAGACTTCAAGCTTATACTAGTCTCAAATTTACTTGTTAATTTATAAAGGGCCTTGCTGAAAAATCTAAATTTTAAACACGAATAACTTCATTTTGTCCAATAGCACCAACCATGTATTTTTTTACTGAAAGTTAGCTAAACAGAGCATATTCGAAAACCGCTACACCCAAGTCACAAAAATTCAAATCTTTAACATGTTTAGTTTTTCTTCAACGCCAATGTTTCGTGTTTGTTGCGAGAAATACAAATATATTTTTTATAAGATATTAAAGAATATATAATATGACAATCGAACATCTCTGTATCTGTGAAATTACCGAACCTAAAATTTTGCAAATATGGGAAATATTGGTCCCACACATAATCGACAAGAAAGTCTAAAGTAAAATGTTATTATCTTTTTAAAGGCAAATTATAAAATGAAACAAAAAAAATCATGTATCATTTAATGTATGAAATTAAATACTATGTTTTCCATAATTTATAATTTTAATGCCTGTTGAAAAGGTATAAAATATACCAAAATTTCGTTGTTTAGAAACAAATTATCAAATTTTAAAAATATGTATTGAAATTTACCTCGGTTATAAGAATCAAATCATATCCTTAGTATGCCATTTCTATACTTTTTTCCTGGTACGAGGGCTGCCTTTTATATTTCGGGATTAGAGAACAAAAACAAATATTAATCATCGAAAATCGCTTTATTGTTTTTCAAAATATTCCCCATGAAGATCTATACTCTTTTGCATGCGTTTGAACCAATTGTCGAAGCACTTTTTCTACTCTGATTGAGGTATCTCCAAAACATGCATTCTGAACGCAGCAACCGTCATTTGACAAGTCAGGACTATACGGCGGATGACTCATCAAATCGATGTTTTGAGTGGTCAAAAATGTAATTGTTTGAGCCGATGTGTGAGAGCTCGCATTGTCGTGGTTGGTTTTCCTCATTTCTTGGAAGACAACTGGCAAATAAATGGTTGTGTACCACTCAGAATTGACTGTTCTGCCTTGTTGCTAGTGGTACGGTTGCGACATGTCCAGTTTTTCCGAAAAAACAGGCGATCATTTGCTTGGAAGTGCTTCGTGCGCTAACAACTTTTGTTGGATTCGGCTCATCTTGAAACACCCATACAGTCGACTGTTGTTTACTTTCGGGCTTATACGCGTAAATCCACGATTCATCACCTGTCACTATGTCATAAACGTGTTTTGAAGCACCGCGATCGTATTTTTTGAGCTTTTCTTTCGACCAATCGACACGAGCCTTTTTTTAAACGATTGACAAATTGTGTGGGATCCAACGCGAACAATTTTTTTTGACATTCAAATGTTTATGCAATATTGAATGTATGCTGGTCCCACTAATGTGTAAGGTTGACTCAATCTCACGATAGGTCTCATGACGATTTTGCAATATCAGTTCGCGCACAGCATCAATGGTTTCCGGAACAACTACTGTTTTTGGACGACCTTCACGAAATTCGTCTTGGAGTGAACTACGACCTCGATTGAATTCACCATACCATCGTTAAACAGTGGTCCTTGATGGAGTTTCATCGCCAAAAATTAAATTAAGTTCATCCATGCACTCTTGCTGACTTAATCCACGTCGAAAGTTGTAAAAAATAATCGCACGAAAATGTTCACGATTTAATTCCATTTTTTGGCCGAGATGAATCCTTTAAGTTACTGTAAACAACACATAGCGCTCGTAAGGCAAAACGTCCTGAGTACGCATAACCTCAATAATGTCAAACTTTACGATAGAGCTGTCAGTTGTCAGATTGCAACACTAGGGTTGTCCAACCCCGAAATATAAAAGGCAGCCCTCGTATTCACACATAAAGTCACCTAATGAATATTTAAAACAAACTCATGATATATTTGAACACTTTCCACTCTTATCAGAGATATGGAAGTGATGACGATTTTTTAAATAATATTTGATTGAATATTAAAATTTATAAAAGAATTATCCATAATTTCTCTAATTGCCATATTGTTTTACTAATTAAACAGTTCTATGGTAAAAAATCATTTTTTATGGTGTTAATATTTAACATTTCTGTGACGGTTATTTTTGGTGACTGTAGAGAATCGCCATATATTTTTAGAATATTTTTCTTGCATAATGTTTTTAAATAATCAAAAACTAGGAAGTGATTAAACAATTAACAAAACTTTGCTAGACAAATATTATTTAAATACATATTTCTGTTTATTTTAAAATAGTAATAGAGATAAAAAATTAATCTAGTAGTTATAATTTTCATATAAAACGTTAGCTTCTATATACCAATGGAAAATGTCGACAATTTGAGTTAATTTTGTTTAAAATGTTACCTGAAATATAAATCAAAATTCTACAATGATTGTTAATTGTCATGAAAAAAAATTATTAGTGAGTTACTGTTCCTTCAAGATACTACCATTTATAAATAAATTAAAATAATATTTAACAATTATGATTTACTTTATCTCAAAATTATCAGTAATAGAAATAGTCTCGGTACTTTTTTATTGAACATTGAATCTTATTTAATAATTCCTTTCTAAGCATTATCGAAATCTAATAAGACCTTACAATTTTAACTAGCAGCTGCAAAAATTAGCACCATTTTGAACTTGTGAACTAGACTATATCATCCGGGGTATTGACCGACTCCGGGGACCAAGGCAACAAAATTCTAAACGTTTATTTACTTAACGATTTGTTGGGTTATAAAAACCTTAATAAATGAAGGAAAGTAAACATAAACTCTATTCGATAATGAATGAAAAAGCTAAATAAATGACTTTTTTGAGTCCAACAACAAAACGACTTTTCTATTTCATGGGCAGTAAAGAGTGTTTACGCATTCGAACTCATCAACAGTGATATTAATAGTTTCATTTAGTTTTTCTTTTTATTATTTACCACTAACGATTTGAAATTATCCAGTTGCATTTTGTTTCAGTCAGGATGTTGGATGTACGAGGGCTGCCTTTTATATTTCGGGATTACAGAACAAAAACAAATATTAATCATCGAAAATCGCTTTGTTTTTTTTTTTTGTTTTTCAAAATATTCCCCATGAAGATCTATACACTTTTGCATGCGTTTGAACCAATTGTCGAAGCACTTTTTCCACTCTGAGGTATCTCCAAAACATGCATTCTGAACGCAGCAACCGCTTCTTCAGGTGTCGAAAAACGTTGACCTCTCAGTTTGTTTTTTATGTACGGGAATAAAAAGAAGTCATTTGGTGACAAGTCGAGACTATACGGCGGATGACTCATCAAAGCGATGTTTTGAGTAGTCAAAAATGCAGTTGTTTGAGCCGATGTCGTGGTGAGGAGTGATCCGTCTTCGACGGTTGGTTTTCCTCATTTCTTGGAAGACAACTGGCAAATAAATGGTTGTGTACCACTCAGAATTGACTGTTGCTAGTGGTACGGTTGCGACATGTCCAGTTTTTCCGAAAAAACAGTTGGAAGTGCTTCGTGCGCGAACAACTTTTGATGGATTCGGCTCATCTTGAAACACCCATACAGTCGACTGCTGTTTACTTTCGGGTTCATACGAGTAAAGCCACGATTCATCACCTGTCACTATGTCATAAACATGTTTTGAAGCACCGCGATCGTATTTTTTGAGCTTTTCTTTCGACCAATCGACACGAGCCTTTTTTTGAACGATTGACAAATTGTGTGGGATCCAACGCGAACAATTTTTTTTTACATTCAAATGTTTATGCAATATTGAATGTATGCTGGTCCCACTAATGTGTAAGGTTGACACAATCTCACGATAGGTCACATGACGATCTTGCAATATCAGTTCGCGCACAGCATCAATGGTTTCCGGAACAACAACTGTTTTTGGACGACCTTCACGAAATTCGTCTTGGAGTGAACTACGACCTCGATTGAATTCACCATACCATCGATAAACAGTGGTCCTTGATGGAGTTTCATCGCCAAAAATTAAATTAAGTTTCTCCATGCACTCTTGCTGACTTTAATCCACGTCGAAAGTTGTAAAAAATAATCGCACGAAAATGTTCACGATTTAATTTCATTTTTTGGCCGAGATGACTCCTTTACTGTAAACAACACATAGCGCTCCTATGTCAAAACGTTCTGAGTACGTATAACCTCAAAAATGTCAAACTTTACGATAGAGCTGTCAGTTGTCAGATTGCAACACTAGGGTTGTCCAATCCCGAATATAAAAGGCAGCCCTCGTATCTACATAAAAAATAGAAATGGAATTTAAAGAATATAAATATGTAGAGTCAAACGCCAAGTCAATTTGTTGAAAGATATCATTTTTTAGATAGAAAATATCACAATTAATTACTAACAAAGATATTTTTGGAGTGTACCAAGTTTGTTTAAATATTATTGAACTATTACAGTATTCTGCAAATTAATGTAGGAACATAACTATTAATTTGGAAAACCAACAAATGTTACCGAGGGGGGATACAATTTAAATTCTTATATTAGGAAAAATTTGTGTAATGTAATTTCTATTTGTGTTTTTGTTGTACAGCTAATTTCATGCAGTCTCGAGTTTAAAACAGCCCACAGATATTCAATTGGATTAAGATCAGGAACTTTCCAGGCCATTCAAGACATATTTTTGGTCGCTGAATTTTTTTTATTCATATACTTTGAGAGGTGGGGAGCCCAATCTGTCAGTCCATTAACAAACAGTTTTTTATTATTTATCATTGTTTTTCTTCACACTTCTATAAGCTCTTTCTTGCGTAAGTTCTTAGCCTGTTTTTCTAGGATCTTCATTAAAAAAGTTTCAGCCCTTTTAACATTTCCCTTTTTACTTCAACCCAATTGTTTTATTTACACCTCTTAACCTCACGCTACACTTTTTGGCTGTATCTCTTTGTTTGAATCATTAATATGTGATCACAATCATTGGAGTATCTTTAGCATTTTGATTTGGGAGCAAGAAAAATAGATTGACATTTCATGGGGGGCAAAAAAATAGTATAGTTCAACTGCCCCCTTGCCCCCTTGGATACACCACTGCTGACACTAACAATACGTTTTTTTGAAAATAATATCAATCTTCAAACATAAGAAGCAAATATAGTCTTCGTTATGGTTACTTCAGCAAAAACACTATTTTTAAAAAAAATTAATAAAGAAGTCCTATATTTTGATATTGCAAAAAGCAATACATACTTGTATTTATGTAATATTTTAGATATTCTCTTTAATTTCCATCCCAATTATTACCCAGCTCTAACATAGCATTTTAACATAAAAGCGACATGTAGTGAATGACATTCTATTGATTGATTTAAAAAGTTCAAGATCCAATGTAGAGGAACACTTTAACAGAACATGGGTCCATTTTTTTAAGCAAATTTGTCTACAAATAGTATCTCTAGTTTTTATAACGTACTATTATATTTAAAAAAATTGGTGAGAAATTAAATTTTTATAGTCCAAGTAATTTACAAAAATACGAGTCAGGATTAATAAAAGAAAACCACCGTGTTATTGCACTGAAATATACCTAAAAAATTACATAAAAAATGTTGTTAAACAAAAACATTTAAAAATCACTAGAAATGTTTTTTTTTCTGAATTCTACCTTGAAATGTCAATGTTCATATATATACATTTGAATTGAAAAACCTACAAAATGAGTCAGGGGCTGATCAAAGGACGGGCGACACTTGCCCCCTCCATAAAACTTATTAACTGAATAAGTAAATATTTTCATACCCAATTTATGCTCCAAAATGGACACTGTATGCTCGGTTGTTTTTATTAAATATCAAATCATAGGAAGCATTTTTAATTAACCTTAGGAAGTCATTTTTTTATAGCCCTTATTGCTTCAGCCTATGGTCTCAACATCATCCAGAAGGCAGCATTTAAAATTTATTTAAAAAGAGAAAGTGTTCAAAAATGTAGTTAAAAATCATAACTATTATTTTATAAATAGGAAAATTACTCACTGAAGTTTTGATATCTACAATCAGCAAATTAAACATTTAGAACAACATTAATATTTATTCAGTTAATCACAACCATTTTTTATCACTCGTACATTTTTTTATACAATTTTGAAACATATGTCATAATGTTAAGAAATAAATGTAGTAAACATTGAAAGAAAATTTAAAGAAAAACATAATAGTTAGTCCCGATACCATATATTCTATTGTTTTTTGATCTTTTAAAACTCTAAAATAGTGAGAAATTGCAATGATGTTAAAGGTTTCCTATAGTTTAATTTTATTTGGCAAAAAAGTTCAATGTGTCAATTTGCTAAATTTTTAACCGACTTCAAAAATTGAAGAGGATTTTTTTAAACTGTGTCCATCGATTACTTTAATCAATTTTGGCAATTTAACCTGCATTGTTTTAAGGAATGTCCCGAAGGGCTGGTGTATAATTTTTTACAAAATATCAATTAATCTCTATTGATTTCTCTGAAACTTTTGGTTCTACTTATTTTTCTGTACCCTAAACATACCCTTTATCAGAAAATCTGGAAAATAAATGCAAAAAACCGTAAACATGCCAGGAATGTCACATACCTACGTTTTCTACACAAATCTCTACATTTAAATGTCAAGATACCTCAGATAATAATTATTGATCATACAGGGTGTTAGTAACTGTTTTCATTTTCATTTATTTTTGGTCGGTTATTTTTTAAAAATATTTGTAGAACATAGTTGGGTATGAAAACATATTAACGTATTTTTTTTTAAATTTCATTTTCAGTTCTGTACAACATTTTCCGTAATTGCATATAAGGTTTCACGGGTAGATTTCATGGAAAAGGCAAAAAAAATGACTAGTAATTTTTTGCCTGTTTGCTGTTTTAAGAAACCTTACACAATTTGTGTCAGTAATAATCATATATTATTGATTTTGTTGTAGTATTAGTTTTTTAACCCAAATGTCTGGACTATTTATATTTTAGTGAATATCAATTATATGTAATTACTATTTATAAATCTACAACATTATCGTTTAGAATTAATAACATATTATTGATCTTTATATTTTGTATATTGTAAGTAAATATTTTGTATAAATTGTTCAATTGAAGGTTCGATAGCGAAAATTGCTACTTTTTCCCACATAAATACAGCCTCTAACATATGTAATTTTATCAATAACATTTTTGCTAAATAGTTTCCCTCATTTTAAATAATTTTAATTACTACTAGAACAGATAGAAACTGCCCACTTTAATATTGAGATCAACTATGAAAAGTAACTTGTCAGGAACACTAGTTCAGTCTTTGTATGTTTGTAAGAAAAAAAGTCATACGCTTGATTTTATTGATCTTTACGTCCCGTCCCCCCTCCATTCATTTTGGTTCCTAATGATTAGTTCTAGTAGGCGGTTTTGAAGCATGTAATTTTTCATAGCATTTTTCTCTAACGGCATTCCCAATTTTCTAACATTTTAATCAATACTATAATAATAGAAACTGCTAACTTTTACAGTAAGATGAGAAAATAAAATGTCAGAACAGTTTTCCCATCTGGGATAGATTTTTAAAGAAACTGAGTTGTAAAATGTAATTTTGTTATTTTTTAAGCTCCCCCTATATTTTGTTTTCTATTGATAAAGATTGATTATAAAGCATGTGGTTATCAATAATATTTTTCCCAGTTTAAACATATATTTTGTATTATTTTATTAACACTAGCAGATAAAAACTGCTAACTTTTAACACTGAGGTCAACTTTGAAAAGTAAATTGTCATTAATAGTTTTTCACTCTTTGAATGTTTTAAGAAAAAAAAATTGTAGCATATGATTTTATTGATTTTAAATTCCCCCACCATTTTGTTTCCTAGATGGTTTTAAATCATGTGATTTACCAATAATATTTTCCCCAAATGCCAATCCCTACTTTGTAACATTTTAATCAATACTAAAACAGATAGAAACTAGTCACTTTAACAGTGATATAAGTTTAAAAACCAAATTGTTAGGAAAAGTCCCCTCTAATTTTTAAAGAAATGTTGTAAGATGTGATATTTTGACAAATTCTAGTATCTATTTTTAAGCTATGTTGCTATAAATAACATTTTTCACAATGGCATTCCAAATTTTGAAACTGTAACAAACTGATACTGTTAAATTTAACGACGAAATATATTTAAAAAAATAAAGTGCAATTAATTAATAATCTTTCACTCTCTGAATTTTTATAAAAGAGCTGGAATATCATTGCATTTATCTTTAAGGTTCCCCTATTTTGTTATCTAATGATATATTCTAGTAGCCATTTTAAGCATGTGGCGCCACCAAGCGGGCACAAGTGGCATCTATGTTGGTCACTATCGACCGGCCGTCACTCCCTCTAAACGTCACCGTCATTAGAAATTTGATTTATTAAGGTTTTGGGATAACACAGATACGAATCCAAAAAGTGCAGTTTATTCTACTCACTACGACTAAGTTAAAATACAAAAAGCCTTATAAATACATGTGCAAACCTAGTGAAAACAAAAGTAACATAGAAAACACAGCAATCGATTATTTTCCTATAAATAAATAACAAAAAATTTATATGTAGTAATACGGGTGTACGTCGTAACCAAAATCTACTCTAAATCTAGTGACTAATGAAGCTGAAATAGAAGCACCGTTATTGGTTAAATGGGTATTTTGTCTAGTAATCCAAACGAATCACACACACAGCGGCTCTTTTTGGTTGCGTTGGACGAAAGGTCCGAGCTGTGGGCATGTCCCAACACGGCAGTAACTCTTAAAACCAGTACTGCTGTGACAGGACAATATCACAGCAACGGCCCCGGCATTGGACTTGTTGGAGGTGTTGGTTTTGGTAGATTGTTGCTTTAACGTCGGTCAGAAGTAGGATCGTACATCACGGCGCGACCAGCACTGACTGATCGTCGGCCAAAAGGGGAGATGTGCACCACCCCTCGCTTCGCTCAATCGCCACCATGGCAACGACGGTGCGCCGCCGCTAAGGGCCGCACCCCACATCACTAATGTATATACACGTGGATAGGGATAATATTGATCTGTGCTGTCGGTGGAGTGTAGCGACGTTGTCGATCGCGAGCGATAACTCCAAAGAATCGAGTATTTCATCCAGGATGAAATATTGAAACGACAGCGATATTATCCGTTTTTACCCTCGGATCTTAGGTGATCTGCATTCACAAAGCCACCGGTTAAAGACTCCGGATTCGTATGTCAATCCTGAGGACGCTCCCGTCTAGATTACGGTCGTAAATTTTGAGACGATATTTGCAAAAATGTAACTTATTGAAAACCACCAGGGCAGAGAGTTCAAAATAAATGAAACTTAATGAAATTTTGATCGTTTTTTCAAAAAACAGCTTCATTAGTCACTTTAAAGTCATACCTGGCAACGTCGATAATTACCTTTCTGTTACGCGGATGGATAAGGAGATCAACCATTTCTGATTGCGTTCTGTCCTTGTTGGTCCTGCAAAGAGCAAAAATGTTAATCATTTCCCACGAATCATTTTGTTTTATCACAAAAAAAAACGTTACTAATGTGAAAAACTTTAATTTTACTTACAAAACAATGTTGGTTCTATACAGTGCAGCTACTGAACAGTATGTGAACCAAAATATGTCGCAGATAGCTAGTGCTACTATGGGAAGCACCTGTAATCAGAATATACGATCAGTCTTAAAAATCATTCTTTCCAAATTTGTATGCTTGTTACGCTAACAATGCCATTTATTATGAAAGAATAAAATGTATAGCTCCAACCCCCCTCCAATATATATTTATATATTTTCGTAATGAATATGACTATCAGCTGATGTTGGGGGCATATTTTATTACCAATTAATTGCTATCAAATGACACACAATGTTAAACATTCAAAACTAGACCCCTCATCCCCTAGTTCACCTCACAAAGATGTAACTTATATTTTTCGATGTAATCATCTGTTTTATATTTATTCCTAATTAATATCCTACTATTAATGTTCAACGTTAAAAATTTTATTATTCTAACCCATTCGGAGAAACAACGCTATCCCAGTTTTAAGCAAAAGCTGGCATAGCACTTTTGTCAGGGCGTATTTTCTTACTATTTAATCAGCTGGTACAAGGGTAAATACCAAAATCATTTATCCCCTAGTTCACTAGAGAATTAATTTTAGGTATTTACCCTAGTGCTATTTAATAACAATTAATAAGTAATTAGATTTAGATTTAGATTTCTTTATTTGACTACGGTACATATTAAACAATGTTTGTAGCAAGTCCAAAATACACTATTAGTGAGAAAAAAAAATCACAATTAAAATAATATAAATATGAAATACATGTTAAAAATAAGAACAGATATAAACAATTAAAAATTAGACACTAAAATTCGGGGAGCACATTTTGTGGTTCATGTAATCACCAACTGAGTAAAAACAAAACTTTAGTAGGTAGTTCTTCAAACTCTTTCTAAATTTATTAAAGCTCAGAATTTTTAATTCTTCTGGCAAGATATTGTAAGCATTGTAGTTTAGCGAGTTTTTCATTGTCTTATTTAATCGAAAACGGGTTGTTCGAATATTTCCTGCTTTTCTTGTACGATATTGATGTACATCAGACTGTTTAGTCAAAACATTAATGTTCTTGTGTATCTCTAGGAGCACGTGAAACAAATAAAGGGAAGGCAATGGCAAGATGCGGAATCTCTGAAATAAAGGTTGACACGACTCACGAACTCCAGCTTTAGCCAGTATTCTCACTGCTCTTTTTTGTAACCTGAATATCAGAAGAGCATTTGACGAATTTCCCCAGATCATAATTCCATAATTGATATGTGAGTGAAATAGTGAGAAATATGCAGTTCTTAAGGTATTATAGTCTGTAATATTTTGAAGGTGACGAAGTAGAAAGAGTGAACTCGATAATCTACTTCTTAAGTGGTCTATGTGAACATTCCACGATAAGTTGTTATCTAAATAAATACCTAGTAATTTTACGCTAGCTGTATCAGTATTGGAAGTGGTTGAAAACATAAGACTTTGTGTTTTTTCCTTGTTAAGCTTGAGTTTATTAGTAGTGAACCATTTTTCAGATTTTGCTTCTATATCGTCCGATAGTTTGGTGAGATTAGCTAAATTGGTGTCAGAATACACAAAACTCGTATCGTCTGCAAATATAACAGATTTATTGGGACGAGTAAAATTAGGCAAATCATTGATGTAAATAATGAAAAGTATGGGTCCAAGGACGGAACCTTGAGGAACACCGTGTTCTATTGATCTAAATTCAGACGTAGAATCATTATAAGTGACGGCTTGAAAGCGATTTGTCAAGTAAGTTTTAAATATGGATAATGAAGATCCTCTAACTCCGTAGTAATTAAGTTTAGTTAGTAAAATTTCATGCGAGACACAGTCAAAGGCTTTGGAAAGATCACACAATTTAATCGCTGTATGGGTTCCATTCTCAAGGCCCTCAACCACTCCACTCACAACACTCAAAACTGCTTGTGTTGTTGAACGATTTTTCCTAAATCCGTACTGGGAATTATCTAGAAAGTTATTTTCCTCAAAATAAGAAACTAAACGATGCTTGATTAATGTTTCTATTATTTTGCTGAAAGTAGATGTAATTGATATTGGCCGGTAGTTGTCTACCAAAGCAGTGTCACCTTTCTTATGTAAAGGAATCACTTTTGAAAATTTAAACGAGTCGGGAAAAATCCCAGTGATAAAGATAGAGTTTATCAAGTTGGTCAATGGTTTTATTATGATATGAAACGTCTCCTTAATAATGATATTACTGATTTCATTCGAATCCAGACAACCAGACTTTTTTAAACCACGGATTGTGTTTGCAACTTCTTCGTTCGTGACTGGTGTTAAGTAAAAAGAGTGACTAGGACAAGGAAAATTTCTGAAATGCAATAAATCTTGATCTGATATGGCTGGTAAAGACTTTATTATATTTTCAGCAATACTAACAAAAAAATCAGAAAATTGTTCTGGTGAAAGCGAAGTATCAAGTGAGGCATTTTTATTGGTTTCTCTGTTTTTATTCCTTTCGTGATTTATTATATTCCAGCAAGCTTTTACTTTATTATTTGATGTAGAAATAAATTCACTATAAGCAATTTTTTTAGAAATTTGCAATTCATGTTTGTATCGTTTTTTATAATTATGATAATTAGTAACGAACACTTGTTCATTTCTTACTTCTGAAATAACTTTTAAGGTAGCTAACGTATTTCTCATATTTCTAAGTGAATCATTAAACCAATTTACAGGACAATTTTTCTGTTTAATTGATACTTTCTTCATGGGAAAATTACTACATATTAAATTGGAATAAGTGTTTGTTAGGAACGATGCTAGTACATTGACATTCTCATTTTTTTCAAAAAAATCCCAATTTACATTTAATAACGAGTCTTTCAATTTACGAAGTCCTGATTTTGTTATGACTCTTTTTTTGGATGAGTTGTATTCGACATCTTTTTGCAAAACGTCAAAAATTATATATTGTGCACGATGATCTGAAAATCCAGGTTCAAACACACCCGCTCTAAATAATTTTGTATCTAAATTTGTAAAGATATTATCAATGCAAGTAGCACTCGATGATGTTATTCTTGTAAATTCATTTATGCAAATGGATAAGTTAAAAGAATATAGTAAGTCTTTCAGCTCTTTCAAAAATGGAGAACTTATTTTAAAATTAATATTAAAATCACCCATAATTATTATTCTACACTTAAATTTCATAACACGATTTAAGACAAGCTCAAATTTCTCTAAAAATATATCAAATTTTCCATTTCCAGATCTATAAATCGATATAACTATAGTTTTTAATTTTAGTAATTCGACTCCACAAAACTCGGCATTTTGTTCTGAATTAAATTCGTCTAAATTTACATGCTTAAATTTTAAATTATTTTTTACAAATATTGCCGTGCCACCCCTTTCCTTTATCTTCCTACAGAAAAAGTGTGCAAGAACATACCTATCCAGATTAAGATTGACAAGATTTGCTTCTCTCAGCCAGTGCTCAGAAACACTTACAACATCAAAACTATATTCAGACAAAAATATATCAAATAATTCAATTTTGTTAGTCATACACTGGGTGTTAATATGGAATACACTCACCGAATTTTTACAGTTCATTAATTTTAACAAATAATCATCTAACTTATTGTTGTCCGTTTCTGTTACTGTTATGCATTTTCTTGTGTCGTATTGTTCACCATAAAATTCTCCTTCTTCTTCAAATTATTTTTAAAATGGAAACGCCTAATCACAGAACCTTTAGGCCAAATTAGTGGATTATAAACCTCATCCCAATTTTCCAAAGGAAATGAAATTTTGTACGTTGAGGAATATTCTGTTCTATTCCACTCCTCGCATTTAAAAGTTACATTCGGTGATATATTTGATAAGAACTTTTTTAAATCATTTACCTTCATTTCCGGTGAAATACGTGAAACATGTAAATGTCCCACTCTTGGTACAGTTTTAAAATTTTTGTCGTCATTGTTTCCAAATATTGCATTAAATTTATGGGCGTTGTTTTTATTTGGGGAATTCCGCAAAGAATTCCCATACGTTTTTATCGGCAGGTGCTTATCACTTTGTGTACCAATTTCTTTGCCACAAATATTTTTTGTTTCTTCTGGGTTACTCCGATTTATGTTTTCAATTTTTTTAGTGGAGTTTAAGGAATCTGATTTTGCGGTGTTTGTTGGATTTGAGTTCTTTCTAGTAGATGGTGCTACTGATGTAGCATGTAAATTAATATTTAATTTTTCTTTTAATAATGAAATTAAAGATTCTTGCTCTTCACACCTCTTTTCTAAATGATAGTTTAGCTTACTCACTATCTCTGTTTCCTTTCGATCGTTTTCACTTGTAGTAGATAATTTGACACATCGTCTACAGGTTATGTCTTCGTCAGCATTTTGAAATGTTTCACTTCTACGATTAACTATTGCACTAATTTTATTAATATAGTTTGTCAATATAACATTAGTTCCACTATATAAGTAATATATATCAAAACAAATGGATCCAGATGAAGAAATCAGGAGCAGAATAAAAATGATTCTAGAGGCGTTTGTCAAATACTCCTCAATGTTTATGAACAGGTTTATAGAATGTTATGTTAGGTGTAGTCAGTATTGCTATACTTGGACCTTGAAAGCCCAATTGATTAAAAAAACTCGAATCATTCGAGATGTGGCTCTACAGATGCATCCTGAAAATACAATGTACTGACAGAATCACAAACAACGAAATACCAAAACGCATCGGCCACAAAAGAAAACTGCTGACAATCATGAAGATAAGGAAAACATTGTACATAGAACATATCCTACAGGACAGGGGAAAAAATTCTGGGAATGGACAGATCTCAACGTTGAAAAACAAACACATTAGAAATGTGGTCGTCAACCTTCAGTGAGAAGGCGGCATGAAAAGAAGAAGAATATATGCGCCCAAGATCTCTCTGATAGCGCTTGTTCCAAAAATATAGCTGTGACTATGTCAACTTTTACCTAAAGCCCTTGTTTTTCAGAAGGCGTTGTGACAATAAAATCATTTCTCTCACAGAACTTCAGGCATTAATTAGCAATAAATACTCCACTGATCTTTTCAAGGAATAAGCCGGAATATTTTTTCTGATTCTCAGGGGGCAAAGTGGGTATCTTTTTGATTATTACCATGGTGCGATCTGATAAATTAAGAATAAAATATAGTCTATAGCAATATTCGTTCCGAAGATATCAATGGCTGTGCCACTTTTATCTAAAGCTGGGAAAGTCATTTTTTCTCGAAAGGAGTTGGAACTTAATAAATTAGCAATAAATTGCTGGATACGCTAATACAACAGACATGATATATTCACATCAGCAAAAATTGAAATATTCAAGTACTTCAACTGGAAAAAACCTCGAAAGACAAAACATTAGTCAACAAATTTAAACATTTTTTTTTCTGAATTTGTTTTGAAATACAGTCGATCTACCTTATTTTATAAATATTAATTTTAAGTGACATCGTACGCCCGATCTCTTGTAGATCCAAGACATTAATTTCATTGGAAATATAGTTATCAGTTCTTTCTATTGATCGAACAGAGGTTCATCCAGTTTTGGGTTAGACCTCATACTTAACAAAGGGACTTCTTTAAAGTTTTGTGTCCTGGACTATTGCATTAAAGATATTTAATAAATCCTGAGATTTAAATCCTTACAAGTTATTTTCCTCTAAGCCTAAGGGCCTCTTAAACCCCTTTAAGTTTTATACACACCATCTTTGAAGCAATCTTTCTCCCTTTCCTCTAGGCGGACCCTGTTCGCAAAAATCCCTTCGTAGCTGCTTTCAAGAGGAACCCAAGCAACTAATTCGATATTTGCGCTTATATTATTAAAGGTTGTGACTTTTAAAAATCTTAGTTGTGGTTCAACAAATATACCCTCATTCTTTACTTGAACAAAGTTGTGTATAAGGCCCAACTTGAGATGAAACACAGGCAACGATGATTTTATTTGGCTCAACCAAGGTTTTTTTAACATATGATTTCTGCACAAACCATTTTTTGAGTGGAAAGTGATTATTGATGGAACGTCTATTCCACAAGGTCAGAAGCCCTCAGTATTTCATGAATTCGTTCTATAAACCTGTGAAGAGTACAACAACTTTTAAAGCACAGCAAAATTGTCATTCATTTGATTGTCTCTAGCTAGAGCATAACTTTTTTTCAAGTAGGTATAATACGAAGTCAAACTGAAGTACCATGATCTCGAGCTGATTTTATTGGAGTTGTAGTCGCCTCATTGTAGTGTTAGCTGCATACTCAGGCCAATCACATTTCTGTATTCTTCAAGTCTAAATATTAATTTATAACCGACATTTTTTATCACTTGTGCTACTAGTGTCTACTCAAAGAATTTAGCTTAATGTGGCGAAAGTTATGGATCCGAGCCGAAGTGTCGTCACACTGAATCTCCGTAAATTCTGCACCTTCAGTTTCATTATATGTTGGGTCTGATCGCGGGACTTGCAAGCTGCAGATGCATTTAGGTAACTCCTCATTAAGAGACACGGACAAATACAGTTAAGAGACATTTGGGTACTTTAATTGTTAACATTAAGACAGACTACGTCTTTCAAAAAGATCTAGAGAAATATCTTCTGGTTTTAAGGTATTTGTATCTCTGCATTAAGTTTGAATGTGTGCTACTGGTGGAGCGAGAGGATTATTTTTACTTCGTATATGCTGCGCCTTATAAACTTACTTGTAGGAATTTTGTTCGGAATATTTAGAACAATTTCTGCAACTTATAGTTCTGGTCTTCATGTGAATAATCATACCACAATTGCGAATGTAATACATTTTATATTAGGGAAACCTTTAAATGTATGAATCAATGTACATATAAAATTACATAACGACAATTCAAGAAGTTGAAAAGTTATGAACATGCCTATGACCTTGGCAATAAAATACAATTTCATAATATATAACTATATTACAAAAATAATATAGCACACAATGAAAGTTAACAGTAAAGACTTTAACTTTAATTTTATTAAATGGATGCTATTGCATCTATAATATTCACATCGATTTCAGTCGATATAATTAATAGGGACATTAGTAATCAAGTCCTTTTGACAACCCTGTATGGGATAGTTCATAAGTTTTTATAACCTATATGTGGCACATAACTCTTTCCAATTCCTCCAATATGAAAGAAGGCTAATTATTTTTATAGTCTAGAATTTTTTGTTGATATTCTATATATATCAAATAACAATAGTTATGTCATTTCATATTGTCAAACACTTTAAGTTCAAATTCTACCTTTTTTATAATTTGCCACTGCAAAGGCGGTCTGACCCGAACAATTTTAAGCAAAAATCACACTTTTTGACAGCCCTCGTACACAATTGAAAAAAAAAATCATATCGAATTTTTGTATGCATAACACAATCGACGCTGTATCTTGTATTTAAACAAGACATCTAAATATCACATGAGATTCCCAATTATACGCATGCGCGACTTTAAAAAGATCAAAGTATTTCACACGTTGGAATTAAGTATCAAAATTCAACACCACCTTCCGGCATCTTTAGAACCTTGCCACGAATGTCATTCGAACGTCAATAACGTAATCTGCGCATTGGCCGAATTCTTCATGTCAATTGAACTGACAGATCAACGTCACCATTAAACTTTAAAATAGCCGTTAACAATTAAAGTGAAGGCTGAATTAGTTTACATAATTAAACAATATTGAAATGAGAAATTTGGTAATGCCTAAAATATCTAATGTGTAATGAATCATTTGATTGGAAACAAATGTGTTGCCTTTTCCTCTATTTTCACTTACAATAAATTTTTCTTTTCAGCACCACAATGGGTGAAGGTAACAACCTGATCGATCATCACGATATTCATCACGGAGGTCTCGTACCATTAAACGGAAGTCATTCAGGTTCATCAGGAAGGAGTACGCCAAATAATGCGAACGATCCATCACCTCAAAAGTTATTTGTCGGTGGACTTAGTTGGCAAACATCGAGTGAAAAACTGAAAGAGTATTTCGGAATGTTTGGAAACGTCACCGATGTTCTCATCATGAAGGATCCAGTAACCCAAGTAAGTTTTCTAAACTGATTTTATATACTACCTTATGTTAACTTTGTTCGTATTTTTAATTGATGTCCCACTAGTAATGCAACAACCTAATATGAAACAACAATAAAACACCCAAATTTTTCAGTAAACTCCAACAAATTGCATGCACTATGACACTACAAAGCACTGGAATTATTTTTAATGCATTTTTGACGGTTTTTAACTACACGACCTATACGTATGATACCACATTAATAGTTTTAGCACCAAATGGATTTTGAAAGTTCAAATTATGAAGTACAATTCTTCTATCTCAGATTTCCTTATAAATTTTTTAGTCCGGCTAATGACCATTTTCCCGGGGAATTTGTCCTATCAACACCGATTTTCAGTACTACTTACCCTCTGCTTCAAAGTTAACCTTGTGCCGGAGGTTGCTTTTTTCCCGGAGGGGGGGATGCCTACCCCTTCTCGGGGGTAAAAAGATATAAAAAAAGTCCGGGAATGAATAAATTAATTTATTGTTGTTTTCTGAAGGATACTTGGGCATATTTTTCAATGTCTAAGTGTTTATTGGGAAATAATACCACACTTTAAAGAAAATCGCTGACTAGATCAGAAATGGCTAAGAAACTACGGATTAAAAAGGTACAATTCCCAATGTTTATTATTTGATTTTTGAAACTAATTTGTAATATTACTAAAGCATAAACTGATCTTCAGAACTTTAAGTGGCGCTCCTAGGTGCGACTTTCTTATAAGATAGTGCATTCGCCAAAAATGCGACCAAAGAACTTTGTTGATTCAGTGATCCCATTAAAATTAAGGGAAAATAGACCTTATGTCCCGATATTGGGTTGTTTACAAGGACATGACCATTAGTCGGCAACCAGGAACGACTGAATTCTACGGAGGTTGATACAATCGTTTTCATTTAACAAAATTAAAGCGACTCTTTTAGTTTTTTGGTGTTGTGTTCTTCTTTGTGTAATATAACTGAAAAACTGTATTTTATGACCAAGGTCCCAAGCATGTTCACAAATTTTGGATTTTTATTGTCGTTTTTTTATGTAATTTTTGTGTTCGTTTATTCGAACATTCAGAGGTCTAGAGGTTTCTCCAATATAGAATTTATTACATTCACATGGGATTTTATAAATGCAATTTTTTGTATTTTGAGTTGTGTTATTTGGTTCGGTTTTTGATATAAATGATTTTAGTGTATTTCTTGTTTTAAATGATGTTTTGATATTATATCTGTTTCCCACTCTTTTTAGTCTTTCTGATAGACACTGTATGTATGGTATAGTTATTGTATTAATGTGATTATCTTGGGAGTCAATGTTGCTTGGTGAAGTTTGATGTTGGTTGTTAGGTATTGTTTGATATTCCATTTTGTTTAACTCGTTATTAATAAATTTATTTGGGTAATTATTGGCAGAAAGTATATTTTTTATAAACATTGAATTTATTGATATTAGAACAGTTGGTTTTTGCTCTGTCATATAGAGATTTAATGATATACTGAACTTGGATGATTAGACTTAAAGTTGAGATACCTGTTAGTATGAGTTAGTTTTCTGTAAACTTCTGTTTCAAATGTCCTAAGAATGGTAATTTGTTATTCTGTTCAAGCTCTAGTGTAAACTGAATAATTGGTTCTGTGTTGTTTATGTTGTTAAGTTAACCTCTGAATGTTCGAATAAACTAACACAAAAATTACATAAAAAAACGACAATTTGAAAAATCCAAAATTTGTGAACATGCTTGGGACCTTGGTCATAAAATACAGTTTCAAAATTCAGTTATATTACACAAAGAAGAACACAACACCAAAAAAAAAACTAAAAGAGTCTGCTTTAATTTTGTTAAATGAAAACGATTGTATCGCTACTACCTCCGTAGAATTCAATCGTTCCTGGTTGCCGATGATTAAGGAAGAAATTGCTAATGGTCATGTCCTTGTGAACAACCCAATATCGGGATAGTTCATAAGGTTTTTCCTAGGTTTTCCCTTATGACTTTAATGGGATCACTGAATCAACAAAGTTCTTTGGTCGCATTTTTGGCGAATGCACTATCTTATAAGAAAGTCGCACCTAGGAGCGTCACTTAAGGTTCTGAAGATCTCCCTTTCAAATTCTTCCAATTTGAAAGGAACT
This sequence comes from Octodonta nipae, assembly GCA_034190945.1. NCBI lineage: Eukaryota > Metazoa > Arthropoda > Insecta > Coleoptera > Chrysomelidae > Octodonta > Octodonta nipae. Next base: position 84,351,934 of record CM067222.1, on the reverse strand, counting down.
TTATGATTATATGATCTTTAGAAATTTCTGTGCTACCCTGTATATTACAAATAAAATTCTCTTAATTACGTCAAAAATCAAATAATAAACATTGTCAAATATTTAAATTTACATCTTGGAATTGTACCTTTTTAATCCGTAGTTTCTTAGCCATTGACAACGGGGTCTGATCTAGACCCCGAAACGTTTGGAATATACAGCGATTTAATTTAAAGTATGGTGTTATTTCCCAATAAACACTTAGACATTAAATTAATTTATTTTAAACAAATTTTGTTTCATAAAGTTTTTTCTAAAAGTCAATTCGTTTTGAATTAATCGTAAGTGAAATTATCCATTTTTCAACCAAAAAAAAAATGTTTTCATACGGTTTTTCGTAAATCAACTTTAATTCAATCAAAAATGTAGGTTATAAAAAAAAACTAAAAAAAATGTCGGGTTTGTGGTTTGTGTAGAACCAATATAAACGAAGTTATAGCTTGTTGAAATTTTGTTTTTATTTGTCAAAACAAAAAATTAAAGGTTTATCGTAAAATAACTGAAAAACAATGCATTTTGGGAAAAAGTTTATAAATACTTTTTAGTGCTTAAAAATCCTTTAATTTTTTTTATAAAAGTCTCTAGCATGAAATTACCACCTAAATACCACCCCAACTGAAATTAATTGCTACCACTTCACAAATGCTCTTGACTCACTTAATTCAAATAGGCTCAGGAAGTTTGACCGGTTTAAAGTAAGTAGTTTTGAAATAAGTCGAGCCTCAAGAGTAAATTTTTTCAAAACAACTTAAATACTATGAGAGCTAGGAAAAATTTTGTAGAGTACAAAATTGTAGTTTGGACATGTTCGTAAATAGTACTATTAGACCACCCTTTCAGCTCAAACCCTTTCAAAAATAAGGGTTAAATACATTTTCAATTTACATGAGCTTTTAGCTTATAAAAAAAACTACAAATTAGTGATTTGTGAAGTGGTAGCAATTAATTTCAACTGGAGTGGTATTTAGGGGGTAATATGTACATTTTTTTTATCAAAAAACAAATCTTCAAAATTTATGTCATAACTCGCTTAATTTTCATGCAACAGACTTTTATAAACAAAACAAATTAAAAAGCATGACCCCCCCCCTCCCAGCAAAAAAACAACCCGCTCAACTTTGAAGTAGAGGGTAAATAGTAATTAAATCCAAATTTTTAGGAAAATCGGTGCTGGTTTGGACAAATTACCCCAATGTTATTACCATTTTTTGCCTTTATTGACTGGAGTATATTGAACTATGCTAAAAAATATATGTGCAATTTTAGTTTTTAATTTGCAAAAATACGTAAATCTAATTATTAGAAAATGGAGTGATGTTGACAAAATAATGTTCCAAATTTTGATACTGTAATTATGTAAAACCTGTTAATCCAAAAACTTTTTTATCTTCTTTCTCAGAAATCTTTCGCCAAACTTTGAAATTTACCAAATATTTGGATGTAAAAATAAACAATTTTAATCTTTTTTTCCGACATATCTCAGTTAAAAATCGTGCGATTGCATTTCTGAAAACCTTGTAGGTTTTTTAATTCTTATAAATGATCCATTGAAAGTGTAACGAGCCATTCAATACTTTCCATAAGATATAAAAACCAAAAATGTTTTAACATTTTTGTGTTAAAAAATTAAATTGTCAGTTTTAATCGCATTACCCTTTAAGTCGTGGTGCAGCGCAATTTGCTGTAAAATGTTTTTGCATGAAAAAATTTGCTTGTAATGTACGCCGTTCAATTCCATTTTGCACACGGGTAGGGTTGGGTGAAGTGACAACAGAATAAAAATTTACATCTTTATATGATAATTTAATGTAATACTTTTTTGTTTTATAAAGAATAATTGTGGTATCTTGTACTTTATATTTATAGATTGATTGTGATTGATAGACGCGGACATAAATGCTCTAAGGGATATACATATCTGGACTGTTAGGTGGTAATTTCTTTATTAGAATATTAACAGCATTGAAGGATTCAGTCCGAACCTCTTTTGGCTCGACCGTTATCGTACATAAATATAATATTAACTCCTACAAAAATAAGCAAATCAACGTTTTCAACGTACGCATAAGGACCGACAACCGAAGGAGATCCGTTCCAAAATTATTACAAAGTCCCATCGAATGGGATGAATGGAGAGATATTACAACTTGGGAAGCTTTCAACTGAGCTTCATCATACACATTCATGTTACAGAGTACACTTCTTTATGGTCTCTGGCTTTGTCGTCGACTTTCTGCTATTTAAATTACATCCATTTAACCATCTTCGACTGATGTTATCACAGCATCATCAGCAGCTGCCAATTCCGTTTTGATCATGTTACTAATGATTCTCCTCTTTAAGAGAAAGGTTATTCTTAGGAAACTACATCTCTTGCACTAGATAATTTGCTCCGTTGCCCTAACCTCGATAGAGTAAGACCACTATAACCTTAGATCGCGTAATCATACTACTTATGCTGCTCCTTAAACTTAAGTAACAACACATCGAATAAACGCCCTTACAGCATCCTTGAGGATTCATTTTGCACCAAAGAACACTCAAGGTAATTTAATAACCAAACAGTACTCACCTTCCATAATCCATCGTAGTTTAAACCACTTTTAGTTACAAATAACTGTAAGTAACAATTATAATAAACAGTTGTTGGATATCTCTGAAATGCTATAATTTTGTACCGCCATAAATGTATTCACTGACAAAAAAATCGCAACACCCAAAAGGAAATTTTTACATTTAATATTGTTTAGTAAAACCTAGATGCTATAGTAAGGACTAAATGATTAAAATTTGAATAAAAAATACCAAGGAGTTTAATTTCTTTTATTAAGTTTGTTATTAATGTGTTTGTCGACCGGGGTTATGTATACACTCCCCCAAATCGTCTTGGCATTGATTCAATTAGGTGATCTATTTCTTCTTGAGGAGTACTATCCCAAGCTACCTGTATTTCATCTCTTAAAACCTCCAAAGTTTAAACTAACTCGAACAACATGAGGCCAAGCATTATATTGTTGAAATATATGATCCATGAACCAATTAAGAACATACGGCTCCAATACTTCCTGAAGATAACGTTGCGCTGTCATTTTGCCTCGAACAAAGGCGGTAGCACAAGACTGGGTCGATAATGCTGTACTCCAAAGACCGTATACGGCGGTAAACCGTTCGGACACTTACAAGATGACCTTGTTCTCCTAACCACACATCAGCCAAATTTCGAAAGGCCATAGGTTTTAGACGTCGATCTTGAACTTCATTTGTGCCGCTTCAACGTCCGGTGCCTACTTCTCTCGGATTTTGGGTATTATCAAACTACGCTTGACAACATCTCATAACAGTAGTTGGATTTCTCGAAATAACAAACCCGCCTACAGTAAACCAATAATTTGACCTCTTTGAAATTCACCTAGCTGGCGATACATTCGGCGTACACGTACTCTAGGTATTTACATTACTAAACATCGATTTTGGATCTCATCAAATACTTTGTTTTTGGTAAATTTTAATTGATAAATAAAAAGTTTACATGAAAAAACATTCACCAAGCTTTGCCAAATTTTAATCATTTACTCACTCCTTACTATAACACCTACGTTTTAGCAAAACAATATTAAATTTCAACATTTATTTCTGGTTGTTGGATTTCTTTGTCCGTTAGTATACGTGTTCCTCAAACGTTAACATCTAATCTCGTAATGTTTAGGCTAACAGGATATTTTGTAACTTCAAACCTAAAAGAAGCTATCGATCTAATTCTACCGCCTAATAATTGGCTTCAAAAACCACCCTCAATCTCCTAAAATTTTCGACACGTTTAGTCTGCAATGTTACGTTTTTCAGTTTTGTTATCATTTTCACTTCTTTTTTGCATATTCTGCATTCTTTTTGTCCTCAACTGTCGTTTGCCATTAACCATAGATTTTATTTTCAATGTTCTCATTCCACTATTCCGCTCGTCTTCTGTTATGTTTTTCAGCGGCTTGATGAATACAGTGTTGCGGGTATTGGTAAAGTTATTTTGTATTCATGTCTTTGAGTTATTTTAATTTGTTGGTTATCTAATTTTGTATAAAATCTACACTGATCCCTGAGTTAAGCTTTCTGTAATGACGTTCTTCTCTGTTGTTTCTAATTCGTTGCACATGTTAATGTGGCGCTTTTGGTGTCTATCATTAGTAGGTGGTGGTCTGATCCAATTCCTGGCCCTCGACATACCCTCACGTCGTTAGTCTCGAGATTAGATTAGTTTGTCTCTGTATAAAATGGTCAGTATTGGTACAAATATTTCTTGTATCTTGGACGTACTTACGGTTTGTCTAATTGTCCGGGTCGTGAGAACGACGCGATTTTACAAATTGTCAAATAACAAAATATTTTTAATACATCCTATATCAAACGAATATTACGTGATTATCAAAAACAAAAACCCAATGCATTTCTGCTGGTAATATTGTATAAGACAAAAATCATTAAACTAGAAACTTTACATTAGATAAGCAATATGGATTAATTTATAAAGGTGGTTAATAGCATCTATTTTTCTGAATTGTTGTGGCTGATACTTGACGACAAAACACAAAAACTATAAATACAGTTCGAGATTTACACTTTAGTTTGATAGAACACTTGTTTCGGCATACAGTGTCTTTATTTTGTGAAACTTGATAAACGCATAGCATGCCGAAACACGTGTCGTTCTATCAAAATAAAGTAAATCTCGAAGTGTATTTTTCGTTTTTGTGTTTTCGCATCTATTTTTAAATTTCAATTGAAACAAATCTTATCACTGAAACACTTCTAGAATCTAGATGTCCCTATTTTTGAGGGTAGTATTACTGAAAACGGGTCCTAGCTAGAAAGGTTCAAAAGCCAGCAAAGCCTTAGAGCATTTTTTTAAGCTTTAGTTTTTAAATTTCCATTTCCACAAATATAATGATATAAACAAATATTGATTGTTGATGTACTTAGCCAACCTTATTTCATTTTTTCAGAGAAGCCGAGGATTCGGATTTATAACGTTTTCCGATGCTTCAAGCGTCGATAAAGTACTGAAAGTGCCAATTCACACGCTCGACGGCAAGAAAATCGACCCCAAACACGCCACACCGAAAAACCGACCGAAGCAGCCTAACAAAACGAAAAAGATATTCGTCGGCGGCGTAAGCCAAGACACATCGGCCGACGAGGTGAAGGCTTACTTCAATCAGTTCGGCAAAGTCGAAGAAACTGTGATGCTAATGGACCAACAAACGAAACGACATCGAGGCTTCGGCTTCGTCACTTTCGAAAACGAAGACGTGGTGGATCGCGTTTGCGAAATACATTTCCACACAATCAAGAACAAAAAGGTGGAATGCAAAAAGGCTCAACCGAAAGAAGCGGTTCAAGCTAGCGCTCAATTGCTGGGCAAAAGGATCATGCTCAGCAGCTTAGGTATGAGAATGGCCGCTCCGGCTCCGGGCGCACTGGCGGTGAATCCCCTGGCGATACAAGCCCAAGCTCAAGTACAAGCGGCAGCGGTGGCTGCAGCTGCAGCTCAAGCGCAGAACGCTGCCGTCGCTGGGTACGGCAAACTTTTCGGGGCGTACCCTCATCTAGCCAGTTACCGTTACGCTCCGTATCCGATAGCAGCCGTGAGCTCCGGAGTGGGGGCCGCAGGCGCTGCAGCACCTCCGACACAAGCACCAACAGCCGCAGCAGCGGCACCCGCTTTGCCGCCCCAGATGGCAGCTGCTCCTTATCAGGGTTACAATCTCACAAACGTCGACATGTCGAGTTTCCAGGGCGTCGACTGGGGTTCAATGTACGGCGTCGGAATGTACGTTTGAATCAACCCTTTGCTCATGTTGTTCGTAATAATATTATTAATGATTGTTTTAAGTGTTTTGGGATGCGTTATTGAATGCCCAAATGGACTTCCAATCGTTACATTTCCGGTTTCTCAGTGGCGGCGTCAGTGCCTATTTCTCATGTGTTTTAAAAGAAATGTTTCAATTGTACATATAATGGATTCTTTCAATTGCGATTTGCTATGGGCAGTTGTTAAGTTAAGCATTCGAACCAGTGCTTAAAATTTTCGACTTGAGTTACTTACTACCCCCCAGCCGCCTGTTCTCTGCTCATTTAGCATTTCAGCAATAAACTCGCAATAATCAGTATTATTAAATTTCCGAAATATCATGATATTCCTGTTGGAAGCAATAATATAGAAATTATTTATATATCACATGTTTCTGAGGGGTTGTGTTTCGAGTGTACTTAAAATTATTTACTTAGTACTTAATTTATTATTATATTTTTAAATTAACAATTCGACTGATATGGCGGTTAAACGTTTTTTCCGATATTCAATTTTTTGCAACTCTTGCTATATTTGTGGTATATATTATATGTATGTATACCGAATCTGTTGATCGATCTCATATTAGTTTTGTTTAGTCTGTAAGATATTTAAGGTCATTATTTACAGAAATGCTAGCAGTATTGTAATGAACTTTTATTATCTTAAAACGAAGAAGTATTATGAGTATTATATATCTAATAGTGTTTTGTCGACAGGTTTACCTTATGTATGTTTTTGTTTGAACTCTGGAAAAATAAATACAATTAAGATGTCATTCCATTTAGATTTTGAGTTTCATAAACGTATCAGGACATTCGTATTCAAATTATGAAAATTAAAAGGTCCAGATATTTTTAACTTAACTATTTGAATTTATATTGCAAACAACGTAAACATGCCATTTGGATTAATTATGAGGAATCTTCTACTGTATAAATCAATTTTTAAAGTACATTATATGCCTGATCCTGCCCATTACAAAATTTGAAGCAATATTTAACATTTATAGAAGCTTATATGATGAATTGGAATTTTGAAATATGATTTTCTTACAATTTACTTACATAAGAATATTAATAAAATGTTTTTGGATGTCGTTTTTTATTTTTTGGTATATTGCGTAGGTACAAGTTACGTACAGCTTTATCAGTGTGCTTTGATGATTGCCATTCGAAATACAGAATTAGTTCACCATGCTTTCTCTAAATTGAGCTGTTAACAGTGTTTTCCCCATTGTTCATTTTTCAGTCGAACAAACTTCAGCGAAAGGTTATCAGGTACTGATTCCTTTTTGTTTTATGCCTGAGATCTACCCATCTCTTCTCTTTTGGGTATCATAATTGATTTCTCATAGAAAGTAATTTTCTTTTGAAAAAGTAACACTTATGATATACTCATTTTGTTGAATCAACTCCCGCGCCGCCTGTTGTAAAATAGTTGTACTAATTCAAGAACGTTCACTGGCGTGATCACAACAATACTGTTTACCGTTGCTCAAATGTTTTTAATTTATCGACGGGGTGGCCAAATTTTGCGGCAGTTTCCATTTCCTCCACTATCTACCTGTCTTCTTTCTTAGATTAAACCTGTGAACATTAAAATTCTAGCCGTTATGTTTATTGTACAGGGTACTTTCAGACACATAATATCTTAGAAGCGTCCCTCCTCACAAATTTCTATTCTTTATTCTGTTCTACAAGTTTTCTTTCTCGGCGTCAAATTATTTTCCCCATCTTCATAGGGACATTAATTCTACAGTTTCTGATTTTATATTGATTCATGTTTTCTGTGTAATGATTCAATATTTTTTCTGAAGCTAATTTCAGATCCATCGAAAAATAACTTATTCATTTGAATATTTGTTCCTTGTTTTAACATTATTGGTCCACCCTCACCATAATAGCAAGTGCACATCTTGCCATTTTACTTGTTTTTGAAGATTATTATATCGGATTTGCTTTTTGGTTACCACAAACCAACACGATGGTTGTTTTTTTTTTTTTTTTCGTACTTGTAAGTCGAACATCTGTTCATGAACAAAAATGCACATATACCCAAAAACTACTATTTAAATACGCTGTTCTTTTAGTCTTTGATGAACTACTGCAGCTAGCGGCCCATGATGCGCTTTGTAAACTCCTTTTAGCCATTTAAAGACAGGATATTTGAACCCGTGGGACTAAACTGAATAAAAGAAACGTAGAATAGAAGTAGATGGAATGAGACGAGGAAAGCGTAGGTCTAGAAATGGACGGTAGCCGTGGGCATTTGATATTGAGATTTTAAATTTCTGAGAAGTCTAATCCTAAAAATCCCAAAGCAAAAGAATATATTTTTTTTAAATTTTCTAAGTTTGGAAATACTTCTTAAATAGAACAAGGTTATCCCTCTTGATTCTGTGTGAATATCTCGTCATTAAACAATCAGAAATTCTAAGCTTTTGCCAGACACGGGTCAGAAAAGTGGAACAACAACAATAAAATTCAGAAGTTAAGGAGGTTTTAAAAATTGCCATTATCTTTGCCTATTTAGTACGTTCGTCCTTGCCAATAAAAAGTTCCGTTGCCTGTATTCTTTTCTGAAGGATTCTAGTGACAATTTCTGCTGTTTATTTATCAGTTCGTCATTAGCCAGCAATCTACATAAGGATTTCTTGAGTGTATTGAGTGTATTCTCCACTGTTGTAACAGATTTATCAAAAATATTTAAATACAAGAAATAATTGTATTTGGTTTCACTTTAAATTTGAATGTAGTACATCAGTAATGAATTAGAATAGTTAAGAAGTCAGCCCTGCAGTTATAATTTGTTGATAAACTCAAATGAGTAACCACCAAACGTTTTATTAAATAATGTATAATATCTTACATTCATATGTTAATTATTAGTTTTTCTTACACAATTTAAAATTCTTATCTTTAACACCCCGTATAGATAAATATCATTTAACTTAATGAAAGTCTTGAAATTTTGATGAAACCTTCCACTAAACGGAATGACAATTCATTCGTTAAAGATGATTCTAATCAAACAGCAGCTTAAGGTAAACTTATTAACAACACACACAAGCTCAATTACACAAAGTGATTGATGATTGCGAACATTATTTATTGATGTAAGTAAGTAAGTCTCACCAATCTGTCAATTACAATTGTTTCCCGTTGGCAGTTTATTTATCAAGTAGAAATTTAGATATAACTTATCTGCTCTCTTGTCAAAAATTGTTGCAGCTATTTTAGTGATATATTTTTAGATATACTAAATGAATTGGAAGACATTGTCGATATGTCTACTTGGCAATTTGTACATTAAGGTGACTCAAGTACTTTGACCAATTGTAGAACGTATATTTTCTTCGTAATTTTTATTATTGTAAACGATTTCCTCGATGGAAAAAATACTTTGTTGAGCATTTTTGTAAATAAACTGTTAATGCATGTTAGGGATAACGGAAATCACTATCGTAGGATGTTAAAATATATTTACATTTATATAATTACGAAAACGAAACATCACATAAGTTTGTTATTACCAAATAATTGAAAGTTCTGTAGTGATTTCTCAAACCCTCTGCTGATATTATTAACCGTTCAACCACAGCTCAACTTGGCAACTTTATTAACAACACCCTTACTATTTTTTTACCATCGACAGCTAGTCAAGGCTGCATAGCTGTAGCCTTTCCAAATAAAATAAAACTCCCTTTTGCATCACATTCGCTGACCTGCTTACATTCCGTGGTTGCTGTACATCAAATTTTGTGTATAAAAAATAATATTACATGTGATTCGCGGACCAATGCGTCTGTGGCCTGAGCGGCTGCAAAGACGCAGCGAAACTAAGAGCAGCTATCTCCACTTCAGCGTGTTTGCATACAAAAGACATTTTACTTAAAAACTCGAATCTGAAGGCTTAACTAATGGTTTTTAATACTCATAGGATTTACTAAATACTCAAATAGAAATGATCTTTCAATATATTGAATTTTATGTCGATTAGATTTAATAAACTTATTTTTGAGGTTGATGAATATTGTTTTATTGGGAGCCTTTCCCACAAAAGGGTCTTTACTATTGACAGTATTAACTTAATTGTTCTTATTGTTTTTATTAATGAAAATAAAATTCGTTTGTGATAATTGAACTCAGTTTATAGTAGGCAGCAATGAATATTTTTAATCAACGCCATTTTTTTAATTTTGAGTCAAAAATACACCCAAGACGGTTTTAACAACGTGTATAGATAGGGTAGTCCAAATTGAATAAAAATATATATGTTAATTATTAACAGTAAAAGGTAGACAGTAGAGTAATAAACCTAGAGAGTTGTTATTTGATCTTAACCAACAGGTAAAAATCATAACTTAATATACTAAAGGAAGTTCCTTCTTAGTAAGCTTGCTAACCAGTTTTTATCATAACCATTTTCATCTTGCGCCCCTTTGACCATCCTAGATCCGCCCCTGAACAAAACAGCAGAATATTTATTTTTTCATACAAATTTAACTGAACTCTCTTGGGTCTCCATCTGTATGTAAACTAAATATTTTTGCAGTAACAATATTCAATCATAAGTAGGTACAAATTAAAAACAAAAGAATTTTCAAATACAATATTTCTCTTATTTGGAGAGTAAACAAATATAGAAACTGTAACGTTATTTTGAACCATTTAAGCTACTGGAAGTATAAAATATCAAAAAAACACCATAAAAGGACAATCCCAAATTATCACTAAGTCAAACACAACTAATAAAAAATAAATAAATATTTTTTAAAATTCGTTTGACAACAGAATTTGTTGTAAAATTTTCAACTGTTTTTTGCATATTATAACCGGTATTGTTCAAATAAAGAAAAAATAATAGCTCTCATAACAGTTGAATTTAATTGGAAAATTAATAACTTTCATCCTTGTTCTAATTAGAAATGACCAATTATGCTATAACATTTTTTAAGCATTACAACTTGTTACACCGATAGAAGTGATTGTTGAACGAAAATTATACCGTTTTATATGTGCAGTGATAAACATTATAAAACATTAGTGATTTAATAGATATTTAAAAAAACATTTATTTTTGTGATAGCCCCTTTTAATTAACTGACGATATATTTCGCCGGGTGAACTTCTCCAGCCAGTGACAGTACAGGTCCAACCATTTTTTTAAAGCCGGTTTTTTTACGTTTTCCCGGTGGGGTCTACTGCCAAATCTTTAGAAGCTATCAACTTGGACTCAGTCAGTTCAGATGCCCATACCAAGTCAACCTTTTTCTTTCCAGCTTGTCTATTATGTCCTTCTCTTACTCAACATTCATTATTCATTTTTTTCTTAATGATCTCTTTATGAACATGTTGTCGAGATAACCGGCAACTGCATTGATGAGCTTCCTATTCCAGGGATTCCAGGGCTTGTAGTCTTTTTGTGATATCCCATGTTTCAGAACCTTATAGTACAATAAAATAAAATAAAACATAGTTGGTTATATTCTCACTTTTTTACAGTTCATTGTTCCGTTTAACTGTTGTATTGCCTTATGGCCCTAATTTATTGTATTAATTATGCCCCTTTCTCAGGTGGAGTTTTACTCATTAGTAATCCAAGGTACTTAAACTCTTCACATCTCTGTATTTTACAATTTTTGTGTTCAATATCGATATTTTCTTTTTTATATAAATTACCGTGAATTCTTAAAAGACCCAAAATGTTTTTAAATTTACTATTCTTATACTACTTCTTTAATTAAATCAATTTGTATACTGTTTCTTAATGTTTATTTTACTAAGATATACATTTTTATTTTTTAGATTAACCTACTTCTATCTGCCTAATGACATATATTAACTAAAAAATGATTTTACTATAAAACTTGTTTATTTGTGAGGAGAACAAGAGTAAAAGGCACATAACCTATTTCTATTTCATGATTAAATTGTCCTTCAAATGATCTTCAATAAAAATTGTGTACTTCGCTTGCTTCGATGGTCCGATAAACAACAGAGAGCCTATTCTTGAAACCATACAAACGCTGTATCACTCGAATGATGCGTCAGCCGAATGAACAAATGAAGTTTGATATACACATTAAACTTCATTTATGTAATTTTCTAACGTACGTCATCACTCCAGTGATAGGGAGTTGGCATGATTTGGATAATCAGGGCCCAGACAGTTTCAAAAATCAGTCCTTTTAATTTTCATAATAGTTTTGTGAAATTTTAAATTAATCAAAATTGCCATCTAAACAAATATGTACAATTTGGTGAAAAGACTCCGTAGGCTTTCAGTAAGTAGTAATTCCATGGCAGAACTTCAAAACAGTATTTGTTGACAGATGTGCTCTTAGTTTCGTGTCGCTCATACTAATGTTAACATGTTCAAAGTAATGTTTTTTAGTGCATACGCCTAGTTTTTAGTATGTTGGTGTTAGGAGATAAATAAACACAGCCTTGTGATAATTGTTGGGCTGTATTAAAACTGTCTCCATGAAAGTTACATGCAGATCATCCATCGTTTGTTGGTTACCATCCCGGTGTGATAAAAACATTTTTTCTTACCGTATTTTTTTTGGCAAGTTGATTGATGTTTTGGTTTTGATTGATTTTATACAAAAATGTTTATTGAAATATGAGACACGTGAAAAAATGCATTGTTGGATTATATACCTACTGTGATATACTAGTTTTTTTTTCTTTACACCACTCAAAAGTACATCGTAAATACAATTCCATGGCCCTGTCATTGATCATTGTTTTTTTAAATTCATTTATGTAATTGTTCTTTTATTTCTTAAAAATTACTTAAAACCAACACTTAAATAGATATCATTTGTTTTATACATTGTATTTAAACAATATATATTCTGGATTCTGATTTTCATTGCTTTAGTTTTTCTTCAGTCTCTGTATACATAAACATTATATGTTGCCATATGAATCCACCAGAACTTAAGTTTCAAACATTTCGTGTACAAAAACCGATAAAAGTAAATTTGACGTATCCAGAAACGGTACAAAACTTGTATAGTATTTTCCACGAAACGTTGCCACATCTTACGAATAACTCTTAAACTAATATTTATTTATTAAACTCAACAATAATTGACATACAAATTTGGCATAAGATATTATAAATGTGTACGATATCAATAGCTTATTGCAGTATTATAACAAACTTGTATTATATTTACACACACTAACTAGTCTTGAAATTTCTTTAAATGAAGTTTAAGAGTTATCCAATAAAGTCAAAGTTACTTTTATCCACTAGCCTAGTCATTCATATTTACTTGCCAATTAAAAATATAGAATTTTTGTATTGGATAAATCATGTACACATTATAATTAAAAATCGATAAAAGTTGCTTTGACATAATCTTAAATCCAGTGCATTCCGAACATTACAGAAAAAGAAATTTTTGACAATACACATTTTTTTATGTAACCGTAAACAGACTACAAAGTAATTCTATGTTGATGGATTAAAAATAAATAATTTCAAAGCTTACCTATACACAATAATAATATAATCTACAATGGAAATAAATATGTTTGTTTAATATTTAATTTCCAACTTTAATTTTTAGTTTATTTACCTAGTTTTCCTTTAAAACTGTAAATACTATTTTTATAGATTCAATCTTTAACTGTTATTAGATACTTTGTATTAAATATGACTAATTGTACTTGTAATGCTGCCAACATTTCTTTTTTCTAGTATCCCTATTTAATTCTTAATTACAAAGTATTATCTCAAACATTTTGAGAATTTTAAGTAAGTCTCTTTTCACATATATAATCTCTTTTCACATATATAATAACCATATTCTCTACAGTTAGAGAAAACAAAATCATATTAAGATATCTATAAACCCTCATATTAACCCGTCAATATATATGAAACCATCTTATGTTGGTTGCATGTTTCAAGTCGTGTTTAGTTGGTTGCCTAGGTTCATTCATACTTCTGTTCGTATAACGTTAACCTCAAGCCATTCTTGAAGGAGTTTTACAAATATATGAATGATTTCTAATGAGTGGCATATTTTTATACCTACTAAGTAATTTAATATATTAATTTTGAATAAATTTGTATGATGTTTACGAGTTATGCTTAAATTCTTTCTACATAGCATGGCTATACAAAGATAGGTCAAAAACTTTTTGTTCTGGAATATTTTGAATGTTATTGTATTTAAAGAATATAGGTAACCAATAAACGTTTGTTCGTTTTTTGAGATGGTCACTTTAGTGCCAAATATGCTTCTTCATGTAACTTGAATAAAATAAAGCACGAAAATACTTTGTAAATTATCCTGTTGACAAGCAATAAAAGTTGTGAGATGAGAGTGAAACCCTCTATTTTTGTAATGGTTTATTAAAGTGATAAGACAATTCAAATTTCATTTTTAATTTCTTGAGAATTTGTAAATAGAGTCTGTACAATTTTTTTTCAGAGGGTCTGAATGATTGTGACAAAAAAGGATCATCTTAGCTATAAGTACTTATTATACAGGATTGTAAAAAAATTGAAATTTTCCAGGTACTGACCTTATTACACGTGAGGGTTTTAAACAAAATGAATACGTTCATTTACTTAGAAATAGTGATATACGGAATTTTTCAATTTTTCTACATCATGTACTTGTTACTCAAAAAAAACAACACTTCTGTTTGTCGAACGTATTTTAACGTTGACGTAGATAATAAATAAGTGATGTATAATTTTCATAGAACTAGTATTTAGTTTAAGTAGTAAGTATCTCTGTGTGTAGAGTAGAATGCGACATGAAATTGTCGCAATTGCACTGTAGTAGAGCAGTTATGAATAAAGTAGTTTCATAAAGTAGAAATATGCTTGATCAATCCTTCTTATCATGCTTGAGCAGCCACCATTGGCTGAACGAATTGCCAGACCAGCGTGATTGCTAATTTATTAACATGTAGGATTTTGTTCGATTTCTTGAATCAGGGAATTCAGTGTAAAATACATTTTCGAAAGTCTTGACACGTTTTTGGGAATGTATTTTATTGTTATTTGTTTTGATACCTTCTAGTCATCACTTGTTTTTTTCCCAAAGTGTTTCAAAAAACTTGTTTGAAATTAGGACCAATATTTTTGTCTTAGTTTCAAACGGACGTATTTACAAATCTGGTGTAAAGGAATAGAACAAAAATCTTAGTTTAGTCTAGTCTAATCACTGCTTTCTGTGATAACAGTCTGGTCACTCACTGCACGGTCTGTGTCTGTAGCTGTATCCGTGCCTTATATATGACCGCGACGCGGAAACGTATTCTACGGAACATCAGTAGATAAGATGTGTTTAAATTGGTGGTAGAGAACTAGAAGTTGGCCTGTTGAATGCGTATGCAGTAGCTGTTCATTTTGAATTTTACATTTTATACATATATATTATATGAAAGTGTAGAATCCTAGACTCGATTCAGCAGAAACAATTCCAATCAAAAATTTTCATATTTCTAATTAACAAGTGGATCGAAAATTTCACAGTTTGACATAAACAGAAATATACTCGCCTTTAAAACAACACACTTTATCCTCTTATAAAGATAATCAAAAGGGACCAAACCAACATTGGCACAAAAAAATAGTAAGTTAATGAACATACTTTCAGAGCTTTTGAAGTCAAACACAATTTTTGAATTAACTACAATTCCTAGGATGACCAGTTGAATCATTTTGACGCTTTTAACCCAGCTTACCCGTTTTAGACAATCACCGTGATTTTTTCTGATTCTACAAACTATATACATTTCTTGTGAGAAAAACAGTTAAAAAACCTACATACCTCCCTGATTTTGGGTGAACTTATTAGTATAACAATTATAATTATGTTCAATAGACACCTCTAGAGCCACTATTTTTTTAGGGAACAAAAAATCTTATCTAAAGCAAATTCTAACCAATAATCTGTTTAATCCACATATTCCTGGACAACCGAAATGATTCTGTTTGTTGTTATATTCTAATGATTATTACTAGTGTTTTATCATTAAATCGAGATTACTCAAAACATCATTTAGTCAACTAATTACAGAATTAATAAGAGAAAATGAAACTGAAGAAAGTTGAGATATGACAAAAATTGGAAATACAGAAAATTATGTTTTAAATACCTTGGAATGGAAACAACTAATGAAAAGTATGTACTTCATACCAGACGTAACTAGACCAGTATCCAAAGAAATGAGATGGCGAAACTAATGGTACAAAATATGTAACAGCGGCAAACGCACACAGTAATACTGATACTGAAAACTGAGCAAACACATATAATAAACATGTGGACAGTATGAGACCAAATGAGCTGGAAAATTCACAACTATTGGAACATATACAAACAGAATAAGGAACTAAAGTTACCAAACAGAAACCTAACAAATTCAAACGTTTATATTAAACAATTCTCTTAAAATATGTAATCTAACTCTAGTTTTACTTTTTTGGACTGTGAATATGTAATATTTTAAATCCATCAATTACGGAATTTGTCCAGTACCACACAAATGTTGACAAATTCAGTGCTCAAAATTTTCGGACCAATTTCCCTAAATATCTGGGAACATTTACATGAAATATCAGTGTTAGTTTTTTACTTCGGCACCAATTTTCTCAACAAAACCATTATAGTTGAAACTTCTTACAAATCTTAATTTCGATACGGCAATTAAAAAGAAGAGAAACACATATCCATCTGTGCTGCACTAGAATATTACTCTCCCTTAGCGAACTTTTTGTGTCTCCACCAATAGAAAGAATTTAAATGTTGTTAAGGGGTAAGATATTATTGAAATAATGTAATTCAAGATACACTTCATAATCTTAATTTTTACATCATAAACTATGTTTAAACATTAAAATATAAGCTACTAATTTCCATCTGGATACGATATAACAACAACTCACAGGCCACAATTAGTCGAAAATGGTTATTTTATATATAAGTATAGTACAATTGTCACAGAAATTTACTTTGGAATAGAGTTCTGTGTTTGGTGTACATGCAAAACATGAAATTCACGAATATAGACGTTAAAACAATCAGTACAGCTTCCCCATAGGATTTAAGATACATCTATCACATATATTCAATATATAATACACACTTAAATATGTAAAAATACATATAGGTTTTAAGTTCATAGACATATTTGGACTATAAGCTTTCCTATTCACGATTGTTTCTGTTGAATAATATCCTTTGATACCAAAATAGACAGGTAGACCTTCTAAAGAAATTCAGTGATCGCCTGTCTGTCTGACAGAGTTGCCTTGTTGTCTTCCTGAATTTTACTTCAGTAGTGAGTTATTTATTATTATCTTATAGATTTGGATATGAAAATATATGTGTAGTAGTTGTAGTTACCAGGCCTAAACAAAAATATTAGACTTACATATCCATTTCATATACAATAAAAGATATGGAATAAAATAATGTAAAACGACAATTTTTGATGGATCAATTAGGTAGTCTATTTTCAAAATTTAGTATGTATATTTTCAAAATAAAAATAATAAGGTATTTCTATAATAAAATTATTGTTAAATGATAATAATTACATTCCAGGAACGTTGTAAAACATATGTGATGTACAAATATACAATTAATTATTTCAATTATAATAAACAAATAATTTATTCGAAAAAGAATTGCTTTCATATTTTGTACATGTTTTGAAATACTACCTCTACCATTAAAATAAAAATCTGGTGTCTGTACAGTAGTGAAGAAGCCAAATTAAGGTAAGTGATTAATTTATCTTTAATTTTGAAAAAAATATCAAGTATCAACTTTTTTGAAAATTTCGATAAAAGAATTTTTATTTTCGAATTGTCGATCTTTTTGATCAATTTAATTATTTTTTTGTAGTAATTATCGTCAACTGTGCCATAGTGAACTATTTTATATACGGGTAGTTATTGCTTCGTAATTTTAATAATAATTCCTTATCTTATAAATCTGTAATTATTTAATCACTAAATTTTAAAAGTATTTTGCTATCCGATGTCAATACAGTGGATAAAGGAGGAACGTCAAGGATTACAAAACCATTTTTTATTGAAAACTTCTGTCTGAAGAAACTAACTTCATAATCTGTGCTATTAACTCCAGAAACTGCAGCCAGGAATTGATCATTTTTTAAGCAACCACAACAAACTTTCCTCAACAGAATGCTGTGTAAGTTGCTCTAATTATACTTTTGAAGATTGCGTTCAACTTATTGTGTCCTACTGTGATTAGACGTTTGTTATATCATCATCAGTTTCCAAGATAACAGAACAGACTGATGATGTTATAATTCCTATAAATAATTAATTTAAAAAAAGAAAGGACTTCAAGTAAATAAAAATAAGATTCGAGTATATAAATTGACATTTATGTTGGAAATTTGTGACGTTTCCGTTGTTTTTTTTTTCATTTATTATTAAAATATATGGATCTCCGGTAATTAAATACTATTTCAAATATTCTAATTGATTAAGCCCTTTTAGAGAAATTGGAGGTTTAGAACAGCATTTTTAACTGTGTGTTTTTTTTCTCTCGATTATTTAGGAAACGGTTAACCAAAGATATGGAATAAAATAATGTAAATCGACATTTTGATGCGTTAAGTATATTTTCAAAAATTTCAAGTATCTTTAATAGTATACTTAATCATTGTTAAATTATATTAATTACACTGTAAAACATCTGGGATGCACAAATACACAATTAATTATTTCTTTACTAGTCACCCAATGGTAGAAATACGACCCTAATTAGTATGAACGTTAAGTTTCTATTTGGCAAAGTATATCGAACAATGGACCTCTAGCGATCGGAATTATAACAGGGTTAATTCAGATATCAAAAATATGATGCCGTCATCAAAATTAAATACAATAGATACTCTCTTAATATTATATTCGGAATTATTCAAAAATGTTCTCAGTGTTTTCTATTGATAGTACTAAAGATCGTCTGCATATACCAAACATAAAAAACGGGTTGACAAGACAGGAAACCGAACTGTATAAAGTATAAAAATTAAGTGGTGTCCATATTTAGTCTCGGAAAAGTTACATGAAGGTAAGTAGTAGTTTCATCTTGTTCCTTTTATTTTTATTAAAAAAAATATGTCAAAATAAACAATTTGCGCAATTATGTTATAGAGTTTTATGCAAAAATAGGTTTGTACATATATTTTCTGATATACCCTTATTTAAAAGTAACATCAACCTGTCTGTTTTCATAATATCACAATTACTACCTGTTTATATGTTCTTATAAAGTAGAACAGGGTAGCCATTAGTCAGTTGCGAGAGATTTTTAGGATACAAAGTAGATCTTAACACTGAAATGTTGATCACTCCTGATTCAGAAGATAATGAATTTCTTGTGAACAAATCTTATGAAGTTCTAAAATCGAAACAAAGCCAAGAATTTCATTTATTTGACATTTTAAACATTAAATAAAACGAGTTACTTACTCCAAAATTCCTTTTATAAAACTGCAGGGTGAAGATATTGTTCTGAAAAGAAAAAAATTTTAATTAGACATTACCTGATGCATTTTTTATAGTTTTCACCAGTACCATTAGAATGGACTAATTCAACATGAGTCCACTTAATGATGATTAAAATAAGGTTAGACCTATATTTTTTATAACTAAATAGATTTTTCAAAAAAAAAAATTAGGATTAAGTGTATCTTATCCTGCATTTCAAGAATTATAAAGAAAGTTCGCCAAACATGAAGGGCGGATAGGTGCTATATTATGTAACATCTGGACAGCTTACTGTTTTTAATTTCTTTTTCCTTAATTCTCACATTTTTTTACATCAACTTTTGTAAGTTATTTATTTTTCACTGTAACTTCACCAAATAAACTGAAATTTAATCTATGTCGTTTGTTTGCTCTTCTGCAATCGATACTTGACACAAATAATTGAAAATAATTAGGTGCAAAAATGATAGTCCACAAATGGCGAGGTTCCATAAAAAAGCAAAGTTAAACACATACAAAACAATATAAGAAGCACATTGAGAACTTCGAATGCTCACAAAACTGCTATACTTCAGCCCCTTGCCAACGGTATACCGCATTTATAGGAAAGTAATTAGTAACATAATAAAATTTGAGATTGTAACTTACAAGATTAAAACTACAAGAAATAAAACATACAAGTTGCAATAATTTGTTGTACATTTTGTTCAAACTGGCTCCACCGCTACGGATACAAGCGCGACATGTTGTGCTGTCCAGGGGCGGATCCAGACACCTGCTTCCGGGGGGCGATTTCATGCTTCAATGCTTCAGGGTGGGCGATCCTGTACTAAATTGATCTAAATAGATATTTTAAACCCAGATTTCTTGGGTTATTACATTAAACAGTCGTTCTGAGGTTTAAATCTATAGAAGTCTCCTTCTTCTAGGCTCTTGGAGTTAGGATTACCTCATTTCAATATCAAAATTTACTACTTTTGAGGCTCTCGGTGGATCCGCCCATGGTTCTGACTGCTACAGTCGTTTTATCTAGTTGCAACATTTATTCTTTCATTGTTCCTATTTCAATTTCAAACGCATTTATTCTTTTCTAACTGCTCCTTGGTTCCTATTTCAATTCTTTCTCTTAACTGTTTACGAGATAGAAATAGAGACCACGGAGCAGTTAACAGATGAGATGCGACTAGAGACTACGACTGTAGTAGAAAAAGATGTCACGCTTCCATTCGTAGCGGTGGAAGCAAATTTGAACAAAATTAATAACAAATTATTGCAACATGTATGTTTTATTTTTTGTGGTTATAACATTGTAAGTTGGAGTTTCAAATTTTATTATGATATTAATTACTTCCAAACATATGTGGTATACCTACCGTGAAGTTTATGTAAGCATTCAAAGTTCTGGATGTGCTACCTATATATATTTTTTTGTAATGTGCAAATGTCATAAAGTCTTTAACTGGATAACTTTTTTGGACCCTCGGCATTTGTGGACTCCTATCTTTTTTTTAATCAATTTTTTGTGTCAAATATTGATTACAATAAGGAGCAAACTTCATAGATTCGATTTTCGACATTTAATATGAAAAAATCTGGGAATTAAAAAAAAATTAAATTAAAAAAACATTAACCGTAAGCTATTCAGATGTTAAACGGACTACATAATATAGCACATGAGCCCACCTATCCGCCCTTCATGATTGGCGAGCCTTTTACAAAACACCTTGTATATGCTCAGGGTGAGTTTTTTTAAGCTGAGAAAAGCTAAACTTGTTTGAAAAAAGGAATAAATAAAGATTAAAGTATTTTATGGTTTCAAATTTTGTTAATTCATTTAGTGTACATTTTCAACCCTTATAAACCACCACTATACAAAAAAAATATTTTTTCCAAAGTTTTACATGATTTAATCGTACATTTATGTTCAACAAATATTCATTGTTTGTTATTATATAGAAATAATTAATAATAATATATATAAAACAATTTTTATCCATGTACGTTTTTCAATCCTTAACAACCATAGCCTGGATATATCATATGCAAAAAAAAATTAGTACATTTTATAATTAAAATGATAAATGAAAATAATATTTTAAATACACATCGGAGGCGGTAAAAAAATTCTTTTCGATAAAAAAAATATTTACAATATATGGAAATGTTCATTGTCAGAATCAGAATCATCCTCTTCACATTGCAATTCCTTCTCTTCCTTGATTCCAGGACAATTTTGGTAACATACCAGAAGCCTTCGGCAGCCACAAGATGATCCGCAACCCTTCTGTAGTTACAAAAAATCATTCCTACTAATTCTGAGGCAGACTTTTAATTGCAACCATTCTCAGTCCGTTTTATTACAGTTTATAATTTTTTTCGTGCTCCGATTGTTTTTAAAATACTTGTTTTTTTATGCGTAGCTGTATGCATTTTTAAGCTCCTCTAACTATTTAAAAACTATTTTAAATAATGGTAATTCCAAGAGCTACCAGACTATTGTGAAGGGAATTCATCTGATAATTCGTGAAATCGGCATTCATCCGATATTTCGTGGAATTCAAGAGATTGTTTGTGTGGCGCCTCGACACCGGCGGCTAGCTCTGTTATAGTTGTCGAGAATTCTAGAATCCATGAAGGAAACATGGGCGGCTATTTGATCTAGAACTTTCTGAGAAGAAATATGTAAATACAGGAAGCCGGCGAGAGGATTCATTCAGTTATCGATTGCCATCTAGTAAATAACAGGTGTTCAAGATAAATTGTATATAGTTATGTGAATACAAAATTAGTAGAAATAAATTATAGTAAGTTCGATTGTTTCAATAAATCCACGAACACAATGTGTGAAATAAAAACATTACACTATGTATGTGAAAATATCCAAAAGCCCTTCCTCTTTAAAGGCTGAAGGGTTGAACGGCTGAAAACAGGTATTCCTCGCCCAAAAACTCACACTTCGAACCCTTATATTTCCAATGAAAAACTATTAAGTTTTACGTATTTCCTATAGTTCAAAAGACATGCAAAAGCTATTTGAGATACAAAATATTTTTATACTTTTTTCAAAAATTACACATTCTAAACCTGCTAAACTTTTGGATCTTATTAATAACACAAATAATTTGATTTGAACACGGAATACTAATTTTAATGTCTATTTTATAAATTCGAGCAACCAATTATTTTTAATCATACCTTTAGTTTCAACTCGAATGACTTTTAACAGTGTTCATTTTTAACACTTAAGGGTACTCGATAAAAAAATTATAAGCATTGATTTTGTTCATTACATTTTTTTGATATAACGTTTATTTTTGAGTTATTTGAAAAAAACTTAAAAAAAGTAGGATTTGTTTATGAAAAGTCTTACTTTTCTCGTGCGAATAATTCAAAAACTATTTACCTAATGAAAAAAACATACCTACTACATTTTTTGCTTCAAATTTTATTCCCTATCGATTCCGGGGGTTATTTTGGGTAAAAATGTCAACCCCTCCCCCAATTAGGATGCCGACCACCCTCAGGGTGGAAGCTCACATCGACCCGATATAACTCTCAAAATTTCAAACAAATCGGTGCAGTTATAAAAGAATTTATGGTGACCCATTCCCAGTAACTAACCTACATATAAAAAGTACCATTAAAATAGAAACAGAATTATTATTGCTATATTACTTGCTACTATAATACACTAACTTCTGGAGGTTAAATAATTTGGTATTTATTTTGACCACCAAGGGAGTACATGTGGTTGAAAGAGTGCTACAAAACTCGAAAGGTCCTAAATGCACAAAAAGAAGCTTAATTTTCCTAGTAAAGCATAGCGTTGTTACCGAAACAGAACCAATTCATTGATATAGAGGCATACAAACGTAGTAATGGTAGAACAAAAAAAATCAATAAATCTGGAAATAAAAACACTAACAAACAAGACTTGGTGCAGGGTGTGGAGGCAAAGTAAGGAAAATGCGGTGTGAACCTAAAGAGTAATTCCAGTAATAAGATTATGATCTTACTCAATTTTTATCAAACCACGTGAGCTTTAGAGCATACTTGAAAATTAGAAAATGGAAACTGCAATATATGCGAGGTGAAAGACACTGCTGAGCATACATTTTACCAGTGGAAAAAATACGAAATAAATAATATAGATATATAAAACAAGATCGGGAAGGCAGTGACACTAAGAACGTAGTAAACATTATGAACGAAGATGAAGTCATACCAATAAAATATAAATTAGATTATAAAGTGCAGGCGCTCAGCTCACGCAAGCTAGAGATAGCAGTTCTAACTACCTTTAGAATGAGCAAACCAATGACTTTAATAACAGGCTCACGTCATGTTAACACGACAGACACTGTCATGCAAGTGCTACATACCCATGGTGGGTTTCCAACTACAAAAAAAACTACTTTGCGAAACTAGGAACCAGGAGTACCTACAAGTGTTTCCACATGTTTATGCACGGCCTAAATGGTGTCTCCATTGCCGATGATACCCAGGCACCGTGTTCTCGGTCTACCATCACACAACTTTGCTTGGATTCTACTTTAATTCACACTTTCAGCTGTGAAAAATGAATAATAATACTGCAAGATACTGAAATAGGGGACTTGAGAGTGCATTGGACGAGACTATCAACTCTCCATTATTGTACCAACATTTTGAGTTGCTTTTTAATTACCCTCCTAGAATAAGAAGGTAATATGTTTGATGGAAGTCTAAGATGCCAGTACTATTATCGAGAAATTTAATAAAGAGGATTCTTGAAGAACAATGAGGAAAAAATGTACATCAAAATGATCACTATGAGCAGCAGTTAATAGAATAATAATATGGACTTACCTTGCCACTGGGAACGAAACCTGTCCATTCTGGTTTGGAGAACTACAAGAAAATAAATTGCATTAAGAATACCTTACTCCAGTTATTACTTACAAAACCACGTGTAGGCATGATTTTAAATGATTTAATGGATTGAAGGAGATATGTTGTCACGAAAAATTTTGACTGGGTGAACTGACACTTTTCAAAAATGTACTTGTTTCCAAGGATATAATGTTTTGAAATTTGAAACATTTTCTTGCACCATTCACTGTTTCCCAAAGACGATAGTTCACATAGGACCATCAAGAAAATCTTGTTTTATTATTTATCTGTAGATCCTCTATTTTGGGATATTATGTAACTATCCCAAGGCGTATAGAAAGAATTGTCAGCATTCTCCTTTCTAGGAAAGGCTAGACTGCTCTTCTGATTTTATACGTATACCATATATATTTGTAAAAATTATTTTTACTTGAACTTTGAAAATAAAAATATAGTGAGACCTTTTTTGTGTAGCGTCTAATTTCCGTCAAAAAATATATTGGTTTATCAGTTCCAAATTTGAAATATGCATGAATACATGGAAAAGTCTAGTTGGACGAAAATTTGCAATCAGACCTTTTTGTAGAGAATTTAAATTCCTCCATGTACCTATATGTCGTTTATACAGGGCTTTGATTTCAAAACTAACAACCCAAAATAGCTTTAAAAATATTTCTAAAAGAAAAAGTTTGATGCAAAACGGCTGATTTTTTAAATTTTCACTCACCCTCTTTGATCCGCAATTTTGAATTTTGCAAATTCGTAATCAATTAGTTTCAGAAAATTATTTTTTTACTGTTTCTAGGTCATTATTCTGTAAATAATAATCTAATTTAAAAAAAATGGCAAAAAAGCCCTGTATATTTCAAGATGTATTGTTTAGAAGATTTGACTGGAAGATGCAACTGGAGTAAAAAAAATCTAAATTCGAGCTGAACTTAAACACATTTGGTGCTTCACATGTTTTCTATTTTTGTGCATATACCATATTTGATTTATTAGAGGGGAAGGGACGAGCCCTTGGGGCATCCCCTCTGGAACCATCACCGTGTAACCAGAGCATTCTTCTTTGTAATATACAAAAACACCATGCGGCGTAATGTGGTGCAAGTTGGTTTCCACACGCACACGCCTAAAACTACCCTCGGTGGGATAAAGCTCCCCAATCGAGGTCAAAGCCCCCCAGATGACAATCCTGGATCCGCCACTGAAAAGTAGTGATATCAATAATTTTCGTCTTAGGTTCAAGATTGGTATTCGTATTGCTTATTGTAGTGTCTGTTTTGATTTGGTTGATTTTTGATGAATTTGTAGTACTATGTTTTGATTTTCAACTGTTTAGTTAAATTTTGGGGCCATTATTTTTTACCGACTTCCAAAAAGGAGGAGGTTAGGTTAGGTTCCCTGATTTCTTTTCCTGTGGTGCACCGTTTTGAATGAATATGGTCTTGTTTAATAGAGTATATACCCGGATTGGTGAAACTTCAAATTTTGGAAAAGAATTCTATTGGTAAAGTGATAAAATTCGTGAATGAACACATGCATGGAAATCGACCAATATCCTTAATCTTTTCGACGTTTTTTTGATAACTCCTTATGGATGTGTAGATGTGTATAGTTTTTTAACGTTTAATCTATTAAGGAAGATCCTTAGGTGATCTCATATACTTTTCTGCCACGTGCAACTTGCAGTATTGCAGAAAATCGCCGAAAATTCCAAAATTCTTATCAAAAATTTCATCGAAATGACAACGGACATTCCTCATAAATATTTTAATTCCAACGTAATAGTGTGGTAATTTTAGGCACTGGAAGTTTTAATTGCGAATTTGAAAATTTTCTATGTACATCTCAAGCATATAGGTAGTAAAGCATAGTATTTTCGGCTCCTTAAATCAATGAGTATCAAGCTCGTTTTGTTTGTATACCAGGCAAATACCTATTTAAATGCAATTTTTTGCATTTTGCGAAGACGGTGGTGCTTTTGGTTGTCACATTCTCCCGGCTTAATAGAAAATTCAGTGACAACACATGTCAAACTTTAAACTGCTGTTTGGTGCGTTTATAGACAGGGTGTTTAGTTTAGCAAACAAAATCACAAAGTAAAGTGATAGAAGGAGTTGCGTTTATATGAAGATTGAAATATAGGACGGACTAGAATGATAGTGGTCCGTATGCAGCCGTATATACAGGATGGTTGGAATATAGGCTGGACTGGACGTTTTGTGGTATAAAAATGTTGGAAAAAATGTGAAATTGAAATTATATAGGGTGATTAAAAAACTGTTATATGATGTGGACATAAACAAATCATATAAAGGATGGTTGAAATATATGCTGGAGTTGAATTATATTTATACAATGTGATTAAAAAATTATTTCTTTTATAGCCCATAAGAAGTTGCAAAAAGTGTGGAGAGGAATTAATGTTACACAGGGCGCTAATATAAAATGTTAAAAATGAAATAATTTATGGAGTAGCCCAC
This sequence comes from Octodonta nipae, assembly GCA_034190945.1. NCBI lineage: Eukaryota > Metazoa > Arthropoda > Insecta > Coleoptera > Chrysomelidae > Octodonta > Octodonta nipae. The sequence continues at coordinate 84,325,183 of CM067222.1, read as the reverse complement.
AAGGAGTTATATACTATGGTTGAAATATAGGACGGATTTGACTCCGTAAATATGGGATGGATTCTACTCCGTCCTATAGAAGGCAGCTAACAAATGTATGCTTGTCCGTGGGCAGTCGTATGTACAGGATGGTTGGTACATAGGTTGGAGTGGAATTATCTATAGTTATGCAGGGTTGTTGAAAAAAGGTTACATGTCGTAGTCCATAAGGCATAGATATAGTTTAGGCTTATTAAGTCAACGCATACTAGTACATTTTTTTCGTAAAGATTTATCTGTATATTTAAATGAGAAAGTATCATTGTGTAATGTTGAGGCTTTCGATGTTACCTGGTTCTGTCTATTAAGGTTATACATACAAAATAAAAAATAAAGAATGAAAACTACCTGAGTTCAAAAATACTAAAAAGTTGAAAATAAAACAGTTTTAAAAAATATATAACCGACTTCTACCTATAACTAAAAAGCTAAAAATAATTATAACAAAATACAACTCTAGTAAATAAATAACACATTCAATGTTATTCGGTACCTACCCAGGAAGTATAAAATGTAAACATTAAAAGGCGCTCATTCTGTACAAATTAATTACCTACCCATCTAGAATATTTTTGAAGTCGGTGCCAAGTAACAATCAAGTTTGATGAATTAGTAGATAAGTACGCAATAAAGGATTTTAGATTTGCTTGGCACCGGCTTCAAAAATATACTAGATTGGTAGGTAATTAATTTGTACAGAATGAGCACCTTTTAATGTTTACATTTTTTACTTCCTGGGGTAGATATATATATTTTTTAATGTTTTATTTAAAAATTATTTCGTGCTGTAAATACAGATAAAGCATGTTGTGACAGACAACGTACATCGGATGTAGGGCCCTAACAAATAAGTTTTTGGCTACTAAAAGCATTGTTTCAGTCTCCGTATTCGCCGGTCTTGAGTCCTTGTGAGATTGTTGTTTCCAACAAAATTAGTTTAAGGGAAATAATGTTGACTTTATGAATAATAAATTTAAAAAATCAGACTTAATTTACGCACCTCATGGTGGTAAAAAATATTTGTACCTGCGTCAATCCTAAAAGTCAATAACCGACGTAAGTTCGTTTGCTCTTTTCACAGATATAGCTTTTTTATTTTCGTCCACGGTTTGCGCATTTGCACGACGTTCAATACGGCGTCGCAACGTCTAGGAATACGTAGTCGAAATCGGCCATCTTGCTTTTATTCCGTCGAAATATGTGAAACGAAAATGGGTTTTCTCCAGACAGAAAAAGTATACAAAATATGACAGTTCATCGATCCGATACTCTGGAATCCTCTAAAATTGAAATGGACGGTACTGCGTTGCGGAATGCCGTTTCGACCAACAAATCGTCATCGAAATTTCACAATAACAATTTTAAAGCTGGATACATGGCTGTGGACACCGCCAAACCAGAAATGAGAGGCAGAAAAACGTTTGCTTTCTGGACGTTGTTGATATTATTGTTTTTACTCGTTATTGGGAATTTAGCATTGACAATAACAATTATTGGGGTTTTAAAACTGGGTCAAGGTGAGTACACCTCATTGATTAGTACACATATTGAAATAAAAGAGATATAAAGTGCTGAAGTAGGAAAAATTATTTTATATTCATTGGCTTTTTACCCCAAACCGATATGATTAAAATGTTGTTCACAAAACACCTCCAACGAATACATAATTTCGTTTTCTATAGTAAGGACTCGATATCATCTTTGGAAAGATGTGCAAGAGTTTTAAATCCGCAAATTGAGACTACTCAAACAAGTTTAGTGTTGAAATTAATTCCAGAAAACTATTAATATTTACGGAATTTTAAAAACAGATACTTGAAAAGAAAAATATGTCCAACAAAAAGTAAAAAGTCTCGGAACTATATTTATTGTAATTAATTTTTTATGTGGAAAATAGAGTTAAGTCGTTACGGTGATCCAAATACCCAAAACCGGTCTTTTTATGTTGAATTTCCTAGACGTCAAAATGCATTCTATATCAAATATTAAATTCAGTTATATGTATTAAATACATAAATAATTATTCGAGATTTCAATCAGTTAAAGGGAGCAACTTATGAAAGATATCGACTAGAAACAATATATTGTTTTGCGTTCAGTGGTTTGATAAATTTCAAAAAGATGGTAACAAAAAACATATATAAAAAAATGATTAAATAATTCATTTTATTCTTAACTTAATGTGTCATCAACTCTTAAAACAGACTAACAATAACCTAACATAAGCTAAATGAAGAATAATCAAGGAAAAACGCCATTCATTTGGATGAAAATTATTAGAGTCTTTTAACATACCTTTTTTTTCATTGTTAATATATTTTCACTCTTGTTCACTTACACGAAACATTAAAGGCAATTTTGTTTCTAAAATTAAAATTGTGATTTTCAAAAAGTTGGGTTGTTCAATTTGCTTATGTAATAAAATAATTTGTTATGAATAACCATAAAATGAATTATATTTTTTGAAGATACAGAAAAAATAACAAAAACAACTGTACGTAGACGCAATGTCAAAAATTAATAATTTTGCTTAAAAATCAATATAATTTCGAAATAAAAAAGTTTATCAAAAGAATGTTCATTTTAATCGAATGGAAAATTGAGTACCTACTGCATATGCACACACATTTTTCCTCTTTCCATTGCAAATGAATACGTTAGGGAAAACGAAGCATATGTACTAATAAAGTTCTTATTACTATTTTTCAGCATAAAATTTAATTTAAATTTATAGTCACAATTTTTAAATTAATATTTGATAAATTAAAAAAATATTTTACATGATGTACGCTTGGAACATTAAATTAAAATTATAAATAATTTTCTCCTCTTTAACATCTTTTTTATTCTTAATTATTAATTAATAACTTATAATTAAGTTTAGAAGTTATTAGCGAAAAACTAAACATATTTGTTCATTCTAATTTGTTCAAAACTTTTGTATTTTTTATGTTTTTTTGATAAAAATTAAATGATTTTTTTGTAGCTTGTGATAAATCATTTTTACGTTAAGCCGTCACATTCAACTTTTACGTATATTCTAATGTAAAAACACAGTTTTGCACCCTAATTCTAATGTAAATGGAAAACTATATTTTTTATTTCATATGAAATATAGCAGTAGGCAAATACCCACCCCTGGCTGTCATATTATTACAGACTAGAGTCATCTTCACTACATTTTTTTGTCCTAGGTTTGTTGTTTTAAATGGCATTTTTAAGAAACCGTTAAATCAGGCGATCTAGCCCTAGGGAATATAACAAAACTAGAAATATGCCGTTCAGGAAATATTTGTCTCAAAATATGCCTAGTTTTGCTAAAACCTCTTGTTCTCTTCTGGAAATAAAATTGTAATCATAGACAATCGACTTTCATAGTACGTTTTAATAATTGTGAGCTGTTTGAGAATCATCATATTAGATGCCATTCATTAATAAAAAATAGATAAGGAATTTAGATATAGTGTATACAAGATATTGACAGTAAAATGGAGGTAAATTCAAACGAATCAATTATTTATCACCCACCCTGTATTTATATACTACAAAAGAGATTGCAGTGGTTTCTATCATGATGATATTCCCTTAATATTGATGATTGAGATGATAAATATTGCAGAAATGCTCTTGATGATTGCAATAACTTTTTCAATAGTGATTTTAAAAATAATAAATGGGAAAAGCTATCATGCCTGAATTGATACTAAATATTGGTATTATAAAAATCGCAACATTATTAATCCAATCAGCATCATGAAACAAAAATTTTGTAGCTATTTTTACGAACAGATGTTTTCAGTATCTGTTTTGCAGGGATGCAGAGCATCGAACTGGTTCCAGAACAAGAAACCATCAAATTATTCGGTGAAGTTGATTTGGATCACATATATAAACGAAACGGCAAACTGGAAGGTTACCAAGACGAACCATTAGAAATAACAGCTAACGACAGCCCGCTGTTATTAAACATTGCCAGGAACGGTAGAGGAACCACCAGAGTGCGAATCGACCCAGCAGAAATGGTATTCAAAGGCTTCAATTCCTTCGACATCAAAGAGAAAGAGAACGAAACATTTTTCTCTGTCAATGCTCCAGTCTTCACGAATCTAAAGCACGCAAATAACCTCAAGACTAAATACACATACACTAACAAAATCAGAAGTCCTAAAGATGAAAACTTGAGAATCGACGGGGAATTGGTAAACCTGAAAGGGGCAGAAGGTACGCAAGTGGATAGCAAAGAAATCGTTTGGTCTGCAGACCAAGATATTTATCTCAAAAGTATTAACGGTTCCATTGTGTTATCCAGTAAAGAAGGTGTCTTCATAGATCTGAATAGGATTCCCGTTGCTAGACTCAGTTTGAAAACGTACATAACGTCACAGTTTAAAGTCTGCGTTTGCATGCCAGAAGGGAAACTGTTTCGAATACCTGTTGTTCGACCCAGTGAGAAGGTATATTGCCATCACATAAATACTTCACCACAGTATAATCCCTGTATGTAATAGAGGGTAGAAATGTAAAAAGAGATAATAAAACTGGATAGTAGACTGAATGTTATTTAATATTGTTAGATGATTTTGTAAACAAATTAAGACAGATGTTCATGTATGGAATAGGAAATAGAGTTTCAACATTTTTTTTATTAAATTATGTATTAAGTACCTCTATACTTTATAGTATCCTTATACACTTACATTTTTCATTAGGTACCCTCTATAGGTCTGTGAACTAGCTGTCAAAAACTGATCAAGTAACAGGATGGTTTGGAAATAGTAAAAATTCAGGGGCTATAACAAATCCCACGTTTTGCCTGTTTTCCGTTCATATAACTCCGTGCTAGTGGAGTTATAGGTTGGAATTATTTTTAAAATTTAGTATTTACAGAGTAACAAAAAAATATGTTGGTGCCTTGTTACTACACCTGTCAATTAAGATTTTTAAGTAACATAAAATTCAACACCCACAACTGTCAAAATTTTCAGAGCAAACTCGTGGAAGTAAATTATTTGAGCCTTAAAAACCCCCAAAACATGAGTTTTTTGCTTATAGTGTGAAAAATAATATGATCTGTTCCTAATGCCGTCAATAGAAAAATTATAGAGAATCAGAAAATCTTCAAGATGGGTGTTCATAAATTTTGATCGCACGATTTTCATAAAAAAAAGCTGCAAAAACCGATATAAAGTGGGTGTTTTTAAAAACTCCATAACTTGGTTGTAATAACAACTGGAACATTAATTTGTCTCTTAATGATAGCCTATAACGTTAAGATTAACAAGGCTGAAAATCGATATTAAGTGATCTTGTAATAAACTGCTGAGACAAAAAATACACTTTACCATAATTTTCAGTTCGAGAAAATTCTAGACGGCTTATGCCTTGGCAGCTATTTGTACTTTTAATGCAATATTTATTATTATTTTAAACCAATTCAAAATATCTTTAGTACGAGGGGTATTAGTAAAATAAGGTTCCCTATGCGGCCCAGACAGAATGCGATGTGCTGGGCGAAATCTGGCAACAATGTTTTACTCACCAGCTGTTCCTCTCTATATCTATACCACTCGCGCCTCGCTACTTCCAACACTGCCGACCTAGCTGCCTTCGAAGATGGAGCTCCCTATCACTGTTACAGCCAGATGCGAACTTCTTGCTGTGATACGTTTTTTAAATGCAAAACAGATTTCACCTATTGAAATTCATCGTCAGTTAATCGAATTTTAGGGGGAAAACTGCAGCAATCACGTGAATGGAGTCACTCAACTTCGCCTAAGCCGTTAAAATTCAAGCAAACACAGTCTGCTGGGAAAGTCATAGCAACCGTTTTTCTGGGACAGGAAGGGCCTGCTTTTAATCGACTTTTTGCCTCATGGAACGACAGTAAACTCTGACAGATATTGCGACACATTAAGAAAACAGACGCGCGATCCAGAACCGCCAGAGAGGAAGATTGTCCAGTGGTGTGAGGCTTCTCCATGACAACGCTCGACCTCATGTCTCACGTCAAACTCAAGAACTGCTGACAAATTTTGGCTGGACTATTGTGCTCCATCCCCCCTACAGCCCGGACCTAGCTCCAAGTGATTATCACTTATTCCCAAAATTAAAGGAACACTTGGGTGGCCTACGCTTCAGTACCGATGATGAAGTCAAGGAAGAGGTTATTCGATTCCTCAAAGGATTGGCGGCAGAATTCTACAACATGGAGTTAGAAAAGTTGGAGCATCGTCTGCAAAAGTGTTTAGACAGAAACGGCGATTATGTGGAAAAATAGCGTAAGTTTTAAGCTAAAAATTGCTGTATAACACTAAGTAAAAATATATAGCTGTCTATTTTAAAAAATTATGGGAACCTTATTTTACTAATAACCCTCATATATGTATATACCGATCGGACTAGTCTTGTTGATACGGTGGGATGTGCAAAATATCTCTCTAAATTATTTAATTTCCAATTCTTCAAGTACTAAGTACTTATTCAATAGAATACATCGTGAGTCCATATAAGCTTAATTAACATCATAAACTATCGTTTTAATTAAGATTAATATTCCAGTGTTAGTTACCAGATTCCACTTTTGACCAATTTTTTTGGTGAAAAATGATCTATACAGGATGTATGAACGTTCATAAGGTAGGATTTCTGATTCTCTACAACTTTTCTGTAGACGACATTGCGATTCCTTCATTACTTTTCATTATATAAGCAGAAACAAAATGTCATATTTTTGCCGGTTTTTATTATATAAATAGTTTACTTCTACGAGTTTGCTGTTAAAATCCTTTGCCATAATTCTCTCTAAACTGTTACTGATGTGGTAGTATAAACGAATTGCTGTTGAATTTTATTTCCGAAAATGAGTTCAATTTTGCTCTATAAACTGGTCTATACATATTGTTGTAATATATTGACAGAAAACATTTTTTGTTTGTCCATTACTTTTATCCATCAAGTAACCTACGAGTAAATTTAAAAACATTTCTGTTAAAATAAACTATCTGGGAAAATTACTTGCATGTTGGTCCTAATACCATTGAAGCTAATTTTAAAATTTTGATAAAATAAGGATAAGAAGTCTATTATCCTTATTTTTCAAAGTTTAGATAAAAAATTTCTCGAAACTCATAGGGTTAATTTGACAGCTTAAAAATTTTTAAATTATCCATATCATATAACATATCTAATAGACGGGTTCGTTATGAGAGATAAAAATATATTTATATAAATATAGAGCCTCACAAGTTTACAAGAAAACCTAATAGATTTTGGTCTACCTCGAAAGGGGTTGAGAGGTGTGTTATTGTTTAATTCAATGGGGCGAAATTTGAATACCTCGTGGCTAACACAGGAAAAACTCATTAAAAAAAAGTTTGGTTCTGATTTGCTCTCCTCTGCCATGTAAATGAATTCTATTATGCAACCAAGCATCAAAATAAGATAGGCACGTCTCGCATGTGGCCAAAGGGTTGAGATAAGGACGTGATACTATAAGGAAAGGTAACAATATGTCACGATTTTCTCGCTTCTGCCAGGCAGAAGAATGAAAGTTGATATAAATAAATCAAATTTTTATTTTGCAATTTATATCAATAAATATAGAATAGAATAGACTTTGAAACGTTTGGTTTTCGTTCAATATACGTCGTTTTATTTCGATTGTGGTGTTATTGCCCTAAAAACATAAAAGTAATCGAGAGTAGTTCACAGAAAAATGGCATAAGGTTTGCGAATGGCAAGGTATTAAATCCAGAGCAAAAGTGAACAGCTTTTCCCGATAGTATTACTCATTGTGTTTTTGTAAGAAAGTTTATATTTATTTTGATAAAAATAAAAACACAAATACAAACAACGTTTAGAAGACAAAAATAAAAACGTTTGAAAGTGAGTGTCACCATTTATAAAATTGAACCCGCGGAATCTATCTATAATTTTTGTAATATATGTGGTAAATTATTATAATTTAACCCCTGGTATGCAAATCCAACTCGCACTTGGCCAATTACTTTGGCTAACTTAAGGAAGCACGGAAATATATACTCACTGACAAAAAAAATGCAACACCCAGAAGGAACTATTTAAATTTAATATTGTTTTGGTTAAACATGATGCTATAGTAAGGAGCAAATGATTAAAATTTAGTAAAGTTCGCTGAATGTTTTTTCATGTAAACCTTTTTATTATTATTTTTTAATTTACCTAAAAACAGATTGATGGGATCCAAAATTGATGTTTAGTAATGTTAAAATGCCTAATGTCTCGCCAGCTAATTGAATTTGAAAGAGGTCGAATTATTGGTTTACGGGAGATGAGTTGTTCATTTCGAGAAATCGCTAACCGCACGACAGAAATCCAACCATTGTTATGAGATGTTGTCAAGTGGGGTTTTGATAATACCCAAAATCGGAGAAGAGTAGGCATCGGACGTCGAAGGAGCACAAATGAAGTTCAACATCGACTAGTGGTACAAAGAACAAGGTAGTGGTACAAAGAACGAGAACATTGGAATGTGGAATGGTATCAGGTCGTTCTCTGAAAAACCTCGATTCTGCTTGGGTGGACATGATTGCCGATGAAGGGCTAGACGTCGTCGACGAAAAAGAGATCAACCTCAAGAATTTGATGTTGAGCGATATGTACACCGAACAGTAGGCGTTATGGTATGGGGTGCTATTGCACATGGAAGTCGGTCACCTTTCGTTTTTGTTCGAGGCAACATTTGGAACTGCCTCTGCACCAAATGAATTCTGAGTCGTTTCGTTCACTTCCACCTTTAAAACTTTATCATACATTTTTTAATTGGCTCATGGATCCCATATTTCAACAAGATAATGCTCTGCCTCATGTTGTTCAAGTTAGTTTAAACATTTTTGAAGAGACCCATGTGATTCTGTTGCCATGGTCGCCCAGATCCCCCGATCATTCGCCTATAGAATGTTTGGAATACGATGAGTATAAGGCTCGGAAATTTATACCAGCCCCCATGGACTTTGTAGGTTCGAAGACATGAAATACAGGTATTCCTCAAGAAGTAGACCATTTTATTGAATCAATGCCAAGACGTGTTGGAAAGTGTATAAATAATCGCGGTGGACAAACACATTATTAACAAACTTGAATTAAACTCCTTGGTATTTTTTATTTAAATTTTAATCATTTACTCCTTACTATAGCATCCATGTTTTACCAAAACAATATTAAATTCAAACATCTGCTTCTAGGTGTTACGATTTTTTTGTCAGTGAGTATATTTTTTGAAACTTATTGATTCAACAATTTCAACTTTTCCACCTCAGCGTCGTTTCCTCTCAGTTGTTAATGTTATCATTTGTCTGTCAATGGTATTCTTAAATAATGGATACAAACTCAAATGAATTTTTATTATAACTAAATATTGGTTGTGACATTGAAATTTACAAAACTGGAATATCAAGAATGAACTAGACATGTTTATTTACTGTCAAAAAGTTTAATACTCAACACATTTACAAATAAACTGGTTGTTCTGTCGCTTTTCCTTACAATTCGATTTATTTTATCATATTTCACACACAATTGTCATCTTAAAAATGATTCAATTCGATAAACTTGCCGAAAGTATTGGTCTAAACACTGAACTCCTATGTATCCTGAGTTTCCATACTTTCGTCAGCATCAGCTTCCATATCCTCGTCATCATCTTCACCGTCTTTCTTTTCTGGTGGGTTTTCATATGCTTTATCCAGAGGAGATACTACCACACCATCCCAAACAGACATTTCTTTTGCAATCGAAGAGTTGCCCTCCAAACCCAGAATGTGCTTATAACCACCATGTGCTAAAACTCTTAGCAACGTCTGAGCTGTGAGGCAGCAAACGTCTTGCTGTTCTAACGTCATAGCTGTATGGATTCTCAAGCTAAAACCCTCGCAAGGATCAGTAATTCCGGCAGATCCCGGTAAGAACAGCCCGGCGGAAAGAAGTTGGAATACTCGGCGGAATGCAATGTTCAACGGTAGAGCCTGGCGGCTGGGATTGTTCATGATCGCAAAATGAGCTAATAAATCTAGCATCCAAGGAGTCAGAGGTTCGAATCCTTCGAATCGGTTTCGACAATCACGTAACAAACGAATGAGGACTTTGATAGAAGAATGATGGGCGTTCTCTTCGAACCAACGACTGTGGCGAATCGCTGCCAAATGGCTGAGCATGATTTTTTGATCCAAGTGAATCTCCGGATCCAGCTTTCTGATGTTGTGATGCAGCGTGGTGACCAAAACGCGTACGCACGCGAAAGCGTTGCTGATATCGATGCCGCGTTCGTTAGTGGTGTGGGTCAATTGATCTCCTTTGACGACGATTTCATTTTTCATCAAGTTTTTCAAATCGTCACGGATTTTGTTGGAAAGTGCTTCAACTGCCTCTTTGGTTGGTAGAGTTTTCAAAATTACTACTATGTCGGCCACGTTGTGACCAGTTACCATGGTACCCTTTTTGAATGAACCAACCTGACGTACTTCATCCAATTGCTGAAAATAATAAAGTAAAAAATTTTATTACATAGAAAAAACAAATAAATTAATTATACTTTTAAAAACTAACAATCACACCAAGCAAATCGAAGTAAAAAGTAAATATAGTACATAAACTTGTGACTGAAACATTACATTTAGTTGGCGTTATAAAACAGACGAGCTTCATTATACCAAATTGTTGTATTGTCTTCTAAACTACATAGACTACAGGTTAAAATTTACTTCAAAGATTTGATTATATAGCTACAAGTGAAGTGAATAAAAGCATGTTAAAAATATTAGCTTTTAGTCTCATGACTTTGAGATTAATTCGTCTTCTATATGAATCGCCGAGTGCAGAAAGCACACCTGTCACTATTTTTTTAAATGGGTTTTTTAAGGTCTTTCCATTCTAAATGGGTATTCGCATGTACTGAGTGAAATGATGTGTGTCTTCATGTTAGAAGCGTCTAGAATTAGTACAGAACCATCATGAGTCAGTGATGTTTGGTCAATGTCAATGAAATACATTTATGAAAATATTGCACTATATCTGTGAAACGGTTAACCCAGGCAAAATGGTATAGGAATATTGAGGCAGTAGAGGGAAAAAGTAGGAAAGTTATCTGTGCATAATATTCTTGAGTATAAAAATATTGTTACACAAGTCATTAACAAGTTTGCAACCAAACTCTTGTTTACTCACGAAATACTAGACTATAAAAAATTCATGGTAAACAACTACCCAAACTACCCAAAGAGTTGAAAAGCAGTTTTCGCCTTCATAATACAGATCTTTTGTCTATAAATCAGAATTTATTGTAGTTGTCATTTTCAAGACTTCATAGATTGATTGTCCATAGGAAACATTTAGACAAATCTGGGGTTCAGAAAGTGCAGTTACCTGTTAGTTTTGTCAACTCTACAGGAAAAGTTTCCATTAACACTAAACAATGGACAACTTGAAGCAGCTAAAACCATATAGAGAAGAAAAATACATGGATTTTTACAATATGATTTATGAATGGCTGACCTCAGATGATGCAGACAGACATAGCCACATTTTCCTTTAGAATTTCATTGATTTGTTAGTAAAAAACAAATTAACAATTAAATTAGACTCAATATAAGATTCAAAATTTAGGACAAAATGTAAATAATGAGATAAGTGATTTTAGAATATAATTGGGTTTTCTTAATTTCCCCCAAAAATTAGAAAATATTCAGAGATTTATATGTACTTCTGAAGCTTATTTGTACGATTTTCCAGTTTCCATTGTCTTGGAAACTAACACCACATTAAACACTTTCAAGAGCATTCAATACTAATTAATTCACTGACCTTAACACTTTCTGATAATTCAAAAACCAATGTTCTAGTGTAATATTTTCTTGCCAGCCTGACCTGCATTCATAGAATTGTTTTTCTTTTTTTTGGAACTGCCGCATTATAATCTTAAGAAATTGTTAGTGACCAATTCCCAAGAAAAATTTGAATCATAAAATTGCAAAAATTATGTCTTCACATAGAAGTGTATATGGCTTTACTAGTTACTAGTCAAGAATCCTTGAATATGAAACCATGCATGCATTCATAGAACATTTTTTTTTAACCACCTGCAGTTATAAATACTATAAATCCTAATAAATCATTAATGATGAATTCTGGAAAAACATTTCATTATTAAATTCCAAATTGAAGAGAATACTGCTTTACCAGTTGAGAATCCTTGATGTAAAAACATCCCTGAGTTCATAGAATTTTAAATTGTTCTTTTTTTATGCATGTTATAAATACTATAAATCCTAAAAATTAGGTTATGGTAAATTCTGAAGAAATATTTCATTGACAACGTAGCAAAAATGATGTCTTCAAATAGCAGTGGATACTGTATTACTGAAATAGAAAAATGATTAAATAGATATATAAATTTGAGGATAATTAAATTAATTTGGGTAATTTAGGTATTTTAATTTCAATTTATTGTGTGTGAGTTTGGCAAGAAAATCTGTGAAATTATAAAGTTGTGAATAAGGTTCTGAAACTTTTCAGTCTTATGCTGATTTGAAACATTTGGATCTTTTTAAGATCAATGTGGTTTTTGGGAAATAACTAAGAAAACCATTAAATATGCAACAAATAGTTTAAGAACTGTAGAGCTTCCATAGATGATAGATACACTGACTGCAAAAGTTAAGGAGTAAAGTGATATCCTTGGACTGAATAAAGTAATAGAGCAATTTCAATATATTATCTTAAACCTGGCAGCAGTTGAAGAATAAATAAAAAATGTATGTATTAACCCTCAAGTTATCATTTGTAGAAACATGGATTTTTATGAAGCCCAATCTCTATGAAATACAAATATTTACTATAGTAATGGCAAGTTTTGCAAATGACACTACAAAAAATATATTTATTTAACATAAACCCCATATTCTGAACATTTTCTCTTACAGTGGAATTATTGTTTTTGTAACATACATTTTCTACCAAACATTATCAGTTTTTAAATAGATTATTGGAAGTAATGCACAAATTGTTGATATTAATAAAATGAAAATCAACTTTATGTTTATTGTTATCTTGAGAATAACACCACACCTATAGAAGAGTCTGTATATTTCAAAAAAATTGCATTAATATAATTTATTGTGAATGTAATAAATCTTATATATTAAAAAGGTAATAAAACAGATCTATTAAATATTTGCTATATTCCTATGTTTATAACAATAGTAAGATTGAATGCAGATGATTGTTCTTGTATTAATAACATATAACTTTTGAATATAAATCTTAATTTTCTCAAACAAGAGCTGAAAAATGGATTAATCAAACTAATATATCTTAAGGTTAAACATGGATAAGGAATAGATGAAGAGGAAATAAAACATTTCCAACCACACCATTATCATCTTCCCACCTTTTATGTGGCATATATGTAGATAATAAATAAAAGTATTAAAGTTGTATCAAAAAGGCCAAAGTGAGAATAAAAATTAATTATCTATGATGAATTAATTAACTATTAATCCCTGTAAAATGCAATCTTAATGATTAAAAATTATTTATCACTTTTTAGCTGAATATCATATGAAAGTTTATATTTTAGTTTTTAAAAATATTATGTATTTTAATATTAATGAATGGTTTCATAACCTATTATTCACAACTTTTTTTGCCAGGCCCACACAAAATAAATTAGTTTTAAAATACCTAAACTACTAAAATTAATTTAATTATCTTTTTATATTTCTACTTAATCTTTTTTTCCTTGCTAGTAAAGCAGTATTTACTTCTATTTAAATAAATGTTTCTTGGGAATTGGCCATTAACAATTTCTGAGGATTTGTAGTATTTATTATGTTCAGGCTCTCCAAAAAAAATTCTATGAATGCAGGCATGTCAGACTATCCAGCTTCATTCATGTAAATTTGAGGATCAGTTGGGACTTCAGCTCAGGCTTTTGTTAAGAATTAATAGTATTTGAGACTTTTAGATTCTTGAAGTGATTAGTGTTGGTAAATTAGATGTAATAAATTCTTAAGGTGTATACAATTTTGGAAAAACAAATTTGGTTCATCACATAAATTAAATGAAAAAAAGCAGTATAAGAATCACTCTAGCAAATATAGGCATTGATTACATTTTCATACATCTACTTTGGAAAGAATCAAATACAGAATCTTGAATAGATTTGTAATAAATTAAATATATATTACTTATACTTACACAAGCATCAAAATTTCCTGGTGCTACCACCAAATTGTCCAAAACCGTCTGAATCTTTGTAACCAGATTAAGAATAGCAGTTTGTTCTGCTGCTGTTGGAGAGAGATCGGTATTCCTTTTCAATAAGGCTTGCGTGAAAGCACTATCGTCGGGGGCTGGTTTGCATCTCGGAAATGATAACTCGCATTTTGCTAGGTCAAAGGGATGCCGTGGTAAAAACATCTTTACTTTGTAAGGTGGCCTACCGCCACCAATGCCTCGATTCATCGAACCTCGGCCTCTCATGTTTCCTCTAGCCATTCTACAAAATATGATAAATGCTCATGCACAAAGATACGAAGATTTTAACGTACCTGTATATCTCAATTCTGAGAAATTCCAAATACAAACAATATTTAAACCGGCGTTCCAACTTCCAAGAACACTACAATAATGGCGAGAGGCATGGAACATGGAACACAGAATAGATATTGCAACTGCCACAGATCATACAATGAGATTGCCATGGCAGAACGATTTACGAAATTTTATCTGTCAAACCAAGGGACAAATACATCTTAGAGCATCTACAAGGTCTACAAAATGAAATGAGTATCTCGACAGCCATTTTAGGTCCACTTTTGCGCTAGATTTAGACCTAATGTTGAAATAAGAAATGCATAAATGAATCCCAGGGATTTGTTCAAAGGGATAGTTTGGACAATCAGGTAAAGGTAAATTTTAGACTAAAAAACGTGCAATATGGTTCAGTAAGAGTGTGTTTGGGTTATCACATGATGCAAATAAAACAAATTTTTCCTGAATACATAATAATGTAATGTATGTTGGGAATGTTTTACTTTTTGTTCTTCCGAGAAGTAGCTAACATTACTTTATCACTTATTACTTAGAAATTGACTACAAAGTGCATACGTAATCTCGTTTCCGCGAAATACGTTGTTATCATCTATCAAAGATTCAACAATTATATTTTTTCTGGTGTTTAATGTATTCAATTGAACAGAATTCTATAGGTGCAATATTTTCTGCAAGTACTATTTCAAAAATCTGTATTGGACAATACTTTAAAGCCGGATGTACATACTTAATCGCATGATGTATAGCAAATAGCCCTCTAACTATAAATAACAATACAAAGCAGCGCAGTTATTTTTCATTCTCCAATATTTATCAAAATGATTAATTCGTATACAAAGTACAGCCTATATATTATATGCATTTTAAATATAGGGTAAAGGTGACGGAAGGACCCAAAACTACTGGCGAGAATACATAATTTGAAATTTAAAATAAGCCCTCTTTACAGATGAATAATAATTAAATAAGACTGTAAATTTAAAAAAGGAGATCATTTACATTTAACGAAACTATTCTATTTTTCAGAATCCAACTCTGAGTTCACATTTTTTGTAATTAAAAATCCACTACTCGATTAGTATATACGAGCAGCATACTACCTAGTATACCTTAAAGTATGCAAAGAAAGCTTCTAAAATCCTAATTTTTTAATTAGTGTTTCAAATACTAAGTAAATTATATACAGTAGTAAAGTGTTTTTGTCGCTATACAGTTTCGCCATCTCGTGTTATTTTTTTAAATTCTGGTTCAGCAATAACTTGTAAATAGACAGTGATGTAAACGGCATTCTTCATTATTGGATAAACCATGGTTTTCTAGGCATCTTTGTCGTGGTCTGTTGGAATTTCTTCCGAATATTTGCGACTGCGGCAGCCATCTTCAGTGCCTCGAGGATAGGTGATACTTACCTGTAACTTCTCTTTGTATGATCTGTGCCTGTAACTTGACAATAGTTCTCTTTACTTCAACGGCATATTAATTTTTATTAACCTTAAGCAACGATTATCACAATCGATTTGCTTAAAATTGCTTGTCTATTTGATAAAATTGATTACTGAAAATCATTTTGAACTCATAAAATCAGTATTTAAAACAAATGACAATCACAAGTTTGCAAAAGATAAGACGAGCAAACAGCCCTATTATATTAAATAATTGAACTTTATTTTGAAAAATCTTAATTATTAATTATAAAATATAAAATTATAAATAAAGGCGACTTAAATACTTGATTTTATTATATCAAAAATTGCATAAAGGTCTGCCAATAGTAACTATACGATATAATAAAGTTACTAAACTTTATTAGAATCTACAACGGGATTTAATGCACTTAAATATCAGTACAAATACGAAATAAGAGATAATACATATAACCCAATTTCGGACTATTTACAGAGTAGAAAACTGGGTGTTAAAGCAAATGATATTATAGACGATTTTACTAAAGTTAAAACAGGTGTTCGTCAAGGATCCATTCTTAGGACATTGTTATTAATATTTTATATTATTGATGGCATATTTCTATATTTAGCTGATGATATAGAAGTTATCTCTATTGAGAAATCATGGCATCTAGTTGAACAAAAATATGTATTATTGCCTTAAATGTTTTCCTAACAAACCTATTTTTTGTTAGAAGTGCAGTAAAAAATTTAGGGGTCGTTCATAAAATATGTCCGCATACAGGGAGATCACTTAGTGTGATATGAAGTGCCAAGTGGTTGGAGGGTCATCGATTAGCATATAACCTGTATTTACTTGTTTGTTTTTCTTTTTCGGGGCTATCGTCGCAGTCAAAGAATATCAATTATTTGTCAGTATTTATGGAAACACTAAATACAAAAAAGTATAAGATATATTTTTTAAATGACATCTATAAGGGAAATCTCAGGTAAGCGAGGGCCAGATCTTACGAAATCTTACCAAAAAGAAAGAAGTTAATTAAAAAAAAATCTCAATTAATGGACGCCCATTTATACCAAAAGTTATTAAAAACTCTTAAAACAAAAAAAGTACAATTAAAAAACTCAAAACGAAACGAAGAAGATGGTTTCTCGTATACAACGAAGTATCGCAGCTCGTTGAGCTTAGGAGCTATTTTGCAAATTAGGGTAGAGAAAATGCAGTGTGGATAGATGGAATGTTAGTCTCAAAGAAAGTTATTGAAACCCAGATTATTGTAGATAATTCTGAGCATTTAGAGAATTTCTGGACTTATAATAACTATTTGAACTCGTTAATATGTAGTTTTCCGGGCTATTGTGCAGTAGTCTGGTGGAATTTCTTCAGCGGAACGGGTGTAAGTAATACCTCGTTGGATACTCAAGACGAAACTGACTCAAGAGTCAGCGGTGTATTTAAACACAACTGTGCAAGCGCGACGAGCACTGATTGGTTGGTGGGGGTCGACTGGGAGGAGTCTCCGACATGTGCGAATGACTTTGGTATTGCACAGCGAAGGGCGGGATGCGGGATGCCATGTTTTATTACGTTTGAGACCTTCTTCTTTTCTGTTGACGTTGCGATGTTAATAAATTTCAATAGCTTCTCACTGGTGGCGAGAATACATAGTGAGCCGTTGTTAAGAGTTGCTCGGTATATTAATACTGTATAATGTGTCCCCCTGACAATACTGCATGTTTTGCGATGTCCGATTTTTCGGTCTGTAAAAATCGATAATTGCGCCTATGTTCTGCAACACGAGTGTTGACACTACGCTGGGTGGTAACTATATTTCCTGTTCTGCTTTAGTTGGTGATTCGAACTTTTATGTAGATAGAGATCTGTATGTGTTGGTTTCCGGTATACATTGTGTCCAAAGGTTATAACTAAAACGTCTAAAAAGGCTAATTTTCCATCAATGTCTTTTCCATGGTGAAATGGATCCACGGATGAATACCGTTTCAATGGTGGGCAAATTCCAACAGTGAGTCTTTTCCATAGCTCCAATCCACAAACGTGCCGTCGACGTAACGAAACCAACAAAAACGTTTTATGGAGGCTGTGCTCAAAGATTTTGCTTCAAAGGTTTATTTATTTGATTGTTATTGTAGATGTTTATTGATTTATTCCAATTTTTTTATTAAAGTAATAAATATTTTAAAATCTTTATATTTCTGTATTTAATCGCAATGTATCATGTTAAGCAGTGGTTTCCAACCTTTTTGTACCTGCGCCCCCCCCTTTAAAAAAATTGTTTGCGCCCCCTTAATTTTTCTAACAATCTAATTGTAGATTACGTATATCTATTTTGATGATTCATTTTTCTGGCACATATTCGACTTTTTTGGTTTGTATTCGAAAATGATTTTTTTGGAAACAGCTGCACGCCACTCTTTCAATAGTCTGGCGCTCCCCTAAGGGAGCGCGCCCCACAGTTTGGACACCACTGTGTTAGGGGGTTTAGGCTCCCTCCCAAAGTAATTTGGAATGAAAGGATAGAGTAAAAAGGAGTGTACCTACACATATTCTATTTTTCTACAAGTATTCTATTTTTCTTGCCCTCCCCCTCCAGAAAAAAATCTGAGAAATGCTGAAGAAACGCCTACGTATGGGGGGGTGTCTAACTTTTGTGACGTAATATTTTTAGGGGGTCGCAGAAAGTATGAAAAAGGGAGAGAGTGTGTCCAAATAGGCAAAATTTAGAATAAAGTATTTTATGAACAGCTGCTTGTCCTTTCCCAGTTGAAAAAAATAAGGATCGAGGCCACTTCCTCTCCTAAAATCTTGAAATTACAGTGAGTGAGTTGATTTGCTAATGAAAACAAAATTATACGAGTTCGAGGGACTTTGCTGAACTATTTTCGTCTGTGCCATAATGTTACATAAAAAAAGACAGCAACCTAACACATCTTATAAATTAAATTATGGCGCAACAATTATTGGGCTTATGCCAATTTTTTACCGAGTTTCTTTTGATGTACTTTAAGACTAGCTGAAATATTTTTATCTATTACTTTGTATGAAGACAAAATTTAAGTTGTTTGAGATTTTCATTTAATTGCCGCAATTTCAGCAGGTTTATAGTATAAATTAGCATAATGTTGAAACACACCTTTATGGAAATCGCCTTTGTCTTGTCAACAATGATTTCGAATTGATATTTTGGAATTACCCCGAAGAACCGCACTGTTTAATATATACAAAATGAACTTCTCATTAGAGTTCAAAGCCAGTCATATCGTTAATGGTGTGCGGTTTCTTCTCCGTTTTGAATGTCACGTGGAAATGGTGTTGATTAATTTTGAAAAATCGCTTGTTTAGAATGGATATACTATTCTTTTTGTTAGTGGGCTGCATCTCACATTGTTTTGCTTTGGATTTCTTTTTAAACAGTTTGGAATTTACCAATTCTAAAGATCCTGAAGACTGTGACTGTGTACCGTACTTTCTCTGCCAAAATCGGACTATCAAAACTAACGGTGATGGAATAATTGATATAAGGTTTGTATTACAAAAAAAACTAATTACAATTACCAAACGAATCGTTATTGTTAACTTTTATTATTGACACTGGAAAGCCACTTGATTATTTTGTGCAACACTGTGCATTTGTTTTTTTTTTGCCATCAACGTCATCTAGGTATTGTTGACAATACGGTATGAAGACTGAGTAAAGAATTTAGTCGAATTACTCGAATACATTAACCTTGAGAAACGTGAAATGTTTATTAATTTTTTTTGATTATGTCGTGGGAATACAAAATACTTTTTAACAAGCTAATTTTATGGATTTATATGCAATAATAATTAATTGTTAATAAATTAAAATTGGACATCTTTGCTTCTGGGAAATAGTAATATACAAAATATATATTTAATTTAAATTCAATTCAAACTAACACACTAAATAGATATCTTATGGAAACTACGAATTAGTACCTATTTGTAGAATTCCGTTATAATGGAAGTACATGTACCGTACTGGTTGTTCTAAATAAAACCCCCTCTATATTATTGTAGGTACGAGGGCTTTTAGTTAGTACCTAGGTTATTTTCTGATCCCCCTTTAGACCAAAAACCTGTCGACCTGCCCCCTCCTCCTAAAAGCCAAAACCTACCATTTCGGGCGACCCCCTTGATCGTACATATATAGCTACAATGTTGATCTATTAGAGATAGTGATCATTCACAGTATGCTTCGTCTTCGGCATTATCTTCTTTCATCATGAGATGAGATTGCGATCAAATGGGGGTTTAGAAAGTCCGTATAACAATCGAAACTTGCCAGACTATTTCTTTACTTCTTATTTGTTCCTCTATTTATTTGATTGTTTTAACATATTTCGATTTTTTTTAACTAAGTCTACTATTAGTGTGTTTTCTTTTTGGTTGATTTCCAAATCTTTTAATAGTATTGTATTGCACGCAGTAACTTTCACTTATTAAATTTGAGGATAATAGTGATAAAATTTTAAACAAAATATTTTTCTTAGATCGTGTCACTTAAAAATATATTATTTGATAATTAGAAAGTATCATGAGAGTTCAAGTTTAAAATAACACCCAGACTAACTTTTGATTTGCGTTCATCAGCAACAAACTATCGCAAAATGTGCAGAAAATATGGAATGTGAATGAAATCCCTCAAGACGGTAAATTAGGTCTCAATAAAACACACGAAAAACGTACCATGTAACTATAAATCAGGCATAAGATGAATTCACTTTCACATATTTTAGCAACTGGAAGATACTATATTTGTTTTAACGTCTTATACCAAAATAACATTCTCAAATTGTATAAGCCAAAAAGCTTCTTAACAAGAAAGATGCCACTGAAAGAAAATAAAGGCAGGAAGGCGGCTGTGGAGAGTGGGTAATCTAATGTTATTTTATATAATACTATAATACGAGTTTGTATATATATATATATATATATATATATATATATATATATATATATATAATTGAGTTCTGGAAAACGGCTCTAACGATTTTGATATAACTTTCCCATTTGGAAGTTTCGATGGATAGAAATCGATTGGCGACGGTCTCATCTTTAGAAAACTTCGTTTTACTGAGAAATTAAATTATTATAAATTTAGTGACAGTTTGTGACAATCAAAGCGACTGCTTTGTAATTTCAAAGCGTTCAATATAGGGTGATTTGGTAACCTACGTAAGAGTGAGACTCCTGTTGTAAAAATTCTTTCAATACAGGGTGATTTGGTGACCTATTTTAGAGTGAAACTTTTTATAAACATTCTTTCAATAAAAATTGTGTCAGTATGTTCCGAACATGTAACTATTTTATGCCTCCGTCATATTTTCCTAGCATTATATTTTTATACCTAGACATTTCAAGTTTTCAAGGTAAAAAAAATAGCACGGGAGACAATTTTTGGATGAGTAGGATCTAATATAGCGTCAAATGGAATTATAGTATAATTAGAAAAAAAGCGACAAAAAATAATTTTATAGGGTACTCCATAAGCAGATGGAAATTAATGATAGATGACATACAGGGCGGAGTAAAAGTATTGGTATGCAGGGTCGCTAAAAAAATGTTAATAGAATGTTATACCTATAGGGTAGCTTATTAGTATTTGCATTTACAGGGTGGTTGCAATAAAGATGTACTGGAATTATAATTATACATGGTGGTTAAAAAAGTACAATAGATGGCCATAAACAAATGCATATACAGGGTAGTTAAAACATATGGTGGTATGAAATTATAGTTATACAGTGTGATTTAAAGTATGTTATATTAGGTAGCCTGTAAAAAGTTGGATATATAGGGTGGAGCGGAATTATAGTTATTCAAAGTGTTTACACAAATTTTAGAACACAAAACGAAAGAATTTGGAAACAAAAGTGTTTGTAGAATGGTCAAAAGCGGTCGCATATACAGGGTTGTTAGAATATGGAATCGAGTGGAATTGTAGCGTGATTAAAAAAATGTTAGAAAAAAATGTTTGGATGGGTTTTTCATAAGAAGTTGCATATATAGGGTGGTTGAAATATAGGGGGCAGTAGAGTTGTAGTAACGCCATGTAAATAAAAAATGTAAGAAAAAATATTATATTAGGGAGTTTAAATTAGTTTACATAGCAAATGTCCGATTATTTGGATATATGTACGTTTATGATAAAACTTTGAATTTACGAGTGAAGCTCGGTCACCCAGGTACTATTATATAATATTTTATATTTTTATATGAGAAGTATGTTATAGAATTTAGAAGTAAAACTGCAACTAGGAGAACACCAAATGTGATTAATCGGAAAATTAGAAATATGAGCATATTTTTCTCACAATTTTAGTTAGAAACGAGCTGACCTGCCCCCTTTTCACATGGGTTTATTTATGATTTAATATTTTGACATTTATAATCGTTTGTAATTGCGGATACTTTTGACATTCTTAGATTTTTCAAAATTTTTGACAGTTTTGAGAAATATGACAATTTTAATTTTTTACAAACAAATAAATTCTGTGCCGCAAATTATAGAATTAAACGAAAAATAAAAAATCAAACTTTTTTAAACACATGATGCAATACATCAAATGAAAGAGCTTATTATGAGGAATGTAAATATGTTTTTTCCTGTTTTTAAAATTATTTTTTTACAAGATATTAACAAAAATATCAAAAACATTTCATTTCCCCCTTTATTTCAGAAATCGTACTATCTCAAACTTTAAAATAATTAGGGGTACGGGGCCTCAGTTAAACTTAATAAGAAAATTTAGTAGAAATTATAGAAATAAATGGAAAATAATATATTTTTTTTTGAAACGCATCATGTAATATATCAAAGAAAAGTGCTCATTATGAGAAATAAAAACATATTTTTTTCATATTTTTAAAATCATTTGTTCAAAAGATATTAACTAAAATATTTAACACCGATTTATTCCCTCCTTATCTCAGAAAATACACGATCTAAAGTTTTGAACAATATATTTTATTTGCATTCTTTAAATAATTTGTTTAAAAGATTTAATAATCTATTATTTAAAACTTGACCAATTTTCCTCTTTATCTTCCAATCTACTGAGCCTAAAATTCAGGCAATAGATTATATAGGGCTTCACTGAAAGTTTATTAGTAAAATAAAACCCTAATGTTAATTTTGGGGGCCAATTTGAAAATTAAATAAATATTTTTATAAAAAGCGAATCATGTAACAGATAAAATAAAAAGTCTCTTTGTGAGAAATAAAAGTGTATTTTTTATAAATTTAAAATGTTTAATTTAAAAGATATTAAGATAAATATAATAAAATGCACTCATTCCCTGTTTGTCTGAAACTGGAATATTAGAAATATATATACAGGGTGAGTTTTTTTTGATGATCAGTACGGGGATCTCGGAAACTAGGGGAGATAGAGCAATGGTTAAATTGGAAAAGATTTGCAGTTTTACTGTCCAATTTAATGACACTTTCGGATTTTTGTAAAAAGTCATGGCTTACTTGATATATTGAAAAAACGAAATTCTGTCGATTTAGTCAAATCCCTCTAGCTCCTTTGTTTTTGATTTTATAAAAAAAGTTAAATAACAAAATTGAAGGGAATTGTGTCCCGAATATGATCGTCATGTCCTCGTTTGCGTGACAGCTATCGTTTTCGAGATATGACACATACTTATCTTTTTTTAAATGGAAACCATAGTTGGCTATGACCTCAAAAAATCCGACATTTTTAGAGCTTTTCAACGATATAGTACTCGATATAGTTATTCATAAAAATAACGGAGTTATGGATGCTTTTTTCTCTTATTTTCACTTTTAACGTAGGTAGCCATGAAAAAGATTGTTTTCACTTTGACGTTTCCTCATTTGAGAGTAATTCCATTAGTAGTGCTGAACTGACAGTCGATATTGACAAGTTTTCGTGATAAAATGGAATATTCTAACGAAGAAAAACTGAATATGGTGGAATGTTATATCATATGCCATAAAAATTCAGTTTGTGCCGCTGAGGAATCCTTTCATAGATATTTTAATCGTCGTCAACCTGCTCTATGTACATTTAAGAGGCTTTACGATAGTTTACGCAGATATGGATCTTTTACTAAACCACCAAAGGAACGTAATCCAATTAACGAAGCAGCACAAATAAATGTTTTGGCAATGGTAAATCAAAATTCATCTACATCAACTCGTGAGATTGCGGCAGAAGCTGGCACATCTCAACGAACTGTAGTTAAGGTACTGAAAGCGCACAAGTTCCACCCGTACAAACTTTCAGTTTCTCAAACTTTGCATGCTGGTGGCGAACATCGACGTATTTTGTTTTGTACATGGTTTAGAGACATGTGCCTTGACAATCCACAGTTTCCATTAAAGGTGTTATGGTCAGATGGAACTAGATTTACTAACTGCGGTATGTTCAATAGACACAATGACCATATCTGGGCTAAAGAAAACCCTTTCCATGTAGAACAAAGACGACCCCAGATAAAATTTGGTTTTAATGTTTGGTGTGGTATAATAGGGTCCACTATTCTGGGGCCTTTTATCTATGACTAATCACTTACTGGGGAGCGCTACTTGCATTTCTTGCAATACACTTTTCAAGACATGTTGCATAATTTGAATTTGAGAACTCGTTTAGAAATTGAGTGGTTCCAACTTGATGGAGCACCTGCTCATAACTCGTTATTAGTAAGACAACACTTAGATAATATCTATCCAAACTCTTCGATAGGAAGAAATGGCCCACGCGTATGGCCACCCCGGTCTCCCGATTTGGCAGTTATAGACTTCTATTTATGCGGTGCGCTAAAAAATAAAGTATACACTAGAAAGTATGAGACAGTTGGTGACCTAAGGGAGGCGGTATTACAAGTAATTGAAGAAATTGATAGGCGCTCTGTGAGAAAAGCGGTAATGTCATTCTTAAAAAGATGTTTTTGTCTAAATAACAATGGTGGACTTTTCGAACATAAATTGTAACCATTATTATGTACTTTAAGTCCAGTTCTTAACTTTTTAGTAAGTATCTACTTATTTAGTTTTTTCGTTATATCTGAAATACCTAATAAAAAAATCGTTCAATGTTTTTTGGAATAGAATAGAAAAGCTCTAAAAATGTCCGATTTTTTGAGGTCATAGCCAAATATGGTTTCCATTCAAAAAAAGATAAGTTTGTGCCATATCTCGAAAACGAGAGCTGTCACGCAAACGAGGACATGACAATTATGTTCGGGATACAATTCTCTTCAATTTTGATATTTACACTTTTTTTTATAAAATCAAAAACAAAGGAGCTAGAGTGAATTGACTAAATCGACAGAATTTCGTTTTTTCAAAATATCTAGTAAGCCATGACTTTTTACAAAAATCCGGAAGAGTCATTAAAAATTAGGCCAGTAAAACTGCAAATCTTTCCCAATTTAACCATTGCTTCTATCTCCACTAGTTTCCGAGATCCCCACACTGATCAACAAAAAAAAAACTCACTCTGTATACTTTGATTCACCTACAATATATCAAATCTTAAAGGTGGTACAGAACATTTAGTATGCGAGTCCAACTCGCACTTAACCGAATTATTTAACATTAAAGATGTTCTAGGTGAGATTTATTTATTTACATTTTGTCCTAGGGAAAATATTAAATTATTAAATATTGTTATAACATTCATTTTACGTTGTCAAAAATTAAGAAATCTTCGAGAAATTAATCACTCGAAATAAAAACTAATTTTGCGAATAGGTAAACCATAAAAACCAGTCAAATAAACAAATGCTGACAAGTAAGAGTTTCCTGAAAATACGATTGATAATAAAAAAGCCGTTCGAGTTCATTCGGGAATTGGAAACCATCCACGTTTGACTTACTAGAAGTAATAGCGAAGAAGCGAAGCATGCCGATCCACTGTGAGGATATATAAACGGGATTGTCTGATGAGGGAGTTCAGTTTTAGTACATGGCAACGCAATATTGAACGTATTGTAAAATTCTTTAGTCGAATAAAGATGTTTACAGTAATTTTGTAATTCAAACCTTCGGAGTCTGTAATAATAGGTTTTGCTCACATTCCACAATTTTATTAAGAAATGAATAACAATTACACATGTATTTTTTTAAATGTTCGACAAAATTTTATATTCATTTTTAAGCATTAAAGTTGTTAAATGTGACATTTATTTATTTATATTGTGCCCGAGGAAAAATATTAAATTACGAAACATAATTGTTCCTTAGTAAATCACAGAATTTCTTAGAAGTAATTTCACTACAATTGCTACCAATTAACCTTGGAAAATGATATATTGTTATTGGAATCTCCTAAAACAAAATAGTAACTTTCAGTGCAGTAGGTAATTCAAATTTATGACATAATATAGAAATATGTGTTGAAAAGCTATTGAACACGAAATTGGAAGATATGATAAGACACTTAAAAAAATTAATCGTTTTATTAGTCACATAATTTGCATTTAAAGAAAGTAATGTATTTTGAGAAAAAAAGTAACTGTGACACCATAAACACAAACAGTTTTTTTTCTAAAGCAAATTTCGAATATGAGATGCTCAGAAAGTACCTACTATCTTGGCAACCTGGCCTCAAAGTGAAAACAGAAATATTATGCCAGTTTATAGACCAAAATTGACCTCATTTTCGGACATACAATTCAACAGCAATTCGCTTATACCATCACGTCAGTAACAGTTTATAGATAATTATTGCTAGATTATAACAGCAAACACGTACAAATAAACTATTTAAATATTAAAAATTCACAAAAATACGAATTTCTTTTGTTTTTTGCTTATATAATGAAAGTAACGAAGGAGTCGTAATACCGTCTACAGAAAGCTTGTAGAGAATTAGAAATCTCTCTCAATGAACGTTTATACATCTTGATTAAAGTGACCACATTTTCATTGAGACAAAGCGGGACAAATGGGATGAAATGAGAATTAGGTATAATATAGTTATGAAAGCAGGCAGTAATTCAAAATATATAATATATTATTGTCATATATTTATATACTTCTTTATAAATATATATTATATTATATATTATTACTTATTGATAACTTTAAAAATTAAATGGTGTTAAATCGACATACTAATGCTAAAAATATGTGTTATGGCTCATTCGATAGGGAATCATGTCTCGATAATTGTCCATGAAAAGTGGATTAGCACATTAAAAATTTCAAAAGTTATAAACAATTAAAGATGTTGAAAAAGTAGTGCTTGGTTTTTCGCTTGTAATTCGTAAACAAATAACTTTTTTGGATTTTGAAAAAAAGATCCTTAAAGAGGAGGAAATTTCCTACAAATAACTTCGGATCACCGAAACTGTACCTCCATTATTAATAATTTTAATTTAACGTTGAAAATTGCCGTCCGCGCGCCACTCTAGGTTGATTTCGGGTACTTAGAGTAAATTAAAAAATCTAAATAAATTATGATATCATCTAAACACTTCAAAGAACTAATTCCTGTTGGAATTTTTCATTGAATTAAATTTTTCAATAAACTAGACAATTGTTAATTAACAACATTTTAAGGGATTTCTCTGATCATTAAAAATTAAATAAAATTGCAATAATTGTTCTAAAATTATTTCCTTTCCTGGAGTCCTTTCAATTTACACAATAAAAAAGAATACGTAATGAAAGTTTAGAAAAGTTTAATAGTTTGTTTATAACATTTTTTTTTAATTAACAAATAAAGAAAAGTCGCCGTAATGTTGTAATTTTTTTTTCTATTTATCATAAGCTTATCGTTTTTATGTCAATAAGAGGCATTTATTAACTTTAAAAAATTACATACATTTGTTTATAACAAATTTATAAACAAATGGACTATTTCAATATTTAAAAAAATTTTTTTGCAACTTTATAAAGAATTGTCAATCATGATTAAAAAAAAAAGATCTTTTCTTAATAATAATTTTCAATTGTTTATAAACGTTTTTCTCGTATAACTATTGTTTAAATAATTAGTTAAGAAACCTTTTTTTTCTTAAAAATCATAATTGACAATTCTCTATAAACTTCCAACAAAATTTTTTTTTATTAACAATTACATTGTTTACCATGTTAACAATTTGTTATAAACAATTTGTCAATTTTTTTTATTTTTTTTCTGAAAGTAAAAAAATTACAATAATGACCCTGTGCATTAAAATATGAAAAAAAGTTATTACGATTTTTTATTGGATTTTGAAAAAATACGTAGAACAAAAGTTGCAGCTGCTGATCAGTTTGTTTATCTAAAATCTTATATAACTTTTAAACTATTAGAGATACGACAATAAACATTCAGGTCATTTTTGTTCATTATAAAGTTGTCTTTTAGATAACCCATTTTTTGATTTTTTATCTATTGTTTATCTATTGTCATATGCATATGAAAATAAACCAAGTACTTCAAAACACCGTCCCCAAATAAAAGAAGAAAACAGCGGAATAATTTTATTAAAATACTCACACGAATATTTTATTAATAATCACGATTTTATATTGTATTTGCAAATAAAGAATTAGTTATTACTCATTAAAATGTGAAGTTGAATCAAAATTATAATTCGAACCTTTTATACTTTTATTTATAAACATTTTAATAGTCTTCGGTCGAAACATTAATTTGATTAATCTGAACAATAATGCAGCGGATCAATAATAAGTGAGTATTTTTAAGAAGAAAAATTTTCGAAGATTTGTAAAAAATTGCAATTGTTAATAAAAAAATTAATAAAATAGCGTAATTGTTACATAATTTTTAACAGAACAAAGTTATTTTAGAGTGAAATAACCAAATTAAACTTATTTATGGAGCTAGAAGGCAAAAAAGTACGAAAATTACGAAAAAAAAAACAGATATCTTTATAAACAAATGCATATGACAACAGATAAACAATAGATAAAAAATCAAAAAATCGGTTATCTAAAAGACAATTTTATAATGAACAAAAATGACCTGAATGTTTATTGTCGTATCTCTAATAGTTTAAAAGTTATATAAGATTTTAGATAAACAAACTGATCAGCAGCTGCAACTTTTGTTCTACGTATTTTTTCAAAATCCAATAAAAAATCGTAATAACTTTTTTTCATATTTTAATGCACAGGGTCATTATTGTAATTTTTTTACTTTCAGAAAAAAAAATAAAAAAAATTGACAAATTGTTTATAACAAATTGTTAACATGGTAAACAATGTAATTGTTAATAAAAAAAATTTTTGTTGGAAGTTTATAGAGAATTGTCAATTATGATTTTTAAGAAAAAAAAGGTTTCTTAACTAATTATTTAAACAATAGTTATATGAGAAAAACGTTTATAAACAATTGAAAATTATTATTAAGAAAAGATCTTTTTTTTTAAATCATGATTGACAATTCTTTATAAAGTTGCAAAAAAATTTTTTTAATATTGAAATAGTCCATTTGTTTATAAATTTGTTATAAACAAATGTATGTAATTTTTTAAAGTTAATAAATGCCTCTTATTGACATAAAAACGATAAGCTTATGATAAATAGAAAAAAAAATTACAACATTACGGCGACTTTTCTTTATTTGTTAATTAAAAAAAAATGTTATAAACAAACTATTAAACTTTTCTAAACTTTCATTACGTATTCTTTTTTATTGTGTAAATTGAAAGGACTCCAGGAAAGGAAATAATTTTAGAACAATTATTGCAATTTTTATTTAATTTTTAATGATCAGAGAAATCCCGTAAAATGTTGTAAATTAACAATTGTCTAGTTTATTGGAAAATTTAATTTAATGAAAAATTCCAAAGGGAATTAGTTCTTTGAAGTGTTTAGATGATATCATAATTTATTTAGATTCTTTAATTTACTCTAAGTACCCGAAATAATTTTTTTATTATAACTTACGGACTTGCTACAGCATGCGCGCAACCTAAGATGGCGCGCGGACGGCAATTTTCAACGTTATTAAAATTATTAATAATGGAGGTACAGTTTCGGTGATCCGAAGTTATTTGTAGGAAATTTCCTCCTCATTAAGGATCTTTTTTTCAAAATCCAAAAAAATTATTTGTTTACGAATTACAAGCGAATAACTAAGCACTACTTTTTCAACATCTTTAATTGTTTATAACTTTTGAAATTTTTAATGTGCTAATCCACTTTTCATGGACAATTATCTAGACATGATTCCCTATCGAATGAGCCATAACACATTTTTTTAGCATTAGCATGTCGATTTAACACTATTTTAAACTCCTCATCCAGACTATGTTATTGATACTAGAAAAAACACGTTCTATTGCAGAATTTTTCCTGGAAGAAACTACAATTTTCAAAATATTTTGATAGGAATATTATTGTTTAAAATGAATGATAACTCCGTCCATTTTTTGTCTGTTTCTATATTTGCAGACAACCAGGGTTTAATTTTTTTCATCAGTAATGTAGCCTTTTACCAATGGCTCCTAATCAAAAATATCAGTTTCACAAGTATTATTTTTCGGAAATATATTTTAAAAAAATTTCAGATAGCCCCATAGATTCTCGTCACCCAATGAAAATTTTTCATATCCTTAAATTGAACTGTCCATTCTTCAAGATATTCCAAGCAGATATTATAAAAATGTGTGACTTCTTTCAGAAAATCAGGTCGTTTTTGTAAAAAGAGGGACTTTTTTAAAAATTATTCGGACTGTCCCGCCAAAATCGGGACGTGTGGTCACTTTAATCTTGATTGGATCATTTTTACCGAGTGAAAATTTATATATAACCTTTCGGTAACTAATACTGGAATATTAATTATCGTCAAAACGGTAGTCTATGATGTTAAGTTGATATGGGCTCACGATGGATACGATTGAATAAGTAGTTTTTGAGGATTGGAATTTAAATAATTTAGAGAGCTATTTTGCACATCCCACCGTATTAACGAGACTAGTCTGCCCGTGATATACTAAATATATTTTGAAAGTTCATAAATTCCACTTAAATTTGTCTATCTTGGATTTTTGCTATAAAGCCGAAAATTGGTTTAAAATAATGATAAATATTGCAGTAAATGTACAAACGAGATGGTAAATTGTATTTCTATATTTTTTTTCTCAGCAGTTTATTATGTTTGTATTTATATAACTATTATCTGCCCATATTGGTCTATTTTTCCATTGATGTACTAAGTAAATGGTTACCTGATATTAACCCTTTCGCTGCGGGGCACTATTTTAAAAGTCGTGTACCAGGTGCGACATAAATTTTGCAGTGCGGATTCGTACGGTTTCCGCAGTTGAGTATTTGAAATCAACGTACTTGTACGGTTACCGCAGTTTACCTACTCGATTTTATATGATTATAAAATATTGAAAAGTTTTTATTTTCACATTCGGTTCACTTCTTGGATTTATTTAAAAACACTGTCCAACTCACCCTAATTTATTTCCACTACTTTAACACAATTTATATTCATAGAACTATTTACAATTTATATTGAACACCTATTATTACTCTACGGCAGTCTAATACTGAATGCTTCCTCAGCCCTCCGTATTTATATATCTCTTCTCGGAATTCCCCAGTCGCCGAGACCAGGCTAGATTCTTCGAGAAATACATCAAAGCAGAGCCGCTGACCTCGTTGCGCCAGCCGAACCATATCTCGAATTCCCCGAAATATTGGAGGAACATTGCCCCGTCCTTAATGAACATTTCGTCCCGGAATGTCCCAGAATCTCTCCTGGTGTGACGATATTTGCAGGACTCTCCATTTCGACATCGAGAAGTTTAGTGGAAGTAACAGGTAACCGTCTTGGAATCTGGTCTGCGAATATTGAGACTGCATACAAGGATGTCGATGCCACTGAATCGAAAGATAGTTTCCATCGTACTTCTCACTACCCTCCAATTCGGTTCATCCAACCCGCAGGCTATTTTTGGGACCGCCAATTTAATCAAGTTCTTCTCCATCATCACAGTCCTCAATTCTATCAGAGTCTTCCAAAGATCGCTGTATGTTGGCTTTTCCTGTGAGAATGTTTTCGTTACCAAATAGAAGATGTCTCTGGTACCCACTGGTTGTTTATCTTCGAGATAAAGGACCTTCCCCACCACTGGATCTTGCTCCCGTAGCTTCTGGAACTGGCCGTACTTTTTGGCAAACACCTTGGCTATTCCTCTGGACATCCGGAGATCTCGAGCCACACAATGAGCCAGGGCATATTCTATGGGCACCTCAAACAGGTCTCGGGGTTCCTCTGTGGTCACGTCGTGCTGCACTTTCTGCCCATTAGAGTACAGTGCCATAAACTGTTCGAAGGTCATCTCATCATCGGGTGGTTGGATGCTGGGGACTTGGGCTTGCTCAACTTCGCCGTCATGACTTCCAGCATAAGGGGCTAACCTGTTGAAATGTACCACCTTTGGTTTTCCTCGAGGTAGCTTCCTTATCCTGTAGACAACATCGTTGATCTTCTTTACAATTTGGTAAGGCCCCTCCCAAGATCTTTGTAGCTTGGGCGAATATCCACGACGACGTTGCAGGTTATACAACCAAACAAGATCATCAACTTGGAATTCCTCGGCTTTCATGTCGTGGGCTTCCTTCATTCGGACACTGGCATTCTCGATGTTCAGCTGGAATCGCTGGTGGATATCGTCCATCTTTTGACATAACTGGTTGACATAGTCTTCACCTGCGGTCCTTTCTCCTGGGGGACATCCAAACCTCAAATCGAATGCTAGTCGTAACTCTCGTCCCATAATGAAACTGGCCGGGGCCTGACCCTTTGACTCGTGCACAGACGAACGATATGCCATTAGAAACAAGTGCAGATACAGGTCCCAGTCTATTTGGTGGTCAGAGACTACCTTTGACAAATGGCCGTTAATGGTTATACTCATCCGTTCTACAATTCCATTGGAAAGCGGGTGTAATGCTGTAGTCTGTGTTTTATTGATCTTCAATAATTTGCAAACGTCTTGGAAAAGAGTAGACTCGAATTTCCTACCTTGGTCTGAGTGCAACTCCAAGGGAACACCAAAACGACTGATCCATTCTTTGACAAGGACATCACCAACGGTAAGGGCTTCTTGATTCGGTAAGGCACAAGCTTCTGGCCATTTACTGAAATAGTCCATTACCAACACAATGTACTTATTATGTAAACTGCAGATAAAATATTATAATAGAAAAATATTTTTATATAATAGGTAGGTAATACTTAAAGGCAAGTGAGATCGCCCACTACATACTTAGTAGAATACTACACCGTATAAACGACCTCCAACTGGATAAGCATAACTCACTCCTGTCACAGTATCATATTACCAAACTGCTAACGTCCATTCTGACAAATTTATTTGAAAACTAATATCACTTTTTTTTTAGGAAACGTGAAGCCCCTTGTGCCGAACCCATGCATGTATGCTGCAAAGTCAAAGACAAATTTCCTTCAACTCCAGATCCTGATCATCATCCGCAAGGATGTGGTTACCGCAACCCAAACGGAGTTTCGTTTAAAATAACAAGCTTGAACAACGGTGAAGCTCAATTCGGTGAATTTCCGTGGGTAGTTGCCATCAGGCACGTTTATTCAGACTCAGAATTCAGATGTGGAGGAGCTCTGATTCACCCTCAAGCGGTTTTGACAGCAGCCCACTGCGTTTATACCAACGAATCGTATTACGTTCGCGCTGGAGACTGGGACACAAACTCCACAAAAGAACCTTACCAACATCAAGATGTCGAAGTCGAGTCTATGGCGATTCACCCTCATTTCGAGCTGGGACCACTCTACAACGACATTGCGATATTATTCCTGAAGAATTCAGTAAAAATTGGCCAACACATCGATACTCTATGTTTACCACCTCAAAACTTTGAAATGCACAACGGCAGATGTTTCTCTTCGGGTTGGGGTAAAAGTGGGTCGGGTTTTAAAGACTATTTTCCGCACGTGATGAAGAAAATTGATATTTTCCAGGTACCTAGAGATCGTTGCCTAGAGGAACTGAGGAAAACACGTCTGAGCAAGTACTTCGAACTCCATCACAGTTTTATTTGTGCTGGAGGTGAAAAGGAAAAAGATACTTGTAGAGGAGATGGAGGTAGTCCGTTAGCTTGTCCTATTAAAGGTCAGCCTTACAGATATTACCAGGCAGGCATAGTGGCTTGGGGTATAGGATGTGGTCAACCGAACATACCTGGTGTGTATGTAGACGTAGCGCAGTTTAGGAATTGGATCGATCAACAAATGAAAAGTCATGGGCTGAGCACGAGTCATTATCAATTTTAATTGATTGTGATATTGTTGATATAAAGGAACTGAATATTTTAAATATTAATTTATCATGTAGAAATTAGTATGAGTCGGAGAATGTTTGTAAGAAATAAAGATTTTTTGAAAAAAAAGTTTTTCTCTGTAGTTCCGTTTGCATTTTGGTAATAATTCACCTTTCTCGTACATGTGTAGCTACAAAACCTGGTACTAAAATATAAGTTAGAGAGAGCATTTGGGGTAGAAATTGTCGATTTGATTTTTGTTAGTTTCCCTTATCTATTACTTATCAATATCATTTTTTTGCAGTAAGATGAATTTCGCAATTTGCACCGGTGCATATGAAAAACGCATTTTATAAATGATCTCGAAGTGGTGATTTTTAAATCGGTAAATACTGACGAAAATGAGCTTGGCAAGGGGGGACAAAACCTGCCATGAGCCTTCAAAGCTTCCCATAAATTTGCTGACTTACCCCCCACTAGACTGCTGGTGAGCAGGATGACTGGTATCAAGTCCTTTGGAGTTTTATTACAATTCATTAAATAATTAGCTGCTGAACACGAATACGACTGCAATGGTCTCCAAAGTACCCGGTACATAGTACCACTGATAACTAGTCACAACGTCGTTTCTTGGAGTTTTATGGGACATTGTTAGAAGAATAATCGAAACACCGTTGCCCTGTGCTTAAATCAGACCAGTGATTTTATTATTTTTATGTTTTCTTGGGAATAACACCACGTTTTTTTCGTTTTTGGGTGTATATGCTACACTTAAAGTGTCTGAAAACAGGTTTTTGGTAATCCTGGCAGCAATACGAAAAGTTAAAAAAAAATTATCCGTATTGCTATAATACAGGTCGGCTAAATTTGTTGACATTTTCAAAAATGCGCTCAGGCTATATGCTACGCGCAAAATGTCTGAAAATAAACTTTCTCGTAATACAATTATAAAATCTATGTACATTTTCACTATCAGACGTATTGCTATAATACCGACTGCCTTTTTTTTGACACAGCAGAAATGGCCTCCCACGCAGTTGCTACACTTTCGACCGTTACTACACATCTAGTCGGGTTCAGAATCATACAATCTAACGATTTTATAGGGTTTTTACCGTATTGCTATGAGACATGGTTTTGGTCGTGGGCTCTTAATCTACAAGAAAACATAATAATAATCAAGAATATGCCACAAATAACATTTAGAAGACCACTGATTTTAATCCTCAATTAAAGAACACTGGTTCAAGTGATACTCATCATTCCTAAAAAACATTGGTTGCCATGTTTCGAGTACTTTTTAGACAAATACAAGGTACAGGGGGAATTATACCACTTTACAGTGTACAAAAGACTAAAATGTCGGTCGGCAGGAAATCTTGAGAAGATGCAGGATAAGGGACCACCAACGTCATTCTTTAAATGTTTGTTGACACATACTAATTAAACAATTGGATAGTTAACACATATACACATAGTGATTGAAATTGATTCCAGACGGAGTTTATACACTTACCAGGCCTCAAACCAGGGTGAAGGAGATTAGGAATTCAAAATTCAAATCCTCCTCCTCCGAAATCTTGGGATGCAAATGAGAACAAGTGAACAATCCTAATCTTAAACCATAGACATTTAACCAATAACCCAATAAGTTAAAAGGAAATAGTAAATTTTATATTATACAAGGTGTAAAAGAATAACTGCAAGAGATTTCAAGATGTGCTTCCTCGGGTACTTTTATGACGAAAATTACTATAAACATATACACGGTAACGCTTCCTTACCGATGTGCAAGGTATTGAAATCATCAGATTTTTTTCAGTTTTTTACTTCTGACTACTAAACTTTTCGAGATCTTTAGTTCAATTTTAGAGCATTAATGGCTCTATGAAGTTTTTTCTGGGCTTATGTGTTCTTTCTACCTTTACAACTTTTTTTCAGTACGCACCTGGCAATTGACAAAACTTGTAAATGAATCTTTTATGAATTTCCAATCTTATTTGTTGCGTTTTTGCCACTGCTTTTGCATAAAAAAATATCAATTTCATGTGTACCGTAAAAACAAACAATCATTTGTGATGCAATATGCCATTATTACTTCAAAATCATTAAAAAAACAAATGTACTTACTCAACTTTGAAAACGAAGAGACATATGTTTATAGGAACTTTTAGTCATAAAACTGACTATTTAACTAAACCCCCATTAAATTTAATTATAAAATTTAATCTATATAGTATTATAAAATTGTAGTTGTCTGTTTGTTTGTTTGTTACCTCATCAAGTAAGAACTACTGAACTAATTTTGCTGAATCATTTTTTGTTGCAAAGGTTATAGTTTGACTTAAAATCTGGTATACATTAATCTCCCTAAATTTACAGAAACGGTAGATATAAGCAAAAATCCACTACCATGTTCGGTAATACATATACAATTAGTCAATTGGTTTCACCGCATGCACCAAATTTTAGATACTTGCATCAGCTTAGCTTTTATTCAAAATTCGGAATATTCCACCATATTTAAAAAAATTCCAACTGATATATGAAGTGTAATTTTACAAGGTGTTCCACATATAGCATAGGTAGAATTAAATGGATTTAAAAAATCTTGAAAAAAAGGTATAATAGATGGCCAGTAAGTAGTTGTATATATACAATGTGGTTGAAATAAAGAGGAAGTTATACGGGGTGGTTCAAAAAAGATATATTGATTGGATCATAAACAATTGTATATACCAGGTGGATGAAAAACGGGTGGAGTTGAATTACCTTTATACAGGGCGGATAAGAAAATGTTGTTAGGGTCATAAGTAGTTGCATACACAATGTAGGTGAAATAAGGGTAAAATAGAATTATATTTATACAGGGTGGATACAAAAATATGTTATGTAAGTAGTTGGGATATTTGAATTTTCTTGAGCTATTATTATAGTTATGAAATGGGTTGAAAAAAATGTTAGAAGCAGTTGTTTATACAGGGTGGTTGAAATATAAGACGGAGTGGAATTATATTTTATAGGGTAGTTAAATTATTTTTTAACCACAAGCAGTTCACAAGTAGCATATTATAGGATGATTGAAATATGGAGCAGAATATAATTATAGCTATGTCTACAGGTGGGTTTTAAAAAAATGTCAGAAAAATGTTATGATCTACAACCTGTTTCATATACCCGACAGATGAAATATAGGGTCGACTAGAATTCTAAGTATACAGGGTGATGAAAAAATGTTATATAGGGTAGCCGATAAGTAGTTGCATATACAGGGTTGTTGAAATATAGCGTACAGTAGAACAATAATTATACAGTGTTGGTTAAAAGTTTTTGGAGTACCTGAATTGTAGAGCAAGATCAAGTTATCGTTACATAGTGTGATTCAATCAAGGTGAGAAAAAGTTGCAAATGAAGGAATATTTAAATGAAGTGTGGAGAGAAATTATATTGTATACTGTGCTTTAAAAATTATGAGGTAATAGCGTAGCTCATAAGTAGTTTCACAGATCGGATATTTGAAATATAGGGAGGAGTAGAGTTAAGTAGTTGAGTATTTAAAAACAATAAGCAGTTGCAGTTTTGGTCAAATTTATTGAGAAGTGATGGATTTATATTTATACAGGGTGGTACAAAAAATGTTATACTGGGTGGCCGATAAGTAGTTGCACATACAAGGCCGTTGAAATAGAGGGTGAAGTAGAAGTATAGTTTAACAGTGTGGTTAAAAAATTGTAGGAAAATTTTTCTAGAGTAGAACATGAGCTGTTGCATATATGCAATATCTGAAACATGGGGTAGTTATACAGTGTGATTAAAACAAAGTTACATATAAGTTGACATATAAGGTTTATATTAATTTATATTTTCCAGGGTGGTTAAAAAATGTCACAAAAATGTTATAAATGATGACCCCTAAGCAAGATGCATATACAGCGTGGTTGAAATATTTTGTAGAATAAAATTATGGTTATACATGATGGTTCAAGAAATAAGTTATATTGACTAATTGGCAGCAGTATATACAAGATGATTTAAATAACGATGGAAGTAGGGTTATAGCTATGGAAGGAAGTTCAAAAAAATATTGAACAAAATTGTTACATAGGGTGACCATATAAAGTTGCGGTTTGGGTAAAATATGTTGGTGATTGGGGGATTTATATATTAGAGAGATACAAAAAAAATTGGGTGGCCTATAAGTATAAAGTAGACCATGAACAGTTGCATCCTGATATATGGAATTATACGTATATATTGTGTTAAACACAATGTTAGGAAAAGGAGCATACAGAGGGTGGTTAAAATATAGGGCGGGGAGAAATTATACTTTACGAAGGGGCTCAAAAATTATCAGAAATAATTGTATATAGTGTATAGGGTAGAGTAGAATTATAGTTAGGTAATTAAAAAATATTATATTGAGTGACAAATAAACAACAGCTTATACAGGATGGTTGCACTATAGGGTGAAGCAGAGTTACAGTTACACAAGGTGGTTTCAAAAAATGTTGAATAGAATTGTTATATAGGGTGGCCCATAAGTGATTGCAGTTTCAATGAAATTTATTCGTGATTGGTAGATTTATAGTTATGTAAGGTGGTTCAACAAAGTTAGAAAAT
The DNA here is from genome assembly GCA_034190945.1 of Octodonta nipae. NCBI lineage: Eukaryota > Metazoa > Arthropoda > Insecta > Coleoptera > Chrysomelidae > Octodonta > Octodonta nipae. Next base: position 84,286,245 of record CM067222.1, on the reverse strand, counting down.
TGTTATACTGGATAGCCTATATGTTTCACGAGTTATTTTTTTGCACAGAATTCTACATTCCATACGCGGGTGAAACCGCGGGTAAGGGCTAGTCATTTATAAAATTTAAGTTAAAATATATTTGGAACATATAGAGTTAAAATATATTTGGAAAATATAGACAAAAAATAAAAATTAGAGAGGGTGAAAAGAGAGGGAGAAAAAGAGAGGTGAAAATACGCTAAAATTTTCAATTGAATTGTACCTTAAATCAGGTAAAAAAGAAGACATGTCTGAAAATAGTGACTGATTGCACACAGTTTCTAAACGGTTTTTATTTTAAGTAAGCTGAAGTCGGTTCTTTTTTAAATATAAATGTTAATTAATCGTATCATATAAGTAGTAATTTTAAACTTTAAAGATTAAATTTTAACGATATATTTTTTTCACAAAAAAATTAATTGTATCCCCCTTCAAAATAAAATTGCCAGAACAATTCCCTCCCATCAAATCTGACTGCGGCATTCGGTACACTCGTAATACATCGTTGAGAAAGACTCCCGCCCCCTACAGTTTGTTTTGCTTGCAAATCTCAATTCAAATCTAATTTGTTACAGAAGTCTAGTGACTAGAGCAAATCTACATACAAACAGGCAAAGACAAAATTATTCCGGGCGATTATCTCATGTTTGTGAACCGATTTTTTTTGTTTGTTTTGTAGGGATTTATGAGCTTTAGTTTCAAAAAAATTGAAAGAGTATTGAATGATTAATATCAAGAAATTATTGTGTTTGATACTAGAGCAAGTGAAGTAGCGAAATTCATGTAATAGCAATACAAAGAGAGAGAGAATAAGCGGGACATTCCTGATTGGTCAGTGTCAGTGGTGACGCCTACTATTGGTAGGGTAGAGACATAGCAAGCGCACCGTGATATTGTCTTTCTCTTTCTATTGTTATTACACTGCCACTTACAGTAACGCCCATACCTAATTCACTCTACAATATAATACCTCTATGGTTCGATATTGTTTGTGGCACCATCTTTTTAATAATAACTAAACTACCCCCTTAAACTTCCAGTCGCCAGGGACACTACTGTTCCCTCTTACTCTGAAAACATAATCTCGATAACGTTCAAACTAATTACCATCGACGACGTCGAAATTTGTCCATTAGGAGACCACTAGTTTTAATAACACCTAGAATAACTAAAGAATTGTTAGTTTATTGTCATGAGTTTCTTCTTATAGTCTATTTCTGAAATTTTCTATCATTTTTAGTAAAAAGGAATTTTCGTGTGACGTTAGAAAACAAAAACGTGGTCCTACTTCAGGTAAACTAAGAAAATTTTAACAATGAATAAAAATACATAATATAGTATATGTGGTAACTTATTTATTATTGACTTAAATATTAATACACTCTTAAAATAAATAATCTTCTAAAAATTACTGAATAAAACTGTAAAAATAATTTAATAAAATCCGGAAGGAAAACTGTCTTTTATTTGCACCATTTTAAACAGATTGCAATCAAAATCACAATGAAATTAATATCACCATATATTTTAATGTTGAAAAGTTTTAATTTGAAACATAATACTGAGGTCACCTTGTTATAGTAATCGATTCGATATTTAAAAGTTCTTGTAGTTTATTGGTGTACTTCACCAACGCGATTTTCGAAGCGCGCGAATTGATTTTTTCCCCTGAATTCAAAAACTGGCAGCACTGCGCCTGCTCCAAAAAGTCCGTCATTTTCATTTCTTTAAACACACTTTTAAAGTTCGTTGTCGAAGGATGGGTGATCTGCCTCAGCAGGGCGTCTTTCGATTTGATTTTCAACAAGTTCAAGAGATCCTGCAGCAAAATCCATCGATCGGCTGGCGGTTCGTTTTGAAGCGTATAAAAATTGGGCAGAAGTTTGTCGGCGACTTCGAACTCGATGTCCTCCTCTACCGATTCGACTTCACCCTCAGGCACGTTTTCCAACATATTGTAACCGGTTGTGGTTTCATGTTCTGTAAAACAAAAATATATAATCAGAAAGAGTATAGCTAAACAGAGTTTTCTACTTTTTTGCTACTTTAACACAGCATCAAAAATTTAACTCGTATGATTAAAAGTGTAACGAATCGTTTCATTGCTCATATTGTATGCAATTGAGACGCGAACCTACAGAAAATATGAATGTAGCCGTTTAAGTGACGATTTTAACATAAATAGTACTGTTGCATGTTTTGTAAAACAAAAATATAGTTATAAGAAAATAGCTAAACAGAATATTCTAGTTTTTTACTTAATTACCATGGCATAACAACTTTAACTCGTATGATTAAAAGTGTAACAAATCGTTGAATTGCTCACATTGGACGCAGTTGAGACGTGAGCTTACAGAAAATATGAATGTAGCCATTTAAGTGACGATTTTAACATAAATTGTACTATTGCATGTTCTGTAAAACAAAAATATAGTTATAAGAAACAATATAGCTAAACAGAATAGTCTAGTTTTTTACTTAATTACCATGGCATAACAACTTTAACTCGTATGATTAAAAGTGTAACGAATCGTTGAATTGCTCACATTGGACGCAGTTGAGGCGTGAGCTTACAGAAAATATGAATGTAGCCATTTAAGTGACGATTTTAACATAAATTGTACTGTTGCATGTTCTGTTAAACAAAAATATAGTTATAAGAAACAATATACCTATCCAGAATAGTCTTAGTTTTTTACTTCATTAGCACGGCATAACAAAATTTAACTCGTATAATTAAAAGTGTAATGAATCGTTGCATTGCTCACATTGGACGCAGTTGAGACGTGAGGCTACAGAAAATATGAATGTAGCCGTTTAAGTGAGGACTAACTTAAATTGTACTGATACATGTTCCGTAAAACAAAAATAAACTTATAAGAAAGAATACAGCTAAACAGAATATTGTAATTTTTACTTCTTTAGCACGGCCTAACAAATTTAACTCGTATGATTGAAATTGTAACGAATCGTTGCATTGTTCATATTGTAAGCAGTTGAGACGTGAGCCTACAGAAAATATGAATGTAGCCATTTAAGTGACAATTTTAACATAAATTGTACTTGAAGACGCGAGACATTTAGGATTTTCGAGAGAATTAGCACACAGAGGTTCCGAATCCGGAGCCGTTCCGTGTAATTGTTGTTCGCAAGACAATATATATTATATATAGTACATATTGTTTCTGGTCAGGGAACCTTTATCAGTTGCGCTTCCCACAATTGAATGTCCTCTCGAACACTTCTTTATGTATTTGATACATTTCGTTAAATTTGAAGACGCGAGATGTAAGACCGACATCTAGGATTTTCGAGAGAATTAGCACACAGAGGTTCCGAATCTGGAGCAGTTCCGTGTAATTGCTGTTCTCCCTTAACTACCAGATATCGTGACATTCTGTCCTCGGAGTTAAGGGAGAACAGCAATTACGTGGAACGGCTCCAGATTCGGAACCTCTGTGTGCTAATTCTCTCGAAAATCCTAGATGTCGGTCTTACATCTCGCGTCTTCAAATTTAACGAAATGTATCTATTACATAAAGAGGTGTTCGAGAGGACATTCAATTGTGGGAAGCGCAACTGATGAAGGTTCCCTGACCAGAAACAATATGTATTATATATAATATATATTGTCTTGCGTACAAAGGAATGACACCTCGAAGAGAGTATATATTGTACTGTTGCATGTTCTGTAAAACAAAAATATAGATATAAGAAAGAATATAGCTAAAAAGAATATTCTATTTTTTTACTTCATTAGCATGACATAACAAATTTAACTCGTATGATTAAAAGTGTAACGAATTTTGCTCATATTGTATGCAGTTGAGACACGAGCCTACAGAAAATATGAATGTAGTTGTTTAAGTGACAATGTTAAAAATAAAATGTACTGTTGCATGTTGTGCAAAACAAAAATAAAGTTATAAAAAAGGGTATAGCTGAACAGAATATTGTAGTTTTTTTACTTCTTTAGCACGACATAACTCTTCGAGTGGTGCCACAAATTTTCTTAAGTGAATAGAAAACAAAATGGATAAGAACTATAGATACTTGTGATCCCATAAATGAAAGGATAAAAAATTTTTTTTAAGGGCATGAATGACGCTAATTCATTTTATACGAGTATACGATTCAAAGCAGGATAGTCCTACAAGAAAAGAATAGTCCAAGCTGAAACCTAAACAGAAGATAACCTTGAATCATAAAAGATGGTGGTGGTCATTGTCTTGAAATATCAGAGGTAAATGATCTAATGTAATGAACTGATTCCTCCGTCATAAAGACGTCCATAAATACATTTAGAGACACACAGCCAGAAGGCTAAGAATAAAATTGTTCTTCCCATTAACCAATTCAACAAAACTCCAAAAGTCAAGAACAATAATGTCAAATTGTGATTTACTTAATGTGTCATTACGAATCCTTTTAATTTTTATTGTTCATTTATGTTAAGTTATACCATTGAAAACGGTGTCTGATTTAGACCTTGAAACGTTTGGACTATTTGAAATATACAGACTTTCAAGTATATGTGGCGTTATTCCCAAAGAACTCAGAAAAAATAACAACATCGTAAACTAGATAAACATATGTAAAAAGTGGAGTTCATTAAGTAGCAGAAACCGTGCATTGCAGAGCAGAGATTGGGAAGACAGGAACAGAGTTTTTCTGAATAGCTTCTTCTTCAGTTTTAATTTTGAAGTAGGTTAGGTTCTGACTGAGAACATCGTGTAAATTTATGAAACTGTCGGCAGTTGCTTTCAAACCACTCTCAATGGATAAAAAGAAAAATTCTACATAGATTTGATGAGTTGACAGACTGAGTTCCAAAGTTTGATCTAGATTCTGTAAACCTTGGAATGGTTTTACTTTTTTCCCAATTGGTTGTTTTAATTTTTGCATTATCCCATGAAAATGATTCTAAAACAGGAACCGAAACTTCGAGAAATACATAAAATTTTGCGGTAATTGTCGAGTATTCCAGAAGTGTGGCAAAATGAATGCGTGAAAGCCTGAACGTAATGTATTGTAATCTTTAAATTAAAATATGTATTACCAAAGCAAGAAGCAGGTCCAGATAAAATCCACGGCGAGCTTGGTTCTCCCTCCACGTCGTTGAGGTGGTTTTTCAGGAAGTTTTTCGTCGTTTCGTCATTGGTAAGTGCCAACGGCGTTAGACCCGAATACGTGACCAACGTAGGATCTGCTCCGTAGGCCAGAAGAAGGCGAGTTATTTCCACGTAACCGTTTTCACATGCTTCATGGAGAGGTCTAAAATAAAACAATATGGTATATTTAGATAAAATTTTAGTCAATAAAAATCGCAATATGAGTCAAAGGCTGACTGTCCACGTAGCGTTGCTTCATACGCACGCTCTTGTCATTTTCTGCTTGTCGTACACTTACTTGCATTGTAAACAAACGAAACTGTGTCCACGAGGCGACGTGCCACTACGCAATGTTTCTCCTCGTGGATACAATTTCATTTATTTACTATGCACGGAAGCGAACAACTAGTGGAAAATGTCGAAAGTGTGCGTATGAAGCCTTAGGAGGATCACTACTTTATTATAAGTCTAACAAAATTTAAGCCTTTTTCAAGCCACATATTTTTAAAGTCAAAATTCCGCCTCAAAATAGTGGAACAGACAAGTTTTTTTTCAAATTGTATGCAAAGGTATGCACGTTTAAATCTAAAACAAAAGGCCTACTAGCAATGACTACTAATATACATGGACCTGTCTGTTTACATTAAAAAGAGTTAAGGGATATTTGCCGAAAATAGTCAACAAATGGTTTTATCAATGCCGAACTTCTTTCCATTGTAACTAAAAAGACGTAAATCTGGGCGTTGTACGCAATGACATACCTTCTAGCTTTACGGGACATTAGTGACCAGCAACAACGGCGCGAGGCCAATATTTTGTGTTTGTTTACATTTCGATTTAAAAGTTAAAGTCGATTTTCATATTATTTAAGAAGTTTTGTGTGTTGTAACTTGTTTTGAGATCAGTGATAACCCTGTTTAAGTGTAAAAACATTAATAAAATGGAATTTCAGTGTTTTATATGAAGGAAAACGGCATATTCTTTTACAAGATTATCTTTCCACATCGTAAACATAGCAATTGAGTTTTACAAAAGGTCATTTAAGCTGTAAATAAAACTACGTTTTGCCAGAATAAATTAAAGTTTTGATAATGAATATTACATGTTGGTAAAAAAGTCATAAAATAGTCTTTTGTTATTGTATACATCTTTTAAAGAGTTTAAACATATTTGTAATTTTTTAAATATATAGACATATTACTTTGAATAATAATAACCTTTAATTGAATGCTGAGGGGGCGCTGGGTTAGAGCCAGAATATTTGTAAACAAATATATCTGAGTCTCTTTTTACTCTTGTCTCATGTTTCAACCCATTTATCGTTCGATGGTATATGAAACTGTCAGGTCCATATATATTAGTAGTTATTGCCTACTAGATAGATAGCTAATATTTAAAAAGCCCGCTAACATTTTCTTACATTTTTTCAACAATTGAAACAAAACAAAACTAGCATGGAAGTTTAATTGAGAGGTTAAACTTAAGATTGTGGTTACCATAAGTTGAACATGATAATTAATGGTAAATACTCGATCTCATGAAGAAATTATGGTTAGATAAAGCTAGAAAATCATTAACCGACTTAAATATTCTGAAGAAGACATAACAGAAAAAAGTGCAATTAAGCCAAGTTATTCAAGAGCGGTTAAAAAATAATAGAGAAATAAATGCCAAATTGAACAGAAAGACTTTGAAAAAAAAAACAACAGAATCTAATTAAACCAAAAAATGATGAACAAAATTTAATTACATCAATGAACGATGATCAAAGAGAGTGGATAAAACGCAACAATATTTTGAGGAATGTTGCAGAAAATGATGGGTGTTAATGAAATCGTTCACAATCAATAAATGAACTGAAACCGACATTGATCAGGTAAATACTTAAACATAATTAATTTAAAATATTTGATTGATGACAAAATCAACAGTATTACAGGATAATTTATATTTAAAAAAGGACAGACTTCAGCTGACTTAAAAAAAAACCGTTTAGAAACTGTGTGCAATCAATCAGTATTTTCAAACATATCTTTTTTTTATCAGATTTAAGGTACAATGCAATTGAACATTTTACCGTATTCTTATTTCTCTCTGTTTTCCCCCTCTCTAATTTTTATTCTTTGTCTATATTTTCCAAATATATTTTAACTCTTTAATTTGTTTTATTATTTGGACCACTTTCTATATATGTAACTAATTCACTCTATATTGCATCCACACTGCATATGCTTCTGTGTATTGGTCACCCCTATATAACTTATTGGTCTATCATTTACTGAATCACCCTGTACAACTATAATTCAACTCAACACAATATTACAACAGTCCTGATATCTTTAAACCTACCCTGAATAAGTATAAATCCTATTGACTCTTTCTATTTTTCTAGTGTTTAAATTATTTCTGTATACCAATGATTTTACTTCGCCCCATATATCTAGTATTCCATTTATGCAACTACGCATGGTCTACCCGATATATAACAAAATTCACCTTTTTGAACCACATTTTATGACTATAATATTACTCTACCATTTGTTTCAACCACCCGCTATATGCAACGGCTTCTACATTTTTTTGAACCCATGTCTATAATTATAACCCGTCCTACGCCCTATAATTCAAATATCCTAACTGCTTATGCTTATATAACAAATGTTTGATACACCCTGAATAACAATAATTTTACCCCACTCTTCCTTCAAACACCTTGTCTAAGCAACTACTTATGTTCCAAACTATAACTTTTTTAAACCACCCTCTATAACTGTAATTATACTCCACCTCATATTTCAACATCCTGTTTATACAACTGCTTCTGGCAATTTTTCAAGCTTTTTGTATAACTGTAATTATTCTCCGTCCTATAACGCAAATATCCAATCTGTATAACCATAGTTTTGCTCCACGCTTATTTCAACCACCTTGTATACGCAACTACTTATGTACCACCCAATACAATATTTTTAGAACCCCACTGGATAACTAATTCAGTTCCAACTTATATTTCAACTATCCTATGTATACAATTGCTTATGTACCACTTAATATTACATACATGCACGCACTCACGTACAACCGTATAGCATATAGAAGAGTTCGCCGACATAATAAATTTTCGTTTCGATGAACTAACGGAATATTTTCTGCCATTTCAAGCGACTATAAGCCCCCTAACTAAACTAAATGAAAAGGATTACAAACACCCTGTACGATATACTTTCATGGCATATTTTGACATTTAAACTAGATATTTATGAAGAAAATTTGACATTTACGATGATGTTTACAGTTTTTGTTGCATACATTTTTCCGATTTTCAGAAAAACGGTAAGTTTTACGTTATAGAAAAAAATACGGAATCAAGCTGGAACATATCTTTGTAGAATACAATTTATAATATTGAAATTTCTTGAGCGGTTTTTCACTGAGATCTAGTTAGTCCCTTATTTACTTTTTTTTCTAATTATCTGGGAAACCGTAAATCTCATGTTATAAACAATTACATGGGACCTTTCTGTAATGTTCCTTAATATAATGCTTTTTAAATAATCAAAATTGCCCAAGCCGTTTTTGAATTAATGCTCGTCATACATAAAAAAAAGTTGCAGATGAATTGATAACCTCCTACTTTTTGGAAGTCGGTTAAAAAAGCAATTATAAGTGCCAAATATATAATTAATTATTATTGTCCTTTGGCGTTTTGGATCTGTAAACTCTTCATCTCTCATAAAACTTTCTTGTCTTTCTTGTCCTGTGCAAATATTTGAATTTGTTGCACATTTGCAATTTCCATCATGACTTCTTTGGTAAACTTCCTTTTATGTTTTTTGCTATTCAAACGGTTTTAATGATTCAATTTGTTTCATATTATTGTTTAAACATTTTTCTAATTTGTGAGAATGGACCACGGTGTAAGACGAGAAGGTGGACCGTCTACCTATTCCCACAATATCATAAACGCGTTCCCTTAAAGAGGATTTAAATCTTTAGTCATTAGATGGCGCTGCGTAGCATGTGTACCAGTCAAGGTCATTAACAGTCTGCTGGTACCTTGTTCTCTTTATCTTTTAACAACCCCTCGTCGTCAGATGGCGTGAGGTATTAGAGTTATATTTTAAAAATTGTTCAAATTTAAAGCACTATTTACCATTTTAATAATATTTGTGTATCTAAGAAACTAACCCAGATTTTATTCTTACGATATTTTCCATTTTATTAAATCTTTTGAACAAATAATTGGTACACGTGTTAAGGTGGCGCCATCGGTGGTTGTTAGGTAAATGAAATCCTCTTTAATTTCTCAGCTTTCGATACGAGTCGGTCCACCCGCTTATCTTACACCGTGAAATGGACACATCTTAAGAAACAGATAAATATGACAATGAAAAGGCAGTCGATGTTTTGGTTTCCTAAGCGCTAATAACAAAAGTGTTACCACCTTACCTTACTCCGCCTTGCGCGCTTTCACTTGGATTCGCACCGTACATCAAGAGAACCTTAGCTATATCTAAATGTCCTCTTGCGCAAGCCTCGTGCAAAGGAGTATAACCTGCATTATCCTTTGGGGAAGGATTGCAATTCATGTTTTCCAAACAAAAAGCGGTAACATCCTGCAATTGTAAACGTACAAATTGAAAATGAAACCATAAAAACAACATTCTAGACTTACAGTATATCCTAAACGGGCAGCTCTGTGCAAATGAGTTTCACCTATTCCCTTGTTCAAAACCCACGTCTTAATCTCTTTGTGAATATCCTGTATCGACTCCGGCGACTTTTCCACAGAAACTATCTTCTCCTTTTTAATCAGATTTAAATTCTTGACCAACTCCTTTTTGACTTTCTTCTTTTTACGGATGTAATCGAACCCTGAACTCAATTTCCGTCTCATCTTGCCGTGTCTTTTCCTTCTCCCTCTCACGATGTTCTCGAACTCGTACACCGAATGAGTGTCGAAACGTTCAGTTGAAAATTTAAAACTCGACTCATCCAAATTCTCCAACTCGTTTTCGGTTGGTTCTATTTTAATTTCAATCGCTGGGATTTCTTTCTCGATATTTTCAATTTGCTTGGAAACATCATTTTCGGAGTCGATCTGTTTTTGTTTCTGCATAATTTTATCGATCATATCGTCCCGCTTTTCTAATTTGATTACAAGACGACCCAGGCAATTGTCTTCATCGAAAACGCCTTTTTTGAACTCGTTCATCGACGTTATAGGTGGTGCGGAAGCTGGTCTTTCTTCTCCGAAAACTTCTTTGATCGTTGCTCTCTGTTTCAAAATCCTCGATTCTTTTCTAGTTCTAGCCTTTAAAATGACAGCTGTTAGTCTCTCCTTCATTTCCTCTTCCCTATTGGGAGTTTTCATGAAAGCTTCCTTCAAATTATTGATCGTAGTTTTTTCGTAATCAAGGAGTTCAGGTTCAGACTTGATTACTGGAGACCAGGACTTCTTATCTTTCTCCAGGCTTGTCGAAGGTGCAAGCTTTCCATCCTCCAGTTTTCGTTGCCGCAGTTCGTTCCGACGCTTCCGTTCCTTGGTTCGTCCGTACTTTTCTAGAAGCCTATCTAGTATCGAAGATTCTTTTGTACTGTTCGGGGAGCTGGTGACTGAGACGCTGCTTTCTGAATCGTAATTCGTTTTCTTACCAAATACATTATAATTATAATCTGATTCATTGTCACTTTCGAGAGATTCTGATTTCGTTTGCATTAATTTTAAACCGCTATCGTTATCGTTGGGTGAGTAGACTGTAGGTGATTGCGAGTACGGATCGAGATCTGGTAAAGACGTGGACAACCTGTGGAACTGCGGCGGCCTCGATATCTGTATCAAAGTCGGAGGAATCCTTAAAGATTTCTTATATTTATAAACACCTTCTTCCCAACCAGGATAAAAATACGAGGGATCGCCGAAAGAGGGCTTCTTGGACGGACGGATTATCGAGATTGCGCAGTTTTGTGGAGGTTTGTTTGATTCGTTTTTGATATTAGTACCTTTGTCTAACTGAGTCGTAGGAACAGTCGTTTCAGATTCTTTGCTACAATTATCGTCGGTTTCGGTTTTTATTTTCACCGTTACATCTAGTTTGCAGTCTAATTCGCTTTGAATTTCTTCAATTTTTGATTCTACATCGTTTGATTTTTCAACCAAATCTGCTTCACAGTTTTCTTTATTGTTTTCACTAACACATTCTTTTAATTCTATACTATTGTTCGAGACTTTGTCTGATTGCATTTGATTATTATTTGCTTCTTTTGCTTCAACTTTTTCATCTACAACTTCATCACTATTTGTTATTTCTTTATCGATCACATTCTCTACAATATCTTCATCCTCTACTACCTCATTTGTACTGTTTTGACAATCGCTGATATCCTCTGACTTTGTCTCAGGTACTGTTTCCGGTTCCTTCGAATCTAGAACCTTTTTCCGTTTGGTTTTCTTCTGGCAACCGCTTTTCAATTGCAGTACGAAATCATCACAGAGTTTCGTAAAATCGTTATCGATCTCGCAAGGTGAATCTGCTGAGAGCTCAAGCTTCACATCTGGAACGACCACATCTGGCTTGGATTTTCGGCACTTCCTCATCGCTTCCAGCGATTCTTTGTCATCGTCTTCCAAATCGGAATCAGGAAAATCGAACACCGACGTTTCGGAAGAGCTGCGAAGATCAGATTTGTTCCTGATAGGTGGAAGATTGTTCGAGTTGCCATCTTCGTTTTTGCTGAACACGCGTTTCCTTTGAGTCGGGTTTGGACGAATTCTGGCGACGGTACTTTCGAAGGTGGGGTTTGGAGTTTCGGATTTGATTTGTTTCGGTATAACGTCCAGGTTTTGTTCTTGGGGTAAGTTATTGCTGCTCAAAGAAGGTCCCCCCTGTTTGAGTTCTCCTTTGGTGCGTATCCTAGCTGCTAGAAATTCAGCAAAGTTGTCATGGGAAACAGAATTGTTAGTGTTTGATTGCAGGATTTCTGAGGTCGGAGTGCGAGGCATGTGCGATGGTGACAAATTTTCGTTTGTAAAACTTGGTGACATATCAGGTGGTAACGAATTTCGCTTAATTATATTTTCATGTTGCACCATCGTAGCTCTTGCTTCATCTATCAGCGATCGTTGAATTGTTTTCTCTTGATTTTTTTGTTGCTCGATTTTCTTCTTGCTCTTAGTTTCCAAACTGTTTCGCAATATATGCAAAACACGCTTATCAGCACCAAATAATCTGTTAGTTTGTTCTTTGTCATTAGCGGAAATTAAGCTTGATGGAAAACCCGTGCTATAATTTTGATTATCGATGCTGGTTGAGTATTGACGATTCTCTTGTATCACACAAGTTTGGGAGTTAACTCGTTCACAGCTCTGCTTTTGGGGATATTGCGGGCCTTCTTTGCATCTTTCACTTGAAAGATAACTATTGTAATTCGTAGTGTTGTCTGAATTGTTAGAATATTTGTTGTTCTGTTGTTGTTTGTAAGAGGACAACCTTTCTTCTATCTGCATATCTATGGATTTCCGCCAGGGATCAACAATTTTAGGTACTTTGTTAAACACTTCGCATTCTGTAATTTCCGCTGGGCGTTTTTTCTTGATGTTAGCCACATTCGATGCAGATCTGTCATTTAATACTGACGTTGTATTCATTTTGAACTTGGGAGACGTGCTTTGAGTTTGAACCAAACTATTTTGATTCGGGTGTGAAACTATCGGGCTTCTTTTAGGTGAGTAATGAATCGTGTTGGTGAACGCTTGTTTATTTAGAACATCACTTTGTTTCGGAAGAGTCGTTTGATTGCTACCCGATGGAAAGTGTTTTGCTCTGGGAGAATGATTGAGTACGTTGAAGTTCGGCTTGAACTCGTAACGAGTATCGGCCGTATTGCACATAGGTGAAGACGCCTGAGTGATGTTTTTTTCAAAAAAATTAACATCAAACTGAGGATATTGTTTAATCGAACTTAAAGCTGTGGATTTGTGTCGAGGTGATTTTAAAGCATTATCGTTTTCTGCTTCCTTCAAAGTTGAGTCTGCACACGTTTTTACAGTTCTTAGTGATAAATCTAAAGGAGATTCCTTGCGTGCTTGATTGTTATTGGCAACGTATGAATGCATATAGTAATTCATTTGTTCGGGATTAGAAGGATGGCTTCTAGGTGAGTTTGAATTAACGGTATTAGAAATGTCCAGAACTCTATTAGTTTGTCTAACGTTCGAATTGTCAGTTTTGTAAACATCGGAGCTTTGAAACCTGCCATAAGCTTCAGGAGCAGCCTCGTTAGGACGTTGATAAACGAGATGAGATAATTCAAAATTTCCTTGCGGTATATTATGTTGAAAGGAAAGAGATTTCTGAACTGCTGAAGCATTATTTTGTAGATTTGTACTCTGCTGATGAGGTTGCAAACTTGGTTGAGTTGCTACTACTTCTCTTATTCTGCTAGGACCCGAATTTGAAATAATTGTTTCCCTACTGGTTCTGCTGGCGATTGAAGTTGCCTGTATGCTTGGTACATTATGGGTTTGCTGCTCGTACCTTTGTAATAAAACATCAGAGGTTTTAGAATAAATATCAGATGGTGTTGTACTTTTTTGTCTAGCGTGGATATACGAGGAATCACAAGGATAGTTTTGGTCCTTCGGAACATTTTTAGAGTACAAATGGTTTTGTCCGGCAAAGTTGTTTGGAGGATTCACTAAAGTTGCGCTGCTCTCTGATCTATTCAAAGTTTTCTTAGTAGCGTAAGTACGTTGCCAAGTATGCTCAACATGGTACGAAGGCATCGGTAGTTTTTCTGAAGAAGCCGCATACGTCGACACATTCGGGGGCTGATAGACAACTGACGATTGTTTAGGAAAATAATGAGTTTGTTCTTGAGTCTGACGAAATGTTGTAGTTTGCTGTTGATAAGGCGATGAAGAATTCGTTTGCGATTGTTCACTTTGATGTAAATTATGGTACTGATACTCCTGCTGTGCTCCTTGTTGCTGAGCAAAATGATAATTCGATTTTTGAGAGTGATGCTTAAGTTGTTGCTGATAATATCTCTTCTGTTGTTGATTAACCTGTTGATGGAGCTGATTGGGCTGTTGAGTGATTTGATTTGTTTGTTGATGTTGCCGGCTCGTCTGTTGATGTTGCTGACTCGTCTGTTGATGTTGCTGACTCGTCTGTTGATGTTGCTGACTCGTCTGTTGATATTGCTGACTCGTTTGATGATGTTGCTGACTCGTCTGATGATGTTGCTGACTCGTCTGATGACGTTGCTGACTCGTCTGATGATGTTGCTGACTCGTCTGCTGATGTTGCTGGCTCGCTTGTTGATGTTGCTGGCTCGCTTGTTGATGTTGCTGGCTCGCTTGTTGATGTTGCTGGCTCGTCTGTTGATGTTGCTGACTCGTCTGTTGATGTTGCTGACTCGTCTGTTGATGTTGCTGACTCGTATGTTGAGACCTATGTTGATGTTGACCCGTTTGTTGAAGATGTTGATTAGACTGTTGATGTTGTTGGCTCGTCTGCTGTTGAAGGTGAAGAGTTGACTGCTGATGTAGCTGAGTCGCTTGCTGAAGTTGTTGATTCGTCTGCTGATGTTGTTGATGGTGTTGAGTCGACTGCTGAAGATGTTGATTTGATTGATGATGGTGTTGGTTCAACTGTTGTGGATAAAGATGAGCCTGAGCACGTTGCTCTTGTTCGTTGGGTGTAATTTGCAGTGTCCGAGCCTGACGGTACTGCAGATTCTGCTCTTGTGGAACCCCATCTTTTTCGTTGTAGGGAATTTTGTACTGAGAAAATCCCTCGTCTATTCTCTCTTTATTGTACTGTAAATGTTGATTGGCAGAACTTGGTACGTGAGACACTGACTGACGGCACAGGTGAATGATTAGTTGTTTGTAATCTTGGAGAGGTCTGAAGGTGAACAGGCCAAAATCTATCAGGTACTGACACATCTTGAGCATTACTGGCAGGTATGCGTTCATGAGCATCCGGTAAATTCGAGATTCTTACTGTTGTGTTTGAGCTAGATGGTATTCCTTGGAAGTATTGTCTAGCCCCTTGTAGTACATTGGTGAACGTTACATCCATGACCTGCAGGTTACACCTGCGATTTTTTTATCTGAAACAGAAAAATATATATAAACTTATAATACTTGCATTGAAACAGTTGTAAAGGATATGTTTTCTTCGAAATAGAGTATTCAAAGTTAAATTTCCATACACTGTTGTCATATTGAAATTTCAAAAAGGAATAAAAACGACATTGAAATGTTTCCGCATGGAAGTTCATTTCGAAAACATAACCACAAGAGATATTTATACAATTTAGATTTAAATTTTTGGTTTTAATTGAAGATAACATTAATTCATTTATAGAATGTCTAGAGTGTCTAGGGTCATTACTGGTAAAAAACAGTTTCCCTACATATATTTTCAACAATATTGTGAGTTCAACGAAAAGTCTCTTGTAGTAGCAAAAAGTATGTGGGTATTTTTCTGTTAATGAGCATATTTTTAGGAATTGAAAGCAATTAAGAACAAATATTATTAATATTATATTAAATATATTCACGCACCACCCAGAAGGAGATGTTTAATTTTAATGTTGTTTTGATAAAACATAGATGCTATAGTAAGGAGTAAATGATTAAAATTTGGTAAAGTTTGATGAATGTTTTTTCATGTATTTTTTTTTTCAATTAATATTGTAGTTATTTGCTTTTTTTAATTTACCAAAAAACAAACTGATAAGATTCACTAACGATATTTGGTAATGTGAAAATACCTAGAGTACGTGTACGCCGAATGTTTCGCCAGTTAAGTGAATTTGAAATTGAATTGAATTATTGGTTTACGGGAGGCGAGTTTTTCATTTCGCGAAATCTCTAAAATCATGAACAGAAATTCAACTACTGTTAGTAGATGTTGCAACCGTGGTTTGATAATGCCCAAAATGGGAGAAGAGTAGGTACCGGACGTCGAAGGGGCACAAATGAAATTCAAGATCGACGTCTAAAGCTGCTGGTACACACGTCTCTCGTCCGCTTCGTTCGTTGGGTTCGTACCCTTCTTTAAAATGCGTTTTTTTATGAATGGATATATTCATTCTATTCCCTCAACTACACAAACATTTTGCGAGGATGAAAGATATTTCGACCAATTTGTATCCTTTTTTGCTTGCCTTCGGTGTTAATTTTATTCATACAGGTGTTTTTCGATCCGTCAGTCCTATCCGCCAAAGGTCGGTAACTACAAAAGCGCGACTCGATGCAAGGGATCGATGGTTTCTGGTCGTTTCCTAGTAGGAAATTTCAATAACTGGCAGGTCAAAATATTCAGAGTGCAATAAAAAGTAATAAAATATAAATCCACAAATGCCGAAAGAAAGAAAGCTTACCACATAGTTCAGTTACTGGAGGTTTTTAAGTGATATAACACTTAACAACCGTTAAAATTTGTATATTGAAATGCCCTTAAATTTGCACGTTTCACTTGTAGATTGAATCCTAATAATTTTCAACGTTGGTGGTCGTCTTCTCGGACGACGGACGTATAAGGACGTGTTTGTGTGTGTTAAAAAATAATGCTCGCGATACATTTTTATATAAGTGGAAGGTTGTAAAGTATCCCCGAATTATACCTTGCATCTTGCGGACGAGGGACGTGTGTACCAGCAGTCTAAGATTTATGACCTTTAGGCCCGGTTGTATAAACAGGTTTAAAGCCAGTTCAGTATCGAACTGCAGATCAAGAGTAAATTTTGTGTTGTATAAACGTTGAACGTCAGTCATTCGGTAGTTCAAGATGAACGTTGCATTTTGGCAGATCAACGATTGAACAGAGTGCTGTTTTGAAATTTGACAGATATAACGCTACCATGGGCCTACCGAGGTGGGGGGCAGGGATGACAGCTTCCCCTTGACCTGAAAAACCTGCCATGAGCCATTAAAGGTTCCAATTGAATTGTTGACTTGTCACCCCCTTGAACCAAAAAATTTGTGATTTGTCCCTCTCCCTAGAACATTTTTTTTTTCTAATTTTGCCTCTCCCTCAACCAAAAGCTGGGTACGCCCTTGAACGCTACTTAACTCGAAGTGGATTTTTCATTATGCGCTTATAACCATTATTGATAGCTCACTATAAGTTGAAAAATGACCAATTTTAATGAGGTTTTAACATAAGCCGAAGATTTTTTGGTTCTGGTTGATGCAGTATTACAGTCCCTATTGCCGCATCATTTATGTGAACGTTTAATTATTACAAAGTATTTGTCTGACTTAAGATGTTATACGACATATTATTGAAATCATTCTCTGGAAATAAAATTTAAAAGATAATGCAGTTCATTATTTTGTTTATTAGAATATTTAAACAATTCCAACAATAAATTATAAACACAAAAAACTAATGTTTTACAGCTGCTTTTTCTGCAAAACCAGAATTTGCAGTTTCAATTCTGCTTCAGGTGCTATGTCATTTTGTCTTTGTTGTGACTCATGTCTCGCAAATTCTAGATCTTGATCATATCGTCTAATTCGATTTTTTTCAATGGACCTTCCCCTGTACCGGTTCTTAATATTTTCACATTTACTTTTTTAATAGTCTTTACCACTATCATTATTAAACTGGTGCTTTAATCCATTGTTTGTGGAATCTATTTCCCACATTATATTCTGTCCTTGTATTTGTCGACCAGGTCTATTAGAATTTGCACCTTCGTTGCAATACAATTTTCGGCTCATTTTTTACTGTCTGATGCACTCATTTCTACCATAGATAAGAAGAATTTCTACTACTTAATTCCTTTCGTTATAAACCACTGTATATGGGTTAACCCCCAACAATGACAGGAAAAGACATTATTAAAAATAATACGTCATCGGACGCTAACATAAAAATGACAAAATAAATATTCCCAACAATCCATACTACCAACATAATCAATTTAAACTAGGTTCAGTTGATCTGCAGATCAATTGATTTTTATATAACCGGGCCTATAAGGTCAATTTTCGAAAATTTTTTTTTACCGCCATATAAGATTTTTGGACTGCAGCATTATCGACCCCATCTTGTATTACCTCTGACTCTGGCCGCTGAGCATCGACCGCAACGACTACAGTGGGCAGAAAACGAGAATATTGGAATGTGGAATGGCATCAGGTAGTCTTCTCTGATGAATTTCGATTCTGCTTGGGTGAACAAGATAGCCGAAGAAGGGTTAGACGACGTCGACGAGACAGACATCAACCTCAATTTGATGTTGAGCAACATGTACACCTAACAGAAGGCGTTATGGTATGGGGTGCTATTGCACAGGGAAGTGGGTCAACGTTTAGTCTTTGTTCTAGGCAACATGACAGCGCAACGATATTTCCATGAAATAGTGGGGCCATAGATATGTACTCCCTTACCTTAATCAGCTCACGGCTCACATATTTCAACAAGTAGAGATGGCCGCCCAGATCCCCCGCTCTTTACCCCATAGAACGTATTTGGGATAAGATGGGTAGAGGGCTCGAAAATTTACCCCAGCCCCCACGGACTCTGGAGGTCCTAAAACATAAAGTACAGGTAACTTGTGATAGTATCCTCAAGAAGAAATGGACCTCCTTTTTGAAACAGTGCCTAGAAATGTTGGGGAGTGTATAAATAACAGCGGTGGATAAATACATTATTAACAAACTTAATGAAAAAAAATCTTTGGTGTCTTTTATTCAAATTTTAATCATTTACTCCTTACTATAGCATATATGTTCTACCAAAACAATATTAAATTTTCATTATCTATATATAAATAGGCAAAGACTAAACGGTTAGGTACGATTTTTTCTTCTGTTCGTCAACCGATTTATTTGATTTTTGTTTTGTTTAGTGGTTATTGACGACTTTCAGGCAAAATGCGAAAATATATTGACAATATTGATTCATTCATTAAATAAAGTAAAATAAAAAATTCATAATTTACATCCACAGTGCCGCCAGATTGCGTGGAGAGAAAATCGTAACACGGATTGACTCGAATGAGAAAAACAAACTAAATTAAACGAATAACTAACAAATTTTGTTTGGTCCTGAAAGTTATTCTATATTATCATGCTATTGAAAATTCATAATGACAATTTATTGGGTACTCGCAAGTTTTTCTAAATATACTTTGTCAACTAAAATTGTATTGCGTGGTAACTCAACAATGTTTTTCCGATATTATTTTATTATTTTAACATTATACTATTAATTTATATTGTTTCTATTTTAAAGGCTAATAGTTTCATACAATTTAACTAAGATTACAAAGCCTATGGTATAAATACAAATAGTGAGATAAATAGTTAGATCTGACATCATGGCAATGGTTCTAATTTTTCGACCAGTTCATGGCCAACCACATTGTAGCAGATTGAATTTCCATTTGACATTTCTTAACAGTTAACCGCTAGGTTAAGGTACCTTCTCAATGCAATCAAAAAATTATAAATGTATAATTTTCAAAATTTCAATTTCAATGAACTTACAAAAATTGTCAACAAATAAAGGTATTATTTAACATAAATTAACAGGTGGTGCATTGTATTTCTTAAATGTTTTGATATGATATGATGAAAACTTTTACGTAAGTACACTAACTATTGAGAGATTATAAAGCTAATTGATACATTTGATTTCAGATCCTCTCAAGTTGAATATGTTTTTTTTATTTTATGCCATGTGCAAAAGAAAATTGAATAAGTATTAAAAAATATATTGCTGTTTTATTCGATATAAGGTAATCTTTTAAATTAATTTTAACATGTCGTCTAAAATATAAGCAGTCAGTCTAAAATTGTTAAATGTTCTTTTTACGAGATGTGATACGCTGCAAATATATTTTTACTTATTTATCTAACAATATAATACATATAATGTTTTGTTTATTTACATATATCTTAATGTAATTCTCGCAAACTGCACTATGACTCGAAATTTCCTTTCGGAATTTTGGCGTCTACAAATCGATTGCTCGGGAAAAATCGTATTACCGAGAAAGAACGAGATTGTGACAATAATTATGACAGCTCAGTTTTGAAATTAGAAGAGTTTCAATGCAGGATGATTTGGTAACATACTTGAGGTTGAAACTGCTCGTGAAAAAAATTGATGTGTAGAATCTTATAAGAATTTTATCGCTATTTAATATTTTTGAAAGTAAAAATTGCTGCTTACGCGAATTTTGGATGGGTAAAAAGTTATGTGTTCTCATGTTCTAAATTGACTGAGATATAAGGCTTTGTGTATTATAATTACACCGGGCGATTCTAGATATGTTAGAAATCATTTTTTTCGTGGGTAGCACACAAGCAGTTGCATGTATAGGGTGTTTAAAATATAGAGTAGAGTGCAATTATATCTAATAAAATAATTATATAGGAAAGCCCATTAGCGGTTGATTTTACAGAGTTCTTGAAATAGAGGGCGCAATAGAATTACAGTTATACAGGGTGGTGCAAAAGATATTATACAGAGATGCATATACAGGGTGGCGGAAATGGAAATGCAACATTTCGTAACCCCTAAGCAGTAGTATATATAGGGTAGATGAAATATAGATATACAGGATGATTATAAAAAATGTTAGAAAAGGAAATGATTTATAGAGTAGCCCACGAAGAGTTCCATATATATGATGATTGAAATATAGGTCGGTGTAGAATTATAGTTACAGAAGATAGTTAAAAATTTCATAAACAAAAAGGTAAATACGGTGGCTCATAGGCAGTGTCATATACAGAATGGTTTACCGGGTGGTTCAAAAATGTTAAAAAATATTATGCGTGGTCCATAAGCAGTTGCATATACAGGGTGGTGGAAATATATAATGAGATGGAATTATTATAATGAGGGTTTTAATAAATGTTAGAGAATTGAGTGCAATTATAGCTATACAGGGAGGTTAGAAAAAATAAATATGTAGGGTAGCCCATTAGCGGTTGAATTGTTATCATATTAAATTAAGAATTACGAATTTGAACACAAAGTCCTATTAATTATATCTGAAAAAGAACTTGAATTTCGTTAGTTATTTGTAGAAGCGAGATGTATGACCGACATCTAGGATTTTCGAGAAAACTATCACACAGAGGTTCCGAATCTGGATCCGTTCCGTGTAATTGCTGTTCTCCCTTAAGTCCTAGAATAGAATGTCACGATAAAATGTTCAGGGTACTTCACCTGCCAGAGATATTGACATAATTGGTCGAATTACGACCACTGGGCGACAGCTAGTAATAGTAAATAGGTAACCACTTCAAAATCGACATTTTTATTTATAATATAAACTTTTTAATTAGCACTTAATTAATATTTTTTCTGCTTTCAGTCTTGCTTTAGATTATTTTTGTAAACTATTTCGTTCTAATAATTAAATTAGATTAGCAAAATATTTTTTCTGGTACATACTTAACTAACAAGTGTAAATCAATATCATATTAAAGGGAATCAGCTTTATTCTGAATGAATGAGGCTGTAATCACAATGTGGTTGTAAGCACTTCAACTCCACGGGTACATCACATTTAGCACGAATATTTGTACCTTGTTTGAAAAAGAAAAAAGTGATGTTACATCAAAACAATGCACGGGTGCACCGTTAGTGGTCACCATTGTAAAAATCTATAAATTGGGCTACAAACTTCTACCCCAACCATCATATTGTCCAGATTTTGCATCTTGTGAGTATTTTTTGTTTCTGAACCTCAAGCAATGATTTTGGTAAAATAAAGAGGTCACCACTAGAAAACCTATTATTTGGAAGGAATAAAAAAAGTGGAAAGACGCTTGATCTAAAAGGAAACTATTTTGACAAATAAAACGATCATTTGTAGAAAAAAATATTTTTATAGATATTGTCAAACATTTTAACTTTACATTTTAGAATTGGGCCTTTTTCATAGTTTCTTTGTCATCGACAACGGAGTCTGACCTAGACTCCAAAAAAAGTTTGGAAATATACAGAAATTTCGTGATTGTGGTGATATTTCCCAGGAAGTGCTTAAACATTGAAAAATATGCTACAAATAGCCTTCAGAAAACAAGTTTTTTAGTAATCTAGAAATATCGCGATATAGGCCCGTAAAAAAATTAAAAAAAGTATAAGAAGTGAAAGATCAATCGGAGTAAAATCACTGGTAGAAGAATCTAGATATGTAATTGCAACAAACTATAAACCTGCGTAATTTTTAGGACTCATAGTAGTTTTAACAAAAATAGCATGTACTCATTAGCCAACAAGTGAAAGTACATACTCTGCATTTACGTATAAAAATGTTTTGAGTGATAACTGTGACACGGGTCATGAACTAATTACAAAAACTGTTTATATTTACATACAAGTAGACAAGTGTCTACCATTATTATATCTTTAATCGGGTTTAAGATTGCAAAAATACGTTTCTAATATTTTAAAAACAATTTATACAGAATTACTTACAACTACTTCAATGCCCACTATGGGGATTTTTGAAACCATACAAGATACAGGATCGTTTGAAATAAACAAATGTTGTGTGTCTTAATTATCAATTTATTACTGCAGAGGAAATCAATATATCAGGGAAAACTAAACAACAATGTCTGAAACTAGTCCTGATATCCACACCGTTAAATAAAATTTTATAACCAACCAATCAACTGCTAGAAATGGAATGGAGCTGTTTGCGACTTCGCGATTCTAACCACCAATAGTAGACAATTTTTTTAATATTGTAACCGCAATTTATCCGATAAGTCAGAAATGTTGTTCGTCTGGCGCATCGAGGTCGGCGGCTGATTTTCTTGAAATTCTAGACGCCATGAAGGAAATCTCTCGGCGCCTCTTTCTTTAACCTTTGGGAGATTTTTGAGAACATATAAATACGGAGAGCTAACGGAAGGATTCACTCTGTATTTAGTCGCAATTTAGTAAACATCAGATGTTCAAGATAAATTGTAAATAGTTCTGAGAATATAAATTAAAGTAGTGGAAATAAATTATAGTGAGTTCGAGTGTGTTTTGAAATAATCGAACATTCGAAGTGTAAATAAAACATTATTTATGTCCATACTGGGTTTTAAAACCGTGAAATAAAGCTAAAAAGCGTTTTTCATCAATATGTAGCTTTGATAGCAAACAGTTAAAACAAACAAGAAGACCGTAGTTTAAATTTGTTGTTAATTAAATGGCATTTGTTGTATTTAAACATGTCTGCCAACGCAAATAAATGAATTCGCTTTGCTGTTTCTTTTAAAATCAATATCGAAAAGGAATACCTTAATAAAGATTGTGTAGCGTTTACATTAGGGATTATCACATATCGCATACTTGCTGAACTGCAATACGAAGCCCTATATTTACAAAAATGCCAGACAAACGGAAAATCCATAGAGCGTCAATCAGTGGATCAACTGTCAATCAATTCGTATCAGATTAAAACAACGGCAAACAGCATTCCTTTTTTGCAATTTCTATGAATTATCTATGAATTATTTCCTTGGCTTACCGATTACAGTTGTTACCTACCACTGAAAAAATGGTTTCAAATACAGATTTGCGCTGTAATACTGTTACGAGAATTCATCCGACAGCTGGTGCAATCGGCCATCAACCAATTCACGGAAGGGACATTATTCCGATAAATTCTGGGAACCCGAAATGTTTGTCTCTCAACAGGCGGACCGCTGCCGTTACTGGGAATTCCCTTAAAGCTTCCAGAACATGAAAGAGTTTCCCGATGGTTCGTGGACGTACCAGACAATTCCAAGATAAATATATAAATAAGAAACAGCTGGCGATAGGAAGCATTCAGTTTTCGTCGGTCGTATTGAATACTTAAGTAGATATAAATTGTAAATAGTTGTGTTAAAGTAGTGGAAATAAATTAGAATGAGTTGGACTGTGTTTTTAAATAAATCCAAGAACTGAACTGAACCCGAGTGTGAAAATAAAAACATTACAATACCATAATTTGAACCGCTGCAAAGCGGAAAAAACAAAACAAAGACGAAAAAAACGACTATGGTTAAAAAAATAGACTTGAGGTCTTTCGCTCAAAGAACCAAGAAAGTTCTGACACTTTATTGGAGTTAGCATGACCCAAAATAGAAAAAAATAGCAAACTAATGAGTGAAAAGATATTTGCAACTAGAAACTTTCCATCACATTGAAAATGTACCTGGAATTCATGTGACCTTTATTAATAGAAACTTGGTCAGTAATCATAGTTGTTGTCAAACGCGAGATTAAGATAAAGATTGATCAAAATACCGTAGAAGGTAAAGTGCCCTATTTTACAATCCCTTCAATCATACTCTGCATCAATTAACGTCAATGATTGCATGTCTAGGGGTAGTTTTAATGGGATTGAAGGGTGTACTATAAAAAATGAAGAACTATTTGAAAATATAAAAACGTACAAAATCTGTGGTGTCATGGATGACAGTATAAATATCTAAGCTATCGTAAATATTAATCCTAATATTTCCAGAAACCGAATATCGAAAGAAGTTCGAGTCACTCAACAAATTAAACCAAATTAAAAATATATTTTAACAACGTAGAATGAATTTTGTCAGTAATAGAAGATATCCTCTGAAAATTGTTCGGGTAGTAAACGTATGCTAGGTTACCAGATCTCAATCCACCTGATTCTTACTTCTGGGGAGATGTGCAAAAACAGGTGTAGACACGCACTTTGAACAACGTCGATGACTTGTAGGGAAGCATTCTTTCAGTAACTAATGCAATAGCTAAGTCGATATGACTGTCAAGATTGTACCTACGTTAATATTCACAGAATTAAGAAATCTACCAACAATAATGGACTACGATACTATCTTCTCGAGATTTTTCAATCTATTGAACGCAAGAATTTTTTCGTGTGATTTCTACCTTAAGGATCACAGGGAAACGGCGTTACACACAGTACGACTCCCGATCTGGAGTCTGTGTGAGATAGATTTCCATGAAACTCCTGGATGTTGAAATTAATTTCGCGATAGAGTACTGGACTGCATTTTGAACACATGATTTTGTTTTAAATGTTAAGGTTATTTAACTGGGAAGGAAATCCAATATTGTGGTCATAAAAGTTTAAAACTGACTAGGTGCTCAAAATCTAGAGAGGCCAGAAAATTTTACTTCAGCCCATTTAACCGCTCCTGTATCTTCTGTGCTTTCAAATAGTTCTATATGGTGATTGAATTCGTGGCAACCCTGTATGTTAAAATAATTTAAATAACCCCACGATAATGATACCGTTTATTTTCGTTGATTTTGAGGGTCAACAACAATATAATTCCAAAATCAGCAGAAAACAATTGACGCTTTTACTATTTAGTTAACGTGGGATTTATCTTGGCGCTGCTCCAAGTGCTCTTTGTGAAGCACATTTTTCTAATCTTGTGATTTCTAATGACATTAACCGCTAAACATTGTGCAAGTTTGCGAGTCTCATGTTGCCGTCACGATTGGCTAGATGAAATTTTCTTTGACAAAAGTTTATTTTAGTGGGATTAGGGAATATGAATGAAAACTCTAAAATTCAATTGGTTTTTTATGATACGAGTTTTTTAATTAGGTCTATTTATATACACTTCGGTTATTTTTAAATATCATCAGATAATATAATTTTTTTGATCGTACAAATCGTACTTGGAATGTGTGTAGCAATTGCTCACTATGACTGTTTTTGTGATTAAAAAATAAGTAACAAAAGATAACAAAAGTTGACAAACACGAGAGATTAAAAATTTGAAATTCTAGAATCAGGTATACTATTTAGTAGTTTCGAATTTCACAGTCTAGTTAGCAATTTTTACGAATTATAAATCGCATGTTCTGAAAATTTGTTTTGATATGTTATTGCAACTGAACAGATTAAAATGGCGCACAAAAGATGCAGTTATAAATGATTTTGTAAAAGGATATTGTTTTAGGGAATATTTCAAACACTAATGGAGATATTGTAAATCATAAACTATTTTCTCCTCTGTTTCTCAACCGATTTTCGTTATTTTTATTTTGTTTAGTAGCTACTGACGACCTTCAGTGCAGAATGCTAAAATTTATTTATAATATTGGTTCATAATTAAATAAAATAAAAAATCAAAATTTACATCCACACTGTCAATGCCAAACAGTCCGCCAGATTGCTTGAAGAGAAAATCGTAAAATTAATTTACTCGAATGAGAAAAACAAACTAAAACAAACAAATAACCAACAAATTTTGATCGGTTCCTAAAGTTATTCTACATTATCATGATATTGAGATATCACCCACAAAAATTTATATTAATGACTATTTATTCGGTACAATCGGTACTCTCAAGTTTGAAACTTTCCTTTCGAAATATCATTGTAGCCAATTTAATTTCAATTTGACATTTCATAACATTTTTAATCGTTAGGTTTATGTACTTTTTCAATTCAATTCAAATTACGAGATTCTAAAGCTAAATTTATACATTTGATTTCAGATCCTCACGAGTTGAGTATGTTTCTTATTTTATGCCATGTGCAAGTAAAACTTGCAAAGTATTAGTAATACGAGTATATTGCTCTTTTATTTAATATAAGGTATCTTTTAAATTAATTTTATCATGTCATCTAAAATATTAGCATTAAGTCAAAAATTGTTTAATGTTCTTTTAACGAGATGTGATATGCTGCAAATATATTTTTACTTATTTATTTAACAATGCAATACATATAATGTTTGTTTATTTATATACATCTTATTCATATGTAATTCTCGCAAATTGCTCGAGAAAAATCGTATTAGCATTTACCGAGAAAGAACTATGACAGTTGAGTTTTAAAATTACAAGAGGTTCAATGCAGGGCGATTTGGTAACCTGCTTGATATTAAAACTGCTATTGAAAAATTCTTTCAATACAAATTGATGTGTAGAATCTTATAAGAATTTTATTATTTGATATTTTTTTAACATTACATTTTTAAAGCTGAACCTTTGAATGCCTGCAAAACACGTTGGCCGAGCGTCGCCGAGTGAACGCCAATTCCAAGGTGTAGACAGTATATTTGCATTGTCTTGCCGTCGCTCGGTATTGCTCGTCTAGTTGGCCGAGGTAAGTCAACTGCCAACGTGTACAGAAAATAGAACTCATTAGGCGTAGCTTGTTACAACTTGCGACCACTTGCCGCACTTCGAAACGTTGTCGGTTTTTCGACACAAATCAAAGGCGCACGCGCGCACTCGGCCAGTAGTATTCACATGTTTGCCCGCGTATTATTGTTGGCGTCCGTCGTAGGTACACGTAAATGTGCCAAACGTCGAGGCAGTACCACGGCACGCTAACACTTGCCTTGTATTAATTTGACTATGCTCGCGTTGGCCTAAGCGTGGACAATGTGTATTGCAGGCATGAGATTTTAAAGTAAAAAGTGCTGATTATGCCATTTTTGTATACCTCGTATTAGTGGCACTCTATATTTGGTATTTTTTGATTATTGGGTTCATTTTATTTTAATTATTGAAGTAAATTGCATTTTTTTATTTACCTAAATATAGTGATTAACCTAATCCCCTCCTTGGTCCTTATTTTGCAAGACTCTATTTTGTAATTTTTAACTGTTATTATAATTATTATTCACAAAAAAAAACTTTTAGCGTTTGTAGTTTAAAATTTGTTTTTAACTGTAGGTATCTCAAAAATATTATTGGTACAATACTTTCTTAATAAATAGAGAGATGCCAACAGATTTTGTGTTAATTCAATTTTAATTCAGCTATATCAATTAATCAGATCAATGGAGAATAATACACAAAAAATACAGATAAACTGGAAATGACTGAATTTTCTTATATTTTCGTTAATATCCTTTAAACTAAGCGTTTTAAATTTATATAAAAGTATACACTTTTATTTTCACAACGAGCCTGTTTATTTTATTTGCTACATGATGCGCTTGATTTTTATAAAAATGTTTATTTAATTTTCTAATTTGGCCCCCAAAACTAAGATTAGTAGGCTTTTTGTTTTATTTTACCAATAAACTTTCAGTGAAGCTCTATATAATCCTTTGTCAGATTTGTATGTTCAAAAGTTTGGAGGATAAGGGGGAGAATTCAATTTTAAATAATAAATTATTAAATATGTTAAAACAAATTATTTTAAAAAGAGAAATAAATTATATTTGTATTTTTATAACGATTCCTTTCATTTGATAGATTACGTTAGGAGTGCACTTAAAAAAATAAGTTCCTTTTCAATTTAAAAATGTATGTTAGAATTTGTTTTTCTTTTCTTGTAAATTTTGAATGAGGCCCTACACTCTCAGTTAATGCTAGTAGTTCGCAGATATAGGAGGTAATGGGTCGAATTTTGTATTTTTTTATAACTTTTCAACAATTTTTTTGCTAATATGAAAAAATATACTTGCATTACTCACAAAGAGCCCTTTGATTTGATATATTACAGGCGTTTTAAAAAATTTAAAAAATTTTTCTTTTCATTTAATTGTGTAATTTGCCCCCCAAATTTAATATCGGAGGTTTTTTCCTTATTTTCCTGTAAAGTTCTGGTAAGACACTATATATCATAATTTTAGGTCTTGTAATATTAGAGATAAAGGGAAGGGGTATTTTTTTGTAAATTTTTGTTCATATCTTCTAAACTCATTATTTTTAAAATATATTTGTGTTCCTCAGAATGAGCCCTAAAATCAAAATTTCTTCATTTACGAAATGTACTCATGATCACGTCACCAAGCAATACAATGATAGTTTCGGAGAAATTTGCTGAGATGCAAAAGAAGGAGATAACAGGAGTGATATTTCATATATTGGATATCCCGAGCCCTAAAAATTATTGAATCAAGTAGGATTATCAAAAATATACTTTTAATAAAATATTTGGATTATTTTATTTGTATAATCAAGGAAAACTATATAAAAATGTTTGTTTTTTTAGCAACCAATCCCAAACGTAATTAAATTTGTTCTTTATCTTTTTATGGCAAGTTTTTTGTTTGGTGTAATAAATATCCCTTGGCTGTGAAAATAACAAAAACATACTGTTTTGGAAACTACATTCACGTTTATTATAATTGAATTAATATTATAATTTTCTTTTAAAGTATTTTAGTTTTTTCATAACACATAACACAGCTTTATCCCTATTGAGTCAAAATGACATTTCAACACAACATTTTAATAAACACACATAGAAGTTTTAAGAGATATTTGCAGTACTTAAAAATTTAAAAGCTAGAATAAAAATTTCTTGTTTTCTTAATTTTTTGACTGAGTTAACTGGTAATGATTAAATCCTACTAGAAAATGATATGTGAGTTTATGCTTATTTAAATAATGCACAGCTGGTATTTATAAAGTAATTTGATGTATTATAAAATAGATACAATAAAAATAAGCTAATGCCTATTATGAACTAGAATAAATTAAATTTTTAGTAATTAGTAAATAAAATTATTAAAAATTTTTCCTTTTTTTTTAAACAAATCTGTACTTTCAATCAATACAAACCTTCATTAAAAATTCTGACAATTTCGAACGTGAAATTCGTTAAGAAATACTCAAAGAACATCACAAATTACAATGTTATTTTGTTAATTTATATTTGGAACAGAAGTGTTTGACAAGTGTCATAATGCAAATAACTTTAAGAAATACTTAAAAATACATTTGGAATTCATGACTTGTCACAATTAAATTCAGTGAATTTGATTCAAACCCAGTCTGTCGGTGATCAATCACTCTGTATTTTCAGCCGATGAAAAATAACTCTATTCACTTCACTGGTCTACACAGCATGATTTAAATAACCGCGAAGTCTTCAGTGACTTACCGTATATATAAATACACAGGATGTTAGATAAAACTCGTAATTTAACCGGTGAATCTGTGCCTCAAGACAAGCAAAAACTTTATATAACATATTTTCAAACACTAGCCATTATATAGTAAATCATATAGGAAACTTACATAAACAGAAATTTTAATTTAAAAATAGTAGAAAAGGAAATATAACCGTTCACTAGCAAATGAGAATTACTACCAAAAAATATTATTTTTATAGATTTGCATGATGGTTAGTGGTTTGCCGAAATTTTTAGGAATACATTGAAAATTTTTTGAACTAAAACAGGTTTAAGAAGCGTTCCAAAAACTTCGTTCTCACAGATCACTTTCTTTATAAATATTGGTGGAAAATGCGACATTCTTCATAAGACTCAAACTGAAATAAACTAGTAATGATCTTATCACTTACAGGAAAAATATGAAACAGCGCAAACACTTTTTTGAATACCTGTCTAAGGCCTACGTTTTCTTAAATTTAACCAATATTATTTTAGTGCCGTCTGTCAACTAAAAAATATTTTTATTTTCGAGATCATCACTATGATCAAGATGTGAAAACGTCTCCAATGATAGGCTGAAGTAGAGGATTAAATGAATGGCCACTTAGCTCCCCAGATTTATTACTTCTACATTTTTTCGGGAATGTTTAAAAAAAGTAATGCTGATATTGTTAAATATAGAGAAAAATTCAAATTCATGTAAATAAGAATATAGGCAATGCATCACACTTCTAGAAAAGTTTCGGGTACATGTCAGACCCCGTTCTCAATGGAATGAGTTATACCGACTTTTCTACAAATGTGGTGTTATTTCCTAGATGTCAATAAACATAAAATAAGGATGTCACACCAATCACTCAGGAGACACTTTAGACTAGGTTGAAAAAATGTTATAAGGATCATCAGTCTGTACATTTACTAACTATAATTTTAATTGCAAATGTATAAACCATTCTTTATATAATTATAAAATTAATTATTTAATATAAGACTAACTCAAAACTTAATATGCAATGTGGCTCATAACTGGTACTATCCTTCTAAAATCTTTATTGGTTGACCGGTTTTGGTAAGACTTTTTTAAATAATAACGTAAGTAAATGTCTGTTTTATACAGAAATTTGAATACTAAAGGAAAACCTTATGGGATAAAATTTTTAAAAACTTTATTGAAAAATATTTTCATAATATGACCTACAATGTTATGTAGAACGACTAATTATATTTTGAGAAAAAATACTAAATGAGATTCGTAAATCTTTTCCATGATTGCTTATTTATTTGCCATAAAATGAACAAAAGATATATCAATGAGATACTCCCTTAGAATTTAACATTTTGTCACAAATATTTGGTACAGATTGGTAAGTGACAGAAACAAGTCAGAATTTGACTAAAAATCCTTTAATACTTTTTAAAATTTAATTATAATAGGACTATACTAATGCAATATAGTTTTAAAAATCGCATCAAAATCGGCTAACTGATAAAGAATTCTGCCTTTTTCATCCCACCTCTATAACCCTTTTATATTAAAGTCTTAAAATATTTTTTGTAGACATTTTGATAACATTATCAGAAATGTACCATCGTACCAGAATCGTATTTACCACAGCAGTTTAATTCAACTGTTTGATACATTATATTAATAGGCACAAAATTAGATACACATTGGCAGTAATAAGTTTTTACCTATCAAGTATAATTTTTTCAAAAATTTATTCAGTAATAATTTACATTGTATGAAAATACATCAAGAAATTTTCACCAAGAAAACATTATATTTCAAAATTTTTAACCGACTTCCAAAAAGGAGGAGGTTATCAATTCGTCGCGTATTTTTTTTCGCTTTTTTTTTGTATGTATGTTACCTGATTTCTTCTCCTGTGGTGCACCGTTTTGAATGAATATGGTCTTGTTTAATAGAGTATATATCCGGATTGGTGAAACTTCAAATTTTGGAAAAGAATTCTATTGGTAAAGTGATAAAATTTGTGAATGAAATCGACCAATACCCCCAATATTTTAGTCGATTTTTCGATAACTCTTATGGATGTGTCTAGTTTTTTAACATTTAATCTATTAAGGAAGATCCTTAGGTGATCTCATATACTTTTCTGCGACGTGCAACTTGCAGTTTTGCAGAAAATCGCCGAAAATTCCAAAATTCTTATCAAAAATTTCATCGAAATGACACAACGAACATGTCCTCATAAATATTTTAATTCCAACGTAATAGTGCGGTAATTTTAGGCACTGGAAGTTTTAATTGCAAATTTGAAAATTTTCTATGTACATCTCAAGCATATAGGTAGTAAAGCATAGTATTTTCGGCTCCTTAAATCAATGAGTACCAAGCTCGTTTTGTTTTTATACCAGGCAAATACTATTTAATTGCAAATTTTTCCATTTTGCGAAGACGATGCTTTTGGTTGTCACATTCTCCCGGCCTAATAGAAAATTCAGTGACAACACATGTCAAACTTTAAACTGCGTTTATAGACAGGGTGTTTAGTTATAGCAAACAAAATCACAAAGTAAAGTGATAGAAGGAGTTGCATTTATATGAAGATTGAAATATAGGACGGACTAGAATGATAGTGGTCCGTAGGCAGCCGTATATACAGGATGGTTGGAATATAGGGTGGATTGGACGTTTGGTGGTATAAAAATGTTGGAAAAAATGTGAAATTAAAATTATATAGGGTGATTAAAAAACTGTTATATGATGTGGACATAAGCAAATCATATACAGGATGGTTGAAATATATGCTGGAGTTGAATTATATGTATACAGTGTGATTAAAAAATTATTTCTTTTATAGCCCATAAGAAGTTGCATAAAGTGTGGAGAGGAATTAATGTTACACAGGACGATAATATAAAATGTAAAAAATGAACTAATTTATGGGCTAGCCCACAAGGAGTTATATACTATGGTTGAAATATAGGACGGATTTGACTCCGTAAATATGGGATGGATTCTACTCCGTCCTATAGTTTACAGAAGGCAGTTAACAAATTTATGCTTGTCCGTGGCCAGTCGTATGTACATGATGGTTGGTACATAGGACGGAGTGGATTTATCTATAGTTATACAGAGTTGTCAAAAAAAGTTGAAAAAAGGTTACATGGCGTGGTCCATAAGGCATAAGGATATTTTGGGCTTATTAAGTCAACGCGTATTAGTACATTTTGTTCGTAAACATTTACCTGTCAATTTAAATGAAAATGTATCATTGTGTAATGTTGAGGCTTTCGATGTTACCTGGTTCTGTCTATTAAGATTATACATACAACATAAAAAATAAAGAATGAAAACAACCTGAGTTCAAAAAAACTAAAAAGTTGAAAATAAAACATTTTTAAAAAATATATCACCGACTTTCATCTATAACTAAAAAGCTAAAAATAATTATAACAAAATACAACTCTAGCAAATAAACAACACATTCAATGTTGTTAAGTACCTACCCAGGAAGTAAAAAATGTAAACATTAAAAGGTGCTCATTCTGTACAAATTAATTACCTACCAATCTAGTATATTTTTGAAGTCGGTGCCAAGCAACAATCAAGTTTGATGAAGTACTACATAAGTACGCAAAGAAGGATTTTAGATTTGCTTGGCACCGACTTCAAAAATATACTAGATTGGTAGGTAATTAATTTGTACAGAATGAGCACCTTTTAATGTTTACATTTTTTACTTCCTGGGTAGGTACGTAACAACATTGAATGTGTTATTTATTTGCTAGAGTTGTATTTTGTTATAATTATTTTTAGCTTTTTAGTTATAGGTGGAAGTCGTTTATATTTTTTTAGAAATGTTTTATTAAACTAAGTAAATGAGCATCCGTTTGTTCTCCTGTTATTTTGTAATTTTTGCATTTTTCTCTAAACATTTTTAAATTATTTTTTAAAATTATCAAAATCTCTAAATGTTCTTTTTGGACATCATTCACATGAAAAGTTCAGTCTTCCAATTCATGATCAAAGAGTGTTCTACACAAATTTAATGTTATTTACTATAAGCTTATGTTGGAAGAAACCCCATTAGAGGAAAGTAAAATGCCTACAACCATCTGAAAACATTCTAATCAATTTACATAGACATACAAAACTGTTTAATGCTATCCATAATTCCAACAATGTGTGTACAGTATGCCTTCTGATAGTTGTCATGCAGATAATGGTGAGAATTCAAGATATCTAGAAGTAAGGAGATAGGAACATCAATAGAACATTTTTATAAAACAGGTGGATAAATCTAACTTGGCCAACAACAAATTAGCCCTACAGTAGAATACTATAATACTAAGAGCTTCCGCAAAAGAAGCAATTAATAAGGATTAAAAATTCTGAAAACAGAGCAATTTAAATATAGCACAGCTTGGAAGAATTGAAGAATATAAAAGCATCACCCTCAGTATAAAGTAAATCAGTGAAATTGTTATCAACAAATTAATGTAACAAACAATACAAACTGAGCATAGTTGCACAAACTGAAGACAGAATCCATATTTAACACATGGTGATTGATAACTCCAAATAAGTATACATAACAAGCAATCAAGGGCCAGATACAATAAAGTGAACAGAGCAAATCCTAATGCATAGACAAAATCATCTACAAGATGAAGAATAAAATTACACATCTAAAATATAATGTAACAGGTACAGTTAAAAAAACAGTTTTCTATAGAATGAATGGAAAATATTTACTGTATTCAAAGAAATATATTGTAGAAAGTGGACTATTAAGAAGCTGTTATTTATTTGTTTTATAGGCTATGTTTTAACATAAATGGATCATAGTGGTTCCATGTACTCAAAAAAAAATCAATTGGATATTTTTTAAACTCATAATTCAATATTAAATCTCATATTTTACATGTAGTTTAACCTTTCCATTTGTATTACCAAATTACTTCAAACCATAATCATAACAACAAATGTCTATTTATACTAATAGGCAGAAATCAAAATCACTGTTATCATTTACCACTTTCTTTTATATTGAACTCTATTTTTTTCTCTAAAACTCTAAAAACATTATTGTTGATTCAATCTTTAACTCTTTGACTACAATCCTACTAAA
Source organism: Octodonta nipae (assembly GCA_034190945.1). Lineage (NCBI taxonomy): Eukaryota > Metazoa > Arthropoda > Insecta > Coleoptera > Chrysomelidae > Octodonta > Octodonta nipae. The sequence continues at coordinate 84,251,161 of CM067222.1, read as the reverse complement.
TATGAAGTACATTCTTGTATTTATAATATTTGCTATGATTTCACCATTAGTTTATAATATTTTCTATTACATATCTTTAGTCTTTAATCATCTGATTATTGATTTTACATTACTGTCATACTTTTCTAGTATCACCATTTAGTTTCAAAATATGTGTTTAATTCTGACACACATATTTTACATGAAAGAACTTAGCTCAGTCATTTTGTATTTTAAACCATCTTGGTTACCTAAATATACATTAATGATTTATCAAAACTCTTTAATTTATCTTAAATTTACCTATTTCCTGACATGTGCTTTTTAATTAAAATATTATATTTGTTTCACATTCACAATTGAAACATGTTTGAAATCATGTCAAGTTATGAAAACCTAATGAAGTTAGTAAAATGAAAATGATTTTCACGAAAGTTTCTTATCCACCCACAAGGAGATAAACAAAAAAATTGCAAATTTCAACTGTACTGTTATGTAAGAAACACTTCAAAAACCTTCTATACCTTTCAACAGAAAAATATTTGCTATAGTAAATAGAATATCAATTGCAAAACAAGCATTAAAAATACAACTAAATGAAAAGTATTTCCAATTTCTTCAGTTTTATTTTGTTATAATTTCAGTTGAATAAACACAGATATGTCTAACAAATGAGCTTGATAATTCAATCAAATATCAAACATAACAAACAGACATTGGCTAGGGCTAGTACATTAACAAATAATAATTACCAACTTTTTATACAGTTTAAATATATGAAGCAAATTAGCTAGTAGAAAGTCTTTAGTTAATAGATATTCATTAATTATTGAAATAAATTGATCTCAAATTGTAGTTTATTTCTATTAAATATACTATATTCTGTTATTTACACAAACAATTTTTAAGTACAAAATTATTGGTTTAAAAAATTTTAATGAAAAAACTAGGTATACATTTTCCCCATTGTATGATAATTCTTTGGCATTCTCTATACTAAATATAAATAGTAATATTTTACATATTTTGTAAAAGTACAGACTTTCTTATCAAAACAAAAACATTAAAATACTATCTTCATGAATAAAACAACAAAGAATTTAATAAATTTCGATAATTCCGATAACGATTCAGTATAAACAAAGACGCATTTTGAGATACGTTCAAATTAACAACTGATATTTTCACCAATTAATAACATGACAAAATAATTGCAAAATTTTCGGTGTGAATTTCGTATTGGAACCGATTTCAATGTCCCACTAAGTGACCCTGCAGTGGTAATGCCAAAGCTGAATGTAAATTTTTATGACATGTGAAACATGACCTAAATATTAAAATCTGAAGACGGAGTCTGTAGATTATCTTGAATCATATTGGTTTCAATTGTACAGATATTCATCCAATATTTGTGAATATCCCGAAATGTAATTTGTCAAAAACTTATAACCCGTAACGTAAATAAGTAGTTCAAAACACAAGTGATTATTTGTAACACATATCTCTGACAATGAGGAAATAACTGTTTTCCTTGAATACTGACAACACAAAACTTGACAAACATATAATAATATCGCAAATTGGGTTATGCCCTCGATAATAAAAAACTGTGATACGTACCTAACACTTTGTAAATCACCAATAAATAATAAGTACTTCGGACGATGAACATGAAATAAGAATCCCTGAAGCACTGTATACAACATAACATTCAGCAAATCACTTGTCACTTTTAATGGCTTCATATGAAACTGAAGTTATTCAACATTTCTTTAATAGTTTGTTAGAAAACATTAACCCAAAATAACTCGTGATACTACGTGGCAAATATATTCGTGAAGAAAACGAAAATATGGTCCAATACAACAATTGAGAGTTTTATCGATGTGCCAACATTTAACCAGACCCCACACCATAATAGAATCCATACGTATTCTTTATTATTATCTCCATCGACGCAAACTCGTGTGAAAACCACATTACCTTGTTAATATCACTTTTAATTATGGATTTATGATAAAATAGGAAGCGAAATCCTAAATAATTTTCAGGCGCGGTTGGACTTGTCAACACACAGTCACAGCACTATGACACTTCAGTTTGACAGACCTTGTGTGCCATAGATAAAGAAATACCGATGGACCTTAATTTTCATGGTCTGTGCTACATACCGACGACCTCGAAAACAAATCACTGTTTACTGAGAAACGAGGCAGTTAACAGTAAAAAGAAATACTGTTTCACGGAACATCCGAACACTTGCCGAATAAGCGATTATAAAAAAAGAGAGAGAAGGGAAGCGGGAGTTTCAAATACGAAATCGTATTACGTTTTAATTCTTATACATACGAATATTAATCGGAAGGAACTCTTTATTGTATGATCTGTGCTCTTTATATTTGTCAATAAACAAACACAAAGAAACAAAGTGAATTGTCAGTTTAACAAAATCGTGTTAAAGTTCTCTTTTTGTCTTCTAATTTTTCTTTTATCAATACTGAGTCAATCAATCGTGCTTAACTTTTGTTGTAAATAATTATTGATCGGTGATTAATCCGTTAAAGTATACATAATAACATAACAGGTGCAATGTGCAATTTGGCAGAATTTAAGAATATTTTTTTATTTATAGTAACTGCTTGTGGGGCCCCAGTGGCGTAGCATCCAAAAGAATCTAGAAGGTGTGGACGTATAAGCATCACAATCATCAAGTAGGTATTCTCGGCGTAGACAAATAAGATAATGTTTTTAGCTGTAAACAAAAGGACTGTGTGTTCATTGAGACTTTCTCCCCTCGTTTTTGTTCTATTACAGGAAAGCATTAGAATTAAAGTGTAAAAGAGACAGGTCCCAAATGTTCCTCTATTGGATACCCTTTAAAGTCAAGTAAATATAATTTAACAGCAAACTAATAGGTAATGACAATGAATAATTTAATTTTTATATCTAAAAAAGAATACATTTTCAATTAAAAATTAAATGACATGTTCCAAAAATATACCTATACTAAAATCGTAAAATGGTCATAATTATTTTACTTTCTTAAAACCCACATCGCTGTATAAGAAAAAAGGAAGGAAAGAAAGAAAGACAGAATGATAGAAATAAAAGAAGGAAGGAAGAACGAAAGGAAGAAAAATCGCATTACAAACATAAAATGCATCGGTCGCCTATGACTGCTACACTATTTTCTACATAATCAAATAATTTTTTTAATATATTTTTTAAATCACCTATAAATTACAAATTCCTTATAGAAACAAAGACGGTAGAATGTTTGGGTACTGCCTGGACACTATACACAAATAACGTTACAAGTTAGGGCTATCTCAGATTTATGACAAAACTGTGATTGAAAGGTCTGGCGGAATTAAAATTTGGTCATTTGTTATAATGTAACGGCACTTGACGGGGGGAGGTGGGGGGCTACAATAAAAATGTAATAAAAAAGGTAGGCGGGGGTAGGAATCTTAAAAAAACATGTAACATAATTTATGGGACAGGAATGGATATTAATGTGACATATACCTGAAACACATTCTGACCGTTTTTTATACCAATTTGTTTGTTCTTTGATTTTTCTTATTTTTGAAACATATTTACTGAAAAGCGCTTTTTATGCTTGATTTAATGGGATCAAAATCCAATAATGGCGCCTGTAAAAAAAGTTCACTATGGCTGATCAAAATCTCGAGGGTCTAGAAAATTTTTCTAAATGACAATCGATTGCTCCTATTTGATAATGGAAGACTGCGGAGTTTCATTAAATTTCATTTAGCGGTATGGATAATATACGTACTTTTAGAAAATTGCATTTTACATTTTCCCCCATTATCTTGGAACGCCTTATAGCTATTTGTAATTTTTTAAATAGTAATCAAACTTGTAATAAAAATGCGTAACATTTGCCTAATCTAACCGACTTTGTATCTTCTACAATTTCAAAGATACCCATATGGCAGGCGATGAATTAGTTGTAACCTGTATAGGGTGACAGGATACAGGATGTTAGTATACTAGGTGTATGTACAGAGGATATTCGTTTTGCAGAATGATGTTTTTGTAACAGTATAAAGAGTTCTATATTATATTTTTCTTGAAACTATAATTCGTTTATTTTTCAAAATGAGATGACGATAAACGTCCGGAATATACCGTCAAAATGTTTTATCCCGCTACGATAACAGAAGGCGCGAAATAACCAGTAATAAAACAAAATTTTCTGGACTAAGTGTTCTTATATCCTATAACCTTACACCGGGTTTGCTGCTGCAGATTCTTCACCGTCTATACTTAGACCCTGTATACTGCTACAATTGCTTCACACTACATACTTGCCCCCTGTTGTATATGTAAACCTCCTTTCTATAAGTACACTCTATTTACTAACATCCTGTACAGTGGCCCTTTGTATACTGCTGCATATACTTCACCCGGTGTAAGTACATCCAGTATACCCTGTATACTTTCACACTGTTTACTAACACTGTATACTTACACTCCACTAACACCCTTTAGATTTACACTTTTTTACTATACTGATCTATCGCCTACTCTGCAAAACAATTGTTATTAAAACCCTCCACAATCAATGTACAAATGTAAAATATATCGTCGTTATCAAAATTATTTTGTCGATTTTTCATTAACAATGATTACGCTTGTTATAAAAGTTGTTGGCTTGATGTTACTGAAGGTTGCTTTTAGCAGAATAAACACTAAAAAAGCATACCACTAAGATGAATTGGGGTGGGTTCAGCCCCTTACTCCACCTGGATCCGCCAGTGGGTCGATATGTACCCAATTTTGAATAAATTTAATTCCAAAAATATATTTGAGGCAATATGCAATTTTTATATGTTGTAGTTTAAAAACAACTAATTTTCTAATGTCAATTTTAAATGTCATAAATCAAATTTTCATTTTGCAATCTACATCAATAAATATAAAGCCATTGACAACGAAGTCAAAATAGACTTTGAAACATTTGGTATTCCTGCAATATACGTCGTTTTATTTCTATTGTGGTGTTATTGCCCAAAAAAACATAAAAGTAATCAAGAATATGCCACAAACAACGTTTAGAAGACAAATAAGCCAGACAATTTAGTCGGGGTTTTAACATTGCCAGGCAAAAATATTTTTCAAAAAAATATTAAAAATATATTTCAGGCAACTTGAAATTTTAATAGGGTATTACTAAAAAATAAGATTCTCAAAAAAGACAAATCATTTTGTTGGGACTTTCTACCTGCCAGGTGATCTAACAAATTGTGTATAGGCGGGAGTGAGTAGCGCTCAGTGCTGCCGTTTCTACCGATTTTTCGGTAGTCTACCGATTTTTTTTCCATTTTCAAGTTATTCTACCGATCTACCGAATTTCAAATGAGATTTACCGATTTTTTAGAGTAACGACCAATTTGCCATTTTTTTTCTATTTTATCAATAAAATCTTTAAAAAATCAAATAAATAAGGATGAAACGAGTTTTTTTATCAACTATTCATAAATACTGTAGTTACAATTTTGCAAATCAAATTTAAATTTAATAAATATTATAATACTATTCTAAAAAGTACTTAAGCATTATTCTTAAACAACGAATAGGAAATGTAAACAGTGGTGATGTGAAAATGCTTGGCCCCAAAAAAAAAAATTTTTATTACAAACGAGTAAATTCTTATTAAAACTAACATCTGGTAATACAAATTTGTACAGTAAAAAGGTGTTATTTCGGTTGTTAGAGTATTAAAAAAAATTGTAATGTTTTACGAACTATATACGATTGTTTTTTGAAACGAGAGTATATTTTAAAAACTCCTTTCGAGAAAATAGATTTTAAAAATCCTAGTAATTTCCTAGAAATAAAAAATATGTATTTCGGAGCAAACGTAGGAAAATATATTCTCACTAGCGATATAACTGAACAACAAATTAACTTCTTCCAGGTACGGTGTCTCGATTTTTATATAGAAAATTGCTCACAATTTGTTAGTCGCTTATTTCCTTTAGAAAAAAATCCTATAGAAAGTTTTGTTTTTTTGGATCCATTAGTGGTTAAATCTGGAACTAGAACCTCCATTTTAGATGTAGTAGTACATTTTCCAAATTTAGTTGATGAGAACCAACTGCAAATTCTTGACACGGAGTGGCGCTTACTAAGAAATGTGGAACAAATTCAAACATTTAGTGATAGTGTCGAAATATTTGTTGTTACATACTAAACAATATATTGGAAATAAAAGCTGTTTTGATTTTCCAATTGAAAACAATTTAATTTCAAATTTCAAAACCAACAAATAAATACTATTGTCTAATAATTTATTTATTATGGTATTTACGATTGTATTATTTTCATTATTTTTTTAAATTTTATATGCATAAATAAATTTTTTTGAGAACATTTTATACTATTTATTTTCCTAGCAAATATGTCTCTCGCTTTTCTATTATATATCACATTTAAACCATGTAGTATACCAACTTTTCGATGGCTATCGAAATCTACCGAAATTTACTCTTGAATTCTACCGATTTCTATACTTTGGGCTGTGGCAGCACTGGTAGCGCTATAGACAAGTTGTAGTGTGTGAGAGAGAGCGTTTATCAGCAGCACCTGCTATGTTCTTGCTTGCCGCCTTACAATAGCCATGAAGCTAGTCGGAATTCTGGAGTAAAAAATAGAAAATTTTGTGAATTTTGTGCGGTTTATACAAAAATGATTGTGTTGGTTTATGTATGTTAAATAGGCACATCTTTTGTGTTATTTTTTTTATCATAAAAAAATTGTTATTACTTAAATATTTGACATTAGTGCAAAAATATTGTTTTTTTTTAACAAATCATAAGAGTCATGTTTTGTAGAAAATAAATGTTTCAACATGTTAATAAAAATTTTTTTATATGAAATAATTTTTTATAGGATTCATATTTTTCTCGCTACATCCAAAATTAAAAAAAAATCTGTAACAGTATTCAAATTTAAAAATTATACAGAAATTGACAATTTTTTCATGTTAAAATTAATAAAGGCTAACGTATTAAAGAAAGTAACAAAAATATAAAATCACAAAATCAGATTTATTAATATAAAATAATTATACAACTGAAAAATTACAAAAATATAAATTTAATTCACGCCAGAAATAAATTATTATTCATCTTCTGTGAATTCTCCTTCATCAGAGCTACCTCTGCATCATTTGCGAAAATATATTAGTTAATTTAATTAAAGTAAAACTATTTATACGCAGCTGCAGTAAAACTTGTCTCATATGATTTGTTTAAAAAAACAATATTATTGCACTCTATTTAAGTAATTCATTATATTTATATTTGTATTAAAATTGACTAAATGACACATTTTTTATGATAAAAAAATAACACAAAAAATATATCGATTTAACACACATAAATCAACACAATCATTTTTATATAAACAGTTTTTAGCAGAAATTCACAATTTTTTTTGTACTCCGAAATTCCGACTAGAAACTTCATGGCTATGTAAGTCACTTGACCTGGCCAGAGCCAATAGTAACCCAGCAAGCAAGAACATAGACAACCGCCAATAAACGCGCTCTCTCTCTCTCAAACTACTTTGTTAGATCACCTGGCAGGTATAAAGTCCACCAAAATAATCTTACTTTTTGAGAAACTTTGTTTTAGATATAAATAATACCCTATAAAATTTCAAGTTGCCTCAAATACATTTTTTATATTTTTAATATTTTTTTGAAAAATATTTTTGCCCGCGCCTGGCAATGTTAAAACCCCGACTAAATCGTCTGGCTGCTTATTTTTTTATTATTCTTTAAACATTAAACTACAACATATAAAAATTGCGTATTGCCTCAAATATATTTTTGGAAAAAAAAATGTTTTTAAAAATTTAGGTCTCCAGTTCCATGTTGGGGCATAATAGGAGAGGTATGTGACAAGTTTTCAGCTTGCCTCAAATACCTACCCAAAAATTGGTGCCAGCTCTTGGACTACAATAGACTATATTATTTAACAATTTTTGGGTTCATAAATAACTGTGTATGAGTTTAATTATACACTTTCTATAAAAAAGTATCAACAAAATCAGTTCAGTTGTTGTTACGTGACGCTTGAACAAACACACAAACAAGCAAACAGCCAATTACAATTTAGAAGTTTTTTAGAAATGTACACTTCTGCAGGATCAAAATGCGACCATTAAATATCAAATTTTTAAATCCGAACAAGGGCTGTCTAAAAAACGAATTTGCTCAAGTATTAAGTACCTCTATAAACAAAAAAGGAAATTGATTTAAAAACAAATTGGTCAAGTGCCAGTTGGACTCACATACTAAGGGTTCCGTACCACCTTCAAGATTCTAATGTTTCAGTTTCAGACAAGCAGGGAATGAGTGCATTTTCTTATATTTGCCCTAATATCTTTTAAAGGAAGAATTTTTAATTTAAAAAAATATACACTTTCATTTTGCACACATAGACTTTTTATTTTATCTGCTATATGTTTCGCTTGATTTTTATAAGAATATGTATTTAATTTTCTAATTTGGCCCCCAAATTAACATTAGTTTTATTTTACTAACAAACTATCAGGGAAGCCTTTTATAATTTACTGTCTGAATTTTGAGGCTCTGTAGATTGAAAGATATAGAGCAAAATAGGTCAATTTTTAAATTATGAATAATTAAATATGTTATTCAAATTATTTAAAAATACAAATAAAATATATTTTACAAAATTTAAATAGTGTAGTTTCTAAAGTGGGAATTGAGTCGATGTTTAATATTTTTGTTAATATCTTTTAAACAAATGATTTAAAATATGATATATTTGTAATTCACATAATGAGCCTTTTATCTGATATGATACGTTTGAAAATTGAATTTTTATTTTCAAAATTTGAGGTAGTATGGTTTCGGAAATTAAGCCCGAATTGATTTTTTTTTTATATCTTTGTTAATATCTTGTAAACAATTAATATTAAAAATTTGAAAAATATATATTTGTATTCCTTTCATTTGATGTATTGCATAATGAGTTAAAAAATATTTTTTTATTTTCCGTTTAATTCTATAATTTGCCCCAGAATAAAGTATTAGGGATTTCTTCGTATTTTTCCTGTAAACAAAAAAAAATAGGTCTTATAGTTTGTGGAATAAAGGGGGAATGGGTATTTTTTTAAATATTTTTTTAACAAATTTCTAAATATTTATTAAAAAAAATAGTTAAAAAAACATATTAGTATTCGCCCTTTGAATTGATATATTACTTGATCCGTTAGAAACAATTAATAATTTTTTATTTTCCATTTAATTCTATATTTTGCCCCCCAAAATGAATATTAGGGGTTTCTCCTTGTTTTTTCAGTAAAGTTCAGGTAAGGGGCTATACCTCTATTTTTTTTCAAAATTTTACAGCTTGTGGTTTCGGAGATAAGGGGGAGGGATGGGTCGAATTTTTTATATATATTTTTTAATATTTTTTAATTTATTTATTTTAAAAATATGGAAAGAATATATTTATTTTCGTCATAATGAGCCCTTTAATTTGATATATAACATGATGCGTTAGAAACAATTTTAATTTTATATAATTAAAAGTAGAGGTTTCTCCTTATTTTTCTAGTAAACTTCAGGTCAGACCCTATACTTCTATTTTTTTTCAAAACTTTACGTTTTATAGTTTCGGAGATAGGGGGGGGGGTAAATTTTGGTATATTTTCGTTAATATATTTTTAACTATTTTTTTTAAATATAAAAAAAATATATTTGTGTTCCTCAGAATGGGACCTTTCATTTGATATATTACATGATGCGTTTGAAAAAAAAATATTTTTTAAATTTTCATTTAATTCTATAATTTGCCCCCAAAATTAATATTAATGGTTTCTCCTTATTTTTCCTGTAAAGTTCGCGCAACGATCTATATTTCCTATTTTTTCAAAATTTTAAGCTCAGTAGTTTTGGAGATCTGGGGGGGAACAGTCGATTTTTTTTAGTTTTTCCCCCTAGAAGTAGCCCTAAAATCAAAATTTTTCATTTACGATATACAAACCTGATCGGGTCACCAAACTATACATTGATACCAAATTTCAACCTCTTCTTTCTCTTAAACTACCGTTCAGTAGTTTAAGAGAAAATTGCTGTGATGTGACAGAGGCAGAAATCCGGAGTGATATTATAAGGGTATCCATATATTGTATATACGGAACCCTAAAAATGCTTAGAGTTATAAGCTACCTTCAAATATGTACCAGAAAAATCGGGTTTTGTTATATTTTGAGAAAATGTAATTCTAATATTAAACATTACTAATTACTTTTATGTTTTTTGGGCAATAACACCACAATCGAAATAAAACGACGTATATTGAAAGAAAACGTTTGGTCTTTCTTCAATATGCGTCGTTTTAGTTCGATTGTGGTGTTATTGCCCCAAAAAACATAAAAGTAATCAAGAATATGCCACAAACAACGTTTAGAAGACAATTAAACATTACATTCATATAATTTAAATAAAAATATGTGTACCTATTAACTTTTCTCTCTCACTGTACATTTGCCTCCACATACCCTCCTTTTTTTATAATTTAACCGTTCTATTAGAAAAAAATTAAAACATTTCTAATTATAGACGAATTTATGTTTGCTATTGTCTATAATTGCCATCTCGAAATGTTCCACATTTACAAATAGAGTCTGTTTTAAAAATGAAATAATTGAGGGGGCTCAAGTCTGGAGAACTAGGGGGCCAAAAAGTTTTTTATTGAAAAATATATTTTTTACAACATTTGTACTGTGGCATGGTGTCCATCTTGTTGATACCATATCCGTAGCTTTATAGATAGTTTAGAATTTATCGGGAAAAAGATCTTATTACTCCATTTTCATTCCGCACTATATATAGATTTGTTTTAAATAAATACTTGTCAGGTCAATTTGGTGAACTGATAGTATTCTATGTACAGGGTGTATCGTAGAAGGTTCGCCAAACATGGGGGTGAATAGGTGGGTTCATCTGCTATAGTATGTAGTCAATATAACATCTGTGACAAAGATGATAAATGAAAAATCTGGAAAATTAAAAACAAATTAATTAAAAAAAAAAACAAAAACCGTATCCAGATGTCATATGGTATAAAATAGCACATGAGCCCATCTAACCGCCCTCAATGTTTGGCGAATCTTCTGCAAAACACCCTGTATTTTTTTAAATTAGTTAAATGTAAGGATACAAAAAAAAGCAAAACCTAATTTTTCATGGTATATAAATATAATTACATATTTCAACTTAGTTTTCAATTCTCATCAACTTTTCTTGCTAGCAATTTTCGATTTTGCCAATAATAAAGTTACTTTACTCTTAAGCAAAATTCATATTGTTTGACAACCCTCCTATAAGGATTAAAAAATTAATATTGATGCATTGATTTTTACATTTTAGGTCATTCACAACTTTTTATGAAGAAAATTTTTTTTACGACAAGTTAAAAAAAAGTTTCCCATTTCTAGAGAACTTAAGCTGGCACTGTATAGATGTATAGAGAAAGGGGTTATTAAAGTTCTTTAAACTTTTCCATTTTTAGGGTTCCGTATATACAATATAGGGATACGCTTATAATATCACTCCGGATTTCTGCCTCTGTCACATCACAGCAATTTTCTCCTAAACTACTGGACGGAAACAGTTGAAATTTGGTATCAGTGTATACTTTGGTGACCTAATCAGGAGCATATCGTAAATGAAGAAATTTTGATTTTAGGGGTACTTCTGGGGGGAAAAACTAAAAAAATCGACCGTTCCCCCCCTGATCTCCGAAACTACTGAGCCTAAAATTTTGAAAAAATAGGAAATATAGATCGTTGCGCGAATTTTACAGGACAAATAAGGAGAAACCATTAATATTAATTTTGGGCGGCAAATTATGAATTAAAAGAAAATTTAAAATTTTTTTTTCAAATGCGCAATGTAATATATCAAATGAAAGGTCCCATTCTGAGGAATACAAATATATTTTTTTCATAATTAAAAAGATATTAACGAAAATATACCAATATTTACCCATTCTCCCCGCACTTATCTCCGAAACTATAAAACGTAAAGTTTTGAAATAAATTAGAGGTATAGTACCTGCTGTAGTTTACTGGAAAAATAAGGAGAAACCTCTACTTTTAATTTTGGGGGGCAAATTACATAATTAAATGGAAAATATAAAATTAAAATTGTTTCTACCCCATCATGTTATATATCAAATGAAAGGGCTCATTATGACGAAAACAAATATATTTTTTCCATATTTTTAAAATAACTTAATTAAAAGATATTAACAAAAATATAAAAAAATACCCATTCCCCCCCCTTATCACCGAAACCATAAGCTGTAAAATTTTGAAAAAAAAAATCTGAACTTTACTGGAAAAATAAGGAGAAACCCCTAATATTCATTTTGGGCAAATTATAGAATTAAATGGAAAACAAAAAATTATAATTGTTTCTAACGCATCAAGTAATATATCAAATCAAAGGGCTCATTATGATGAATACTAATATATTCTTTTATTTTTTTTAATAAATATTTTAAAATATATTAGAAAAATATTTAAAAAATTACCCATTCCCCCCTTTAGTCCTCAAAATATAAGACCTAAATTTTTTGTTTAGAGGAAAAATACAAAGAAATCCCTAATATTAATATTGGAGGCCAAATTATAGAATTAAACGGAAAATAAAAAAAATATTTTTTAACGTATCATGCAATACATCAAATGAAAGATTATTATGAGGAATGCAAATACATATTTTTCAAATTTTTAAAATTAGTTGTTTACAAGATATTAACATAAAGATATAAAAAAATCCCATTTCTCGCTTTATTTCCGAAACCATACTACCTAAAATTTTGAAAATAATTAGGGGTACTGGTGCTCACTTGAAATTTATAAGAAAAATTATTAGAAAGCCCCCATAATAATTTTAGGTCCAAATTATACAATTAAGTGGAAAATAAAAATTCAATTTTCATAAGGCACATTATGTGAATTACAAATATTTTTAAATCAATTCCCACTTTAGAAACTACACTATTTAAATTTTGTAAAATATATTTTATTTGTATTTTTAAATAATTTGAATAACATATTTAATTATTCATAATTTAAAAATTGACCTATTTTGCTCTATATCTTCCAATCTACAGAGCCTCAAAATTCAGACAGTAAATTATAAAAGGCTTCCCTGATAGTTTGTTAGTAAAATAAAACTAATGTTAATTTGGGGGCCAAATTAGAAAATTAAATACATATTCTTATAAAAATCAAGCGAAACATATAGCAGATAAAATAAAAAGTCTATGTGTGCAAAATGAAAGAGTATATTTTTTATAAATTTAAAACTCTTCCTTTAAAAGATATTAGGGCAAATATAAGAAAATGCAGTCATTCCCTGCTTGTCTGAAACGAATCTTGAAGGTGGTACGAAACCCTAAGTATGCGAGTCCAACTCGCACTTGACTAAATTATTTAACCATATAATCAATTTTAAATAATTAAGTAAATCATAATATCATAATTACGATCAAAGGCAACAATTTATTCGATTTATTTCGTACAAGTGTGACAGACTTTTAATTGTGAACACACCTTTTAAAGAAGAAACAACGAAAAACGTTTTAAACATCACAGTCGTTGACACATAAAGTCCAAGTTTCGTATTATTACTTATCTATAACGCGAAATATAAAGATCACTATCATTACTGATAAAGAACAAGCGTTCATGATATATAAATTTTATGTTCTCGAGGAGAAAGTTCGACTTCGCCTCTTTGTAATAGCATCCTTCTCAGTGAGGCAGCTTCTTCGCGAAGTGTTATTACTTGTGCACGTAATATTGCGTTTTCGTGTTCAAGAAATTTCACTCTCACTGCTACCTGCAAAAGAAAAAAAAAATAGCGTATAATTGTGTGACCCAGTTTCAGCAAGTCTTAAAACGAGTTTAACTGCTTTATTGATTTAAAAAAAATTGTGAAAACATACCAAAAAACTCAACAATATTTTTCAATATCTACAAAATCTCATCCCTTAAGAAGTCAATAAGCTTTAACGTTAATCTTCAATAATAATAATTAAGAAATTTATTTGAGGAGAGAATAACAATATATTCTCCGAGCAGTTTAAAGCAATTTAAGGAAACCAGACCTGATTTTAGCAGAAATGTGTTCTAGACAAGACCTTTACATAGTATAAAACAAAGTCGCTTTGCTCCGTCTGTCCCTCTGCACACAGATTTTAATGCGGTTTTCATCAATATATAGAGTGATTTAAGATGAAGATTTACATGCATAATTTAGTATTGTTTGTTCAATCAACGTGTCGCTGCTATACTGGCTCAGCGACCGTTAAATGAGAGAGCATGACGCATCAGTCACATTCAGTATCGACATAAACACGGTATGTGCCGTGCCAATAATTCTATCTATATACTATTATAAAATTGTAGTTGTCTGTTTGTTTGTTTGTTTGTTACCTCATAACGTAAGAACTACTGAACTGATTTTGATGAATCTTTTTTTATTGCAAAGCCCATAGTTTGACTTAAAATCTGGTAGATATTTTATCTCCCTAAATTGACAGAAACGGTAGATATAGCGAAAAAACTTCTACCATGTTTGGTAAAAGAATTACTCAATTGGTTCCACCGCACGCATAAAATATTAGATACTGGCATCAGCTTAGCTTTTATTCAAAATTCGGAATGTGCCAATGTAAAAAAACAACTGATATAACAAGCGTAAATGTAATTATATAGGGTGTTCTGTATATAGGAAACTTAGTGTGGAGTAGAATTACATAGATTTAAAAAATCTAAAAAATAGTTATATTGAGTGTCCTATAAGCAGCTGCATATATACAAAGTGGTTGAAATAAAGTTATACGGGGTGGTCCAAAAAGTTATATTGAGTGGGTCATAAATAGTTGCATATACCAAGTGGTTGAAAAAAAGTAGAAATTTATAAAGTTTGGATAAAAAAATCTTATTGTTATGAAATGGGTTGAATAAATGTGAGAAGCAGTTGTTTATAGAGGATTGTTGAAATATAAGATGGAGTCGAATATAGTTTATGGTGTGGTTAAAAACTTGTTTTATATCCACAAGTATTCGCATATATAGGATGGCTGAAATATATAGCGTATAGAGTATAATTATAGGGTTTAAAAAATATTATAAAGAATTGTTATGATCTACAAGCTGTTCCATTTACCGGATGGTTGAAATATAGGGCGGGGTAGGGTTCTAAGGATACAGCCTGTTACAAAAATGTGTGGCAACTAAGTAGTTACATATAAAAGTTTATTGAAACATAGGGTGGTGTAGAGTTATAATTATACACGGTGGGTAAAATGCTAGAAAAATTTTGTTATATAGCAGTTGCATATAGGGAGTACCTAAAAATGGGGCAGGGTAAAGTTATAGTTATACAGTGTGATTCAAACAAGATTAGAAAAAGTTGCAAATGAAGAATGGTTTATATGAAGTGTGGAGACAAATTATATGTTATAAAGTTGTTGAAAAAATATGAGAAAAAATTGTGAAATAGCGTAGTTCATAATAAGTTGCAGAGATAGGATAGTTGAAATAAAGGGTGGAGAAGTGTTATGGTTAATTATTTAAAAAATGTTATATTGGTTGACCAATAAGCAGTAGCGTATACAGGGTAGTTGTAACATACAAAGTGATTCAAAAATTTGTTGAACAAAACTGTTATACCAATAAGCTGTTTTGGTGAAATATATTGGGCATTGATGGATTTATAGTTATACAGGGTAGTACAAAAAATGTTATACTGGGTGGCCGAAAAATAGTTCCATATAGGTGGTTGCAATAGCGGGTGGAGTAGAATTATAGTTAAACATGTTGGATATATTTTTTGTAGGATAGAAACATGAGCTGTTGCATATATCCAATATCTGAAAGATGGATCGAAGTAAAATTATAGTTCATACAGTGTGTTAGAATGTTAGAAAAAGCTGCATATAAGGTTTGGATGAAATATAAGGTGGAGACAGATTATACTTTCAAGTGTGATTAAAAAATAGATATGTAGCGTAGTCCATAAGCAGTTGCATATATAAGAAAGTGAGTAAGTCCAGAGTTATAGTTAAGAGTTTTAAAAAATGTTATATGTGGTGACCCCTAAGCAGATGCACATACAGGGTGATTGAAATATTTTGTATAGTAAAAGTATGATTATACAGGATGGTTCAAAAATAAGTTATAATATTTGACAAATTGGCAGGATGGTTTTAAGGTAGTTGGAAGTAGAGTTGTTATACAAAGCAGTTAAAAAAATGTTGAATAAAATTGTTATATAGGGTGGTCAATAAGCAGTTGCAGTTTGGGTAAGTGTTTAAATAAAAGTTTGGTGTAAGGGTGCAAAACTGAGTTTTTTACATTTGTGACACACCAAGGGTTTCACAGGTATTTCCATTAGGGATCAAAAAAAGTTACATAAAAATTGTTATATAGGGTAGACCATGAACAGTTGCATTCTACTATATGGAATATCTGAAATATGGAGAGAAGCAATATTATAGTTTTAGAGTGTGTTTAACACAATGTTAGGAAAAGGTGCTTATAAAGGGTGATTAAAATATGGGGTAAAGAAAAATTATGCTTTAAAAGGTGGTTCCAAAATATCTGATATAATTGTTATACAGCCTAGATCATAAGCAGTTGCATAGCTGAAATATAAGGTAGATAAGAGTTACAGTCAGGTGTTTAAAAAGTTATATTGGGTGACAAATAAACAGCAGCATATAGCGGATGGTTGCAATATAGTGTGAAGTAGACTTACAGTTATTCAAAAAAATGTTAATAAAACAGTTATATAGGGTGACCCATAAGTACTTGCAGGTTGGGTGAAATATATTCGGGATTGGTGGACATTCTGTACACGGCTTGTAAGTCCCCTTTCACTCATGCTTCGACTTATCTATTCCCTCTATCTATCTATCTACTACAAAGAATGTTCCAGCTTGATTCCTTATAATTTTATACAGTGATGGGCAAATGTGTGGAACCAAGTAAATATCTCTGGAATTATTAGAGGTATCAAAATGAAGTTTGGAAGGTGGATACTGCAGTAGATTCTCTAACTGTTTCCAAAATTTTTTACAATTTTGAACTTCCTGTTTTACCGGAAGTAATATCGATTTTAAAATTTGCAATGAAACACCCTGTATAGTATTTTAGTTTCTGATGAAACATTTTATTCCGAATACAAAAAAATCGGGTTTGATATTGTTTACTTCAATACCTACCGAGATATTAACAGAAAAGTAATTAAGGAAAGGAAAAATCTAATATCCATTAAAGAAATACATAATCATAATTATTAACTAAATTTAAGTGATTTTCAAAACATTGAAACTTAACTAAACTTAATGTATTAGATGTTCAAACTGAGCACCGTTTACTTCTTGACAATAAGCAAGTCGGTTTTTAAATTCTGTAGTAACATTAGCTATTACTTCTGGTGTAATTCTCTGAATCTCTTGAGTTATTCTTGCAGCTAATTCTTGCAAATTATTTGGTCTATCAACATAAACCTTAGACTTTAAGTAACCCCACAGAAAATAGTCTAGTGGATTAAGGTCGGGACTTCGTGTAGGCCATTCATAAGTACTCCTTATCCAATCCATCTGTGATGAAATGTCCTATCTAAATGATCTCGAACAATGCGAGCGTAATGGGGTGGTGCTCCATCCTGCTGAAACCAGATATTATTTGGTAATTGTCCATTTACCTCCAATGCCGGAATAACTTGTGTCTCCAAGGGCTGTAAATACCTATCTCCGTTTAATGTTTCTTGTAGGAAGAAGGGTCCAACGATTCTGTTGTTATAAATGCCGGCCCAAACGTTCAATTTTTGGGGATGTTGTGTATGTGTTGTACCCAATTAGGATTACTTTGCGACCAGTAGGGGCAGTTATGTCGATTAACCGTACCATTTAAACAAAATGTAGCCTCGTCTGAAAACACCACATTTCTTATAAAATTATTAATACGGTAACAAATATCCATCATCGTTTCACCAAATTGCAAACGTCTGTCGAAATTGCCTTCGGAGAGTTCTTGAACGAGGCGAATTTTGTATGAATGATATTTTTCTCGCCTTAATATCCTTCCTACTGAACGACGGCTAATTCCATACATATTGGCGAGGTCGGTAGTGGATAAGTGAGGATTTTCTTCCAAAGATATAGCAACATTATGAGCTACACCTTCATTACTTGCACTTTTTAACCGTCCACTTTTGGTAAATTGCTAACTGTTCCACTTGTGTCGTACCTTCGCAAAGTTTTCGTCACTACTAAACGGGATACTTGTGTATTCGGATGAACAATGTTAAAAAGGTCACAAACTTCTTGATGCGTCCTTTTCCTCTCCCCATACCCAATCATCATTAATATTTATATTCTTTCTCTTTCACTTAATTCGGCCATTTTACGATCAAATTAAAACAATACAATCTTTTTACGTTCAAATAAAAAAAACTAATAACTTATTTTGACAACTACTGTCACTTCTGCAATGAATTTCATGGACTACTAAACTTGATTCAGATTTAATTTGCGCCTGATTTAAACAAACGCACGTGTATTCGACTATGGAATAAGCAGTGCTGTTGGCTGTGACGGTATAATGCCACCGATTGGCCAATAGAAATACAAATCCTTATCGAGCGGTTTGTTTATATCGGGCGTAAATGAAATCTGAACCGAGTTTAGCTACCATCGAAATTTTCCTTTCCTTAGTTACTTTTCTGTTAATATCTCGGTAGGTATTGAAGTAAACAATATCAAACCCGACATTTTTGTATTCGCAATAAAATGTTTCATCAGAAACTAAAATACTATAAGGGGTGCTTCATTACAAATTTTAAAATCAGCATTACTTCCGGTAGAACATGAAGTTCAAAATTGTAAAAAAATGTGGAAACAAATAGGCAATCTACTGCAGTATCCACCTTCCAAATTTCATTTTGATATCTCTAATAATTCCAGAGATATTTACTTGGTTCCACACATTTGCCCATCACTGTATAACGTAAAATATACCGTTTTTCTAAAAATCGGAAAAATATGTGCAAAAAAACTGAAAAATCAATGTAAATGTCATATTTTCATCATAAATATATAGCTTAAATGTCAAGATATGGCATGAAAGTATATCATACAAGGTGTTTGTTTTCATTTTATGGGGCATAAAGTCGAGTAAAATGTATCGAAAAGAAAAATTGTTATGTGAGCGATCTTTTCTTTACGGTATACGGTGGTAGATGTGTGTGCGTGCATGGAAATTGAAGCAGCAAGCAATGTGCGCAGTTGAAATATGGGGCGAAGTAAAACTACAATTATATATGTGGGTTCAAAAAATCTTACAAAAAATGTGATATTTGGTGGTACATAAGCAGTTGCATATATAGGATGGTTGAAACATAAGCTGGAATAGAATTAAACTTATACAAGGTGGTTAAAAAAATGTTGTATTGGGTCTGACATAAGTAGTAGCGTATATCAGCTGATTGAAATAAACGTGGGGTAAAACTATAGTTATACAGAGTGAATCAAAAAACGTGAAAAAATTGTGAAATAAGCATATACAGTAAGGATATTTGAGTTATAGGACGGAGAGTTAAAAAATTGTTAGAAGCAGTTGCATATACACGATTTATATTTATACAGGGTGGTTAAAAAAATGTTATATAGTGTGGAACATAACTAGTTGCTTATATTTGACATATGGGGCGAAGTAAAATTATGGGTATACCGTGTGATTTAAACATTAGAACAATAGAAACAGTCAATAGGGTGGAGAGGATTAATCCTTATACAGGGCGGTTGCAACATCATGTGGTGTTGAATTATAGTGGTACATGGTGGTTCAGAAAATGATAGACAAATAATTTATATTGGGTGACCAATACACACAAACATATAGATGGTGGTTGTGATATAGGGTGAATTAGAGTTATAGAAAGTGGTTCAAATAATAAAACGAATAAAAACGTTAAATAATATGTGGAAAATATACAAAAAATACAAATTAGAGAGGGAGAAGGAGACAGAGACAGAGAGAGATAAGAATACGCTAAAATTTTCAAGATAAAAGTTGAAGTCGGTTCTTTTTAAATATAAATTATTGTGTTGTTTTGTTGTCCAGTTCTAGAAGGTCCCACCTAGTCTTTTCTTATTCCCAGATATTTAAGTACTTTTATTTTCAAAACTTTTAATATTAACCTGTTGGTCAATAAGTTTTATTGTTATTTAATATTATACGGAGGAGGATTTGTTTACCCCCTGCGAAGCGGGCGCGGCCAGTTAGTGTATAATAAATACCTTTATGTGCACAATGCAACAAAGTTGTAGAACACTATTTACACACAAATGACAATTTTCTGTTTTTTCTCTATACCTTTCTTGCTATAGATTGCAGAGAGAAAGTTTAATAACGAAAGCTGATTAAAATCAGAAATTCTCCGAGGATTATCAATTAGCATAGCGATTATCGGAAATTGTCACATTTGCTCGAAGAACCGGATTTTTTCAAAAAAATGTGAAATGTTTAACCTTTATTCGAATGCAAAAGAATTACTATCTCTCCGAAAATAATAGACCTCAACGTAATCACATACAAAACGACGCCCCACTATAAGATATCTGAAAGTACACGAATAGTAGGTACACAAATGAAACAATTGAAAATCTAAATAAAATGTTAATCGAAAGTAACTAATAAACAACAAAAGTAGCCGGAGGGCATAAAAAACTTACGACAAAAACTCGAAATTTTGGTGCAACGATAAAGTAAAAGAGATGAAGGAATAAAAATGACAGCTATATTACAGATGGTTAAATATTAAACAAGACAACGAAAAGAATATACAGAGGTTCTAGCCGCGTTTCAATCCAAAAACCAAAATTAAAATAGTGAATGTGAGATAGTTACGTAGGAGGCCCAGAATCTGGTGAATCATGGGGATTTAACGAAAATGTTATATCGGGAAAGAAGGATAAAATAGCAGTAAACTCCATACCACCTGAAAAATGGCAAGACTGTTACAAATTTTTGCTGGTAGAACATAGAACAAAATCTCATTACCTCTTAAACATACTTGTGACTATAAAAGAACAAAAAATATATAGCACAGCTAAAAAATGAACGTGTTCCTTACCCAGAAGGGATCCCCGCAGAGTTCAGAATTTATTATTTAATATCCTCGCAGAACTCTTCAACAGACACCTAAACGAAAAAAGAGTACCAAAGACATGGACAGAACATAACAAAAACCAGTAGGTTTTATGGAAGACTAAGAAAAGAGATTATATACGAGGGATATCACCCATATTTTGTGAATTAGTCTAGTTCCTTGACAAAGACATTAGTCGAAATGCGTCGGACAGTTTTCAAAAAACGTAATTTGTGGAAATTGCAATTGTAGTATCAGTTAGTTACTATAATGAATTTCCAACAAGTATCGGCCGAATCAATTCAGTATAAGAACAGAACTGTTCTAGAGCAGGCCGATTAACAATACAACAATTGATAGTATATTCTGTTTGTCCCAAATGATAGAGAAGAACATATGACCAGTACCTGTTTTAAAACGACAGCCACAATTAAAATAGAAAATAAAGTAATAGATGAATTAACTACAAAAGGCTTAAGGCAGAGTTGTTACAAAGTCTGAAGCTGAGCTGGGCTGTTGAATAGTGAACAAAAATATAATAATTGAATGATTGTTTATACATTTGTGACGCGTGAATAGTACAGCTTCTCCAGTACCCTATAGATCAGCTGAGAAACCATTTGGACTAAGGTAATTTAGGTTCAATCATACTACGTATATATGAGTCTAGTACATATACTACATATATTTTGCATTTCCCAGGGCAGTTTCGGGGCACCATGTATGTTTAGAGGCAAATTCAACAAATTTTACACATGTTCATGGCTTGTGTAACACAATTAGTGAGCCTAAATTAATGCAGACGTATTTTTATTTCGCCTACATACAAAAAATGATCATCAGTAATATTATACCTGATCCTCTCTGAATTTCCTAGCATCTCTAGATTTTTTCGCAGCTTGATTGTTTCTTCTTCGCCGTTCAAAATATTTCTCATCTTTTTGATCATCAGGGATAGGCCTTTTTTCTCCCCGCAATCTCTTGGTTTCAGAGACGGATAAATTTTCACTACTGCAGGGAAGTTGAAAGGCATTTTCGTAACCTGCAATTAGAAGATAAATGCTTACAATATGGAGTGGGTTGCTGTTAAATTTCTAATTGTTCAAGCAGAGCCAGTTTTTTAAGTTTATTTTCCTGATAAATCACTTCTAAATTTTTCTGGATAATAACAAGACAATCACTGGCGGATCCATGGGGTGGGCTAAGGGACTGAAGCCCCCTCCCTCAAAATCATTTGAGTGGTATGCTTTTTTAGTGTTTATTGTGCAAAAATCAATCTTCAGTGACGTCAACCCCCCTCCAAATGAGATCAAGCCCCCCCAATGACATTCCTGGATCCGCCCCTGATGACAGTTATCTATACAATGTGATGGCATTCCCGTACATCTAATGTTCAAAATATCATTTCATGCTTTTAACCAGCACTGCTAATCCTACTACTTTGTCCAACATAAGAAGGTACACAACTTTTACATAAACTTTTTTCAGGGCCGGATTTAAGTTGATGGGGTTCAAAATTGGCAGTCAATTATTTTTATTTTAGATTTATTATTTTTAATAAAACATGTCATATAAATGGATTTTTACATACCCATATAAAATACGTCAAAATAATTAAAATTAAGCCAAATTGATGTACCATTTAAAAAACTATTATTTTTAGTGAAAAAAAAATAAAAAACTATGTAGCTAAACTTTTTAATTTTAAAAATTTTTAAATAAGTGGGTTCGATAAAAATGATTTTGAAAATTACTTAGTTTTGCTTGAGTACCCCATCCCCTTGGCTTAAAACGCGTATTTTACTCGGTTTTAAATAAAAGTTATTTACTAGTGTTTAATCGTGGGAATTTGAAAGATTTTTTCTCTCTCTATTGTAGGGGCCCTCTACTGTAGAGGTTCCGGGGCTATGGCCCCGGTTGACCTCTCCTACATCCGGCCCTGTATTTTTTAATCTAGTGAAAATTTGGGGGTTATGTTGGGGGAAGGTCACCAGACACATTGCATGTTGTGAGGGGCGGTTCTAATCTAAAGGGCTGTTTTACAAAAATAGTTTTTTGTTCAGGTTTTACATGGAAGTTCGAGAAAAGACAAGAATAATTAAGCTTGTTTTAGACTTTAAGTTAGTTCTAAGCTTTCTTATAATCTGCTATGTATTAAGCTATGAAATGAAGACAGTTTGAATTGTCCGGACTATTTGTAACTATAAGGTATAATTATATTGGTTAATACAGGTTTCCCAATAGTCGTGGCAACTCAAAAGCTTAATAGCTTAATACATAGAGGAGTTATCTTGGCTCTAAATAAACACAATTTTATCAAATAACTCAATTCTATCAAGGAAATAATACGAACCGATAATGGAGAGGAGGTTTGTTTGATTGATCACCGATCACCTATTAAAGATAACTCATAATATTAGTACACAAGAGGTCCAGGTTTTCTCTTATGATGTTAATAGGGTTACTGAAACAACATAATTCGGACAATAAAGCCGTCTCTAGGACCGACACATATAAACTCACTACAACAGTTTCAGGTTCCCCTCATATAGCTTGATTATTATATGTAATCAAACATCTAATTTATTATTTGTATTTTATTGGAATTCATATTACAACGAGACCGAATTCAGACCTTCAGACGTGTGGATTTTTTCCTAGTGTGGTGCTATTTACCAAAAAATAAATAAAAAAATAAAGCTGATTATGTTAGACAAATTGGTAAAGGTATCAAATGCCGGTTAAACGAGCATAAAAATTATGTTTTCTGCAACAAGGAAGAAGGTTTTTTTATATTATATAAAATAAGCATTTTACTGACAAGAGACTAATTCAACAGGAAATAAAGGAAGAAGCTAGAAGTAAACAAATCATAATGGCCTCAGAAACTCAAGTTTGCAATATATCAGTAAAGTGTAATCGGAATAATATATCATTTGCAATTTTATTTCAAAATAAATTCTCATAATTTTGTTCCTAACAATTTTTAAATTAAGTATTCATCCTAAAACGGCGAATCATATAAGTCGACAAATTTCGAAAAAAAGACTATTAAAAGCTATAAAATCATATAAAATACAATTACACCAGTCAATAGAGATATGACATGAAATTTAAAGGAAAACTGCTTATGCCATTACTTAATAGTTTATAAGCCATAAATGAGAGTTTTAACAGTATACTTGTAGAAGTAAATTATTTGAACATTAAAAACACAAATATATGGGTTTTTTGTTTTTTTTTTCGTCATTGGAAAAGTTGTACAGAGTCAGAATATTTCAAAATGAGTCTTTATAAATCTTGTTCGGGAAACTTTGCACAGAGGGAAAACCGGTACAAAATCTTTTTTTTCTCAAAAATTTGTAACTTTCTTGCAACAAAAGCTGCAACATTAGATAAACTATGATGTTGAGATTACTTGAACGCAAGATCGATATTGTCAATTAAATAGATCTTGCAGAATTACAATTTAAATAAACTTATAGAAATATTTTGTAGAAAGTTCTGTATTAACCACGATATATTTGATTTTCAAGATTCAATTTTAACCAATTAATCATCAGTTTCATAAGAATAAATTTTATATTTATACATTTTTGTGTATCCTGAAAATACATGAACAAAAATATATATTTTGCAGTCGAAATAAGCCCATCACCAATTAAAAAAATTAACCAAAGTACCCGGAAAGAAATTTGTAGCTACAGCCTTGCTAGCAAAGGATTCATTCATGGGTATTTTAAATGTGGTTATTTTTATAAAAAAATATATAGCGTACAGATTATTATGACCACAAAATATAAGTTTAAAATTTTCAGGTTCTTATCATAAGATCATGAACATTTTTTTTAATGAGAAATCGATCACACCAAATCTATTTATTACGCTTATATTTACAGGAAATTTAATTTTGCAAAAGCTAGACTGATTAGAACCGCCAAATTTATATTTTTATAAATATATATGAAAAAAATTGTTAATTCCTTAAAGTTGAATCTCTAAGTAAAATATTTTAAGGCGGTTTAATGCCTTACTGCCTTAGTTATACCGGATTATACAAAACAGGATAAACGTAAATATTTCTTACATCAATTTTTCAAAGTCTACACCGAGAATCCTCAAATCTAACACTTCACAATCTCCAAATTAATTAACTTTAAAGGTTAAACTAATATCAACCATCTACCTACCCTGAAGTAGAACATATTTTACCATAAAAATTGTTAAATCTAATTAAATACTTGAACAACATTATTTTTATAAAAATATTATGATACCTGTTGTAGGAAACAGGTTTAGGCATTAGCATGCACTATATTTTGGGTACTAGCACCAAATAAATAAAATATCATGTTTGTTATCCAATATAAAAAAATCTTATGTCATGGTGTTTGTGGTATATTCCATAACGCTAGGTATTTAGGGTGTCCCTATGCAGATTTTTTTTTCAATTTAACTGTTACAGAGTGTAGCCCATAAGCAGCAGTTGAAATATAGGGTGGAGTAAAGTTATAGTAAGGATGGTTACATTATAGGGTGTAGGTTACATTATAGGGTGTAGTAAAATTACAGTTATACAAGGTGGTTAAAAAAAGATGTTGAACAAAACTGTTATATAGAGTAGACCATAAGCACTTGCAGTTTGGGTGAAATATATTGGGAAATGGTGGGTTTACAGTTACTTAGGCCATATTTTTCCATAAGCTATTTTTTGTTCCATATACGGGTGAAACTGCGGGTAACTGAAACTACCTGTACTTAAACTAGTCGATCTCTTACAATCTGGAAGCATCGTCATCTGTTTTCTCATTTTCACAGAAATAATAATCTCCATATTTCCTCTAAAACATACCAATTTTTCGTCCGCTGATATGGTATGTTTATAGCTTTCTGTCAATTGCCAAATTAAATTTTTGATATTGAGTTAGATAATAGTCAACCAACATCTTGAAAGTATGTATGTATGTATGCATGTGGTTATGTACCTATAGTTCGTACGAAATTTCCTTTCATATGAGTTAAGAGTAGTTAAATGGGGTTGAATTGACATAGATAAGGTGTAGGTAAATTGCAACATCTTAAAAACCCTATCTTGTATAGATATTTCTTTGCTTATTAACCAATGCGAAAGTTTTTTCGTTCGGTAATAGCTTGCTTAATCTGGAATGGTAACTGCCATTACAGAATTGGTCATTATAAAGCTTTTGACTGAAATATTCTGCAAAGGTATCAAAAGTCATTTCTTCGTGGTAATTTTTCGTTGATTTTGGTACAAAATATTGGAAATAACACCACACCACATGTCCCAAAATTCAACGTTAAGCGTAAACCCATGAGTGGAACAGTTTATGGCTACTGAGGGATGAATAATTAAAAAAGAATACCCCAGACTACATTTTTCAGTACTATAATTACAATTTATGACTGTTAAAATGTTTTTAGGTGTAACCTAATTAACTATTTTATCAGGTACAACACCCAATTTTACCGCAATGTATGTTGTTTTATCATATATATATATATATATATATATATATATATATATATGTTCTGAGAGGCTTCCGCGGTCATTATTATGAACTAGGCTATCAAGAGACAAAAGTGTCTTTTGTCTCTTGATAATGGCTCCAAAGCAGGAGTCGAAACGTCGAGTATTCAATAAATTCAGACGCGGTTCTCACCCGGAACCTAGCCTAGTTCATATATATATATATATATATATATATATATATATATATATATATATATATATATATATATATTCATTTATAACCAGGAATTTGGATAAAAATTTGACACCTCATTGTATAAAAAAATATGCCTAAACTACTATAACAAGTTATTGATTGCAAAAGTTGCCACCACTAATGAAATTTGCAAAGTGATATAATACTTCTGCCAGAATTCCCATATAAAAATACCTGTATTTATTTTTCTGAGCAAGAACCAACTATTATTAGTAACACTAGAGCAAATGTTTAAACTTTTGCCACCAGCATTAATTCAAGCACAACGTCGTCTTAAAAACCTTTTCACCAATTGTGCATAATGTCGCGAACCGATGTGTCCGGTAACATCCAAGGTTCACTTAATTCACCAATTGTTGAGATGGGTTTCGAATAAATGTTATCTTTCAGGTAACCCCACTAACAAAAACAAATGGGTTTAAATCGGGAGAGCATAGTGGCCATACAATTGGCCCTAGGCGTCCTATCCATAGTTCTTGTTCAGAAAAATACCTACATGAATCTTTATTTGGGAATTCTGGAAGAAGTTTTGTTCACATTTTGCAAACTTTATTAGTGGTACCAACTTTTGCTATAAGTTGCCACAGAAGTTTAGATATATTTTTTAAAATAATAAGTTGGCAAACTTAACTGAAAAAAATCCTGCAAATTACTGCTAAGCAATGTAACATATATGTTTGTGATAAAACAACATACATTGCTGTTTAAGTTGGGATTGTACCTTATAAAATAATTAATTACGTTACCTAAAAAAACATTTCAATTAGCATATGTCCAGTGTAGTCTAGTATTCTTTTTGGACGTTTTTCAATAATGTGCGTACATCTTTTTAAAGAAATGATTTCGAATTTTTTAAATATTTCAAAATTTCAGGGTCTAAATAAGACCCCAGTTTTAATGGCAATTAAGATAGTAATAAGAAAATGTTGAAAGTGTTGTATCTTTTTCTTATCATTGACTTAATTTTCAATGAAAAGGGTGTGTGATTCAGGTCTTGAAACATTTCAAAATTTTGAAATGTGGACTTTTTACCCCAAGGAGGGGCGGATCCAAAAAATGAGTGATGGGAGCGATCGCCTCCTCCGAGGGCCTCAAGATTACTAGTAACCAAAAGAATGTACTGCTATTTGATTTATACAGGGTAGCCAGAAAAAAATAAAATATGATAAGAATAATAATTCAAAGTGGAAGAATTTTAAGCGATAAAGGAAAACCTAGGAAAAACCGTATGAACTATTCCAATAGCGACAATTTGTAAAAATGTGTCCTATGCCTAGGACCTTGGCCATAGAATACAATTTCAAAATTCAACACATTACACAAAGAAAAACACAAAAACAAAAATAATGTAAAGAATCTGCTTTAATTTTATTAAGAAAGCGATTGCATTGCTACAACTTCTATGGAATTCGGTAGATACTGGTTAGCCGATAATCAAGTATGAAATTAGTATCTAATAGTCATGTCCTTTTGAGCAAGGTTGTACCGGCATAGTTCATAAGGCTTTTCCTTATATTCCTTTATGGAAGACATTTACTGACTATATGATAAACTTGAAAGTCTGTATATTTCAAAAGTTCAAACGTTTCAAGGTCTAAATCAATGGTATGAACACAAATTGAATAAAAAATTAAAAAACTAAGAGCATTCGCAATGACAAATATCGTCTTCACAATTTGACATTACGATATTTGTCATTGCGAATGCTCTTAGTTTTTTAAATTTTTGTTCAATTTGTGTTCATACCATTGAAAACACGAGGTCTGATTTAGACCTTGAAACGTTTGGACTTTTGAAATATACAGACTTTCAAGTTTATGTGGTGTTATTCCCAAATAATTCAGTAAAAATAAAAACCAGAGATGCCACAATTATCATTCGGAAAACAAATAGGATAAACATCATAACAATTAAAGAACGTGGGGAACAGGTGTACTTAACTGTGGGAGAGGTAATGGGTGAATAGTCACTACGCCGGGGTACCTGAAAAATATATCTGGGATGAATTCCAGGTACCTAGAGGGCGATGGAGATGTTTTAGTGGGTCGAACCCCCCACGGCAGTACGCAACTGGAAAACACGTGCGGCTGTTAGTTTGGTAAAGTATTCCTTTATGACCAGGGATGTCCAGGGGGACGGCCAAATGACCCTTTAACAAATACCTATATCTATACTATTATAAAATTGTAAGGTTGTCTGTTTGTTTGTTTGTTGGGGCATCACGTAAGAACTACTTAACTGATTTTGCTGAATCTTTTTTTGTTGCGAAGCCTATAGTTTGACTTAAAATCTGGTACACATTTTATCTCTCTAAATTGACAGAAACGGTAGATATAGCGAAAAAACTTCTACCATGTTGGGTAATTCAATTACTCAATTGGTTCCACCGTACGCACAAAATATTAGATACTGGCACCAGCTTAGCTTTTATTCAAAATTCGGAATGTGCCATATATGTTTATTTAACAAAAATCAACATATATCAAGCGCAATTTTACAGGGTGTTCTGAATATAGGAAACTTAGAGCGGAGTAGAATTACTTGGATTTAAATAATCTAAAAAAAGTTATAATTGGTGTCCTATGAGCAGCTGGATATATACGATCTGGTGGAAATAAGGGGGAGTGGAATTAGTTATACGATTTGTTCCAAAAAAGTTATATTGAGTGGGCCATAAACAGTCCCATATACCATATTGAAAAAGGGTAGAATATTTATACAGTGAATAAAAAAACTTTAAAAAATGTCTTAGGTAAGCAGTTAGGATCTTTGAATTATGTTCATAAGATTCTATAGTTATGAAATGGGTTGAAGAAATGTTAGTTTATACAAGGTGTTTGAAATATAAGATGGAGTGGAATTATAGTTTATGTTGTGGTCAAAAACTTGTTTTATATCCACAAGTACTTACATATATAGGATGGTTGAAATATGTAACGGAGTATAATTACAGCTACACAGGTGGGTTTACAAATATTTTAAAGTAATGGTGTGATCTACAAGCCGTTCCATTTACCGGATGGTCGAAATATACGGTGGGGTAGGATTCTAAGGATACAGGTTCGTACAAAAATGTTACATTTGGTGGCAAATAAGTAGTTGCATATAAAACGTTGTTGAAATATAGGGTGGCTTACAGTTAGAATTATACAGGGTGGGTAAAAAATGCTAGAAAAATTTTGTAATATAGCACTTGCATATATAGGGTACCTGAAGAATGGTTCATAGTAAAGTTATAGTTATACAGTGTCATTCAAACAAGGTTAGAAAAAGTTGTAAATGAAGGGTGGTTTAAATGAAGTGTGGAGAGAAATTATACTTTAATATATCTTGAAAAAATATAAGGAAAAAATGTGAAATAGCGTAGTTCAAAATAAGTTGCAAAGATAGGATAGTTGAAACATAAGGTGAAGAAGTATTATGATAATTATTTAAAAAATGTTATATTGGATGACCAATAAGCAGTAGCGTATACAGGGTAGTTGTAATACATACAAGATGATTCAAAATCATGTTGAACAAAATTGTTATTTTCGGTGCCCCATAAGCAGTTGCGGTTTTGGTGAAATATATTTGGCATTGATGGATTTATAGTTATACAGGGTGGTAGAAAAAATGTTATACTGGGTGGCCGATAAGTAGTTGCAAATACAAGGTGATTGAAAGAGCGGGTAGAGTAGATTTATAGTCAAACAGGTTGGATAATTTTTTTGTAGGATAGAACATGAGCTGTTGCATATCTGCAATATCTGAAACATGGATCGAAGTAAAATTATTGTTCATACAGTGTGATTAGAAGTATTTAAAAAATTATTTGGTTGCCAATAAGCAGATGCACATACAGGGTGGTTGAAATATTTTGTAGAGTAAAATTATGGTTATACAGGGTGG
Source organism: Octodonta nipae (assembly GCA_034190945.1). Classification (NCBI taxonomy): domain Eukaryota; kingdom Metazoa; phylum Arthropoda; class Insecta; order Coleoptera; family Chrysomelidae; genus Octodonta; species Octodonta nipae. Next base: position 84,220,297 of record CM067222.1, on the reverse strand, counting down.
TTCAAAAATAAGTTGTAATGTTTGACAAATTGGCAGCGGTGTATACAGGATGGTTTTAATGTAGATGGAAGTAGAGTTAGTTATACAAAGCAGTTAAAAATTGTTTTGAATAAAATTGTTATATAGGGTGCCAATAAGCAGTTGCAGTTTGGGTGAGAGTTTAAATAAAAGTTTGGTGTTAGGGTGCAAAACTGTGTTTTTATATTTGTGACTCACGAAGGGTTCCACATCATTTCCATTAGGATGAATCAAAAAATTTTTATAGGGTAGATCATAAACAGTTGCATTCCACTGTATGGAATATCTGAAATATGGGGAGAAGCAAGGATATAATTTTAGAGTGTGTAACACCATGTCAGAAAAAGCTCATATAAAGGTCGATTAATATATAGGGTAAAGAGAAATTTTACTTTAAAAGGTGGTTAAAAAAATATCAGAAATAATTGTTATACAGGGTACAGGAAATATAAAGTAGAGAAAAGTTATAGTAAGGTGTTCAAAAAATTATTAAACAGTAGCATATACAGGATGGTTGCAATATAGGGTGAAGTAGAGTTACAGTTATTCAAGGTGATTCAAAAAATGTCGAATAAAATGGTTATATAGGGTGGCCCATAAGTACTTGCAGTTTGGGTAAAATATATTCGGGATTGATGGATTTATAGTTAAGTAGGGTGGTTCAAACAAGTCAGAATTTTTTTATATAGAATAACCCATATGTTTCATAAGTTATTTCTTTTTGCGAAGGCTTGAACATTCCGTACGCGGGTGAAACCGCGGGTAACGGCTAGTATTATATAAAATCACGTAGGTTTGTTGAGTACCTATTTGAAACTTTTTGAACTCGTACGTACGAATCACCTCAAATTACTTTAGCCTATAAATCCTTGTTTTACAATTCTGTTATTTTGCCTTAATAAAATATAATATTTAATTTTTTTACTATTACGGACTGTTGCTAGTACGGGGCTTGTTGAAAATATCCAATAGAGTCCCATACGTAAGTACAGAAACGGTAATAGTTTGTTTGCAGTCTGGAAAGAATATTTGTCAGATACAATTAATTTTTTAATCCATTAGAACCTATCTGCAAGTCCATTATAGCTTCATTGGAATCAATAGGATATTAATGTACCTGCTTTTTCCTTATACCTTTTTTATTGGAATCGCTGCTTGCTTTGATCCCAGTTTTCTAATGTTATTGTAATACAAGTGATTTTATTGTTATAAAATGTCTAATAGATTGTGTAAATTTTTTCATCAAGTGTTTGTTACTTTTACGACGAGTCATACTATTAATCTATATCTATTTAAAAAATAACCGACTTCAAATGAGCAATTTCTGTTTTCTGACATATCTAATAAGAGTATTTCTAATTCACCCTATACTGCAACAACCCTATATATGCTTCTGTGTATTGGTCATCCAATATAACTTATTTGGCTATGATTTTCGAAACCACTCTGTACAACTATAATTCAACTCCACAAGATGTTACAAGCGTGCTGATATTTTTAAAACTACCCTGTATAGGTATTAATCCTCTCCACCCTATTGACTATTTCTATTTTTATATTGTTTGAATCACCCTGTATACCTATAATTTTACTTCGCTACATGTGTCAAGTATTCTATACATGCAACTGCTCATAGTCTCTCTACCCTATAGGTATAACATATTACTCTAGGTATCCTTTATTTCAACCACCCGGTATATGCAACTGCTTCTAAAATTTCTTGAACCCCGACCTATAATTCAAATTTCCTAACTGCTTATGCTTATATAACACATTTTTGATACACCCTGTGTAATTATAATTCTATTTCACCTTATATACCACCCATCATATTTATTTGTAACATTTTTTGAACCCACCTGTATAACTAATTTTACTTCAACTGCCCACAGTGCTTGATGCTTGTATTTTGATGCACACACATACCTACAACTGTATAGGTATTTTTCGATTCACTAGTGGAAAATTTTCTGCCATTTCACTCGACTGTAAGTCTCTTAATAGAACTATTTTCAAAAAGAAACTGACTTCAATGACAAACACCTTGTACGATACACTTTTCTGGCATATCTTGACATTTAAGCTAGATATTTATGATGAAATTTTTACATTTACATTCATGTTTGCCTCTTTTGCACATATTTTCCAATTTTCAGAAAAACGGAATGGTTTACGTTATAGAAAAATATACGTACTCAAGCTCGAACATATCTTTGTAGAATTCAATTTAAGATATTCAAATTTATTCAGCCGTTTTAGAAAAAATAGTAAAAATTCATTGTAACTGACTGACGTATGTACCTACCTATGGTTTGTTAATTACTATTTTTTTTCATTTTCTGGAAAACCGTAAATCTCACGTTATAGAGAATTATATGGTACTTTTCAGTAATATTCCTTAATAAAATGGAGTTTAAAATGTTTAAATCATCAAAATTGCCAAAGCCGTTTTTGAATAATCACTGAGGATTCATAAAAAAAGTTTCCGACGAATAGATAACCTCCTCCTTTTTGGAAGTCGGTTAAAAAAGAAAGACCTATATGGGAATCTCTGGAAATTATTGATATCAAATACGAAAGTAACTTATTACAGAACAAGTGGCAGCCTTGGATTTACACTTTGAACACAAGGGGGGTAAATTTTCGGTGGCCGGCAAAATGTAGAAAAACTTCGCATTATGGAAAATTCTTTAACAAAATCAAATTAAAACATTTACATTTTTTTGTTATAAATGGAAATTTTTCCTGTTTAGGTAGATAATAGGGGGGGGGGGAGATTTTACACCATGTACGTAGGAAAATCCCATCCAAAGAGTAGTCAATTTTCACAGTGCCTAGTGCAATATTTTGTGTAAATCCCGTACTGACAGGAAGTCGAATTTAACGTAGTTTATTTAGAACAGATGATTACTTTTACCTTTTTTAAATTATTTGGTAAATATTTTCTACCTCTAGGTAGGTACCCTATACCCAAATGACAAAATGACATCATTATGCATTCTTAAAGAGTTCATATTTATGATTTGGACGTCCAAGTCAGTGTCACAATGAATTCTTAAAAAGTCTTCAAAACGTCGAATGCCCCATTTAAAGAATTAATAATAACTTCTTTATGAAGAAGTAATTTTTCTGATTTTAAATAGAAGTCAATTTTATGACTTCCTAAATATGAGTACCTACCTACCTACTTAAAGAACTCATTTTTATTGCACAAAAAATTGCTTAGGTGCATCATTTTTTTATATCTTTAAAATAAAATTGGGCTGAATCCGTATGGGGTTTTTCTCTCCTCAGTTGTTTCTACTACGGATAAGTAGGTATTTGAACTTTGAAAACAGGGGCAAAGCTAGTAAGGAAATTTCAGAAAATTGCCCGGTATTCCTGTATACAAATAAGTGTTTTGTATGTCGTGGGATATTTATCTTTGGAGACGTTTCAGCTCCAAAGCTGGAATCGTTATCGATCACAGTATGTTTTAGCTGGAGTTACCTATAGGTATTCGCAATTTTTCGTAATGACACAATTTTTCTTGCGTGTAAAAAAATGTTGGCAGTAACAGTTTTCTGACACGAAAAATTGTATAAGAAATCAGCTCTTATTTTCGAAAAGTAACTCTATAAGACGTATCTGCTAGGCTACTTTGAAGGACTTCATGAGTAAGTTTTTGAAATGAATTCAAAATGAACCCTTTTATTTTTGACTTGTATTGTTGGCCGAGTACCTACCTACATGATTTGTTCACTAGGATTAGAATGACTACAAAATTTGAGACCAATATTCACATAATATTAAAAATTTCTTATTCTTTATTAAATGTTTTACATGAATTGGGGGTTTAGGTACTTTGCTTTATCACAAAATCTGTGCTATTGTTTTTTTTTTCAAATACTTACACTAGTTCTTTACAATTTTTTAGACACTCAATTAGGTACGCACCTTGTAAACGTGAGTCCAACAAGAATCGGCAATGATTCATGAAATTATATGCAGAAAAAGCAGAAACTGGCGTGAAAAAACTGCTACCAAGACATTCGCTGTAGCAAATGTTGTGCTGAGCCATGTCTAAATCACAAACACTATACGAGAGGAATGAATGTTGGGTAGCGGATGTTGAATAAACACTGAAACCATCATGATGTCACCAAAAAATATTCAATTTTCATTAAAACAGTGTTACCATAAAATAGATATCGTTGCTATGAATGCATTATTACACGATTACACCGAAGGCGTTAACTTTGAGGATTTCCCGCCCATTTTGTCGTCCGCGCAGGACAATCCCGTTACCCTTTCAACTGTTATTGGATACCTTTGGTCAAACAATAACTCACACTATATTATAATGAACCACAAACGACCTCGCCTACCGGGATTATTTCATTTTAAATGTAATAATAAGATAATAATTATTTTCACTGTACACCTTTCGTTCATGATTTATTCAAAAATTATTTTTCCAATTTCGTAGCGAACGTGAATCGTAATTATCGGTGAGGATAATGTTGAATAAAAATTTCATCATAATTCGATGTCAAAAAGAAAATACATGTTCCTGCTGACATGCACAGGCTTTTGTCGATAATTCTTATTGTTCCTATTATTTTTAATGTTTCAGGAATTTTGACGTTGAAAATCGTACCTATTTTACTAATTATCCTATGGGAATTAGTTCGTTACTAAATTATTTGTTATTAATTAATTTATCTATATTTTATTTATAATAAAAACATGAAACAAATGGGGAGAAATATACAGAAGGAGATGTTTAAATTTAATATTAAATTTAATATTGTTTTGGTAAAACAAAGAAGCTATAGTAAATGATTGACTAAAACTTCAATAAAAAATACCAAGGACTTAAAAAAATTAGATTAACTTAGTTAATAATGTGTTTGTCCAAAGCGGGTATTTATACACTCCCCAAAACGTCTTGGCATTTATTCAAAAAGGTGGTCTATTTCTTCTTGGGGAATACTATCCCAAGCTAGCTGCATTTCATGTCTTATATGATATCCCAAACATATGGGCGAAAGATCGAGGGATCTGGGCGGCCATGGCAATAGATTCATTCACATAATGCTTCAACAAAATTTAAACTAACTCGACCAACATTTTATTGAAATATGGGATCCATGAGCCGATTAAGGTAAGGAGTACATACACAAAGACTAGTTCCATGTGCAATAGAACCCGATAGCGTAAATCCATTCTCCAGTACACTGCAACCACAAGAAGTATACAGGGTGAGTTTTTTTTGATGATCAGTATGGGGATCTCGGAAACTAGCGGAGATAGAGCAATGGTTAAATTGGGAAAGATTTGCAGATTTACTTGCCCAATTTAATGACACTTTCAGATTTTTGTAAAAAGTCATGACTTACTAGATATTTTGAAAAAAAGAAATTCTGTCGATTTAATTTTTTTATATAAAAAAAGTTTAAATATCAAAATTGAAGGGAATTGTGTCCCGAATATAATTGTCATATCTTCGTTTGCGTGACAGCTCTCGTTTTCGAGATATGACACAAACTTATCTTTTTTTGAATGGAAACCATAGATGGCTATGACCTCAAAAAATCGGACATTTTTAGAGCTTTTTAACGATATAATACTCGATATAGTTATTCATAAAAATAACGGAGTTATGGATGCTTTTCTCTCTTATTTTCACTTTGAACGTAGTTAGCCATGAAATAGATTGATTTATTAATAACTATTCCAAAAAACATTGAACGATTTTTTAATTAGGTATATCAGATATAACGAAAAAACTAAATAAGTAGGTACTTACTAAAAACTTAAGAAATTAAATTACATAATAATGGTTACAATATGTTCGAAAAGTCCACCATTGTTATTTAGACAAAAATTGCATCTTTTTAAGATTGATATTACCGCTTTCCTCACAGACCGCCTATCAATTTCTTCAATTGCTTGTAATACCGCCTCCCTTAGGTCACCAACTGTCTCATACTTTCTTTTGTATACTTTGTTTTTTAGCGCACCCCATAAATAAAAGTCTATAACTGCCAAATCGGGAGACCGGGGTGGCCATACGCGTGGGCCATTTCTTCCTATCCAAGAGTTTGGATAGATATTATCTTACTAATAACGAGTTATGAGCAGGTGCTCCATCAAGTTGGAACCACTCAATTTCTAAACGTGTTCTCAAATTCAAATTATGCAACATGTCTTGAAAAGTGTATTGCACGAAATGCGAGTAGCGCTCCCCACTAAGTGATTCGTCATAGATAAAAGGTCCCAGAATAGTAGACCCTATGATGCCACACCAAACATTAAAACCAAATTTTATCTGGGGTTTTCTTTAGCCCAGATATGCTCATTGTGTCTTGAACATACCGCAGTTAGTAAATCTAGTTTCATCTGCGACCATAACACCTTTAATGGAAACTGTGGATTGTCAAGGCACATGTCACTAAACCATGTACAAAACAAAATACGTCGATGTTCATCACCAGCATGCAATTTTTGAGAAACTGAAACTTTGTACGGGTGGAACTTGTGCGCTTTCAGTACCTTAACTACAGTTCGTTGAGAGGTGCCAGCTTCTGCCGTAAGATCACGAGTTGATGTAGATGGATTTTGATTTACCATTGCCAAAACATTTTTTTGTGCTGCTTCGTTAATTTGATTACGTTCCTTTGGTGGTTTAGTAAAAGATCCATATCTGCGTAAACTATCGTAAAGACTCTTAAATGTACATAGAGCAGGTTGACGACGATTAAAATATCTATGAAAGTATTCCTCAGCTGCACGAACTGAATTTTTATGGCATATGATCTAACATTCCACCATATTCAGTTTTTCTTCGTTAGAATATTCCATTTTATCACGAATTGTCAATATCGACTATCAGTTCAGCACTACTAATGGAATTACTCTCAAATGAGGAAACGTCAAAGTGAAAACAATCTTTTTCATGGCTACCTACGTTTAAACTGAAAATAAGAGAGAAAAACATCCATAACTCCGTTATTTTTATGAATATCGAGTAGGTATTATATCGTTGAAAAGCTCTAAAAATGTCATATTTTTTGAGGTCATAGCCAACTATGGTTTCCATTCAAAAAAATATAAGTTTGTGTCATATCTCGAAAACGAGAGCTGTCACGCAAACGAGGACATTTCAATCATATTGTAATGTTTTTATTTTCACACTCGGGTTCAGTTCAGTTCTTGGATTTATTTAAAAACACAGTCTAACTCACTCTAATTTATTTCCACTACTTTTACACAAATTTATATTCACAGAAACTACTATTTACATTTTATCTTAACTGTACAAACGACCGACGAAAACTGAATCCTCCTATCGCCAGCGGTTCCTTTTATATATTAATCTCGGAATTGTCTGCTACGTCCACGAACCATCGGGAAACTCCATCATGTTCTGGAAGCTTTAAGGGAATTCCCAGTAACCGCCGGTTGAGAGACAAACATTTCGGGTTCCCAGAATTTATCGGAATAATGTCCCTTCCATGAACTGGTTGATGGCCGATTGCACCAGCTGTCGGATGAATTCTCGTAACAATATCCGGGATACAATTCCCTTCAATTTTGATATTTGCACTTTTTTATAAAATAAAAAACAAAGGAGCTAGAGGGTTTTGACTAAATCGGCAGAATTTTGTTTTTTCAAAATTTCTAGAAAGTCATGACTATTTACAAAAATCCGAAAGTGTCATTAAATTGGGCCAGTAAAACTGCAATTCTTTCCCAATTTAACCATTGCTCTATCTCCGCTAGTTTTCGAGATCCCCATACTGATCATAAAAAAAACTCACCCTGTATAGCACGGTTATATTCGCATGGAATATGGCCGAGAAAAAGTCGTTTGATTTTAGACATCCCCCAGTGCGTTTCAACGCACAAACAACGCACTTATCGTTCTTTACGATATTCCCCTAAATTTTTTATAAAGGAAAATTTATTTGAAGCAATAAAATCTTAAATTCTAAGTTAGAGTTCATTATTGCAAATGGTTAATGAATATTTATGTTTCGTTTATTTTCCAAAATTATGACTTCTCTTGGTTTTTCACCATAGAAATCAATAGTAAAGGACCCCGCACATCAAGGCCGTAGCCAGCGCGGGGGAGTCTGGGGGTTCAACCCCCCCCCCCCCGAAATTTTGGAATTTTTGGTTTCAAGATTCAATTTTAACAAATTAATAATGTTTTTCATAAGAATAAATTTTATATATATATATACAATTTTATATATCCTGGAAAAATTACATTTTTCAGACCTAATCAGCCCATCACCAATCAAAATATTATTTTTGTGGAAGCAAATTGGTCCAGATAAAAATTACCAGAATTTGCCTGAATAAAACTTAAAGCTTCCTAAGTCTTTGAAAACTGTTCAAAAAACGGAGAGCTCAGAAATTGGTACTGAATCCGAACATCGTATAATTCATTTTTTTCAAATGGCAACTCCATTTTTCCTCAAAACCATTGGAATCTAGGCCAAAAAGTAGGAGTTTATGCTTACAAGACTAAATGAAACAGTTTTTATATACACTTGGAAAAATTAAAATTTACGTGTAGCTATTAGAGATATATGAATTATTAGTATGCTTTTTTTAAAGAACCGTCAAGAGTTCTTACTTTACTTTGTTAACCATTTATGTAGAATTTGATATGGTTATAAAAAAGTATGTGAAATCTTTCCATTGCGATTTCCGTATAGATCAAAGCATACTCTTAACCCCATGACTCAGATCATTTCCTGGCAATCTACCTTTGTTGTTAGTGGTGCAGCATTGACAATATTTATTATTCGAACCCAAATAAAAAAAGCTAAGGAGTGATATCGGTAGAACGAGGGGGCCGTCGATGAGGTCCATTATTTTCTATCCAACGATTTTCAAAATGATTGTCTAAAAAGTTATTCACATGTGCAATATTATGAGGTCGTGTTGAGACCACAGCTGATTCTAAGTCAACTCTAATGAATGTAAACCATTTTCTAAAATTTCGAGATATCTCTCACTTAAAAATAATGTGTGGATTAGTATCACTCCAGTAATGTGGTTGACTATTCCATAAATTTTGCCTCATCCGTCCAAATCACTTTGTGTAGAAAATATTCGTCTTCCTGAATTTTGATTAATACGAATTCGAAAGATCATTCCGTCTTTGAGCGTCACCTGGTCTTAAATTCTTAACTAATGAGAATGCAGATGTTTTTTTAGGATCCTCTGAAAACTAATCATAGATAGTCCCACATCTCTTTCTGCATCTACTGAGGAATTTTCTGGATATGCTCTTAAGCATGCGAAGACTGTAACTTAATTCTCTTTATTATCTACGACATGTTTCTGATTTTCTTGCTTTTTGCAATTGTGAATGAGCCCCGTCAGCGTGTGATGAGTGGGTGTTGGTCGATCCGAGTATCTCGAACGGAACTTAGTTACTAAATCCTAATCGGGACATGATAAATGCTTTCCATAAAATTGTACTTTAACACCAAATTATTAGCAAATATTGTTTGATGACACTTCAACATTTGTTTCTTGTCGACTCGTTCAAAAAATCCTAGTGGTAATTCAGATAACCATAACCACAAAAATCCTTTAATTTAGGTATGGGGATTCAAACATAAAATCCATTTGAAAAAAATGAGAGCTAAATTCGGGGCCAATTTCTGAACACTCCGTATATTCTTTTGAAAAGTTTCCAAAGATTTAGGAAGCTTCGCGTTTTATTTAGGCAAATTCTGGTAATTTTTGACCTGGCCCTCTTTGTTTCCAAAAAAATATTTTTTTAGAAAGCTGCATCTGTCACAATTTTCAAAAAGTTTAAATAACTTTCAATTGGAGCCCTTCAGTTTTATTGAAATTCATCGTAGATTCTAAAAAAGCTTTAAAAAACAGGGTGTTCCATTTATAAAAACAAAGTTTGGGTCCACTTCCGGTAGAACCGGAAGTCGTAGATAACTGAAATTATTTTAACGGAAACCAGCTCCTCTAAAACCCCCTGTATACTAATTTTCAGACAAAGAGTCCTAGTAGTTTCTGATATACATATCGACTCAGCTCATCGTGATATACCCTGACAATAAATATAAAATTAACAATAACTTGAAAACTATCGGTCATCGGATTTTGCGGCCATGAAGACATTTGTTCATTTCGTCGAAATCTACAAAATAGTAAAATTTCAGCCAAATCCACCAGGGGCCACTTTCCATAAGGAATGTGCGGGGTCCTTTAATAACGAATGGATATCCTTAAAAATATTCCTATCTCTACTGAATATCGCGTATGTGTTGGACTACAGAGGCGTTTGTCTCAATAGTAGGCGAAATATTGGCGCCAATTTCTAAACCGATACAGGGCGCGTCTTGGTTGTGTCAAACTGGACAATGGCTTTACGCCACCCGAGACCATAACGCCTACTTTTCGGTGTACATGTCGCTCAACCTCAGATTGAGGTTGATGTCTCTCTCCTCGAAGTCCTCTAATCCTTCTTCGGTCATCACGTCCATATATCGAGATTCATCAGAGAAGACAACCTGATGCTATTCCACATTATTCACATTCAAATGTAGTCGTTCTCTCCACCACTGTAGTCGTTGCCCTCGATTCTCAGCAGTCAGAAGTATCATAAGATGTGATCGTTAATGCTGCAGTTAAAAAGACCTTATACGGATGTAAACCTTTCGGACACTTACAAGATGGCCACTCATCAGCCAAATTTCGAGTTGTCGAAAATCGATCTCTAAAGTCCTATACGTCGATCTTGAACTTCAGTTGTGCTCCTTCGACGTCCTGTGCCTACCGGTCTCCGATTTTGGATACTACCAAACCACGCTTGACAACATATCGTAACAGTAGTTAGATTTCTGTAATTCGACCTGTTTCAAATTCACTTAGCTGGCGATACATTCGGCGTACACGTATTCTAGGCGTTTTAACATTACTAAACATCGATTGTGGATCCTATCAAACAGTGCAAAAAACACAACTAGGTAGGTACCTATAATATTAATTGATAAAACAAAAGTTTACATAAAAGAAGATTCACCAAACATTACCAAATTTTAATCATTTACTCCTCACTATAGCTTTAATGTTTTACTAAAACAATATTAATTTTAAACATCTCCTCATCTCCTTCTGGGTGCTGCGAATTCTTTGTCAATAATTCGATTATTTCAGTAATCGATTAATCGATTATGCATATAATAGTAATCAATTATAATCGATATTTTTAAGAAACTACTTAAAACGACTTCGTAAATGGTAATTCTCACTAAATAAATCTATTGAAGTTTTAAACAGTTCTTTATAAAAGAAATAATTAATGAAATTGAGATTTATTACAACAAGTAGTGTTTATATTAATATAAAGTTAAAACATATTAATGAAGAAAAAAACTATACAAGACTATTGAATAGGTACAAAGTTAAAAATTACAATTATTAATTCTGACACATTTAATGCCAGTTAATAGAGATTTTTAGATGATATGAAATTCAACAGCAAATCGCATACGCCATCACGTAAATAATAGTTTATAAGCTATTACTGACATAAATTTAACAGCAAACTCGTAGAAGCATATTATTTGAGCCTTAAAAACCCCAAAAAATATGCGGTATTTTCCTTTTTTTGCTTATGGTGTGAAAAGTATTCATCTGTTCATAATGCCGCCAATAGAAATGTTGTAGACAATCAGAACTCTTCAAAATTAATGTTTATAAATTTTGATAGCAGCATTTTTCATAAAGAAAAGCTGGAAATACGTTTTAAAGCCAGTGTTTTAAAACATTCATAACCTGTTTGTAATAACAGCTGGAATCTTAATCTGCCTCCTAATTATAGCTTATATCTTGGAAATTAATAAAGCTGAAGATTGATGTCCGTTAAGTAGAAATTGCAGAATTGAAATTTCAATAATTTGTAGAGATATTTAGCAGAAGAATGCATTAACCACAATAGTTCCATCGGGATATGCTAAATATATTTTGATAAAATGCCTTCACTTTCAATTTTGGCTTAAACGACTCATCCTTATTTCTCATCAGATGTCTTGACAGTGTAAAGAAGTAATTTAATTATTAACAGTAAACAGTTTCAGATAACCATTAACTTAATAAACCAATGGAAAAATAGTTATGTAAATAAAAACCTTATAAACTGATGAGATAATAATACAATTTACCATAATTTTCATCTCGTGCTCAAGAAAATACTAGATGCGTCCATGAGCCTTGACAGCTATTGTCAATGCACCGCTTGCTGGCTGTGGCATATTCATTCGTCTATTTAATGCAATATAGGTAATTTATTATTGTTTTAAACCAATTTCCCGGCATTATAGGCAAATCTAAAATAAACAAATTGAAGTGGAATTTATGAACTTTCAAAATGTCTTTAGTATATACTGATCAGACTTGTCTAGTTAATACGACGGGTTCTGCAAAATATCTCTCCAATTTACTTAAATTTATCTAAATTATTTAAATTTATTCAAAAAACTACTTATTCAATAGTACCTATCCATCGTGAGCCCTATAAACTTAATATCATACACTATCGTTTTGACGTTGATTAATATTCCAGGGTTAGTTACCAGAAAGTTATCAATTTTTGAAAAAATCCACTTTTTACCAGTTTTTCTAATTTTCTCAATGAAAAATTATCCATTCAGGATATAGGTATAAGCGCTCATTAAGAAAGATTTTTGATTTTCTACAACTTTTCTGTGGAAATTCGTATTAGTGCTGGTTTTTATTATTTAAATTAGCTGTCGCCCAGTGGTCGAAATTCGACCAATTGTGTCAATATCTCTGGCAGGTTAAGTACCATAAAAATGTTATCGTGACATTCTATCCTAGGACTTTAGGGAGAACAACAATTACACGGAACGGATCCAGATTCGGAACCTCTTTGTGATAGTTTCCTCGAAAATCCTAGATGTCGGTCTTACATCTCGCTTCTACAAATAAGTAACGAATTTCAAGTTTTTTCAGATATAATTAATTCATAGAACTTTATTTGTGTTCAAATTCGTAATTCTTAATTTAATTTGACAACAATTCAACCGCTAATGAGCTACCCTACATATTTATTTATTCTAACCCCCCTGTATAGCTATAATTGCACTCAATTCTCTAACATTTATTAATATCCTCATTCTAATAATTCTATCTCATTATATATTTCCACCACCCTGTATATGCAACTGCTCATGGACCACGCATAATATTTTTTAACATTTTTGAATCACCGGGTAAAGCATTCTGTATATGCCATTGCCTATGACCCACCATATCTTATTGTTTATGAAATTTTTAATTATCTTCTGTAACTATCATTCTACTCCGACCTAAATTTCAATAATATATATATATATATATATATATATATATATATATATATATATATATATCTTCGTGGTCTAGTCTATACATCATTTCCTTTTCTAACATTTTTATCATCATCCTGTATATCTATAATTCCTCTCACCATATATTTCATCTTCCCTATATATACAACTGCTTATGGGTTGCGAAATGTGGCATTTCCATTTCCGTCACCCTGTATATGCATTTATGTATAAAATTTTTTGCACCACCCTGTAACCTGGTAATAGTAGAGTTGCTACCGTGGTGTCCTCTTCCTGCCTAGGTGGTTTGTCCAGCTCTTCAAACGCCTTGGTAATGATCGTTTCCGGATATCCGTTCGCCAAAAGGTCATCTCTAAGTTTCACTTGTTCTTCTTTTAGGGCTTCTGGTGTGCTGCAGATATTTATGGCTCTATGGATTAGTGTTTTGATGATTCCAGTTTTCGTTGCTACGCATCACCGGCAAGCAACCTCCAGGTACGACGACGCTGATTGGACCAGATAAGACCCAATGACCATGACCGGCGACGCATGGTCGGTTAAGGGTATAATATAAATAGGACTATATTCTGAATTTCCTATCATTCACCTGATGACGATAGCAGATACACAGCTATTGAAACGTTGTGAGATCAACCACTTCAAGACGATGGAAGTCCAAGGAAACTTCGAGTAACCATTAACCTAATAAACAAATGCAAAAATAGACGAATATGTGCAGATAATAGTTATGTAAATAAAAACCTAATAAACTGCCTAGAAGAAAACATACACCAATACAATTTAGCATAATTTTCATCTCGTTCCCGTATCTCAAGAAAATCCTAGATTCTCTCGTGCCTTGACAGCTATCGTATATTAGTAGTTTTAATGCAATATTTGCTACTTATTATTTGAAACAAATTTCCAGGTATTATCAGAGTACGCACTCTGGGTATTATAACAAAAATAGACAAATTGACAAGTTAGAGAAATTTAGTATATCCCGATCGGACTAGACCCCTTAATATGATGGGATAGTTAAACTAGGTAAGCAAAATATCTCTCTAAATTATTTAAATTCCAATTCTTCAAAAACTACTTAGGTATTCAATCTATCGTGAGCCCATGTAAAATATTGTTTAGACTATTATTGATATTCTAATGTTAGTTACCATAATTTGTGAAAAAATTCTACTTTTTACCAGTTTTTCCAAGTTTACTCCATGTAAAATGGTGTTATCCCGGCGAATAAACGCTCATTAAGAAGGATTTCTAAATCTTTACCACTTTTCTATTGACGGCATTGCGATTCCTTCATTACCTAGTTTTCATTATAGTTATAAGGAAAAAACAAACCAAATTCATATTTTTCCGGGTTTCTATTATTCAAATAATTTACTTGTACGAATTTGCCGTTAAAATCTTATCAGTTATTCTCTATAAACTGTTACTGACCTGATGGTATAAGCGAATTTCTGTTGAATTTTATATCCAAAAATGAGTGCAATTTTTGCTCTATAAACTGGTGTAAATGTCAGTTTGACTGAACTTAGTCTTGTTCTTGCTCAAATCTTGCAGTGTCAGTCTTGGTCTTGATCTTGCTATAATTACTCGGTCGTGGTATTGCGAAAATGAAAGAAAATGAGCAAGACAAGATTTTGGACAACACTGATCATAACACTGTGTAAACGAATTCAGATTCTCATTTTTCCTGAATTCTATTATTTTTATTTCTATCTAACGTCATCGTCTTTTCATTATTATTTAAAATTAATATTGTCTGGTGTAGGAGCCTACATCAATTATTTTCATAAAATAATATTTTCCGATTTGCTGCAAATGCTTAGTATGTATTATGGAAAAAAACGTGGAACCAAGTCGAAATCATACTTAATAGATAATAGTTTAAACTGTCCAAATCACTTAATCCGATTTTGGGTAATCTCTGAACACCTACAAATAAAAACATAAACATGTATAAACATAGGTACAGACGAATTGCCAACCTCCTTCTATGTTTGAAGTGGGTTAAAAATAATAAAAAACGCATACCTACACTTGAATCCACGACCTCTGTTAAAAAGATGAGGTTCTTTTATACTTGTATACATACGCATCACAACTAAGCTTTTTCTATTCTTTCGAATAGTGATGTGCGAAAACAATCGATTAATTGATTATTAAAATACTCGACCGCAATTGATTACTATCACATTATCTATATATAAATAGGCAAAGACAAAACGATTAGGTACCATTTTCTCCTCTGTTTCTCAACCGATTTTCTTCATTTTTGTTTTGTTTAGTAGCTACTGATGACTTTCAGTGCAGAATGCTAATCTTAATTTATAATATTGGTTCATTGATTAAATAAAATATATTAAAAATTCATTATTTACGTCAATAATGTCAATGCCAAACAACTGAATGTGCCGCCGCCGCCAGGCTCAAAACATTGAGAAATTATATATAGACAGATCATAGCTGTTATATACTTAGAGCATGTACTTCTGGAAGTGGCATGCAAGCGTTGTTATTGTTTAGTGGTAAAGTAATCGTTGTATATTATAATTATACAAGGCGATTCCAGATATGTTAGAAATCATTTTTTTCGTGGGTGGCATATAAGCAGTTGCATATATAGGGTGTTTAAAATATAGAGTAGAGTGCAATTATAACTAATAAAATAATTATATAGGGAAGCCCATTAGCGGTTGAATTTACAGGGTTCTTTGAATAGAAGGTGCAGTAGAATTACAGTTATACAGGGTGGTGCAAAAAATTGTATACATAGATGCATATACAGGGTGACGGAAATGGAAATGCCACATTTCGCAACCCATAAGCAGTTGTATATATAGGGAAGATGAAATATATGGTGAGAGGAATTATAGATATACAGGATGATGATAAAAATGTTAGAAAAGGAAATGATGTATAGACTAGACCACGAAGATATATATATATATATATATATATATATATATATATATATATATATATATATAAAATTTTTTGCACCACCCTGTATAACTGTAATTCTACTGCACCTTCTATTCAAAGAACCCTGTAAATTCAACCGCTAATGGGCTTCCCTATATAATTATTTTATTAGTTATAATTGCACTCTACTCTATATTTTAAACACCCTATATATGCAACTGCTTATATGCCACCCACGAAAAAAATGATTTCTAACATATCTGGAATCGCCTTGTATAATTATAATATACAACGATTACTTTACCACTAAACAATAACAACGCTTGCATGCCACTTCCAGAAGTACATGCTCTAAGTATATAACAGCTATGATCTGTCTATATATAATTTCTCAATGTTTTGAGCCTGGCGGCGGCGGCACATTCAGTTGTTTGGCATTGACATTATTGACGTAAATAATGAATTTTTAATATATTTTATTTAATCAATGAACCAATATTATAAATTAAGATTAGCATTCTGCACTGAAAGTCATCAGTAGCTACTAAACAAAACAAAAATGAAGAAAATCGGTTGAGAAACAGAGGAGAAAATGGTACCTAATCGTTTTGTCTTTGCCTATTTATATATAGATAATGTGATAGTAATCAATTGCGGTCGAGTATTTTAATAATCAATTAATCGATTGATTTCGCACATCACTATTCGAAAGAATAGAAAAAGCTTAGTTGTGATGCGTATGTATACAAGTATAAAAGAACCTCATCTTTTTAACAGAGGTCGTGGATTCAAGTGTAGGTATGCGTTTTTTATTATTTTTAACCCACTTCAAACATAGAAGGAGGTTGGCAATTCGTCTGTACCTATGTTTATACATGTTTATGTTTTTATTTGTAGGTGTTCAGAGATTACCCAAAATCGGATTAAGTGATTTGGACAGTTTAAACTATTATCTATTAAGTACGATTTCGACGTGGTCCCACGTTTTTTTCCATAATACATACTAAGCATTTGCAGCAAATCGGAAAATATTATTTTATGAAAATAATTGATGTAGGCTCCTACACCAGACAATATTAATTTTAAATAATAATGAAAAGACGATGACGTTAGATAGAAACAAAAATAATAGAATTCAGGAAAAATGAGAATCTGAATTCGTTTACACAGTGTTATGATCAGTGTTGTCCAAAATCGGTGTTGACCTTGCTGTCTTGCTCATTTTCTTTCATTTTCGCAATACCACGACCGAGTAATTATAGCAAGATCAAGACCAAGACTGACACTGCAAGATTTGAGCAAGAACAAGACTAAGTTCAGTCAAACTGACATTTACACCAGTTTATAGAGCAAAAATTGCACTCATTTTTGGATATAAAATTCAACAGAAATTCGCTTATACCATCAGGTCAGTAACAGTTTATAGAGAATAACTGATAAGATTTTAACGGCAAATTCGTACAAGTAAATTATTTGAATAATAGAAACCCGGAAAAATATGAATTTGGTTTGTTTTTTCCTTATAACTATAATGAAAACTAGGTAATGGAAGAATCGCAATGCCGTCAATAGAAAAGTGGTAAAGATTTAGAAATCCTTCTTAATGAGCGTTTATTCGCCGGGATAACATCATTTTACATGGAGTAAACTTGGAAAAACTGGTAAAAAGTAGAATTTTTTCAAAAATTATGGTAACTAACATTAGAATATCAATAATAGTCTAAACAATATTTTACATGGGCTCACGATAGATTGAATATCTAAGTAGTTTTTGAAGAATTGGAATTTAAATAATTTAGAGAGATATTTTGCTTACCTAGTTTAACTATCCCATCATATTAACGGGTCTAGTCCGATCGGGATATACTAAATTTCTCTACTTGTCAATTTGTCTATTTTTGTTATAATACCCAGAGTGCGTACTCTGTTAATACCTGGAAATTTGTTTCAAATAATAAGTAGCAAATATTGCATTAAAACTACTAATATACGACAGCTGTCAACCCACGAGAGAATCTAGGATTTTCTTGAGATACGGGAACGAGATGAAAATTATGCTAAATTGTATTGGTGTATGTTTTCTTCTAGGCAGTTTATTAGGTTTTTATTTACATAACTATTATCTGCACATATTCGTCTATTTTTGCATTTGTTTATTAGGTTAATGGTTACTCGAAGTTTCCTTGGACTTCCATCGTCTTGAAGTGGTTGATCTCACAACGTTTCAATAGCTGTGTATCTGCTATCGTCATCAGGTGAATGATAGGAAATTCAGAATATAGTCCTATTTATATTATACCCTTAACCGACCATGCGTCGCCGGTCATGGTCATTGGGTCTTATCTGGTCCAATCAGAGTCGTCGTACCTGGAGGTTGCTTGCCGGTGATGCGTAGCAACGAAAACTGGAATCATCAAAACACTAATCCATAGAGCCATAAATATCTGCAGCACACCAGAAGCCCTAAAAGAAGAACAAGTGAAACTTAGAGATGACCTTTTGGCGAACGGATATCCGGAAACGATCATTACCAAGGCGTTTGAAGAGCTGGACAAACCACCTAGGCAGGAAGAGGACACCACGGTAGCAACTCTACTATTACCGTATACTAAAGGCTTGTCAGAGAAACTTAGAAGAATTGCACACAGCTATGGGATACTGGAGGTTGGTTGCCGGTGATGCGTAGCGGCAAAGGCCGAAGAAGAGCTCTCCAAATATTTTTAATTTGGACGCTGGGCTCGCTAATTATATTTTAGTTCGAGACTATATATGCTGTCTCTATGAATTTTGTTTTGTACCAATGCTCTTCCTTGTGAATTGTTCTAGCCTGGTCCCAGTTGATATTATGGTGTTCGGTCCATGCGTGATTCGCTAGCCCAGACTTCGTTTCCTCTGCCCTTTGAGTAGCTGTGCGGTGTTCCTTAATCCTGGTGTCCAGCCGTCGCTTTGTCTCTCCAATGTACAGATTGCCACATTCACACGGTACGCTGTATATACAGTTATTTGGTATTGCTGGTGCGTCGGGCCTTGTTCTTGTTATCATGCTCCTCAAGGTGTTGGTGCTTTTGAAGGTCATTCTGACCCCATAGCTGTGGGCAATTCTTCTAAGTTTCTCCGACAAGCCTTTAGTATATGGTAATAGTAGAGTTGCTACCGTGGTGTCCTCTTCCTGCCTAGGTGGTTTGTCCAGCTCTTCAAACGCCTTGGTAATGATCGTTTCCGGATATCCGTTCGCCCAAAGGTCATCTCTAAGTTTCACTTGTTCTTCTTTGAGGGCTTCTGGTGTGCTGCAGATATTTATGGCTCTATGGATTAGTGTTTTGATGATTCCAGTTTTCGTTGCTACGCATCACCGGCAAGCAACCTCCAGGTACGACGACGCTGATTGGACCAGATAAGACCCAATGACCATGACCGGCGACGCATGATCGGTTAAGGGTATAATATAAATACGACCGATACTCTGAATTTCCTATCATTCACCTGATGACGATAGCAGATACACAGCTATTGAAACGTTGTGAGATCAACCACTTCAAGACGATGTCCAAGGAAACTTCGAGGGACGAGTTACATTGTCTGCCAACTTCAGAGTAAGGTTAATGATTACTTGTATACTATTCACTATTATTAATTAAAGTACTTTTTTCTAGTCATTGAATCTGCCACTGTCACGACATCAGAGAAAAATTAAGGGTCTGTCTTTTAAGCCAAAATTCTCAAGCACTTTAATATATTTTACGGCACGATAACAGAAATCAAAGATATACAAAGTGAAGTGCATTTTATAAGCTTTCAATATATATTTTGCATATTCCTATCGAACTATCGTTGTTAATACGACAGTCACTTGATACCGTTTTTGCCAGATTTTCTTTATTAAAAATACAGCAATCAATAATTTTCTTATTGTGTACAATTTCTCTATTGATAGCATTATGAACAGGTGATCACTTTTCACACTATAAGCAAAAATTGATATCGAGTTTGCTGTTAAAATTATGTCAATTACAGCTTATAAACTATTATTTATGTGATGGCGTAAGCGTTTTGCTGTTGAAATTTATGTCACGTAAAAATCTCTATTGACTGGTGTAATATGAGCATTATTGAGTAGGATCAATAAAATGTCTTTCTGGTTTCAATACCATTAGATATTGATAAACGTTTATATTATTTCCAAGTATATTAACAGTTTTTGCGCCAGCCGATATTGTGGTATATCTCTTCTACGTTACGCGTTATAAACCATTGGTGGTTACGATTTCTATTTTTAATAAACCCACTAGCAAAGCTTTATTTAAAGACTGCCACATACACCTTGGATACAAACGAAAAGGGGAGATCCCTTGAATAGTTTTAGGAAGAAAAAGTCCCTAAACATGGGTCCGCAAACGTTTCGTTTTCAAGATACAGAGTGTTAAAGTTTCAATTTTTTTCAGGTTTTTTTCTCATAGTATCTGCACTTCACAAGATATTCAAATGAAATTTGGCATAGATATTACAATTAAGAGTTTACACCTAATGACATGCCAATTTCGATTGCAAATCTACAGGGTGATATTTTTTCGGGAACACTATCCACTGTTGTCCCTCAGAACTTTTTTTTGGTGAGCCACTGGTACTTTCAAAAATTGTAAAGAAAAGCTTTGTTGTTATACCAAACTTTATGTTCTCTTGTAGTTTTGTCGTATTTACTACCGATTTCGAGAAAAAAAAAAATTAAATTATTAAACTAGCAATGATTCTTAAAGATTCGATAAACTGGTATAATCATCAAAAAAAAATGTATTACTGCAAGAAACGTACAACTCAAAAATTAATCATAATAAAAAAACTAAATAACAACAAAGGAACTAAACTACAGCAATTGTTGAAAATGTCCTCCCCCAACCCTTATACAAACTTCTGTTCTTATTCTTAGAGACGATCGAACTCTTTCAAACACTCCTGGAGTATTCCTAATTGTATCAAACGCGCCTATTATACGATTTCTCAGTTCGTCTACGGTATTCACTGGCGTTATGTACACTAGAGATTTCAGATGGCCCCATAGAAAGAAATCTAAACTATTTAAATGTGGGGATTTAAATGGGGATCTGGCGGGCCATGGCTGATGTCCACCTCGTCCAATCCACCTGTTTACATAATTTTCGTTCAAATACTCCCTAGCCAAAAGTGAAAAATGAGTAGGAGCACCGTCGTGCATGAACCACATTTCACGTCGCATCATAAGAGGTATATCATCCAATAACAAGGGCAAATCGTTCTCTAAAAAATGTCTGTATGATTGACCAGTAAGTCGCCCTGGCAAAAAGAAAGGACAAATCAAATAATCGCCAATATTACCACCCCATCACACATTTAATGAAAATTCCTCTTGAAAATAAGCTTCTCCCAATAGAGTGATGCCTGGTCATCTAATATTCACAGGCGTCTTTCAGAAACTGGATCTTTTTCTGCGAAAAATATTAATGCAGGTAGACCACGAAGTGTGAGACCACGACTCGAAGAGGCAGTGCTGTCCGAAATAGAAGAACATCCAGGAGCCAGTACAAGAAAAATTAGTGTTACCGTAAATACAAGTCATCAAGTTGTTTGGCGGATCTTGCGGGATTCTTTGCTCTATCCTTATCACATTCAGAGGGTGCAGGCGCTCTTGCCTCGAGATTGTCATCCAAGAATTATTTTTTGTCAGTGGTACCTCAACAGACTATTAAACAATCCTCATTTTGATTGCCAAATCCTATTCACTGATGAAGCCTGTTTCTCAAGGACTTCAATCATAAATTTTCATAATGAACACATATGGGCTGAGGAGAATCCACATGAAATTGCAGAGTTCCATGTAAAGACACTTAGCTTCTCTTGAATTACCATTTGCAAGACCATACATGAAATGCATATCAGCCATTTCGGAATTCGTAAAATTCGGCATGTTTTGATATTAAAATGCAACCATCTTTAATTTTCAAAATACAGGAGTTTAATTTGATGTGTCAAAACTAACAATCAATTTATTCATTCACCACAGCCTACTAGGTAGGTAACTAGATTTCTATGACAATTCGGAATTTTCTGAGGATTTCAAGAGAATCATTCAAATTTTTTTTCTCGACCGGTAGTAGATACGACAAAACTACAAGAGAACATAAAGTTTGGTATAACAACAAAGCTTTTCTTTACAATTTTTGGAAGTACCAGTGGCTCACCAAAAAAAAGTTCTGAAGGACAACAGTGGACAGTGTTCCCGAAAAAAATCACCCTGTAGATTTGCAATCGAAATTGGCATGTCACAAGGTGTAAACTCTTAATTGTAATATCTATGCCAAATTTCATTTGAATATCTTGTGAAGTGCAGATACTATGAGGAAAAAAATTGAAAAAAATTGAAACTTTAACACTCTGTATGTTGAAAACGAAACGTTTGCGGACCCATGTTTATGGGACATTTTTCTCCTAAAACTATTCAAGGAATCTTGCCTTTTCGTTTGTACCTCCATTTAGGAACACCCTGTATATCATAGCATAATATAATAGTATACAATATTGTTTAACAATCTACATTCTATTGAGAGGTCGACAAATAATAGCTGGTAACAATTCTCTTTTTTAAATCTTTCAGCATGCTTAACTTTACTTTATGGGTTTTCAGTTATTCCCATTTGAGCTTAGCCAAGAGAGAGAGAGAGAGAGAGAGAGAGAGAGAGAGAGAGAGAGAGAGAGAGAGAGATGGTGGAATAATATATGAAGAAGAAGCCAGTAAGGGCGAGGCAATGAAGATGGTACAAAAATGAGTTTTAATTCAAGAGTGAAAGTGATCTCGGGATGGTAGTAGGTTTCCACGAAGTTGGACGGCCCTCATAAAGGTCTTCGAAATCCATGTTGTTGGTGGGTCCGTTCCCGGACTACGAAGATTCTGGTCCCGATATTAAAAAGTTGACAGCGTGTTTGGATGTTCCAAAGTTGTTAAAAGCAGCGATTTTAGCGATGGCACTTTCAGTATATTGTTTGGGTATCATGGGAAGGTATTGCTGGATTTTAATAAGCCTTTTACTAGAATTGCTAATATTTTGGTAATAAATGAAAAAATTTCTATGCTACCACCCCGCTTGGGAGCATGAATAAGATGATTACTGGTGGAGGAAGGGAGATGCAGGATAGTTTTGGTACAACGACGGATTAGGCGGTCCACTTCTTTAAAAAGTGTCCTGGTTATGGAGACGTTCTGTAGAGCACTAATACATCGAGGATCCCATATTTCAACAACATAATGCTCGGGCCTCATGTTGCTTGAATTAGTTTAAATTTTTCTGAAGAGACCCATGAGAATCTGTTGCCATGGCTGCCCAAATCCCCCCATCTTTTGCCCTCAGTATATGTTTGAAATATGATGGCTAGAAGGCTCGGAAATTAATCCCAGACCTCACGGACTTTGGAGGTTCACTGAGAAAAGTCATAAAAACGGGTAAAACGTGTTTGTTTTTTAAAAATAAACATAAGCACTAAACTTCATTTGTAATGTTCAAAGCACAGCATAACTTACTGTAAATGAAATATACCTAAATAACATGTATTTTTTTAAATTAAAAGTTATAATAAAAAGGTTTCTCAATGTATATTGTATAAAATGTAATTGTCTCTTTGTTTATTTGACCAAGGTAAATGTAAAAACTGGTATGTATTTTACCTCACTATATTGTCCCACAGCTGAACGGAGATATAACCAAAAATCTCAACGTTGTTAAGTAAAATAAAGATTTTATTTTTGTTTCTGGCGCACCCACCAAATCTTAATATTTTCCTGGGCTACGCTATAATTTGAATCTATCGAAAATTAAGAAAATTGCGCAGGAGATTATAAGAAATATTTATTGCGTAAATATATTGGAAATTCAATTATAAAAATAATAACAAAGAAAAATTCAAAAAATCTCTCGGATTATTGATTGACACCGACAGAGGGTCCTCACAATTGTTCCTAGAAAAGATATATGCTTAATACGGAATTCTGTATACAAACAAGTATATTGCACACTGTTCTGATAAAGTTCTGCACAAAATTTCAAAAAACGCCGAAATATCTGAAACAATTAATTTTTTACTCTTCTGATGACATATGCCCAAACAGCTAGATAGATGACATTTTTCTACAAATGATAACGTAATTAATGATTGATAGAAACTAATAAAATCAAAGACAATAGCGAACGATCTGATGTTATTGTAGCACAGGAATGTTGAACCAATGACACGCGTGCCACAAGTGGCAAAAAAAATATTATTTACAACGTTGGTGGAAAGCATAGTTACCTATGGCTCAGAAGTCTGGACAATAAATAAGTGATTGCAAAACAGAGTTAACGCTGTCGAAAATAATTTTTGGCGGAGGTGCTGTAGGCTAACACTACATGACTATGTAAGAACAGATAGAATCAAACAGATGATGAAGATAGAAACAACATTAACAGATACTATTGAGAAAAACAACTTTCTTGGTACCGACACATGAAACGAATGAGCAATGAGAGATTACCGAGGAAGACTTTTCTTTGTTGTATCCGGTGTAAATCCGTTTCTCGGTTTGTGCTCTGAAAAGAACATTTTACCTGACGTTTCGCCAAAATCTCATTTGGCATTTTTAGATTTCAATTTTTGAAAAAATTACCCCCCCCCCTTCACTCCGAAACTTTAAGCCGTAAGAGTTTGAAAAAAAATGGATATATAAGGCCTCACATGAATTTTACCGGAAAAATAAGGAGAAACCGCTAATATTAATTTTGTGGAGCAAATTACAGAATTAAATGAAAAATATAAAATTAAAATTGTTTCTAGCTCATCTAATATATCAAATCAAAGGGCTCATTATGACGAATACAAACATATTTTTTTCATATTTTTAAAATAAATTATTTAAAAGATATTAACAAAAATATCAAATAAAACATTTAAAATATATATATAACCGACTTCTACCTATAACTAAAAAGCTAAAAATAATTATAACAAAATACAACTCTAGCAAATAAATAACACATTTAATGTTGTTAGGTACCTACCCAGGAAGTAAAAAATGTAAACATTAAAAGGTGCTCATTCTGTACAAATTAATTACCTACCAATCTAGTATATTTTGAAACCGGTGCCAAGCAAATCTAAAATCGTTCATCTATCTACTTATTCATCGAACTTGATTGTTGCTTGGCACCGACTTCAAAAATATACTAGATTGGTAGGTAATTAATTTGTACAGAATGAGCACCTTTTAATATTTACATTTTTTACTTCCTGGGTAGGTACCTAACAACATTAAATGTGGTATTTATTTGCTAGAGTTGTATTTTGTTATAATTATTTTTAGCTTTTTAGTTATAGGTAGAAGTCGGTTATATATTTTTAATGTTTTATTTTCAACTTTTTAGTATTTTTGAACTCATTTCATTTTTTATTTTGTATGTAAAACCTTAATAGACAGGTAACATCGAAAGCATCATTACACAATGATACTTTCTTATTTAAATTGACAAGTAAATCTTTACGAACAAAAATGTACTAGTACGCGTTGTTTAATAAGCCCAAAATATATTTATGCCTTATGGACTACGCAATGTAACCTTTTTTGAACAACCCTGTATAACTATAGATAATTCCACTCCAACCTATGTACCAAGCATCCTGTACATACGATTGCCCACGGAACAAGCATAAATTTGTTAGCTGCCTTCTATAGGACGGAGTAAAATCCATCCCATATTTACGGAGTCAAATTCGTCCTATATTTCAACCATAGAATATAACTCCTTGTTGGCTAGCCCATAAATTAGTTCATTTTTTACATTTTATATTATCGTCCTGTCTAACATTAATTCCTCTCCACACTTTATGCAACTTCTTATGGGCTATAAAATAAATAATTTTTTAATCACACTGTATAAATATAATTCAACTGCAGCATATATTTCAACCATCCTGTATATGATTTGCTTATGTCCACATCATATAACAGTTTTTTAATCACCCTGTATAATTTTAATTTCACATTTTTTTCCAACATTTTTATACCACCAAACGTCCAGTCCACCCTATATTCCAACCATCCTGTATATACGGCTGCCTACGGACCACTATCATTCTAGTCCGTCCTATATTTCAATCTTCATATAAATGGAACTCCTTCTATCACTTTACTTTGCGATTTTGTTTGCTATAACTAAACACCCTGTCTATAAACGTACCAAATAGCAGTTTAAAGTTTGACATTTGTTGTCACTGAATTTTCTAATAGGCCGGGAGAATGTGACAACCAAAACCATATTCTTCGCAACATGGAAAAATTTGCATTTAAATAGGTATTTGCCTGGTATACAAACAAAACAAGCTTGGTACTCATTGATTTAAGGAGCCGAAAATACTATGCTTTACTACCTATATGCTTGAGAGATACATAGAAAATTTTCAAATTCGCAATTAAAACTTCGAGTGCCTAAAATTACCGCACTATTACGTTGGAATTAAAATATTTATGAGGAAATGTCCGTTATGTCATTTCGATGAAATTTTTGATAAGAATTTTGGAATTTTCGGCGATTTTCTGCAAAACTGCAAATTGCACGTCGCAGAAAAGTATATGAGATCACCTAAGGATCTTCCTTAATAGATTAAACGTTAAAAAACTATACACATCCATAAGGAGTTATCGAAAAATCGACTGAAATATTAGGGATATTGGTCGATTTCCATGCACGCATGTGTTCATTCACAAATTTTATCACTTTACCAATAGAATTCTTTTCCAAAATTTGAAGTTTCACCAATCAGGATATATACTCTACTAGAGAAGACCATATTCATTCAAAACCTCCTCCTTTTTGGAAGTCGGTTAAAAATACCCATTCACCCCTCATCTCGGAAACTATAAGAAAAAAAAATTAGCGATATAGGGCCTCACCTGAACTTTACTGTAAAAATAAACATAAACCCCTAATACTAATTTTGGGGAGCAAATTACAGAACTAAATGGGAAATTTAAAACTAAAATTATTTCTAACGCATCATATAATATATCAATCAAATCAAAGGGCTCATTATAACGAATACAAATATATTTTTTCCTATTTTTAAAATAAATTATTTAAAAGACATTAACAAAAATACAAAAAAATACCCATTATCCCCCCCCCTTTATTTCCCAAAACTATAAGAACTAAAATTTTGAGAAATCACTACTAAATTTGTCTATATTATCAGACTTTTATTAGATATAATAATTTATGAAATAAAATTCAACATTAGGCAAGTATTTGGCTATTACTGCTTACCTGAATCACATCCCTTAGACCCATAAAAACTCAACCTTCAAATTCAGTAACAGGTCTTTATATAAATTACATCTGGAAAAACCCTTAATCTGATAATATTTCCTGTTTATTGCTATTTCTTAGTAGTATTAACAACTAACAACTAGTAGATTAAAGAAACATTTTTAAACTCCTATTTTTATTCTATTTAGTTTATAAGTGTTGCAATTCTTAAGGTACTACCATTGTATGAATAAGCTCCATCGGACGCCAAGCAATTGTCACAATTTTTAAATAAAGTGTGAGTTTATAAGGAATTTCGAAAAGATTGTTGAGGAGGTCTTGAATTATTTTGTCTATTCATTGGGTTTTCTCTCCTCCAAATTTTTTCCTGTAACAGATAAGTATTTAAAAATTGTATGTGTAGAACAAAGTGTAGTAAGGCAATTTCGTAAAATTGCCCGGATTACTGGCTGTCTGTACAGAGATTCTTCCTCACACTTTTTCTGAGAGAAAGAGATGTCTATAAAATGATCAACCAGTATTCCTGTATATAAGTAATGTATTGTATATTGTGTAATACTTATCTGTGTATGGAGACGTTTCAACTCCGAGTCTGGAGTCGTTGTCAATCGTTTAGTGTTGTTTTCGAGGTTTTTTCAAAGCGAAAATTTTTTAGAAAAAAAAAAACCTCGAAAACAACACTAAACGATTGACAACGACTCCAGACTCGGAGTTGAAACGTCTCCATACACAGATAAGTATTACACAATATACAATACATTACTTATATACAGGAATACTGGTTGATCATTTTATAGACAACTCTTTCTCTCAGAAAAACTGTGAGGAAGAATCTCTGTACAGACAGCCAGTAATCCGGGCAATTTTACGAAATTGCCTTGCTACACTTTGTTCTACACATACAATTTTTAAATACTTATCTGTTACAGGAAAAAATTTGGAGGAGAGAAAACCCAATGAATAGACAAAATAATGTAAGTTTGTAATCGGTTTTATTACTCAAGTCATCATATAAGAAAATCCACTCATTTGCTGCTAATGCTGCTAGTCTGAAACTGGAATATTGGCAAAATATATAGTTTGATTTACCTACTTTTGACCAAAATATTTAAGTAGAAATAAAATAAATGATGATGACTATAATGACATTGCAACATTAACAAAGGACCAGGCACCTTTCTTATGGAAAAATGGAATTCCGTCAAATTGTTTGAAATTTTGGTATGTTGTAGAAGTTGATGTTCTGACAAAAAGAGTCCATGGGCTCAAACATATTCTATGACCAGTTTTCGAGATACAGGATGTTAAAAATCGAAAATGCCGCATTTTTAATTTGAGATTTCACATGATAGATGTGTTTTATTTCCGGATAGTGGAGGAATTCTGATTTGTACATTACTGGACATAAATATTTCACAAAACAATTGCCATAAGTTTTGGTAGATTACAGGGTATTTACAAAATACGTAATGTGCTTTTGGAGAAAATATTTTTTTGTACAACTTTGAAAACACAATTAATATCTCGTTAAAGTAATAATTTCTTGGACGTTCTTCATATAAAATACAGTGTGAGCCATAAATATAGCTAGAGAAGGCATATATTGTTTTTTCCTATTAATGAGTCATCCTGTACGAACCATTCGTACTGCAATTTTAATAAGACAATAAGCTGATATATGAACCGTCTCTTTATACTCAACGGAATGTTAAACTGATTGCAAAAACTATACATATTGAAAAAATGTATTTTTTTATACTACCCCGTAGTTTCAAATTATCTCCGTCGACTTTGTATGTTATTACATTTTTATGTTAACAAATGTTCAGTGTTTTACTGAGCAGAATATTATTAAAATTGTATGACTAATTTTCGAGGTATAGGGAGTTAAACTTCGGAAATGTCACCTTTAATAAATATTGCAAAAAAAATTACTATTAAGTATTTTTTATTAGTGTTTCCCATATATATATGTATATAGGGGTTATTAAAGTTATTAAAGTTCTTTAAACTTTTCCATTTTTAGGGTTCCGTATATACAATATACGGATACCCTTATAATATTACTCTGGATTTCTGTCCTTGTCACATCACAGCAATTTTCTCCTAACCTACTGGACGGAAGAGGTTGAAATTTGGTATCAATGTATAGTTTGGTGACCCGATCATGAGTACATCGTAAATGAAAAATTTTGATTTTAGGGGTACTTATGAGGGAAAAACTAAAAAAATTCGACGACCGTTCCCCCCTCCCCTGATCCCCGAAACTACTGAGCCTAAAATTTTGAAAAAAATAGGAAATATAGATCGTTGGGTGAACTTTACAGGAAAAATAAGGAGAAACCATTAATATTAATTTTGGGGGGCAAATTATAGAATTAAATGAAAATTTAAAAATGATTTTTTTTCAAACACATCATGTAATATATCCTTTGTCTAGATCCTAAATGTTATAAAAAGTATATTCTATAAATACCATTGCCAGAAATATTCGTAGATAATTATCATAAAAACCATGATTCATTACCGATTTGCCGATCCTTAATTATGTCATGCACTTTACGTGCAAAGCGAATTCATTTCTAGTTTTTCACGACTTATTCGAAATAAAAATTATCAGGAAAATCTTCATCGACTGTAATGGATGGGAGAATGAACATCTTGCGTAACATTTATTGCTAGAGAAATAACAAGGGTTAAAAGGGTTATTATTGTTATTGAGGAAACGTCATCTGTCTAATCTTCTCACGCTTCTGGGGTGATTTGATATCCGGAAACGATTACTCAGTTATGGCGTCAGAAGGTTACATTACCAGGACGAGGAAGGCTACACGCCAACATTACATTACATCATTAACCAAATTTTGAGGGAATCGGGAGTGAAAAAGGGCAAGGAATCGCAATTAAATATGATTTACAGACAACGAAAATGGCATATTTTAGTATACTAAATGTTTTATGGTCTTCTAGAATGGCAAAAGTTTCAGGTGAGAGTTGATACGAGTTACATGGTAATAACTTTATTTTATTGCTTTATATATATATATATATATATATATATATATATATATATAAATTCACTGGCCATGAAATCGCAACACCCAGAAGGAGATGTTTAAATTTAATATTGTTTTGGTAAAACATAGATGCTAGGAGTAAATGATTGAAATAAACACAAACTGTTTGATGAGATCCAAAATCGATGCTAAAATGCCTAGAATATGTGTACACCGAATGTATCCCCAGTTAAGTGAATTTGAAAGAGGTTGAATTATTATTAATTTGGAGAAATCGCTAACCGCACGAACAGAAGTCCAACTACTGTTATGAGATGTTGTCAAGCTTGGTTTGATAATACCCAAAATCAGAGAAGAGTTGGCACTGAACGTCGAAGGGGCACAAATGAAGTACAAGATTTTGGTACACTATTTTCTCGCTTCTGGCTCAGTGGTGGTTAAAAAGTGTACTATATTTGTATTTTTAAGATGATTTCTTTCATTTGATACGTTTTGTTACGGGTGCACTTTAAAAACAAAATTTAATGCGTCGAATTGTGACAAATTATTTAAAAAATATGAGAAAAAATATACTTGATGAGTTTTAAATTTTTTTATTATTTTTCATTTAAATCTGTAATTTGAGCCCCAAACTTAATATCAGATTTTCAGATCAGATTCAGTTTGCGTTAAAATGTTAAAAAAGTGCAGTTTAATTTTTACACATGGAAAATGCTAAATGGATTGACGTTCAATTGTCAATTTGTAGAGAATTAAAAAACCATACAAACCGGTTTTGCACAATAAATCGAATGTGAGGCTTATTATTGTTCTTTATTTCTTTATTGGATGAGCTTTGTTATTTTCTCGTTTATAAATATTGATTTGGTCAATTGAACGCTATTTGGGAGGACATATAGGTATACACACTAGCTGATCCAGGGGGGCTAAGGGGTTGAAGCCCCCCCAAAATCAACTAAGTGGTATGCCTTTTAGGTGTTTATTGTGCTAAAATCAACCTTTAGTGACGCCAAGTTCCCCCCCAACGAGATCAAGCCCCCCCAAAAGACAATCCTGGTTCCGCTCCTGGGAATACACCAGTCAATAGAGATTTATATGTGACACAAAATTCAACAGCAAACCACTTGCACCATCACGTAAATAATAGTTTATACGCCATTATGCCATCAATGACTTCATTTTAACAGCAAACTCGTAGAAGTAAATTATTTGAGCGTAAAACCTCCCCAAAATACGTTTTTTTTTTTTCGTTTATAGTGTAAAAAGTGATCATCTGTCCATAATACTGTCAACAGAAAAGTTATAGAGAATAAGAAAATATTCATAATGAATGTTTATAAATCTTGATTGCATTATTTTTCATAAAGAAAAGCTGGAAAAACCGATATAAAGTGCCCGTTTTTAAAAAAATCTCAACTCGGTTGTAATAACAGCTGGAAGCTTAACATCCTCCTAATGATAGCTTATAATGTTGAGATTAATAACGCTGAAGATGGATATTGTCCGTTAAGTAGATCTTGCAGAATTGCAATTTAACTTATTTGTAGAAATATTTTGCAGAACGTATCGTATTAACCACGACAGTTCCATAGGGATATGCAAAATATATTTTGATAGTTTAAATTCACTTTGTGTACCTTGGATTTTTGTTATTGTGAGTTAAATGTATTCATAGTGCTTGTGAATTTTGGCTTAAACGACAAACCCTCAATCAATTCTCCTCAGATGTCTGGAGAGTGGTGGATTTAGTTAATGGGAAAAAGTAATTTAATTAATACCAGTAAACAATGTACCTACAAGTAACCATTAACCTAATAAACCAATGGAAAAATACACTAATACGCTCAATTAATATTTATGTAAGTAAAAACCTAATAAACTGTTGAGAAAAAAATAATAATACAATCCTAGATACGCCCCTGTCACTTGACAGCTATTGTTGGCTGGCTTACTATATGGTAAACCAATTTCCCGGCAGTATAAAAAAACAAGATAAATTGAACTGGAATTTATGACCTTTCAGGGTATCTTTAGTATTTCCTGATCAGACTAGCCTCGTCAATACGGTGGGCTATGCAGAATAACCCTCTATCATATAAGCTTAACATCAAACATATACTTATGTTTTGAGATGAGTAATGTTATAGTGTTAGTTACCAGAAGCTTATCAATTTTTGAAAAAAAATCCCCTTTTTACCAGTCTTTACGAGTTTACTCGGTAGAAAATGATCGTATCAGGTTGAATAAACGCTCATTAAGAATGATTTATAATTGATTATAATTTTTCTATTGACGGCATTATGGTTCCTTCATTACTTTTCATCATATAAGTAAAAAATAAAATGAATTCTTATTTTTGCGGGCTTTTATTATTTAAATAGTTTAATTCTACAAATTTGCTGTTGAAAGCTTATCAGTTACTCAGTAAACGTACAAAATATAGGATTTGTACATA
The DNA here is from genome assembly GCA_034190945.1 of Octodonta nipae. Classification (NCBI taxonomy): domain Eukaryota; kingdom Metazoa; phylum Arthropoda; class Insecta; order Coleoptera; family Chrysomelidae; genus Octodonta; species Octodonta nipae. The sequence goes on along the minus strand of CM067222.1, from coordinate 84,187,185 downwards.
AAAAACACCTGTTATGAAATCAATAAGTATTTGTTGGTGTGTATTTGGCAGACGCACCAGGAACAAATTTACTGATATAAAATCAAGTTATAGAGTCTACAATACAATATGATATGTCAGCCCTAGGGCTGGAATTTGTTGCAGGATAGGATCACCCTTATGGCAGATATTGGATATTAAACAAAAAATGTGATTAAAATTCATACAAATAAAAAAACAAACGATTATGAACTCTTATCCCTCCTAGATATTTTGTATATTTTTCTGAACAATACCTGTCTTTTTGAATATTAAATAAGTACAGTCCAGCTCGAAATTTTATCCGAAAGGTCGGAATTTGAAGATAATTCGGTCAAAACTAAGTATCTCAAAAAACACGAAAATTTTCAATTTCCGCTAGGGTGTCGGTATCAAATACTCTTCATAAATGAATTAAGGGTATTCTATTCTAATTGTGTAATAATGTTTTCTCTAAGTTCAAAATTTAATGCGTCGAATTTTGACAAATTATTTAAAAAATATGAAAAAAAATATACTTGATGAGTTTTAAGATTTTTTATTATTTTTCATTTAAATCTGTAATTTGAGCCCCAAACTTAATATCAGATTTTTCTCCTTATTTTATCTGTAAAGTTCAAGTGAGACCCAATATTTATAATTTTATTCAAAATTTTAAATCCTGCAGTTTGTGAGATAAAGGGAATATGTCGATGTTTTATATTTTTGTTAATATGTTTTAAACAAATGATTTTAAAAATATGAAAAAATATATTTGTATTTCTCATAATGAGCCCTTTCCTATGATATATTACCTGAAGCGTTTGGATAAAATTTAAATTACTATTTTCCATTTAATTCTATAATTTGTCCCCCAAAAATAATATTGGGCTTTTCTAATTAGTTTTCCTATAAAGTTCAATGAGGCCCTATAACACTAATTATTTTGAAAATTTTAGGTAGTACGGTTTCTGAAATAAGGGGGAAAAGGGATTTTTTTATTTTTGTTAATCAACTTTTAACTATTTATCGTAATAATATAAAAGAATATATTTGTATTTGTCATAATGAGCTCTTTGATATGATGTATTACATGATGCGATAGAAACAATTTTAATTTTATATGTTCCATTTGATTCTGTAATTTGCTCCCCAAAATTAATAGTAGGGTATCTTCTCATTTTTGCTGTGTTCGGGTGTTCAGGCCCTACATCTCATTTTACGTCTTATTTAATCGGAGATAAGGTGGGAAGGGGAAGGGGAATTTTTAAAATAATTTTGTTAATATATTTTAAATAATTTATTTTAAAAATATGAAAAATATATGTTTTGTATACGTCATAATGAGCACTTTGATCTGATATATTATTTGTTGCCTTAAAAACAAGTTTAATATTATATTTTCCATTTCATTCGATAATTTGCCGCGATAAATTACTATTAGTAGTTTCTCCTTATTTTTCCTGTAAACTTAGGGTAAAGTTCTAGATTTCCTTTTTTTTTTGAAAATTTTATGCTTAATAGTTTCGGAGATAACGGGAATGGTCGATTTTGTTAAAATTTAAAGAAGTACCCCTAAAATCAACATTTCTTCATATACAATATGTGTCACCAAACTTTAAACTGCGATACCAAATTTCAACCTTTTCCATAGGAGAAAAGTGCTGTGATGTGAAAAATGGCGAAATCAGGAGTAATATAAAGGTATCAGTATATTGTATATAGGAAACCCTTTTATAACCATAATAGTACTTGTCAAACGAAATTAGAGTATATATATATATATATATATATATATATATATATATATATATATATATATATGTGTGTGTGTTTTAGGTGGTTTCCGGGAATTAATCCGCGTAGTTGATAACTGATCCCTGCCGGGATCGATGGTAAAATGACGACGTTTCGGCAGAGTCACATCTGCCCTCTTCAAGTCGGTTCGCATAATTCTCGTAGCCTTCTGCTTTCGCTTCTAGTTACTCGAATAATAAGATTTTCAGAAGCGCTCGCGCTGTTATATAGTCGCGGCTCGGCGCCTATTGGTTGGCACCGTGAACGGCTGCCTGTGATTGGCTCTGGGCGCTCAGTGGGCACGCCTCCCGCCTGCTGATTTTTTATCTCCGGTTGAGTTGTTATTGGACGGGTCCGGGCCGGTACGGTGTTTGATAGAATTTTCCAACAATTCGATAAGTTCTGAATTTCATTGCGTGCGTTTAGATGTGAGGCCTCTTCGCTATTTCAATTGCCTCTCTTACGAGTCTTGATTTCGGGTGTTCTATATTTGCTAGTACTCCGGTGTTCTCAAAGTCTATTCGGTGTAACATCGTGGTGGCGTGTTTCGCAATGGAAGTTGTTTTTTCCTGCTTTCTTACAGCGTTCTGGTGTTCATCACGTCTAGCTTGAATTCTTCTATTAGTTTGCCCCACATAGGTTTTATGACAGTCTGCACATGGAATCTCGTACACTCCCTTGCAATACTGTCCGTGGTCCCCTTGACATACGGTAAATAAGCCTTGGTTATTGGTGTCTCATGCTCCTCGTCTGTTTGTCTCGGTTTTGACTTTGGGCTCTTTGTATATTTCGGTCTGTAAATCCGTTTTGTCTCAGAGCTGTTATATATATATATATATATATATATATATATATATATATATATCTACGCAATGAGTTTCACAATTGAAGAAAAAAGAGATATGTTAAAAGTTTATTAACAAATTTGATAGAAACTAAAAAAACAGCTCAAATAAATTTGGAGTTTCGGGAAGGCAACAGCTGCATATGCCATCATTTAAAATTTATTATTAACAATTGGCTTTGGTGCTTTTCGAAAACCCAAAATAAAGTATGGAAGCAGAATAGAACAATGTACTAGAAATAATTTACTGACAGAAATACAATAAAATTTCATAAATTTAAAAATAAAAAAATACATATTTTCTTGGTGTCGTTTTTAGATAAACGTATGGAGGGAGTTTAAAGAAAGTGGTTTAAAATGTTATAAAGTACACATTTCTCAGAAATTATATCTAGGTAAAAACGACTATTTGGACAGATGACAGTACTTTTTGAAACTGTAGCGTTTTAGTAGAAATAATGAGCATATTATGAGTTAAAATAGCCTTAGACACTTTAGGGAAATTAGGCCGCAAGTTCGTTTTCATTTAAATGTATGTGATAAAATATATAATGATCAAATACTCGAACCTTATTTTTTTAAGGGAACTGAAAATGTTGAAATAATTTCTGGAGAACTCATTTTGAGGAATATGTCCATGAGATGCCCCTTTGTCAATTTATAATAGCTACTGTTTTCAGCGTGACGGGGCGCCTCCACATAATACTAGAGCTCTTTGCATCAAAATGTCCACATAGGTGGATAGGAAATTAGGGGCCAGTAAGGTATCAGTTCTGGATTCTTATTTGTGGGGCACACAAATAAAATATATGGGGAACGAGAGTATAACAGATAGAAGAACTTAGAGAAAACATTATTACACAATTAGAATAGAATACCATTAATTCATTTATGAAGAGTATTTTTTTGATACCGACACACTAGCGAAAATATTTTCGTGTTTTTTTGAGATACTTAGTTTTGACCGAATTATCTTCAAATTGCGACCTTTCAGATAAAATTTGGAACTGGACTGTACTTATTTAATTTTCAAAAAGATAGGTATTGTTCAGAAAAATATACAAAATATCTAGGAGGGGCAAGAGTTCATCATCCTTTGTTTTTTTATTTGTATGAATTTTAATCACATTTTTTGTTTAATATCCTATATCTGCCATAAGGGTGATCCCATCCTGCAACAAATTCCACCCCTAGGGCTGACATATCATATTGTATTGTAGACTCTATAACTTGATTTTATATCAGTAAATTTGTTCCTGGTGCGTTTGCCAAATACACACAAACAAGTACTTATTGATTTCATAACAGGTGTTTATTATGTACAAATCCTATATTTTGTACGTTTACTGAATAACTGATAAGCTTTTAACAGCAAATTTGTAGAACTAAACTATTTAAATAATAAAAGTCCCCAAAAATAAGAATTTCTTTTATTTTTTACTTATATGATGAAAAGTAATGAAGGAACCGTAATGCCGTCAATAGAAAAGTTATAACCAATTATAAATCCTTCTTAATGAGCGTTTATTAAACCTAATAGGATCATTTTCTACCGAGTAAACTCGGAAAGACTGGTAAAAAGGGGATTTTTTTATCAAAAATTGATAAGCTTCTGGTAACTAACACTATAATATTACTCATCGTGAAAACATAAGTATATGTTTGATGTTAAGCTTATATGATAGAGAGTTATTCTGCATAGCCCACCGTATTGACGAGGCTAGTCTGATCAGGAAATACTAAAGATATCCTGAAAGGTCATAAATTCCAGTTCAGCTTTTTATACTGCCGGGAAATTGGTTTACCATATAGTAAGCCAGCCAACAATAGCTGTCAAGTGACAGGGGCGTATCTAGGATTGTATTATTATTTTTTTCTCAACAGTTTATTAGGTTTTTACTTACATAAATATTAATTGAGCGTATTAGTGTATTTTTCCATTGGTTTATTAGGTTAATGGTTACTTGTAGGTACATTGTTTACTGGTATTAATTAAATTACTTTTTCCCATTGACTAGATCCACCACTCTCCAGACATCTGAGGAGAATTGATTGAGGGTTTGTCGTTTAAGCCAAAATTCACAAGCACTATGAATACATTTAACTCACAATAACAAAAATCCAAGGTACACAAAGTGAATTTAAACTATCAAAATATATTTTGCATATCCCTATCGAACTATCGATACGTTCTGCAAAATATTTCTACAAATAAGTGAAATTGCAATTCTGCAAGATCTACTTAACGGACAATATCCATCTTCAGCGTTATTAATCTCAACATTATAAGCTATCATTAGGAGGATGATTAAGCTTCCAGCTGTTATTACAACCGAGTTAAGATTTTTTAAAAAGGGGCACTTTATATCGGTTTTTCCAGCTTTTCTTTATGAAAAATAATGCAATCAAGATTTATAAACATTCATTATGAATATTTTCTTATTCTCCACAACTTTTCTGTTGACAGATTATGAACAGATGATCACTTTTTACACTATAAACGAAAAAAAAAACGTATTTTGGGGAGCTTTTACGCTCAAATAATTTACTTCTACGGGTTTGCTGTTAAAATGAAGTCATTGATGGCATAATGGCGTATAAACTATTATTTACGTGATGGCGCAAGCGGTTTGCTGTTGAATTTTGTGTCACATATAAATCTCTATTGACTGGTGTATTCCCAGGAGCGGATTCAGGATTGTCTTTTGGGGGGGGGGCTTGATCTCGTTGGGGGGGGGGGCTTGGCGTCACTAAAGGTTGATTTTAGCACAATAAACACTAAAAAGGCATACCACTTAGTTGATTTTGGGGGGGCTTCAGCCCCTTAGCCCCCCCTGAATCAGCTAGTGTGTATACCTATATGTCCTCCCAAATAGCGTTCAATTGACCAAATCGATATTTATAAACGAGAAAATAACAAAGCTCATCCAATAAAGAAATAAAGAACAATAATAAGCCTCACATTCGATTTATTGTGCAAAACCGGTTTGTACGGTTTTTTAATTCTCTACAAATTGACAATTGAACGTAATGCCATCCATTTAGCATTTTCCATGATATTATATGTAAAAATTAAACTGCACTTTTTTAACATTTTAACGCAAACTGAATATTGACATCAGTTTTTTTATAGGAAATACATTAAACTATATTCGACTTTGAAGAGGCGAGATGTAAGACAAATTTAACGAAATGCATCAAATGCATAAAGAAGTGTTTCAGAGGACATTCAATTGTGGGAAGCGCAACTGATGAAGGTTCCCGACCAGAAACAATATATATTATATTTATATATAATATATATTGTCTTGCGTACAAAGGAATGACACCTCGAAGAGAGTATATTCGACTTCTAAGTCAGTTGAGGGAAGCGCAACTGATAAACGTTCTCGACGAGAAGCGTTCGACGGATTGTAAAATCTGGAGAAGATAGTGCCATTATTGCTTTAATAAGTAATTTCCAAAAGATTGTTGAGGAGGTCTTGAATTATTATGCCTGTTCATCAGAGTTTTCTCTCCTCACATTTTTTCCTGCAACAAATAAGTATTGGAAAGTTGTATGTCATAAGTATTGAAAAAGTGTAGAAAGGCTATTTCGTAAAATTACCCGGATTATTGGCTGTCCGTACAAAAATTCTTCCTCACAGTTATTTTATTTTGAGAGAGAGATGTCTACAAAATGATTAACCAGTATTCGAATATATAAATAGTCTTTTATATATTGTGTTATACTTATCTGTATATCTGTATATCTTGGAAATGTTTCAACTCCGACTCTGGAGTAGTTGTCGATAACTTTGTATTGTATTTCGAGGTTTTCTTCTAAAAAATTTCTCTTTGATGTTGTTTTTCTTGTTTATCAAAAATTTGACAATGACAGCTGGCTTCTTTAAGCTTTTTCTTTTTGAAGTTTTCCTCTTTCAACAAGATCTTTGTTTTGTCTTTCAGTCTATCCTATGGCTACCGCTGCTGGTTAATACATAGTTTGCCAAATCAATAGTCAAGATCCCACAATAAAATTTACAATGGAGATCGAAAATATACATAAACTTACTTATAGTTAGAACAAACAACACAATAAGTACAAGCACTTATCGAAAACCTACGAATACTAATAGATATTTGAATTTTAACTCCAACCATCCCTTGAATGTAAACAAAGGTGTTTTATATTCACCTAAATATTGAATGAATATCCCCAATAACTCAGAATTCCAAAAATTGTGTGCACAGTGTTATATGTGACTGTGGCCATACTTACACCGATGAAACTTCAAGACCTTTAGAAGTAAGGAAAAAAGAACCCCAATATAACATTTCCAGAAGACATGTGGACAAATCCAATTTGGTCAACCATATTATGTATTAACCAGCACCAGCAGCCATTGGATCGCCCCTTCCGAGAGCCTCCAAATTAGTAAATTTAATATTAAAACGAGGTAATCTTAACTCCAAGAGCCTAGAAGAAATTCACTTCTAGGGGTTTAAACCTCAAACGCCTATTTTTAATGTAATAGTCCAGAAATCTGAGTTTAAAATTGTATTTGGGTAAATTTAGACTGAGGTAAAACAAATATCTTTTTGAAAGAGGAAAATTTAAAAAAGATAAACAACACGAAAATCGGGGCACCTTCAATTGACCTGGGCTGGAGAAATCTATTGCTAGAAGAGCAAAAAAAACGATACCCACAGTATCCAGTAATCGCCAAACGGCAAGTTCTCACTGTGACATTTTTGACAAAGAAGAAAATCAACATCAAAGCGAAATTTTTTAGAAAAAAACCTCGAAATACTATACAAAGCAATGCATGAGAATTAAAATATTCATTCTGTTTTTAAGTGAATGAATACGTGATGCGTCATATTGCGAAAATGTCTGAAATGTTAAAAAACTCTAAAATGTCAAAATAGGCCTTTTCATATTCGAAAATTTTTTGTTCCCGTGCGTAATTTTTTTCGAGCAGTTTTCACACCATTGGCATGTAAATACAATGTTATTTTGCCCGAAAAAAATGACTCAAGTTGACGTATGCCCACTAAAAGTTTTCGAATATGAAAAGGTCTATTTTGAAGTGTTAAAATTGTCAGAAAGTAAAATTTTTTACAAAAGTCAAAATGTCGAATATGTCAGAAATGTCAATATGGCCAAAATCAAAAATTTTAAAATGTGAAAAATATTAAATGTCAAAAATATAGAAACCTGTCAAAAAAATACAGTCATAACAAAATCATAAATCTTTAGTTGCCCTCAAACTTATTTGGCTGCGTAAGAACAAAAGGGAGTGGGGAGAGTACATTTACGTAAGAAGCTTCGGTCACTTTCTTCTGCATCCCGAACTTTTGATAATTTTTTTTCATAAGTGATTTCTATACGCTCTTTATCATCAAATGCAAACTCTTTTAGCAAGTTTTCTGAAGCTCCTAATATATCGTCTTACAATCCACTATTTAGCACAGAAACCATTTTTTTTAGATTGAAAAGTGTGAACAACATTTTATTTAAATTGTATTCAGCTTCTATTGATCTGCCAAAATCAGTCTAAACTTGCCTCGTGAGACACGCCTTTAACCCGATGTTTACTAGCTGTGCATTTACAAACAATAGCTTTGCAATGTGTTCATTAAAGTTTTATTTTCAAACCATAAATATTGTAATTGAAAAAAAAAATCAAACAAAAAAATGTTTAATGAATCCATGCTCTATGTTTATTGTGTAAACTTCGAACATACGAAAAATGAAAATGTATGCATTAATAGTTTTTGTACACTTGTAGTATAAAAGATTTACATTGCAATTTTCTATCGTCACCCTATTAATCTGTATTTCCCGATGTGAGTTTACCAAACAGATTCTGATAGCAAAAATTCCGCCTATATCAGATATCCCTATAAATTTGATGAAATATGTTAAAAATGCTTCTCAGCTTAGTGCTTAAACTCGTGCGAAGTTAAACATATTGCAGTTCCCGACTTCTACTTTGAGAACCAATTTGAAAAATTCAGATCGGGACACTCAGGTTAATATGGTGACGGAGTAAATAATATCTAGTATAGTATTAAACAAACATATATAATGCAAATATGGACTAGTTAACATTGCAAAATTTTCATTTCTCTCCTTTTCAAAGTATCTATATATAAATAGGCACATACAAAACGATTAGGTACCATTTTCTCTTCTGTCTCTCAACCGATTTTCATTTTTGTTTTGTTTAGTAGCTACTGACGACCTTCAGTGCAGGATGCTAATATTAATTTATAATATTGGTTCATTCATTAAATAAAATATAATAAAAATTCATTATTTAAGTCAATAATGTCAACGCTGGTCAACGCCAAACAACTAAATGTACCGCCGCCGCCAAACTCAAAGCATTGAGTAATTATATAGGGACGGACCAAAGCTGTTATATACTGAGAGCATGTACTTCTGGAAGTGGCATGCAAGCGTTGTTATTGTTTAGTGGTAAAGTAATCGTTGTATGTTATAATTATACAGGGCGATTCCAGATATGTTAGAAATAATTTTTTTCGTGGGTGGCACATAAGCAGTTGCATATATAGGGTGTTTAAAATATTGAGTAGAGTGCAATTATAACTAATAAAATAATTATATAGGGAAGCCCATTAGCGGTTGAATTTATAGGGTTCTTGGAATAGAAGGTGCAGTAGAATTACAGTTATACAGGGTGGTGCAAAAAATATTATACAGAGATGCATATATAGGGTGGCGGAAATGAAAATGCAACATTTCGTAACCCATAAGCAGTTGTATATATAGGGAAGCTGAAATATAGGCTGAGAGGAATTATAGATATACAGGATGATGATAAAAAAAGTTAGAAAAGGAAATCTTTTATAGAGTAGCCCACGAAGAGTTCCATATATATGATGACTGAAATATAGGTCGGAGTAGAATTATAGTCACAGAAGATAATTAAAAATTTCATAAACAAAAAGAGTAAATACGGTGGCTCACAGGCAGTGTCATATACAGAATGGTTTACCGGGTTGTTCAAAAATGTTAAAAAATTTGATGCGTGGTCCATGAGCAGTTGCATATACAGGGTGGTGGAAATATATAATGAGATGGAATTATTATAAGGAGGATTTTAATAAATGTTAGAGAATTGAGTGCAATTATAGCTATACATGGAGTAAGAAAAAATAAATATGTAGGGTAGCGGTTGAATTGTTGTCATATTAAATTAAGAATTACGAATTTGAGCACAAATAAAGTCCTATGAATTATATCTGAAAAAAACTTGAATTTCGTTACTTATTTGTAGAAGCGAGATGTAAGACCGACATCTAGGATTTTCGAGGAAACTATCACACAGAGGTTCCGAATCTGTAGCCGTTCCGTGTAATTGCTGTTCTCCCTAAAGTCCTAGGATAGAATGTCACGATAAAATTTTCAGGTTACTTAACCTGCCAGAGATATTGACACAATTGGTCGAATTTCGACCACTGGGCGACAGCTAGTACAAGATAAAATTTTCAAATGTTCTTGAAAACCACACAATGTTGATAAAAAAACAACATTTCAAGTTCATTTTTAAACAACTACCAAAAAGGAAGAGGTTATCAATTCGTCGCCACGTTTTTTTTACGTATGCTCAGTGATTATTCAAAAACGGCAATTTTAATGATTTAAACGGCATTGTATTAAGGAATATTACCGAAAGGTACAAAATAATTTTCTATACCGTGAGATTTACAGTTTTCCAGAAAATCGAAAAAAAAAACATTTCAGTGAATTTCAATAAATCTACACGGTTTTCTCTAAAACGGCTCAACCAATTTAAATATTTTAAATTGTATTCTACAAAGAGATCTTCCAGCTGGGTTTCATATGATTATCTATAACACAAGACATACTTGCAAAATCACTGTAAACATCAATGTAAATGTCAAATTATCATCATAAATATCTAACTCAAATGTCAAGATATGCCCTGAGAGTATATCGTACAGAGTGTTTGTAACGGTTTTCATTGCAGTCGACTGAAATGGCACAAAATATTCCATTAGTATATCGAAAAAAAATTTTTTTAAGTGAGCGATGTTTTCTATATGGTATATAGACCGGGAGATCTGAAATAGAAGTTCAACCACTATTTTCTGAGTCCTGCCTTCTGGAATACTGAAAGGTTCTATGAAGTACTTACAATTCATGAAAAAACTCTAGACTTCCTAGGGCATTTTCCTGTGGAAATTAGATTTTCCAAAACAAAAAAAGTAGATGCTGGGACAATTTTCTGGATATTGTCATGTTAATCAAACGATAGGTTACCATCGATTTTATGAAGAAATTTTTTTTGACAAAAGGGTTGAAATCGATACATAAACATGTAAGAAAAATTATTTATTTTTTAATGATTTTCTGAGTCCTGCCAACTAAATTAATCAAACATTTATATACCTAACCTATCGTTTTATTAACAAGGCAATATTCAGAAAATCGTCGCATCACCTACTTTTTTTGTCTCAGAAAAACTAACTTTCACAGGAAAATCCCCTAGGAAACTCTAGGATTTTTCCATGAAATGTAAGTACCTCATAGAACCTTTCAGTACTCCAGAAGGCAGGACTCAGAAAATCGCGGTTGAACTTCTAATTCAGATCTCTTGGTATGATACGGTGGTAGGTGTGCAGTTGAAATATTGGACGAAGTAAAATTACAGTTAGACAAATAAATGTGATATTGAGTGGTACATAAGCAGTTCCAAATATAGGATGGTTGAAATATAAGGTCAAATAGAATTGAAGTTCTAGAGAGTGGTTCAAAAAATGTTGTACTGGGTGGCACTTACGTAGTTGCGTATACAAGGTGGTTAAAATTAGAGTGAAGTACAACTAAAGTTATACAGAGTGGATAAAAGAACTTAAAAAATGGTTAAATAAATATGCAAATAAAATATGCAGTAAGGATATACGAGTTATAGGGCGGAGGGTTCAAAACATGTTAGAAGCAGTTGTATATACAGGATGATTGAAATATAAAGTGAAGTGTAATTATAGTTATACAGGGTAGTTAAAAAATGTTACATAATGTGGAACATAAGTACTTGCTTATACTTGGCATATTGGGCGAAGTATAATTATGGGTATACAGGGTGATTTAAACAATAAAAAAATAGAAATAGTCAATAGGGTGGAGAGGATTAATACTTATACAGCGTGGTTGCAACATCGTGTAGAGTTGAATTATAGTTGTACAGGATGATTCAGAAAATGACTAATAATTTATATTGGGTGACCAATACCCAGAAACATATAAATGGTGGTTGCAATATAGGGTGAATTAGAGCTACACTTATAGAAAGTGGGCCAAATAATAAAACATAAAAAAGTTAAAAAATATGTGGACAATATAAAAAAATACAAATTAGAAGGAGAGATAAAAATGCGCTACAATAATAAATAGAATTGTACCTTAAATCAGATAAGCAAATATGTCAGAAAATAGGTATTGATTGCACATGGTTTCTAAACGGTTTTTATGTTAAGCCAGTTGAAGTCGGTTCTTTTTGGCTATGTCTGCTTTTAATCAAGACAAAAAACATATGTATGCAGTTACAGATTACGTAAGATAATTTTGAATTTTTTTCTGCAAAAGATGCCATATAGAAAAACTAGACATTTTTTTCTTATTTTAATCAAGTCTTACTACACACTTCTTAAGTATTAAGAATTATATGGAATCTACATATACCCAACTGATTAGTGTTAATGTTAAAAATACTGGCATCTGCAGGAACTCTTGTCTTGTTTGTGGATGACTACTTATCAAATCAAAGGATATGAGTTAGGCTCTTATTTCAAACAAAAAGTGAATCAATCGTCTCTTAAATTTGCACATGACTATTTAAAAAAAATTGTACCAGGTATGTTATTTTAAATATATTTTAGTGAAATAATTAGAAATATTTTTATATTTCATGTTTGTTTTGAAACATTATGAATTATTTATGAAATGTTCAATTTTGGCTAGAAAAAACCTTTAAAAATATTTTGAGACGTTTTGTTTAAAAAAAATTGTGTGTGGGAAGTGATTAATTAATCTAATATGATGTATTATAGAATGTCAAAAATAATGAGATTTTATTAGTCTATAAATACACAATATATCAACAATTTTAATTCTGTAATTGGTATTATTTTACTTTCTGAACTTATTAGAAACATCTTTATCACAAGTATTACTTTGCTTACGGTGAACTTACACCCTGTAATATGCTTTATAAGGTTTGATCATAGGGTCCAATTGCCAATAATTTCACTGGTTTGAAAAATTCACCGGGCATTTGGTGATCTTGACAGTTGGCTCTGCCTGAGGATAGTATACCAGCTGACCTAACACCATATTAAGGAATCTGAATTGGATTTATTGGCAACTGGTGTCTACAAACAAAACTATATCAATCAATTTTAGATTATGAATTGCAAAATGATTTTGACTGATCAAAAAAATTATACCTTTATTTTACCTTAACCTAACAATCATTTATAAAAAATCTGAAAATTTCTATTAAATAATACAGATAGTTTGTACATTATACTAAACAATCACTTACCTGTTTACTTCTTATAGCAGAAAGAAAATTGCACAAAATTTTCTATGTTCAACTTTTGATTCAATAATGGAAAGACCTGACATACTTCACCAGTTTATAGAGCAAAATTTAACACTTTATAGATAATTATTGCTAAGATATTAAAAGCAAACTCATAGAAGTAAACGATTTAAACCATAAAAACCCGCAAAAATACGAATCTCTTTTGTTTTTTGCTTATATAATGAAAAGTAATGGAGGAATAGTAATGCCGTCTACAGGAATGTTGTAGAGAATAAGAATTCCTTCTTAATGAGTGTTTACACAGCCTGATTGGATCATTTTTTTCCGAGTAAACTCAGAAAAACTGGTCAAAACTGGATTTTTTTTTTAAATTATAACTTTCCACTAACTAATACTGGAATATTAGTCATCGTCAAGACGATAGTTTATGCTATTACGTTTATATGGGCTCACGATGGATATTATTGAATAAGTAGTTTTTGAGAAACTCGAATTTAAATAATTATTAGCGGGACTGGTCCGACCGGGATATACTAAAGATATTTTGAAAGTTGATAAATTCTACTTCAACTTGTCTATCTTGGGTTTTCGCTATAATGCCAAGTGGTTTAAAACAATAGTAAACAGTGCACTAAATGTACGAATATGCGACAGCCAGCCAGCGGTGCACTGACAATAGCTGTCAAGGCACATGGGCAGATTTAGAATTTTTTTAAGGTGGAGGGACTACATGAAAATTATGGTAAATTCTATTATTATATGTTTTTTCAGCAGTCTATTACGTTTTCATTTACATAACTATTGCCTGTTCATATTGACGGTATTATGAACAGGTCATTAAATTTTACATTATAAGCAAAAAAAACGAAAATACCCCATATTTTTTGGGGTTTTTAAGGCTCAATTAATTTACTTCTACGAGTTTGTTGTTAAAATTGTGTCAATTATGACATATAAACTATTATTTACATGTTGACTTATGATAGTGGTTTCCAACCTGTGGGTCACCCCCCCCAGGGGGGGGGGGGGCAAGACTGTTGCAAGGGAGCCATGCAGCTGTTTCCAAAAAATCATTTTTGAATACAAACCAACAAAGTCACAGATGTGTCAAAAAAATGAATCAGCAAAATACAATATACGTAACCCACAATTAGATTGTTAAAAAAATTACAGGGGCGCAAACAATTTTTTTAAAGGGGGGAGCAGGTACAAAAAAGTTGGAAACCACTGACATGCGGTTTGCTGTTGAATTGTATGTCACCTAAAAATCTCTATTGACTGGTGTATTCCTGCATTTTCTGACTTCTTAAGAGACATTTTCATCTACAGAGAACTACAAATTTAATCCACAAGTTAAAATAATAATAACCTTTCATTTCAAATTCTTCTATCATTTTCTAGCACTGTACTATCGCATTTTTTACATACAGTTGCAAGTTCTATAAAATGTCACCATCAACGAGGGCGTACCCAGATTTTGCTTTAGGGAAGGGCAAAATTGGAAAAAAATTGTTGTAGAAGGTGCAAATCGGAAAAAAATGTCCCAGAAAGAGGAACAATTCAGAAATTTTTTAGTTCAGGGGGGAGTCAACAAATTTATGGGAAGGTTTAATGACTCAAGGCAGTTTTTTTAGGTCCAGGGGTATCTTAAAATGTTGATTTAACTAATCGCAAGATCATTAATTCCGTATAAGATTGCACTACAGATTGTAAGACTTCCCAACATTTCTACATTTAATAGCTGAAGATAACCAGTGAATATCAGGTTAAATCAAAATAAAAATTCATTCATACTACGAATGCACATTTCAAGCAATAATTATAACACATATATTGCACACGGGGTTCGATGCCAGTGGCCAGCGTTGTGTCTGAGTCCGTGCCACTCCGTGCTGCAGGCAAGCAGTTTTCGTTTGGAAATACTTAACAATTGTGAGTTCATGTGCCAATGAAATAATTTTAAAATTTGTAATCGCCATTCAGTTTATTTTTGGTCGATTGCTAAATGAGATGTATATTATTATATATATTACGTGGGTATTGTACTAACAAATGAAAATCAATAGTAGATTCTTGGTAATCGTTAGCTTCATGAACAAC
Organism: Octodonta nipae; assembly: GCA_034190945.1. NCBI lineage: Eukaryota > Metazoa > Arthropoda > Insecta > Coleoptera > Chrysomelidae > Octodonta > Octodonta nipae. The sequence goes on along the minus strand of CM067222.1, from coordinate 84,171,864 downwards.
ATATAATATTGAACAACTGATTTAATTTTAAGCATGAAATAGTAACGGCCATAAGTAAATTTTGATTTTGAAAACTGATTGAATGTATGGATGAATATAATCATAACACACCAACTCAATCGACAAAACTTGACACCGCTTCATACAACGATGACGAGTGTATCAGTGTCGTTACATTCATGAACCAAGTTTCAGTACCAATACACACATAAAGGTGTCGGCACGAAAGTGCTATTCAACACAGTGTTACACATTTATTGAGAAAATACAAAAAATATAAGACGGATTTTTATCTTAATGAGTATAAAAGACTAAGAGCTTCCTCCAAATTACTTATTAAGGAATCATATACATCATACTTAACTGAGGCTCAAAATAAGTTGACCTCAAATCCCCAAGATTTTTGGAAATTCATACTTATGAGGAACAACACGTCAAATATTCCCCCTATTATGATTGATAATGAGGATACCGAATTCAGTCATCCTCAAGATATTGTTAACGCTTGCTGCTCATTTTAAATACTCTTTCAACCCCAATCGAGATACAAGTAATACTTCTAATACACCTTTGTCCTTTTATAATATCTTGATACCCCAGTTCTCAGTGAATGATGTAATAAAAATAGGTAAGAAAATCAAACCTAAATCATCATTTGGTCCAGATGGTGTTCCATATTTTTTTGTCAAAGATTGTATCAATGTCTTAGCTATACCTCTGTGTAACATATTTAATCTATCCTTAAGTCGAGCCGAGTATCCTAAATGTTGGAAAATGTCTAAAGTTTGCCCCATCCACAAAAATGGTAACACTTCTTTAATTAACAATTATAGGCCTATATCAATGATAAGTGGTTTTTCAAAGGTATTTGAAATGTTGCTGTATGAGCATATTTTCTTTCACGTTAAAAGCCAAATAACATTTGACCAACATGGCTTTAATAGTGGACGCTCAACAGTGACAAATCTAGCATGTTTCGCCGAATATCTGTCTCAGTCATTAGATGAAAGATCACAGGTTGATGTTATTTTTACAGATTTCTCGAAGGCTTTCGATAGGCTCGATCATTCAACCTTACTCAGCAAACTTTCTGCGTTTGGCATGAGTAATCATTATGTCGAGTTTCTTCGCACCTACCTAGTGAACCGTACTCAGTTTGTTTGGTACAATAATCATAAGTCTGTTAGTTATATTTTTAAATCGGGGGTACCTCAAGGTTCAAATCTGGGGCCACTAATAAATGGCATTCATGTTCAAAAATTGTTATTTGCAGACGATCTTAAGCTCTTCTCTTGTGTGAAAAACCAAATGGATTGTAAACTTACAAAATAATATTGATAAAATTCAAGAATGGTGTACGATAAACAATCTCCCTATAAACTTGAGTAAATGTAAAGTTATGACCTTTGGACAAAGTCATAATTTTGTTGATTGCAGTTATAAGATTGGTTCGTGTGTGCTGGACAGAGTTAGTGAAGCCAGGGACCTAGGAATTATATTCAATGGCCATCTCAACTTCAGCTATTATATAGAAAACATAGTTACTAACGCATCAAAAATGTGTGGCTACATAATTAGAAATACAAGACAATTTACAAATGTCAATTGCCTCAAAACTCTGTATAGTGGACTTATAAGAACTAAACTGGAGTACTCGTCGATTATTTGGTCGCCGCATTATAAGTTGTATATAGATAAATTGGAACGTGTGCAAAGAACATTTGCGAAGTTCATGTACTTCAAAAAATATGGGATATACCCCGAGAGGGGGTTTGAGCACGAGGTGTTATTATCCGATCTGAGTCTAGAGAGTTTAGAGCAGCGCAGATTTATCGCCCATTGCCGATTTGTTTATAAACTAATCAACTCTGAAATTGATTGCCCATTTATACTGGAGCATTTTAAGTTCTTAGTCCCGAGAGCTGAGTTCATGTTTGTTTTATCCCCCACCTGGTCGAACAAATATCCGTTTTGCCTCTCCTATTTTTAGGCTATACTTTTGCTATAATATGATTCACAAAAATATTGATTATGCGGTAAAGAGGAATATCTTACATAACCTACTGAAGCTGTTTGTCCAAAGTAACACAGTAACATGTTCTTAACGCTGTGTCTAAGTATATTAAAATGTATTGTTATGGTTACTCGGTCACGTTTTGTAATAATAGTTATATAATTCATTCAGGTTTGTTAGTCATGGTTGTATACAGTTCGCGTTTTTTTATTCTTTTATTATCTGATGTTTATGGACTTTTAATGTTTTCACCTTTTTTGTTGTTTGATCTCATAGGCTATATTTTGTAATTTAGTATAGTTAATATTAACCCTGTAATTGGTGTAATATTGTTGGGTTAAATAAACAAATCAAATGACTAGATCACAAATCCATATTTTTAAAGTTTAAGTTTAGATAAGACAAAAATCCACTTATTAAGCAAATGTGGGGAATCCCCGTAATTTTACACAAACTAAGGTGATATTCAGATCATTCTCGATTGGTTGCAACTTTGTACTCTTATGTAATCACAGTGACTTTGGCTTAAATTATTAATATGAATAACGCTGAATTTATATTTACAGAATTTCAATTCCCTTTTTTGAAGTTTAAGTATTTAATGTATTGTGCTTTGTTCAATTAGAGGTAAGTAATTATTTATAACCAATAATTTATTATTGCATTTACGTGGATTTTTTTTAAGTAACCTCTGTCATTATTTACAGAAATTATTGTTTTAAAGAATTTTTAAGCTTACCTATATATAAAATAATTTTGTCAATTTTTATTCAACTATATTCATGAAAGTACGGGGGAGGGGGCTGTCCCCCTGGAAAGAAAAACCTGCTGTGAGCCTTCAATCCTTCCCATAAATTTGTTGACCTGCCGCCCTAAAATAAAAGCTGGGTACGCCCCTAGCTAAATTTATTAATTTTTTAATACATTTTCGTTTTAATACTAAATAAATTTAAAAAAATGACATTAGCGAGATATCTTGATTTTCTAATCTTGCAACAGAGAGAGTAGACCTTACAGTGTTATGTGTTATCATATGATGCTTACAGACTTTGTGTGGCCAATATTACACGAGATGGACGTTGTTATTTACTTTCAGCAGGGCAGAGACATAAGTAACACATGAAGAAACAATAGCGCTGGTGCTAAGTAACTTCCTGACGTAGGACATCTCTATTTAGGGATTAATTGGCGCACCGACGCTAAAATGGGATCGAAAGTGAAATTCTTGTAGACATAGGACAGTAGTTCTAGGGCTCGCTGAAGAGATAGCACATACCTTTTGTGTTGTTATAAAAACATCTGGACAACTTACCTAATTTTTTTGTCCTTTATGTAAATTATAGCTGATTTTGTGCTTTGTTCTGTGTGTTTTTTTGTTTCAATATGTACACAGAGGTTCCTCGATCTACATCTCAAATCTACAATAACAGATCCAGTGGTGCCACTACATATTGCTCTGCTTTTTAGAGTTCTAGCTGAGCAGTGTGAATAGAGAAAAATTGTTAGGGTTTTGTTTTTTTAGTTAACTCGAATAACATAAACAATTGGGTCTCAACCTCAAAAAGGGTTCAGTTTTCAAAACCTATCTAAACACCAGTTGTTTATACCTAAACACTTTATACCACTTTTTATTATTATTGCAAACATATCTGTTACAACATAAACAAACACGTTAATCTGCAAAGAAAAACATAAAAACTATACTTATTGGCGAAAAAGCTGTTTATTTCTTAGTTATTTGGAAATGTAATTATAAAAAAGAGAAGTTTTGTGCAGCTTATTTTCTTAATTTCTTTTTATATATAAAAAACAAATTATGTGCTTGCAAAACCCACCTTATCGCACAAATTTATGGCTTCATTTCTAAAATTGTGTCATCATTTATTTCCACGTGTTTCAAGAAATATATCATATTAAAACAATTATGATCGCCATTTTTTTTAAGATAAAGCATATAAGCAAAAAATGTACATAAATAAAAATAATAAAATCTCTATGTCGTAACAAATAAACAATTCAATTGTTTCATATATATCTTAAAAGTGATGTCAAAAATGAAAAAACCTCGAATATTTGAATTGTTTGTTTTGTTGTATTACAATAAGTGGTTCTGAATTATTACGTCTGTACTAATGAATACTTATTACTATGGAAGGTACGATATCAAGCAAACGCCGTTTTTTTGATTATTGTACGGCATTTGTAATTTTAAGGCGGTTTGCTCTTAATATTATATAATAATAACAATATATTGACCGAATTGAATTCATTATATCAATAGTTCTGTTTATGCTTTCAGTGAAAAAATAGTGAAGCTCACACTTTAAATAATAGGAAACTTATGTACTTATCAAACCAACGGTCGCATAGCAACAGATCAAAGAATAACCATTACAACGAAAAGAATAAAAAACGGGTATTCCTCTAATGGCATTTAATACTTAATTAACGTCATTTCACTGAGGGTAATAAACAAATGCCTGTCATAATATTTTACTGATCTTTACATGAACATCTTGGTTACTAATAGTTGACAAACAAACAAAGAAAGTCACATCATCTACCATTTTTATATTTCAATAATATATAAGAACAAATGAAATCCATTTCGTTGCAATAATAGATTCTTCTAATTTTTCCCTCTCAGCTGTTATATGAATTGCTGTCAATATAACATAACTTATTAATAGACGTTTTATGATGGCGAGCAGTGGTTGTAAAAATTCGCTTTCTTACATTTGTGCAGTCTACGATTTAAAAACCCGGAAGGAGCATATAATTTTCATATTAACAAACTAGGTAAACATGACAAGTCTAGATGATCTTAACAAACGGTCAAAAAATGAGATAAATTCCCTTAAATTTCCCGCTTCAATGAAGTGAAGTGAAACTATTCCGATGCTTGCTAACAGCGTTGCCATATATAAAACATTTACTTTATTCCCTATAATTTGGCAACAGATTAATGGATCTCTGCCCCTAAAAATTTCGAGCTAATATTTCCACGAATGTTATTGTCAATTTAGAGTGAATGTCATTAGAACGACGTTTTAGATATTTCTTCTTTTTAGGAGATGCTGTTTTACTTTCGGTTTAGGAGCTTTTGTTTCTTTACTAGGTGCACCATGATGCGCAGATGATGCTGTGGATTTGAAGTCTTCTTTTCTGCTGTCGCAACTTTCTTAGGTTTGCGAGCAGCTGCTGCCTTTTGGTCAATTTTTTGCTTCTCCCACAGAAGATGGTTTCTTCTTTTTCGAATTTTTTCTACTTTCAGTTCCAGTTTGAAACTCTCGAAGCTGATTTAAGGTTTTCTCATTCTTGATCACTGACTTTGAAGTGCTAAATTTGACACAGAATTTGCAGTTGCAGTCTAACTGAGAGTTCCCGTATCAAACGTAATGATATATATTTTTTGATAATCAGTGACTATAACATGATCAGTTAGGGTCAATATATTTTTTTCACATAAAGAATTGTAATACTTAATCACATAACATTATTGCACATAACGTTTGAACCAACAGATGTCAACGTTAAAGAATTTTAAATACACCTTAATTTAATGAAACTCATAAAAACATTGTAATAAATAAAATATGAAAATAAGCAAAACAGCAATCCACGCCCCTTTCAATCACAGTTTGTTCGATATCGTACCTTATTTTAATTATGCCCGCATTTTTAGCCATGAAAATATTTAGGCAGTAGATAAATCTTTAACTCTTTTATACAGCTATATAATTATCACCGTTTTATAACAAATATACGCCTACGATCTTAAAATATCATATTGGCAAATTAATGTTATAAGTCACAAGTTATTTAAGGTTATGGTTTTATCATTTTTATGAAAAACTAATAAATACATTTTAACCAAATAACGTGTGATTATCATTTATATACTATGTGAGCGCTGAAGGTAGTAAGATACCGCCATGTATTTTGGTAGGCTATTGTTACAAATTAAAAAAAACATGTTCCGTAACAAGTAAACAATAGTGAAATTATACATCATTGGTGATAAGGAGATCTGGTAGTTGTTTAAATGTAAAAAAAGCAATCGATAGAAATACGGTAAAAATAATTTGAATTGTTACTTATACATCGTTAACCACTATTTGTTTCATACTTCGAAAGCTATCGTCACAAAATTGAAATTGTTCCTAAAGAGTAAAGACAATTTTCACAATAACAACAAAATTATAGTTGGTGCACCTGAAGTACTTGAATAAAAATTAGTCACTGGCAGTCTCGATGGAGGCGTTTTATGTTTTTTCATTTTCTTCAAGACATTGTCTGAAAAAAATATATCTATTCATAATCGGCACACATTACTCGATAATTGAATTTTATTGGATTATATTATTTCTTAAATAATCTTACCTATGCTTCACGAATCTTTTTTTCCTTTTTCTTTTTCAGGAAGGATGGAGTTCTCAACCCCTTCTTTTTCTTTTTATCTTTTTTGGGTGATCCCTCGGAAATAGAGTGGTCCTAAAATTAAATGGGAACACATTAATTAATCATGAAATAAATTAGTCAATTGCATAATGATTGTTGAGGAGGTTCTGTATGTTCATTAGGATTGATACAAATGATATTTTATACCTAAGCCACATAGTTTTTATATTTAAAATGTTTTCTGTGGTTATTATTTGCTTCTAATGAAAGTTTAATTAAACATTTGTATGAATTATTAAATGTTTTGAGCTCTAGGTATTTTTCTTATCGCTTTGGTTTTTGAGTTTCTTTTATAAAATGTATACCGGGTGTTACAAACTGGTCGTCCACCCCTTTTAAATCGCCAAAAAATATTTTTTGCTAATTCAGTCGGTTCCTGCAAATAAAGTGGGTATACTACTTCGTTTGGCCCTATTCCAAGCTTCCGATTTCAACCGGAAGTTGGAGAGGGCACATTTATTCCACGAATTGGGATTCTACGATGAAAATACATATCTTTCATGTGCATTTTTTTTATTTTGAAAAATAAAAATTTCGCGCCTAAAATGACCTTCGAAAATATGCGAACCCCACTTTTCAATTTTGAATATACGGTGTAAGTAATGCACAGTAGGTTTGAAAGAAGTCTTTGTTACTTCCATCATCAACAAAAACGACGAAAGAAGATTCATTAACTGCGAATTTCCAAATCTCTTTTACTTACAATGTAGATTTTAGTCCATTAAAAAAAAAGAATAATAGTTAACAAAAGCTGTTAGTAGTTACATTTACACTACTACGATCCGTATGAATCCAGGTATTTCTTATGATAAATGCACAAAAAACTATCATTTAAAATGTGTGAAATTTCCTGGTAATTTCTTGTGAAATCCAAACTCCGGTGTTAATTGAATTCATTCACAAATACAGAATTAATACCAACAACTATAATTATACTACTGATCATTTATTAAAAGCAGTAATTAATTAGATCCGAACCTAGCGATTTCAAAATCAAGCATGCCGAAATTATCGATTCCTTAAACTTTTTTTTGGAAATAAAATCGATGACTTTGGATTACATATGAATCAGTTTCAGCACACCGTGAACGTGGTTGCAGAGCTGAAAGATGAAGTAAATGTCCTCTAAAAAACAATGTTCTCAACTGAGTAGCGAATTAGAATGCTGCTAAAATTTCTACTTCCGTTTCACACCCTTTCGCAGGTCATTTTAGGAGTGAATTTAATTTTTTGAGCAGAAATTTCGAACAATAATGTATATTTTTCCAATAAAAATACAACTTCCGGTATGAATGACCTACTTCAGGTTGAAACCGCACGCTCGGAATAGCCTCAATCAGAGCAGCATACCCACTTTACTTACATGGGGCAGATTGCCTTAGCAAAAAATCACTTTTGGCGATTTAGGAGTGGCGGGTGGTCTGAAACACCCTGTATACCTAGTGTTTGTTCTATTGAATTTACTCTATGAATTATATTATTATTTTACGTCCAAATATGGTATTGACCGTGACCTTGACCATCAAGGACATGGTCAAGGTCAAATAGTTTGTGACATTTTATTCTAAGAGACCTATGTTTCACATTCATTTTTCTAACACCCTGTACTTTACAGGATGTTTAAAAAACATGGCGTGCTTGCTAGGACAGGTTTAATAGCAAAAAATATTGTGTGGTTTACTAAGTAAAAATTATGCCAGTCTCTGTTTTCGAGATACAGGGTGTTAAAGAACATTATCTTATACACATTTTTGACAATTACTTGGAAACTACTGGCACCATAGTAATGAAATTTGTTTGGAGTGTTTGAATCTGACACTCAGAGGGCACTAGTTACATGAATAATACTTGTAATTGTAACTTTTTGAGGTTATGGTTTATAAATTTTTAATAAAATCATTCTCCATTCAATTTTACACCAAAAAGGTCTCCTTATAAAATTTAATGTTTTTTTTTAGAATCCGCCGTATTTTAATTTCATTGTGCTGTTAATTTAGTAAGTCGATTATGTCTACTCTCCTAGAAAGCACGCCATGTTTTTGAAATACCCTGTACGAACATAATACTTTTTTAAGAGGCAATTATAATCTAAATTTTTAAATAACTCGATGTTATACCTAAATAAAATGTGACTTACCTCTTTACTACTCTGTGATAATGTACTCATATGCGCATCAGACTGATCCCCATTGATCGTATTTTCACCTGAAACATGGGAATTTTATTTCCTCTAAACTCTTCCAATTTTCTGAATGGATGAATTTTAATTTATACCTACAGTGTTATATCAGCAAACTGCGTAGAATAGCCTCGGTAAGAATTATTAAATATTTACAACTGTTTTTGCTCTTACCAGGAGGCTTTATTACTTGCTTGAATTACTGGATCCCTCAGCGAACTTAATTACATACATTTAACATTCAATTAATAATAAACCAGACTCTTTAAAATTTATTGTGAATAAATTTGTTTTAAGCTTACAAATTATGGAAAGTTAAGCGATTAGCAAAAGCTGTGATTTTAAAACTTAGCATGTTCGAACCCCATCCAGTTTCCTAAATCTTCGTCAATATTTTCCTTGTTTTCGGAATCAAACGAATGCATAGTGGTCCTTTTAGTTTGAACGTAGGCGGTATTAGTTGAAGTTCTATTGCGAACGAAATTCACTGAATTCCGTAAAACTTTTGGTTCACGTTCATCATAGGAATTACCCATATCATATGGTAAAACCTTAGAAGTATCTATAGCCTCTGCACAAATACCATCATCTGCCAATTCTTTAAAAAAATTAATTTCTTCGTTTTCTGCATTTTGACGTTCTGCAGAATCACTCTCAGAGTCATAAAGTAGAACGCTGTGGTCCGCTAAAGTATTCTTAGTTTCCAAATTGGAATTATCAAATAAGTTCTGTCGAACTTTATTAGACTTTTTTTGAGCAGAATTATTGTTAGCCAGCGTATCGGTCTTACTTTGGTCTTTTGAATTGGATATGGCTACCCAATAATAATTGAATCTTGTTCGAAAAGTCGTTAATTCATCAGTCGTGGTTATGTTCTGTTTTCTTGGTGTCACAGGAGAAACACTACCGGCATTATTAGTATCAATGACATTTATGAATCGATTCAATAGTTGGTTTAATACCTGCGAAATGTCAAATATTTTAGCTGACTGACTCAAATTCAGGTCAGTCTCCAGTTCGTTCATGATACATCCAGCGAGGGAAGTTTTAAAACTATTTCGCTCTTCTTGAGTTAGAAGCTTTTTGGGATTCAACCTGTATGTAGTTGTAAGTTCATTCATTAACTTTACTTTATTTAAATCTTGTAAATTTTCGCTGAACGATACCAACTCTCTTATTTCCATGTATCGACTTTTTATATATTCTGTGATAATATTTGAAAGTCGAATTACTATGTGGTCAGGTGAATTTATTAAATCGTTAGTATTAATGTTACCAACACTGGCGCCCTCTACGTGAGCATTTACAGTAACAGACAAATCATCTTGGTTGGTGGAGTTGGAAGTCTCACTATCTACAGGCGAACTCATTTCATGTTTGCTTTCATAATCGCTGTTGCATCTTGAATCATAAGATGTGGAAAGATCTGATTCAGACGTAACGTGTTCCAGCTCGATTTCATGTCTAAGGTTTTCCAAAATTCGCTGTTCATACAACTTGGATTTTTCTGGACTCTCCTCTTCTGTGTGACAAGTAGAGTAACTGTCGACAAATACCGGAGAGTAAGTGATCAAATTTAATTCCTGCGGATCTGGTACCGCATGCTCAGTATCACCGATATAACTTGTTTGAGAGGTTTTATTACTCAAAAAGCAAACATCGCCAAAAGAAGCTAAGAAACCTGCTAAATTTTCGACGGGTATTTTGACGGAAACTGAACGGGGGTCGTCTAAGTTGACTATTATTTTAGCATGTCGGTTTTTGACTGAAGCGTTACGAGGTTTGCAGCATGAAGCAAGGGTAATCAATTGCGGTCTTCTGAGTGCAATATGTCTTTCGTAAGCTATGTGGAAATGAACGGGATTCGGGATCAAAAAGGAACCTTTAGGGAAACCAGCATGGCTATATGTCCTATAGTTACTGAGAGAGCTCGTCATAAAACCTGAAATAAATAGCTATGTGATAAAATGATGAACTCAGTGAGAGAAATTGTCACTTAAGGATTCTGCGAAATAAAGCCCTCCAAAGCAAAACAAAGTAAATGAGAATTCTGATTATGGTTAGTGACAAAATTTAAAAATACTAACTACTTTTTACTCACCTCTGTGATTGCTCGCTGATGCTATTTCAGCTTTTATGAAGTTTTCTAATGGGGAGTTTTCAACTGAACATGCAAAAACAACAATTTTACAAACATGCAATAAAAACAACATATGCCACATGCAATGCAAATCGATTGGTTTAAAATATCGGATCTAGTTCATTTGCAACAAGACGTTTTCTGAGAGTAGTGTTGCAAATTTGTTATGAGAAGCAGCACTTACGATAGGGACTAACAGTAAACATTGCCACTTATAATATACAGGGTGTTTCTAAAATAGGGTTCCAAACACTTCTGTTGTGTAAAGAACTCATTAAAATAAGCCAAAAAGTTCCCATTAACATGTGTCCTAAAACACACCCTTAGGAAGTGTATGTATGCTCTTAAAAGGGCTCAAACAAAACCGTTTTTTTTATCATTGACAAACCGGTCGAAAATAAATAAACAAAATGTATGGGTCTTACATAACTGCGCACTTTAAATAACATGTGCTACTCCGTTTTTCGACATGCAAATGCAAATCATAAGCGTTGGTGATGGAGGTTTTCGGGGCGTATTTTTTTTACTTCATTTTCTTGCAATTTTTTCTACAGATTTATAAAATCTTAACAATTTTATGTAAAAAATATTATCAGTCTTTTATTTGCCATCGTAAACAGATTTTTGTAATATTTTTGGCTTAATAACCTAAAGAGCAGAGTAAATTCACTCGAATACCATTGCAAATATCAATTTGGACAAAGAGAATATTTTTTACATACAATTATTTAGATTTCATAAATCTGTAGAGAAAATTGTAAAAAAAATGAAAAGGAAAAAAAATACGGGTTGGAAACCCCCTGCACCAACCTAAATAGTACGCTTATGATTTGCATGTCGAAAAACGGAGTAGCACATGTTAGTTAACATGCAAAGTTATGTAAGACCCACACATTTTTTAAATTTATTTTCGACCTTTTGTCAATAACAAAAGAAAAACAGTTTTTATGAGCCCTTTTAAGGAAATATAACTTCCTAACGGTGCGTTTTAGGGCACATGTTAATAGGGACTTTTGTCTTATTTATTTTAGAAACACCCTGTATAAAGAGGTATAATAATTTGTCGGCGACAATCTCTGGAAGAAGGGAATACCATTAAAAAAAATTATTTCGATAAAATGGTTACGCGATAAGGGATAATGGTGTCTACTTTTTTTACTTAAATTTACTATTTTGGAAACAAACAGTGATACAGGCGTAAAAATTGTATACATTCTCTCCAAGTAAAAAAAAGGAGTTTCGTCATTTTGCAAAATTTCAGTTATTTTATGGGCGACAGATGGGGAAATATTTTTGAATAAAATACTAATTTTCGGGAACCTAAAGTAATACAACCTTGAAAACTAAGAGCTTAATTCCTTTCTTTAAGGGAAGTAACACGGGACGTGAAATAGACAGTAATACTGGTGTCAATCTTGATATATGAGTATACACTCTTGTAAAATAAATAGAAAATACATTGTGGAGTATCCTACAAGAAAAAATCCCTACTTCTTGGTAACCAAAAATAATACAGGTATGAGAATTATGATATTGAATCTTTAACTGAACAGGAATATTTATTTATTACATGAGAATTGATAAATTGACTATTCTCTTTAAATGAATAAAGACATTATTCGTCATTTTGTCAATACTGAGAAGTGTTCACTATCGGATAATCAGTAAAACATTTGTAAAAACTTATTTTGGTTAGTTGTAATAAACGGATAACACATCAAAGAGACTAATTGACAATAAATAAATAAAAATATGCTTTTAGAACATTAGAAAATTAGTTATTTATTCACTCATAAATAATAGTTGGCTGAAATTTCATTCCCAAATATATTTTAAATTTATAATTATTTTGAATGTCCGTTATTTGAATTAAAAAAAAATACCCTCATATAATAATAACTTGACACCAGTTCCTGACTCTGACCTGTTAGTTAATTACTTTTTCCTGAACTTTTTAAATTAGGACAACAAAGCCAACATTTTAATATTGTTACATTATTATTATTCAGATTTGCGAAATTTAATTTTGCTCCTGGAAAGTCATCAGCCAAAAATTTACATGATGTAAATCAAAATTATGTCATGTTTGTCCCTACCGGACTACTAGCGCTGCTATGACGTTCATTGTGACTGATAACTTCATGTTAACATTGCAATTGGCATATGCATTTCTAAATATATCATGTAAATGCTAATTTGGTCAGCTGGATATTATCTTCTGTATTATTTTCATGAGTCAGTGTGGATATTGGTACAAGAAAGAGATCTCATATGTACATATGGCATATACAAATTTCATACTTTATTGCTTGAATGTAATCTGAATAGGTTTAGTCAATTGTAAGAATTTATTATCTTTTTCGCAGCAGAATCATTTAGTTAGAAAGTCGTAAACGGAACAATATGTGTAAAACTAGGATCATTGTTATAGAATAAAGATTTTTAATAAATTAAATAATACAGAAAATAAAGTAATAAGATTCAGTCATACAATTTTCGATAATCTTTTTCAAATACCTACATTGTTAATGTCTTAATGTCAAAATAAAAATGAATTTACTGATTTATTCCTTACTAGCCAGTTTGTGTATGTGAGCTTTAAAAATAATTAAAAAATTTCAATGATATTTGTAAAGAAAATTGACCAATGCCATGCACATAACTACTAATAATAGTACAATTTGGGAACAAAAGAAGTATACTAATAAAATAAGAACAAATCCATGCATTTACTACAACTACTTAACACAATCTGAAGTCCATTCAAAAACGTTTCGAGCAATTAGAATAAAATTAAACACTTACCATCACTTAAAACTACTTCTGGCTGACTAGGCCTTGGAGCTGTCTTCGTTTCTATTCGCAAAATTTGAGGTTCTGAAAATAAATAAAGCCCACAATTAACAACATAATATGTGTGTTCTGAATTTAACCAAGACCTTATTTGACTATAATTAGTAAACCATATTCATTCACCATAATTGGTGATGCAAAATTATTTGCATATATTGTCAAAAAATGAATATGGCAGAAGTTTTGAAGTAAAAGTGATATAAGTACTACAAAACCATTCAGTGTATTGAAACTTGCTTAGGGAAGTAACTGTTTATCATAATCTCTTTTTTGTGATAAAAAAGATCAGGCGAATGGTAATAAATTAAAACGATGGTCAAAGAAAAATGAACTTGAATGTGAAGGATGTTCAAAAGCAAAACATAAGTGTCAGGAAAACTTTAAGAACTATTTCAATGGAATATATAGTATACCTTTCTTCTGTAATATTTGGGGTTGATTGACAGTGTAGTTTTTGAAAAAATGATTTTCAAAATCACCACTTTATATATAGGCTCTTATTTTACAACGATATCTATATTATATTAACATGTCATATTACATTTAAAAAATGTTAAGAAAATTACAAAACACTCCGCAATCGACAGCTTAAATTTTACACTTTCATATGAAAAAGATAAAAACTGTCACTTAGCTTCTAATTCATTAGTTAAATAAAATAAGAAGCAGAATTATATCAGATCTCAATGCTTATTTAAATAGGAGTCTGAAATATGGCAACAATGCATACTTTGAGGGCTAATTTCTGATTGCAGTAGTATATTCTGGTCCACCGCGCGGAATTTGAATGTAACTAATGTCTACAACGTTCATTCGTATTTCAAAAGCAAGAATGAATAATGAACACAGATTTTATAACCATTTGATCAACCATAGTTATAAATACATAGCTACGATTATTTATTAAATTTTAAAAAGTCATGAAAAATGAACTACTAATCATGTGCCTTTTCCTCCATTTCGCCTCTAAAAATTCTATCAACATAATTATTTTCTGATATTCGTGCACTAACAAATTAAAAGATATTGTCCTCAAATTCAACAATATGCCGGGCCTTGGTTGTTCGTTTTTTTTTCTGTTTTCCAGTAATACATATTTGACAAACATATTTCAATTTACCTTTATGTCTGTATAATTTTTACACTCTTGCAGGGCTCTTTAAACTTTAGTACCATGTGTTTCGCGGCAACTAGAAAGAGAAAGAAAATCCGCGACATTGCCAGACTGCACTCTCATGTATTAATAAATGCATTCGTGCATGTATCATTTAATTATTATGAATGGGGGTTAGTATTTTTTCAGTGTTTAAGATTGGTGCTGATTTTAAATTACCATGTTAAAGTATAGCGTGATCTTGTTTGTCGTCTTCTTCTCGAGAGCGGTTTCCTTAAATTATTGAAACTGGTGCAGTTTTGGAAATTGAACCTTCTGCAATGAACCCCAGCTGCATGACAATGTTGTCAAACCAGTACTTTTAAAGAGCTTTTGATGCAAGTTTTATTTACGATTGCTTAGAAAGAATATTTCATAAAAAGGAAATTATTTACCATGGGAATTGCCTAATTTTATTTTCATAAAAACCAATAACAACATTATAGCAATTTTAGAATTTCCCAAAACTATTCAATAGTTCAAAAATATTCAATGCTCAATAACTTAGAGAGATAAAAGTAGTTGCAAACTTTTGAATTTGATAATGCTATCAAATACATAATATCGTGTATATCTGTAATTTAAATAGCAATAGTATAAAAAGTCCATAAAAAATTTAACAGAAGACGAAACTTACCATCGCGACTTTCTTCTTCCGTTTCACTGGTAACGGATGTTGGTGATCTAATGTTAACACCATCCATTCGTTTACTAAGAGCTGCAGATGATAATCCCTCGGACTCACTAAAATCGGTGTCGTCTGTAAGATAACAAAAATGCATACATACATAAACAGACAAATATCTTTATTTAATATTGGTGTTATCTTGTAACTTCTGAACGAAATCACTGATTAATATCTGTTACGACGAGAGCGCTTTATACCTATTCTAGGACCCGATAGAAGGTGCTGAAGTTTATATAAAATATTAAACGCCCGAACTGACTGATTAATCATTGATCAGAGTAAATAGTTGGACACTAAGAACTGAAGTTGGAATATTGTTACCTACGACAAAAGCATTTTGATAACTTTCGTTTAGGAGTTCAGAACGAGACAGTCATTTTTAGTTGTAAATTCTATATTTATGAAATCGAAATTGATGCGGAGATACAAACTGGGAAGTAGACTCTTTAAATAAGTATCCACGTTTTGAGACGAAATACGAGTTGCAGATTTTTCAACATCTTTACCGAGCAGTTAGCTCTTCCAGTATGTTTTCAATGAAGAAAAAATAGTAATAAAACTTACATTCGCCTTTCGTTTTCTTTTCAACAACTTTCTTGTATTCGTCGAGTTCTTCATCAGTGACGCTGTCAAATGGATTTTTCGCATAAGGCGATTTGTAGACCATCGCATTATGTTGATGACCTCTTTGGATAATTCCTTTAGAAGCCGCACCCATGAGTACCACGTGATCACCAGTTTGGGTAATTGTTGCATCCTGCATTTTTCTTGCCTCTTCCCATGTCACACCCTCTAATATATGGGATTGAGGTCCTGCTGATATTTTATCTGCTCTTCTATAGTCTTTAATCTAGAACAAGTTTTGGAAATTGAAGTATTAAACATCTCCTCTTAAAAACTAATTTTCTAAATACATTTAAAAAAATATAAACCTATACTACTTACTTGTTGTTGCTTTTGTTTAAATTCCCTTGGATTGGTACCTTTGGGAACGAACTGGAGAGCGGAATCTATTTTTACTGGTGTACTGGAATGGCTAGGTGATCCTTCTGCAACCCACTAGAATCCAAAATCAACATATATACTATAGATCACAAATAAGTAATTTTATGTTTTTGGCTTATGTTAAATGAATTTGTTTTCGTATTGATTTAATGATATTATTTACATAAGAACATGATGATTTCTTTTAATGTATTAATGTTAATTTGAGTCTACTGAAGCTAAATACCTCCCAATTGGATATTCCAAGTAAGATATTATTTTTTCACGGTGTATATGACAGTGTATAAATTACAAAATAAATTTGGCTTACCTATGTTATGCATTTTGTTGCAAAATATTCCAGTTTATTTTATCCTCAAGTATTGTTAAAACATATTTAACTATTTCTATTTTCTATCAATGATCTATCTATTTAAAGGATTTCATTATGTTTTGTACTAAACAAAATAATTCAATTATTAACTAGCACATTTGATACAAGAGATCGACTTTGTCATAAAAACTAACTTTCATCTATTTTTTTACTCAGATTCACTTACTGAGATTTGTCATAAGGTCGGAAATTAAGATAAAATTCCATACATATTCTTTTATTTTTCAATTTATATAATCGAAATTTAACAATATAATAATCTGACCTACTAAAAAAGCTACATAAACATATATGTAAAAATGCGCAATAAATATTATTCGGGAAGTCTAAATATTTATGACGAAAATATTATTGCAGTCTTTGAAAACATAATATTACCCAAATACAGGAAGGACATACTTTTCCAGTTAATTCATTTAATTTTAGTTACAATTCCTATTATATTTGTGATATAGTTTTATATTCTCATTTTTAGCAATGTAATTATGTGAATTAATCGGAGTCATTACGTATATAATCCATATTAATACTTTTCATTTAAATGTGAAAAATAATATTCCGCATATCAAGTATAACTTTTTTAGTGTTCGAATTATGACAATTTTTTAATTTTGTAAAATTACAACTAGGCTTTTTTTAAAGTTGTGCGTAATTTATTTTCTTTTTTTTTTTTTGTTGTTGTTCTTTTTATATTGGTAAACTTGTTTTCACTTTATATTTAGTACTCAACACCTCCACTGTTATAGTTTATTTAACTTCATCACATAAATTTTGCATATAAATAATTGAAAACAACAGACAATCAAACAATCTTTTTTTCTTGATTGGTTTAATTCAAGTAGGATATACAATAATAATTATTTAATAAAAAAACCTGAATAAATAGTTGAAGAACTTTTGTTACTTGCATTTTAAATTATGAGGTCTAATTTTCTTCTCTATGAACTTATTCTCTTAAAATACTTTGATTTAAATATCATGTTAATATTCTAAAATATAAACATTTTATAGTAACTAGAAACTTTTCAGGCAAAGCTTTTGTTTTGAAAAACCATAATCAAGTTATTTTCTAGTTTAAAAGTACTTGTAATAGTATGTCTTATGATAATACCAATTTAGCAATGACATTTCTTTCATATGTATTTTTTAAGTTCATTATAATAAAATTCATTCAATTCAAATTTGAAAAAATAAAAATAAAATTTATAATTGAAAGTAAAAACATCACATTTAAAAGATATTATACCAGTATATTTTCAATTTTTTTATTTATTTATAATCTTTAAGAAGTCACATCTCACATTTCAAATGAATGTTGTGTTGAATTTTTTTGACGCAATAAATCTCTTAATGGAAATTATTTAATTGAACATGCACATAAATAGTAAATAAGCAATTTAATATTGTTTTGTCTTCATTGGCTTCCCAAATAATATCTTATACGTTACATCATCTAATATAATTAATTATTCATACGTAGAAATAGTTTTCTCACAATGGACAGAATGGATTTTGAAATTAAGAAGTATATCATAAAGGCAAGTTGGCACTAACTACCTTTATTTTACTTGACAATTTTTAAACTGATTTAAAAAAGTAAACTGAACATGTTCTCTACCAACATCCTTATATAACGTTGATAAACCTGTATGTTTTTTATAAGTATGTACACATCAAAGGCATACTTTTCAATTACTAGAAAATAACAAAATTTATGGTATTTCCAAAACGATGTCCCATCGACGGTTCATCAAGCTTTTTTAACCTTGTTTAATTTGTAAACTATGTCCAATCCAATTGTAGGTTATTGATTTTGTACTGATTTTGTTCACAAAAATTTGATTTGCAACGTAACACAAAACACAGAGAAATTTACTGATTTATCCAAATACAAAGTTACCTAATAATGTTATTCTTGTAGGATTAACAGAATGAACTCAAATAACTGTCTTCAGCCTTGTTAAAAGTTTAGTAAATTCACGTTTTGAAAGTATGTCTCATAAATAACTGAAATAGGACTAAACAAAAAAATTATTTCAACTACTGCAAGAATTTAGTTGTTATATTATATAAGTAATAAGCTACGTATCTGTATTAAAATGCGTTTTTCACGTTTTTTTTTTTTTTGCTTTAAGATTTATTTATGAATGCACATTTATCTTTATCAAGTTACAAATTATAACAACACACTCCACACATTTCTCCATAATTCTATATTTATTAGTAGTAATTTGTTCTGAATATTGGTTGATATATTTAAAAAAACTATTAAACTGCTTAAATCCATTAATTTCAAGGGATTCAAGTAAATTGTTATTTTATATTATATAACTGCTACAAGTCTGTATTTTTGACATTTACACATCAATGCTTGAATTGTTCAATGTTAATAATAATAATTTAGTTAAAATTATCGACAACTAGTGTGTATAACTGGAATAGATTAAGTTTATTATAATGTGGAACTTATTAATGGCACTGTGCACCGAAACATGATTTATTAAGCGAAATTAATTTTTGTTAATTTTATGTCAAATGGCAGCATTAAATTTCGATAATACTTAAGAATTTCCGGAGCTAAACATTAAAAATATATTACTGTTTTTAATCTGTATTAGATAAAACAAGTAAGTGTTAAAACACAAAACAAAGTTGTAACCACCCAGTCATAATTGCCAATAAAAAACAAGTAAGGAAGTTGGTTTATAATATTAAAGTTAATTTTATAAGCTATGACATACTTCCAATTTGTAAAAATCGATTCCGTGTACATTTAATTGACAAAACGTGTGAATGGCCTTCGATCAACTGGGTGATATCTTATTATTAAAAGCTAGGCGAATGAGTATATCCTAAACATTAAGCAAAAATATAATAAGGACAAATATAGTAAAAATCAGGCAATATTAAACCGGCACCTAACCGGTTTTCTATTTAAATAAAGCAAAGCCACTCATTATTTAAATTGGATCAGAAAAACAAGACACATATTTTCGTATTTACCAATAAAATCGTACCAGCTTTCAGAGGGGCGCCCAAAAATCAACGTTATGTTTAATTTTTTATCTCGTGATAATCGATAACGGGAATATGAAACATTTTTAGCAACGGAGAGTAATAAAAGTTTCATTTTTGTATTATTTATAACTTTGGAAAATAAAAAAATATATATAGAATGTTGGGGGTGACGAAATTTTAGGCATTGGCACCCATACTAATCGGCCCTCGACACAAATGAATAAAATTCAGGGTAAAGGTGAAATGACAGAAACTTGACAGAAAATAAAATTAACGAATATAAACCTGATTACTACTATATTGAATAAAAAATTGTATTTTTTCAAAACATTACAAAGATCAGCAAAGTTTTTGTAAAAGAAAACGCCTTTTACCAAAGCACCCATTAAAGAATAGCAACTAGTATAATTATCAAGCAATTGAAATTACTTCGGCTAGCCACACATTTAAGCATTATTTCTAAAATATCGGAATGTCCTAGCATACAATTTTTAGAACTAGTTGTTACAACAATTGTTTTGAAAATATATGAAAGATCATTTGTAGAAATAAATCATTTATAAATATACTTTTCAAAAATATTGCACATATAATAATAAGACCTTTTATTTAATATCAATATTTATTATGATATAATCACACAAAAATACGCATTGCCCTTTGGAATATGGGTATCAATTTTTTAATACAAAAACCTAATAACGGTTCTCTCTGACGTTTTTTTACTCAAATTTGAAGAATCGATTTTTTCAAAAAATAGATTGTTACTTAGTTAATAAAGTTGGACGATATGCCTCTCTTATATTTTCAAAACAAAACACATAAACCAATGTATGTTTAGTTTTCAAACTTAATTATTTCTACCTTAGTGATTTTCTTTGGGTCTGGGGTACCGGTTTCCAAAATCTCAACCTTCTGGTATGTGTTCGGTGAATTCAGCCAACGGCTGCGGTCGTGTCCTTTCTTGCCACCCTCCAGTTTCCTCCATAAACTGTAAGAAAATTTAATTGGTTACAAAAAAGCAATATATACAAAACATGTAAATCTTTTAGAATTATTCTTGAAATCTTAGTAGTAATAATGTTACAAATAAATTCAGTCAAGGGCAGAAAAATCGGATATTTTCAGTGTTCACATAAATTTTGTAGCAGAAGAATAGCTAGACAAACATTTCGAAACTATCGGGAACAGGTAGACAATTAAGCATCTTCCGGAACAGACAGTTTTATACAGGGTATAAACTGTATGAGTGCAAATATTTTGCGAAATAACAGTTTACGTGAATATAAATCAAAAAAACTTATAGCGTTTTTTAAAGAGCTGTTTTGTCAAAAAAATATGTTACGAATTTCGCACTCATTTTGACATTCATAAGCAGATAATTTTGTATTTAAAACACTTGTGAATCTTCAAATGTAGATACTAAACAGATTATTTGGTTTTACTAATAACTTTAATAATGACTAACCACTTTTTGATAATTAATAATAATCGCATATTGACTGAAAATATTGCAACATCGCGATAGCTGACATTCGTTACCAACGAATATAACGTCTTATTCGTTCTTTTTGCATTTGGTTTGTTCTGTTTATATTCTAAAGACTAGTTTGAAAGTCGGTAGTTTTCAAGTAACTTTATTTAATAGTAAAAATGCTAGATTTTTACAAAAAGTGGATTTTAAGTCGTCCAGTTTGGTGCAGTTTTTGTGTTGAAAATATTAATAATCTACGTACCTACATGTGTTTAATAACAATGGTTTCTGAATAATTAGATATTTTATATAGTTATTTCTAAATAATATGTACATAACTTTTGATCATTCTTTTCACAACATAATTTCCAGAATTATTCTACCAAAAATTTATATCTAAGTACCAAATCAATTTCCTAAATATTTTTATTTATGTTTTATTTACCGAAACAAATCTAATTCTCGAGAAAACAATTATAATAACTGAATAAGAATTAGAGGCCACAATTTAATTGGCATGTATTTAGGATTTTCTTAGTTATCAAAGCCTATAAACCATCTTGGTATAAGAGTTTTTTTGTTTGATTTGGTGTATACTGTCTCCACCTAAAATATGTGCACTCAAACTATTTACACCTTGTATATTTTAGTTTTCGCGTATTTGCAATAACGTGCGAATTAAGTCAACTTTAAAAGTTTCATAAAACCATCGTTTTTCAGATATTAGCAATAAACTACGAATTTAATTCAAACATATTCTTTAAAATATTTTCTAAACTATTAGCCATAGACAATAAATGTTAAATTACAAGTTAAAAGGGTAAGGTAAAACACATTTCTTGTGGAATATAACATCCACCAGAAGCTCCTAATTGTCACAAAACTCCATGATATTTAAAACAAATTAATTTTACAAATGTCATAATGTTACATATGTTGGAGCTAAAATCTCGTCAGATAATTTTGTTATTTAGCAGAAAGTGAGCAAGAGCGAATTAATAATTTCCGGATGTGGATACAAATGGAATATTGTAAATATTTCTTTCATTAATTTCATGTATTTTCCAAGTACAAGTAAATACTAAATGATTATGAATTTATAACGTATGTGACATCATCTAACTCTCTTGTAATAAGCAATTTAACTAATATTCTTTACTAATTCAGCAAATATAGGATCGAGCAGAACTGTTAATTTTTACTGATTTATTCAAAGAGGCATGTGAAGAAGCAAACTTAATTTAAAAAAAAAAACAAAAAATCTCAAACTACTGCCAGTAAACTAAATTTCAAACCTTCATATAATTGTTCTTTTAAGCGACAAAAGGACACAACTGCTAAAATGGAATGACTCCAATATATAAAATTATAAAATATATAAAAATAAATAGTATGCCTTTAAATATTCATACACAAAGTCTTTAATTTTCTGTTCGCTAGAACATCTATTCTCAACTGCTTGTCCGGCGGACCATCTGTTGAGTAACGCTGCTCTACAATATATTTCCAAATATGCAAATAAAATATATCATACCCTTGTCTGTAAAGTTCTTCTTCTTCCAAAAGGTAACCGAGAGATGATACCGCCGGAGGCACTTCCACATCGTTTTTAGGTTTCGGAGGTTCACCTTTGACGAGCGGATGTCTGTAGATGTAACCCGTTCGAAAACCGGCATTGTCCAAAAGTCTCATCAACGATTCGAATTCCGTTCCGCCTACTCTCCATTTCCTCTCCACTTTACCTTCCAATATGGCCGGTTGATCTGGTCGGGGTGTACTCTCGGGTGCATTGTGCGCGGCGTCATAGATTTTCTTTCGTATTTCGTCATTGATCAGCACTGGAATTTATAGGAAAATGTTAATTTTAATACGTAATAAGTGAGTTTATATATTCAATTTGATTTTAATTAAAAAAAAAGCTATTCCATTTCCTCACCTAAATTTTCCATACCAACTGGAAGAAGCTTGAGCTGCGATTCAGAAGCTAGAACAGTGTTTCTAGCATTGAAAAATGCTTCTTCAATGGTCTCTCCACAACAAAGTGCCCCCTGGTTAGACAAAAGTAATATTTTGTTATTGGGTCCTAAATTTCTTGCTAGTTTGTCCTTTTCTTCAGGATCTAACAAACCACCTAGATAAGTGTGTACGCTAACTTCACCTGGAAACACATTTGTTTTGCCTTAGTTTGTTTAAGTTTGGTTACAACGTATGGTGTAGATAGTGCGGCACGAGTGTGTTAACATTAGTAGATACATTTCAGTAAGATTTTATTTCCGAACCATCGACATTTTCATAAATGAGACACCGTGGATAATATTTCAATTATAGATTACGCTCATAGCTGCCAATACTTGCAATATAGGGTCTCACAACACTTATACATAGAAAATCAACCACCTGAGAACATGAGAGTAGAGAGAGAGAAAGGCGAGTTTACAATATCTATTGATCTATTCTAGCGCGATAATCAATTGTAAAGTTCTAGAAATTTAAACTCAAAGACAGTATCAAATCTGTTTTTTTTTTTGAATACGTAAGACACAAAAAAATACTCGTTTTAAAAAATGTTTGTTTTGTACGTGTTATTATATTCCTGCATTTTAACTTTAAACTAAGTTTGAAAGTATCCAAATCGCTATAAAAATCGGTGAAATGGCAACATCGTTAGACGTTGAATCTTTGTACAATATTTACGAATTTTTATTGTTTGTTTAGCTTTTTATTGTAATTGTAAAAAGTCTTGACAGAATATTAAATTATGGTAACCTAGTGGTTATTTTACAAGAAATAAATACATTTAACCAGGCGAAATTTCATGAAGCTTTTACAACTGCTTCATTTGTCTAGAAGCATTGTTTAGCCAATACCATTTGACAATCTTTTTCTTCTTTCTCCTCTATTTCAGCATCTGTATACTCATATAATGGAAGTACGTAGTTTTTGCAGCTGTGAACAATTTTGCTTGATTTTGGTGTGTTAGGGTTAGGGTTTGCCTGTATAGAGCATCTCAAAATTTACAATTATTGCATGTTAAACCCCTATATATTTGAAATACAAACTGACACGATTTGTTTGCAGGATTGACAGTACCCAGTTTTGAGATTAATTTTTTTTAGAATATTTAGTAACTAAATAAAGATAAAAAATGGAACATTCAACTGTTTCTTATTCTTGAAATGATTTTTCTTTTATTTTAAGTAGTTTTATGCCCAAAATCATTCAATCATCTGTCATTTAATGACTAAAATAGATAATGAAAAATGATTCATTGTAATAATTTAATTATTAAGTAGTAATTACTAGCTAGTCAATTAACAAACTGTTCTGAATTTGTGTATTGGTTATTAATATGACAAGACTTAATTACTGTTTAAAATTAACTATCCCGTTGAGAAATTAACATAACATGACTTTGATATATCAAGGCAAAGTATGTGAAACATTGATTATTAACAAAGGATTTATGAAAAACATGTAAGCACAAAAAATGTAATTAATTGGAAAATTTATTTAATAACATGTTGTGTATACTCAATTTGAGAGTACAATCCCTTGCATTAAGAGCGTTAACTCGGCGAAGCTTTCTCTGTAAATTCGCAACTACAGTCGTAATAGTAAGTTAATATCTTCGATTCCGTTCGGTTTGGAAATCCATTCGGTTTGGAAATGAAACTACGTTTCATAAAAATGGCACTGTAAATATACATATTACTCACTACTATTCCATAAATAACCCTTATCACAGAATGTGGATTTATTGTAAAAAAAAACGTGTGTATCACCCACCACAAACCACACAAGCTGATATGAAGGATAGAATAGATGAAGCATTCCAGAGTAATACAGTATTTAAATTTTTTTTAAAGTCCAGTGCAGGGCTGTATCGATGTTATAAGTGGATATTTAACACTTATTATAACATTATCTGATCTAAGTCTTGTCTTTCTGTCAATTTTTACGGCTAATTTGTGATCTATATTAATATTATGAATGAGAAAATATGTTTGATGGATTCTCGTTTTTTTTTAATAGCGGAGCAACGGATGGATGTGATGTTTTCCACAGAGATAGCTTATGAACTGAAGAGTGACTTATGGGATGGAGCTATAATGTAGTTCATGCGAAAAAGGCTGGTTAAATTAAAAACCGAGTTTGCCGTGTATATGTACTCCATATTTGGTAAGTTGGGATAAAATGATGACATCTTAGTTGATTCATATTGATACTAACCTCTGTAACTGTTATCAGTCAGATTTGGTTGAAACAAAAACCAACTGATTGCCGAAGAAGTTAGTTCTTGGGTTTGAATTGAAGCGTTCGATCAAACTAAACTTAATTTTAATTATTCTATAATACTTTATTTCATCATTAGATTAACTCACATAAGATAGATTTTCTGGAATTTTTACTTTCGAACGGATTTTGTCTGCATTATAATTGTTTGTTCGAACATCACGCAAAAACTATTGAACTTATTTTGACAAAACTTTTTGTGTTTGATTGTTTACGATTCGTTGACGGGAGCCGGAGACATAACAATAAGAGCACATTTTTTTAAAATTCAAGTACATCCATATAATTCTCCATGTTATGCACCCATGAACAAACGAGTATTTACTAATGCCGCCCTCGCTTATAATTATTCTTACCGATCACAACAGCCTCCTGAGTTAACGGAAGCAGTCCTTGCTTGAGAGCTGATATTGCAACCACTGAAGGCGTGTGGATGTGTATGATGCATTTGATATCCGGTCTAGCTGAATGTACGGCACCGTGTAACGAGAAAGCTGTTATATTAACTGGGAAATTTGTCGTTCCCTGTTCTAATACGTTTCCTTGCATTCCGGTTTTTATTAAGCTGGAGGCAGTGATTTCGTGAAACAGCATACCATAGGGATTAACCAAAAACTGTTCTTCGTCCTGATTCAATCTGAAAATAAAGTTATATCAAAAATTAAACTTTGTGTCATAATCTTAACCACATCCATAATGATGCAGAAGAAATGAGGAGTTACCCCATTGGTTATAGTGGGGTTATTATATGAATTAAAACTAAAATATATAGGTAGTAGTAATTTATTTGTATTAAATTTTAGGATGTTGCATTTAAGATAATAATTTTACTACAGACAAATTTTTAACTTCAAAGAGTGATATATTGTGCTCGTATTTGATAAAAATTATACATGATATTATTCATCGTGGAGTACAAATCGCTCGAAATGTTATTTGCGTTATGATAAAGTTATTGAAAAAAAAACTAATAAATGCACATTTATAGCGTAATGATGATTTTATTTATTTCCTAGTCAATTATCCGGTCAATTTAGGCCTAAAATCAGGAGGAAAGTTACAAAAATTCATAAGAAGCTGTAACTTGGTAAAATTGCTCAAAATACATTATAAAAGAAATTTCAAAAGTCCTTATCGTTTCGGTCTATGGAAAAAAATTTGTTTCGAGGTCAAAGTTAAAAAAAGTACCCAGACAATAATTATAGCACATAAAATTCTCTACAAAAAAATGTATTAATAATTTTTTCCCTAGGAGGCACCATTTTAGAAATATAACGCTTTAAAAAGTTTAATAATTTGTAATCGTCATAATTTGCACGTTTCCACGCAACCTATGAGGTAGTAGGTCTGTTGTGATTTTGTTTGTTTCGCAACTATTGCAAAATAATATCTATTAATCAGGGTTGGTAAAATATTAAAGCTGCAGAGCAACGTCGTCGAAATGCTGCTACATCTACCTCTTCTGATATTATAGGAAAAGCTCAACATCAATCAGAAGTATATTCATCAAAAAGTTTATCTACTTTTGCTAAGTGTCAAAATCATGTAATATTTTTACACGCAATAACTTATTGCGATACAACATCTGCATTTTACATGAGAGGAAAAACAATAGTTTTCGGATTGTTTGAAGAACAAGATTTAGTTCAATGTGCTGAAGTTTTTAAAAACAGTAATTGTATTCCACAAGATGTTATCACCAACGGAATTCGCTTTATTCTTGCTATGTACGGAGCTCCTAAAAAAAACTTCTTGTTTAGATAAGATGAGATAAGGGTGTTTCGTTAAACATACTCGAAACTAAAAATAAGGACAGTTAGCTTGTCTTCCTCCAACCTCACTAACTGGTCATCAACATCTTTTTCGGATATATTACTAACTTCAAGTATGGCTTGGTAATCAGCTGGACCCTAAAGACTGGGGTTGGAAGTTGGTTGACAACACATTAGAGTCAGTTCAGACAGCGCAAGCGAAACCTGCTGACGTCAATATTTTGCAACTGCAAAAAGGGATGTAATGCTAAATGTGGTTGCAAAATTATGATTGAGATGAATAAATTTAGCGATTTTTTTTGTAATTACACTGCTTTTATCTTTACCAACACTTATTAATAAATATTATTTTGCAATAGTTCCAAAACAAACAAAATCACAACAGACCCATAGAATAGACCTACTCTGAGGAAACCCCGTTAAAAAAAAACGCGTAAAGTACACTACCTCATAGGTGGCGTGGAAATTATGAAGTTATTCAACTTTTTAAAGCGTTATATCTCTAAAACGGTGGTTCTCAGGGAAAAAATATTAATACAATTTTTGTAGAAAATTTTATGATCTACAATTTTACGATAAACTCACCGTTCTGCTGAAATTGGCAAAAAAACTTTGACCTCGAGCCAATTTTTTTCCACGACTGAAACGATGAGGATAACTTTTGAGATTTCATTTATAATTGTATTTTGAACAATTTTACCAAGTTACAGCTTCTTAGGAATTTTTGTAAATTCGAATGTGTAAATTGATCGGATTACAAGCATCTATGTTCTTTTAAAAAATAATTGATCTTAAACGACCATTTAAAAGAATTTGAGCAAAAGAGCAGTTTAAAATAAATAAAGTAATTATTTTCTATTTAAGCCTATTTTAAATTGTTTTGTAAATGTATCGTTCGTCCAAGAAACCCATTCAAAAGAATTTATGAACAACTTGTGGTTGTGCATTTTAAAGCCTGTTAATTATTTTGTATTCATTCCTCTTGTAAACATACTAATCGGACTCTTAATTAAGTTGAAGTCATATACCACAATTTGGTGTTTTACTAGCATTTTTAACAAGAAAGATCACTTAATGCATGCGGGTTAGGTCTGAAAGCACCAACAAAGTAAATAATTGTTTAGAGTTCTGTAAATTAGAAATGGTTCTTCCATGTTTGAATGTTAGATTAATTTTAGTTATTTGTCAATTCAAATATTCCGCAGCAGTTCCAATGTAATTCTGATTAATCATGGAACTCGAATGGATAGAACTTATTTTATTATGGCGGCTGAACTTATGATGTTTAGTTTTTGATTTTCACAGATCTTACATAAAAAATAATGTTCTGTATAGCCAAATAGTAAATACAAATATTTCCAAGGTGCGGATTTTTTAACAAACAGTTGTACAACACTACTCACCATTTTTCAACTGTTATTAAGAAACAATTCGATGAATTTCAATTTTGTCACTTTTTATTCAGAACCATTCTTTATGAAGTTATATTCATCAATTTGAATCAATTTTAATCGTTTTTATTATTTAAAAATTGCGTTTTTTTTTTTAGAAAAAAATACCACTTTTGGAGAACGAAAATTGTATATTTAAAATATAAAGGTTTCATGGCCTAAAGCTGACCTCTTTGTCAATGAAATTACCATCTAAACTAAATTATAACAAAATATAAATTTGGAATTGATGTTTTTAGATACACGCGCCAGAACAAAAAATAATCTCACTTCGACTTCCGTAGAATTGAATCCTGTTTGGCTGTCCATAATTAAGGATAAAACATTCATGTTCCAATTTAAATTTCATTATAATACAGAAAATTTCATTGGTAATGAGCTCAGATTCAGACCCTGCGATTTTAAATATGAATTTTTCTTCTCCAAGTGGTGTGTTATTCACCCACCCCCCAAAAAAATAGATGTTGCCACAAACAACCTTCAAAAAACAAAGTTTTATGCCCCTGCCTTGTTCCAATAAGTTTTTCATTCAAACAGAAACATCAAATTCTGATTTTAATCTATATCTATTACATAATAACCAAACATACTTCATATTTCAAGAGGGGGATTAAAATTGTAATGAATGGATTTTATAAAATCCTTTCATCAAATAAAGTTGTACCGTAAAAATAACTTACCTAGCTGTAATAAGAGTATTTGAGCCGTGTGCCCAACCATACAAATCTATTAGTCTATACAATGACGCTAATTTACATCTAAGGATCTTCTCTCCCTTGGCATACCCCATAGCCTCTATACCACGGATATCGTTAATCGGTATAACGCAGCTTGAACTTTTGAACACATTTCCAGCTTGCTTGTTAACACCTACCATATCGGAGATTTGTTGCAACAACCCATTGGCCCCTGAAATTTTCATTTTTTAATTAAGCGACATTTAATCAAAGTCAGCTTGATGATATTATTTAATAATGTAAAGATTGGATTATATAATTCTAAATAAGAAACTTGAATCTCTTGAATAGGATGTCAAGAGTTCACTGAGGTAGTGATTTAAGCCCCAGTAATGATAGAGAGGGTAATAGAAATCTCATGTCAACTTTTTAATTATACTATTATTTCAGATGGTATTTTAAACAGATCCATACGAAAGAAAGTAAACCAATCAACTCCGCTGATTTTTCTGTACTGCAAATCAAACCCGAGTATAGACAATATTAAAATCATGTATGCTTGAGATTCCCCCAATTTGAAACAGTATTAATTTTTAAAGTATTTAATGCACGAAGCAAAATATATGAAATACCAAATAGATTTAAAGACCTTTACATAATTGAAAAAGATGTATGCGCCTGCGTCAACGTCCGTAAATTTTTTCGGACAGATAATAAGGGTAATGTTAGTAGTTCCCTATGCATATTTGTGAAAAATTGTCCGAAACTTTCTTATTCCCGCCTTTTAACGTGCCGAACGCGCCTGCACCTTACAAAGGTTGTAAAGATCTATTAAAACTTATTGAAAAAACCTCACATCACACATTAAAGCACGATAATCAGAATTATTCTAGAGAAATAGTAAGGAAAGTTAAACAAAAATCCACCAAAGTGGCTGGATATCTGCCTCTAGAATGACTCAAAATGGGAGATTTAATTACATATATCAAAGCTTCATATCGAAGATTCGATCCCAATTGATAATATTGGAGACTTTTTATACACTAGGCTTCCCAGAAAAGGTGCAGGTGTCATGATTTCACTTCAACTGTGTAATACCTGCCTATAGATATCAATCATACAGGATAATCGACATACAGTGGCTAAATAATAAAAGTTACTTGTTAAAAATTGTAATGCGCTATTAAAGTGTCATTATCTCGGTTTACAATGAAACAAATTTGACGATTTTTAAATAGATATCTCGGAGTCAAGGTCTTTGAAGTCGAAAGATTGTTGAAAAATGAACGCCTTTTGTAGTTATCGGGGTACTGCTTGCATTCATCTATGATATACATATAGTGAATCATAACTTGTTTATAAGAAATATGATATGTTTATGTACTTTGGAGTAGCTGATAACGATTCTAATCAGTTCGTTCCCTTGAAAGTGCAAAAGAACCTTTTCAACTTTCTCGCATACACATTTAATTTTTTGTTATGCAATAAACTGTTTCTTAGAGAAACTGAAACACATACGTTCTCAATTTTTAAATGAATGTCTGCTTTAAAATAAAACAGTGAGTACATGTATGATGAAAAAAACTAACGACTAACGCTTACGCCTCTACTAACGAACCGATTTCCGTTTTTCAAAATTCTAAACATTCTGGTAACGTCAAATAATTTGCTATTTCCTCTTGAGCCACTATAACTCTAACTGCCCGAAAACATATATTCACAAGCTATAATTAAAAAATAAAAAAACACGACTACCAAATTATGAACCAAAATAACAGTTTAACAAATATATTTTATACAATAAAAAAGTAAAGGATAAAACAATGTGTGATTTTTTATTAAAATTTCTAGTTGACTCTCAAAATTCAACTGTTTTGCATTTTTCTGAAAATCATTTAAACTACGCAATTTTATATTTCATCTTTTTAGTTGATGTGCTACATGATAAGTTTGATTTTTTTAAATAAATATTTAATATTGTGTTTTGCCTTCCCCCAAAAAAGATTAGGAGTTTGGCTTTATTTTGAAAATAGACTTTAATAAACATTTTATCTAAATTTTAAACCCCAAAAATTAATATTACCATTTTGTACTTTACTTTTCCTGTAAACTTTGAATGAATTCTCATTTTTTCCACAATTTAGCATCAATAAAAATAATGGAGGAAGTGGGTAAAATCTTGTATATTTTTCTTAATAACTTTTAAAATTATTTTTAAAATTGCAAAGAAAACCTTACCTGTAGAACGAGACCTGCCAGTTTATATACTACATACATAAGCATGAAAATATTAAAATTTTATATTTGAATTTACTTTCATAATTTGCCCCCCAAAAATAATATTAGGATTTTCCTGTATAGTTTCAGTGAGGCCTTATACTCCTATTTTTCCAAATTTAAGGTGAGTAGTTTCAGAGATATGGATGAGAATAGCCATTGTTTTTACATTCTCGTTAATATTTTAACAAATATCTATATTTAACAAAACATAAAAAATATACATATTTGTATTCCATTTCACGTGATATACGTGATGAGGTTGGAAAAAATTATATTTTTTATTTTTCATTACATTTTATAATTTACCCCCCCCCCAAATTAATATTACGAATGTCAATTTATTCTTCCTGCAAACTTTGGAGCCCTATACTCCGTAATTTATATCAAAATTTAGGCTCTATAGATTAGGAGATAAGGGGGTAATTGTTGAACCCCCCAGAAGTGACCCCAAAATCAGAATTATTTCATTTACGCCATGTGCCAGACGGGCAGAAACAAGGGAGAATCTATCTATAAGGGTTTCCATTCATTGAATGTCCGGAACCCCTAAACCTAAAAAGATAACAGATACGGCTGTCCATATTTCAAAATAATTATGCGATGTACGATATTACTCGGGGAAGTACCCTAACTGAGAAATTGCGCTTCTTTCTTGAAATGAATGGCTTATGATTGAATGCACAAAAGCTTAAATCGTACATTTAATGCCTCTACATTGATTAGTATTTGTTTGGCATCCATCAGCATTGAACCCCATCAGTGAACTAACTTATAATTAAGGAAACAGTTGGTCCTCTTTATGCGATACTCACATCTGAGAGAAGGATCAGTCAAAAAGGGGAGAATCACAAGTTTTTTGCTCTACGCGTGGACAAAAGTTCGAATTGTTTCAAGGATCCTGTTTGTCAGATTTATCTCCTTTGAAATAATTGCCAATTCTATTCTTTACAACTAAATCAGCCACTTTTTTACAAAATGCCCCTTCCGTTACTATGTATCTACCATGACAAAATATTTCAATTGCAATCAATTTAAGTTACTTCATCAGTGGAGACTTGAAGCTTCACAGAGCTGCGCACATTATGAATTAACACGTGTTTGGTTATACCACAATATGTCTCTAGATGGGATACAAAAAAAATAGTAACAAAGAAATCAGTACAAAAAATAACGAAGACATAACATAAGGTCCTCAAAACTATAGCTGTTAATTTATTTATCTTCACTTACCGGAACCATCTTTTAACTGCGTCTCTATAATTCTTTCTAGTTCTTCGCGAAACAGTTTGCTATTCATTATTAGTTCCACTCGTTTTCTTCTTTCCATTTCTCTGACGTCCGCATCGATATCTACAGGTCGTAATTTTGCCCTTTCGTCATCATCCAGATCAGATATACCATTGGTTTGTGGCGGTATATCCGCCTGATTGGTTTCCGACATTTTTCACAACCTGTAACAAATAATTACATTCGATATATTTTTCAATAGATGACTTCATATAATCAGTTTAGACAACCATTTAGTTTCATATGAAAATCTCGTAAATTTGTATGAGAACTGCATCTCATTTGAATGTCATTAAAAAAGTTTGCAAACAGTGTACTATCCAGTTTTTCATATGTTTATTTTTATTCAAAATTACATCACCACATGTAAGTATGCACAGTAATGTAATCAATTTGAGTTTAGTACAACAGCAATGTTAATGTGAGAGTACATAATGGTTTGAAGGTGAATCATTCAACAATATTTACATTACAGCAAAGACAATTTTATCAGCAGAAAAGCTTATTGCTGAAGGTCTGAATGGTAAATAAAAAGAATATTATCTTTTATATGAAAAGGAAAAACGTATAAGTACAATTTGTTTTCGGGGTATGACAAAGTACATAAAAAAATTGTCTAAGTTATCATAGTCACAATGTTGTGAACTCATAACAGCACTCACTATGTTTAGACTGGAGTGGTCTCAACAAGGATGTGAGAATGCGTTTTCACATACAAGATTACCTAGTTCCTTTAATATAGACGTCCGTTCAGTGGGCGGTATATGGAATTCTTAGCATTCTCGTGAAAGCCCTTATTTCAAAAGCGTCTATCCGACACGATCTGCGTTTTGTACCGACCGAAATGAAGAAGACAAGATAGTGAACCAGCTGTAATGTTGTTATAGTCCCATAATGTATTTAATTTTGTGACGGAAACCCGCCCCCGATGCAGGTAGGCAATACCTAACTAACCTATGCGGTCACTTAAAAAACACCGTTAAAAGATCGGATTACCACAGAAATAAGAATTAAGCAGTCAGGCATATTGCAAAATGTATTGCAAAGTTTTAAAGATCACATGGCTTGTTGTATTGAAGTATTGTATTGAAATCGGACAACATTTTAAGCAGGTCAGGAAAGTGAGCACCGCCACACTATGGGTCAAATGGCATTATTTTTAACGGAAACCTAATATCATCAGCAAAAATACAGATATCGAAACATTTTTTTTTAATTGAACCTTAGGTTATGTAGATTAAGGGAAAATTATTTAGAATGTCATCATCCACTATTATGGAGAAATGAGGGTTGAAATAGGGCACATTTCAAAATTCGAACTTTTTTTCCTTTTTTTATGGTATATCTCAAAGACAAATAGAGATATTTATTCGGCTGTTTTTTTAAATTGTAGAGTTATTAATATAGATTAGAAAATTATTGCAAAGCTGTTCTTCTTTCTAAAATGATAGGTGAAAATAGGGATGGGAGGGTGAAAACGTGAAAAATCCCCAAAAAATACTGTCTAGTGATTCATTGGACACTGACCACTGTTCTAAAAACCATTTCCTTATCATTTTCCACTATGCAGATCATTTATCGTTATCATTTTTCTCTATAGAAATGAAAACGGGGGTATAAAACAACACAAAAATCGTTGATGAATCTCTTGAGTTTTCAGTCAATTACTTTTTCGACAATGTTTGTTAGATTAATATTTTTTTATTTTTGCCATTTTAAGGGATAATTGTTTTTGAAACATGTGCTAAATGATCAGAGGCAATGTGTCACATTCGTACTTTTTATCTTTCATCTTTTTTATGAACCGACATTTTTGGGTACCTATTCAAAAACCTATATAATTATTGTTCTTGTCAAAGAAAATTTTTGTATTGCATTTTGAGAGATTATAATGAATTAGAAAACCATTTTTTATGCCTTCAGAGAAAAATGATAACGATAAAAGATTTCCACAGTGGCGTGGTCAGCGTCCAATGAATCACTAAATAGTACTTTTTGGGGATTTTTTACGTTTTCACCCTATCACCCCTATTTTCACCCATACTTTTGGAACGATAGCTTTGCAGTAAATATTTTTCTAATCTATATTAATAACTCTACATTTAAAAGAGAACCGTATAAATATCTCTATTTTTCTTTGAGATATACCATAAACAAAAAAAAAAGATCGAAATTTCAATTGTGCACCATTTCAACCCCCATTTACACCCTCTATAATAGTGGATGATGGCATTCTAAATAATTTTCCCTTAATCTACATAACCAAAGGATCAATTTAAAAAAAATGTTTCGATATCTCTATTTTTGCTCTAGATATTAGGTTTCCGTTAAAAAAATGCCATTTGACCATTGATTTGCAGATACTCAAATTAAAACATTTACCCAAACAATTTTTTGACCTCAATATGTACTATGAAATATGTGCAAAAACTATTGACGGTGCTAACTTTACGTAATAGCACCTCCATCACAAAAATCAAACAAAAAAAATTGTGAAGCGTCTCAAAATACCAGATCGCGATGCTAACTCTACGTACTACAAAACCCTCATACTTAAAACGCACCCTGAATTCGTCATAAACATAAACTCAAATGTAACAAAATGTCAAAAATGTAAAGTGCAAAAATAGCAATGACAAATTGTGTCCAAAAACCTAAAATAAAAAACAGCAAAACCAGAATATCAAATATCTCGAAACACTTCAAATATCTTACTGACTGAAGAGGTTGTTGCCGTTTAAATTACGTTCATGAAGGATAATGTTAAAACAGTTTTCTCAAAAAATCTAAAATTGAAGGACATTATCAGCAGAATGGAGTGCAACTCTAGTTTACATAGGTTCAGTCAGAATATTCACACGATGCTGTTATTAGCTTCAGAGTTGTAAGTAACGAAATATGATACCAGATGTAAGTAGATTTTAATCACATCAATTGAAAACCAAAAATTTGTCACGTAATATATATGAGATTGGCGGCAAATATTGTTTGCTATTCATAATGTTACGAGAATTCATCCGATAGCTGGTGCAATCGGCCATAATCCAATTCGTGGAAGCAACATTCCTCCGATATTTCTGGGAAGCCGAAATATTGTTTGTCTATCGACGCAAGGCCGACTGCTAGCGTTAATGAGAATTCGTCGAATTTTGTGGAAGCTTCGAGAACACATTTCCCGATGACTCGTTGACTTACTAGATAATTCCGAGAGAAATACGGACAGCTGGCGATCGCATTCATTCTGTATTCGACTACCGTATAGTTTAGATAAATTGTAAATAGTTCTGTGAATATAAATTGTGTTAAAGTGGTGGAAATAAATTAGAGTGAGTTGGACTGTGTTTTTAAATAAATCCGAGAACTGAACTGAATCCGAAGAGTGTGAAAATAAAAACAGTACAATATCTACAAAAAACGTATTAAAGCCAGAGATGAAACAGATATCCGATAACTATCCGGTCGGTTTCCGGATAATAAGTGGGTATCCAAAAGGATACCGGATTAAATAAATACTCGTAATGTACTAAGAGCAAATTATTTTGAATGAATTTTAAGGACCACAACGTGTTTCGCCTGATTTACAGACATAGATAAATTTTGCCAAACTCTATTAAGTTCGGGTATTGTGTAGCACTGACTACTGTTGTTTTCATTTGCTACCTCATAAGCAATCCCAGAATGTGTCATGAGCTTAGCGGGATACAGCCGACTCTGTCTCCTCTCCTCTACTATTTTTAGCCGATGTGAATATGAGTTTCTACTGGAGGACTCATGGCAAGATATTTATATAAATTCCATTAGAAAAGTCTTTTAGCTTCAGCAACTTCCAAGTAGTTTGTTTTAACCCTTTGGACCACGAAAGTTGCAATTATGTAGTCAGAGTTTTGACTAAGTTCGCCTATACACGAAGAGACTCGAATATCCGGCGGGCGGATATCCAATATCCGGTCAAAAAGCTATCCGTTTCATCTGTAATTTCAGCATTTTTCAAACCTTAGTGTTTCATTTAAAAGTATTATCAAAATATTTCTTAATAACCATTTAATCCATTAATTAATCAATCGTTCAATAAATCACATCAGTTAATCCAAAATGATCTCTGCTTAATTGATCGAAATAATCCCCTACTTTCTCTAATCAGTTCTGATACTATTATCACAAGGAAGGATAAATGTATGTAGATTGGATGGAATATATGCCACGCCCATCATTAGGGTGTGAATTTCCTTTCATCCAGTTAGAAAAGCATTTTACGTTAAATATAAAAATTGCAAATTCTATATAAATTTATTTACAAAGCATCACACGATAACAGTTTCAAATTTTCTTCTTGACTCGGGCATGACTCAATGGAAAGTTATTTCAGCGTTTATTATACACACACAATATACAAATTATTTCCTTATTAATTCTTAAATGCATTTTTTGTACTCCAACTTCCTTAACGATCTATTTTTATATTCACTTAACATCGCTATTCGATTGTTTACACGTATCTCTTTAAACAATTCAATTTGAGAGAATAAAATAATGTGAATACGAAGGTTTTAGTACAATTATTTAACTGTTTCAATTGAGCTTCATTTAAATAATGTAAATGGATTTGAACGTATCTATTGTAATGCAAAATGTCAACCGTCGTGAATAAAATTAGACGGGCTAACTATACATAGTCTTTTATTTCTTATTGATAGATACCTTACCCTTTATTTTTAACACTGGTGTTGGCAATCATTTGCGAAATAGAGTTCATCTATTTCCATTTTGGACAGCACCTTCTATTAAACGATTTTAATTATAACACCTTCATAAAATTTGTTCGCATAGACGGGTGGGGGTTATCACTTAGTGTGACAAGGTATGACTGGGGGGTCTAAAAAACGTGATGTTCGCAATTCATCAAACACTCTATTAAATTTTTCTCTAAACTTTTTTTCTTTATTTTTCTGTTTCTACAGAAAATCATTCGTTTCATGTAAATATATAAATATTTTAGAATAATAAATATTTAAAAATATCAATATTTGTGATTATTAAATTACAATGTATGATGTACGGGGAGGGGGGTATTTAGCTTTCGTGACATATATTTCTAGGGGTGGCGGCCGGTGTGATGGAAGGGAGGCAAAAAGTTAAAATTTGGTGTGCCGTATTTCATGAATGCCTCCTAAACCAATTTGTCTAAAACCTAAATCTTTGTCTATGAAAGGTTATTTATTACCTTTTAACTAAAAAAATAGGCAATTTTTAAATATATTTACTCCAGTAGCGTAAAAAATAAGGGGATGAAATTTGCCACTAACCCCGCTGGCGTGCCAATATTTAATTTTTTTCAAGTTTATGCAATGTTAAAATATTAATTTTTCAAAAGTCAAATGAATAAAGCGTAATCCGTCAATCAGATAAAGCACACCGTGAATACTTACGAATTTCTGAATACATATTCCTTCAAACCAGAAAAATAAGTCTCTGTAAATGACGGACAACTATTGAATTAAATTAAACAATTATTAAATGCAAGCAATGCAACGTATTGGCTAGTTTAACACAAAAACTAGGGAATGTTTAACACTATTTTGCTACTCTTTGTTTTAGGTGAATATACCAGAATAACTGTTTCTGTGGCTAAATGCCTCACGGTGATATATACGAATTAGTTTTTATTACCGAGAACAATGAATATCTACTTTTAACGTCAACTACATTAATAGTTTTTGCTACTATTAATTACTTTCATGAGTAGAAAGGATCGGCCACTGACCTAAATTATTTGGAATGCGTGTGGATTTTTTGAAATACGTCTGCATATCCTTAATAATGAGATTAAAGAATAACACTGACCCAACCCCGTTTTGGTAACAAATGAGTGTGATAGTAATCGATTTTTTCACACGTCATTAGTACAGATTCTGAATATTGAACCGATTTCGTAACAATTCAATAATTTGATACGTTACTATAGTTCACTTAAATATATATTTGAATTGAATTTTTCATACGAGGGAGAGACGCCGAGTTTGTCCTGTGAACTGAAGAAGTTCTACAAAATTTAAAGTTTGACTCATATCACGCACCCTCCTTCTCCCCGATTTTGTGTCTGGCGACTTTTTTCCTCTACTCTAGAGAGGCCTAAGAAATAATCAATATCAATATCATCAATATCAAGTCCTGGATTCGAGAAAAGTTGGAAGCATTTGTCTGCGACGGAATGAAAGAAAAATGGTGTGGTTTTATGAAACAACGGTGCAAGTGAAACTTGTTTTGTATTGTAGGCGTTTAAGTGAAAATTATTCAATTGAGGGTATTAAAATCGCGTTTTTAATTATATACATGAATGGACTGGATATAAATTAAAATAATTCATCAAATGTTCTTATGAAATAAGCTAAAATAAATTCAAACACTCAAAATTAAAAATAATAATAGATAACAATACAATGTAATGATTTTCAAATCATCTAAGAACTTCGAGTTACCAGAGGCGTGAGAAGACATATACGAAAACAATGCGAACTAACTTGATGAAGACAGATGCGACTGCTGAAACGCCGTCATTTCTTCATCGGTCCTAAGAAGGATCATTTATATATAAACCTATCTACCGTTTACACATTCTACGAATTTTCATTTCGGGTATTTGACAGCAGTTACAATTATATGTATGAATACCTATGTTTTTTTGGTGAAATTAAATAAGTTTTTAAAATCCGTGGCAGAAATCCAATATCGTAACGTACATGGACACTTTGACATAATTATTTTAGAATCGTATCTCCCATTACAAGAGAATAACTTTATGGAGTCAGTATTGTAAATAAGAAACAGCCTACTCCTTTGTCGACATGGTGCGTCTATTAAACGACCGGCTCTGCGTACTCGTTTAACGACATGGGGGCACTACGTAACGCGACAAGTTAAAGACGAACTGAAAAATTGAGAAGATGAAAAAAACTTTCACTTTTAAAAACCCGTTACACGGTACAAAAATGTGCTACCTAGTCTTAACGAGAGTTAAGTTGAAAAATAAATATCTGATTTTGAGGCTTAAGAATTACATTTTAAGGTACTTTCTACCCAATCTGGCTATTTGTTTTTATTCGTATCCTTGAACCATTTGCAAATTATTTTATAGCCTACCGTCGTATTTCATCGATGATTTGTCTACGGTGATTTCAAACTAATCATCGAATTGATATCGGCTGTCTCAAACACGTGAATTCATCTCTAACCGCGGAGCAAAAAAAACAGTTAAAGCATTAGATAGGTTCGGCATTATGGGGGGGGGTATAAGTTAACTGATATATACATGCCGTTTCCGCTTTAATAGTACATATAATAATTTTTATCTCGCATATCTTGATTAATTATATATTAGTCACATTCAAGTCTTTCTGCATCACTCGTATACAAGCATTAGTAAATTCTACTACAATAATATGCATACTTGCAAGTTAAGTTGAACAAATATATTATAATGGGTTTACGAGTATTTTTATAGCCTGTTACACAAGCATTACAGAGTTCAGAACGTGGTTCAATGAACACATTATTCATAAATCAATAATACTGTGTCGAGTATGAATCAGACAATTTATGTTTACCCCTAACTTCGACTTAAAGAGTACAGGGT
This sequence comes from Octodonta nipae, assembly GCA_034190945.1. Taxonomy (NCBI): domain Eukaryota; kingdom Metazoa; phylum Arthropoda; class Insecta; order Coleoptera; family Chrysomelidae; genus Octodonta; species Octodonta nipae. Next base: position 84,131,116 of record CM067222.1, on the reverse strand, counting down.
ACGAGCAAATTTAGATGTAATGAATTTTCATTGCTTTGGTGAAAACAAAATTTGACTGTCGTCTTTTGTTTTAGGGTGCATTTATGTTGGAGCTGCAATAAGTGATAAGAGCGCCGATACTAATAAAGCGAAGAAAATCTCAAAACCTATTTTACCAGAGATCTGTGTATATTGGAGCAGCGCGACAAATTTTTCTTCAGTCTAGATCAACGACAAGAGCGATATGTCTCAATCGAATATGGACGTTGACAATTTTATTAAAATTTTTTTTTGTCAAATCCCCATTGTGGGATTAAAGACAAAAATTTAAGTGGCTTTGAAGTTAAATACAACATTTATGCAAACTGTTTATTTTTTCTAAATTGTATAAAAATAATTGTAAGGAATTTCTGTTATATTAGGAAATTCTACCTTGAACGCTGGTCTTTTTCAACATGGGACAATTTAGCAGGAATTGTTTTTTATAAATTAATATTAATAACATTTAATTCATTATTGAAATGAATCATTTTTCTTTATGGATGAATTTATTCCCCGGAGTCGCTCATATTAAACAATGTTTTGACTGCTAAAATGCAATATTAGTATTGAGAACTGAAGCTTCAACATGAACGCCGCATAAAAGCAGAGGGTCAACGCTATGTTTTTATCGTTGTTCTCGTCGATGCTCTTATCACTTAATGCAGCTCCAACATTAACGCACCCTTTTAGAGATGCAATTTCGTACTAAATTTACTTGAGTAGGGGGAGGCTTCTCTATGGTTTTGGAAAGATTACATTCAAAATAATCTATCTGTCATTTAAAATCGCAACCATTACTTTCTTCCAAGCTCTTCAAATTAAGATTTCCTCGTGTGAGTGTTGAACTCACTGACGACGCGATTGGAGGGAGTGTGTGTCCCCGTCGCTACCCTATAAGTAGCCAATTTAACAAACCGAAGCTACCAATGTGGAATGTCTCGATATCCTGTTTATAGTAAAATATCTGTCAACCGCAGACTCCACCTCTTCATTGGCCGTTTTTCTTCATTTAATTGAAAATTATCCGAAAAAACTGCACCATGACTTTCTCATCAAATCCAACTGTCTTTTAGCCTCATTTCGAGTCGACTCTTCCATCTCAGTTCATTATTTTCATGATCTCTCAGGTGAGAAATGATGGACCCAGGGTTTTATCCATGGTTATGAATAACCGCCGTAAAAACTGATATTTACTGCTGTAAAACTTTGCCCTAACACTCAATTGAAACATCCTCAGGTGTTAGTTGTATTGTTAGTGATCTCGGCACCCAGCAGTCGCACAGCCTTCTGATGTGTAAATTATCACTCCGAATGCGATGTATATGTTATTTGACCGACCATTGCGATATTGATCTTGGCAGTTTGTACGGTCATAAATAGGACATATATGACTGTAACATTAATTTAAAAATTTTATTTTATAGTAGATTTCTGATATTTAAAAAAGAACTTGGTAAATAAACTACCTGCCATTATTATTTTGCTATATTATTTACCAATCTATTTGGTTGACATTATCGGTAAAATTTCACGAAGTGTGTTGTTATCTTGCCACTTAGGTTGCAGAGTTAAAGTCAAAATAATGCGCATGACGGTGATCGTCACATGTACTGTTTCGCATTGGGTAGGAACAAACCTATAATCGATCATTCGATTATAAAAATCACTCGAGTATTCCGATTATGGAATCAAAGTATTCGAATAAGAAAAATCGATTATTTTACTCGAAACATTCCCCGATGCTACATTCGAGTTATAATCCGAATGATTTCCTTGCGAATCGAGAAGTGCTTTTCTGCCAGTCGGTGCTCATATAGGACACTATCGTTTGTTCTCGGTTCTCGCTCTTATGCAGTAGCTTGTTTACGTCTTTCATTGGACAGAAGAAATTTGTAAATACCTATTGTATTTTCAGGGTACGGTGCAATTATTGCAATGCAAAGTAATTTGATGAATTGGCTGTTAATGTACATTTAGGAACATTATACTGTTCTTTGAATTATTAATAACAGTTCCTTCAAAAATAAATTTTAAAATAAACTTATAATTAAAAAAAAATTAATAGTATAATTATACCTAAATTTTAATATTCACTTACAGGGCCGCCGCTGACATGTAGCACAGGTTACGTATGAGTATAAAACAAGCGAAAATCGTTAGAATTATAAACGTACCATCCGAGCGATGGGTCATTCGAACAATCATTCAACTCGAGTTGTAATAATCGATTATTAATATCATTCGATTATGCCCATCACTATCTAAAACGCTGTGAATCGATTTAGAATTCGACTTCCACTTTGGGCTACAATATTGCCGCTTTCTCAGTAAACATTCAGGAAATGTTGTCTCCCAATTTTATAATAAAAACAAACAAATAGATACCCAACAAAAGAGTATATCTATATCATAATAATACTCGTAGCCCAGACTTATCCCCAACGCACTATTTCCTTTGGGGATACCTGAAAAGTAAAGTTTATAGCAATAACTCAGACTGTCTTGAAGAATTAGAGGCAAATATCCGAAAGAAACTGCAAAATATTTCATAAAACACTTGTAGGGCAGTGATTGAAAATTACAGCTCCAGATTGCTGCAGTGTCAAAATCATCAACGTGCATAAATGGATTCATAACAAATAAACAGTTTTTATCATCATTTGAAATATAAAGAGACTTTTAATCCACCCTGAATGTAGTGATCTTAAGCTGAATCTTGAATTTCTCTACGGCATTTTTTTTCTATTAAAATAATGCCTGTATTTTTTTTCTTTGACATAAACGCATTTTATTTGTACCATATAGTTATCCCAATAAGATACCAATGAGGAGTGATATGATATAGTTTCTAGTATTTGAGATTCTCTCTGAAATCTTCGAAATCTGTCCACCCTGTATAACTGAATGATAACACTAGATTACGTATCACGGTGTAAACCAATTTTAATAATTTAACATATCTGTATTCGAATGGAAATTGTGTCCTTCAGTAGCTGAAAACACGTAAAAAACAGTTGTCTACATTGAAAACTGTTGATAGGTCCCAAAAATAACTAGTGAAATCTAAATGCCCAATAAAAAGTACGTCATCAGGTTTAAAATAAACACGTTGGTTAGCGACTTCCGATATATAATAGTAAGTGCAACGATCTTAAATACATTCTCTATGTCTGTTTCAAACATTCTAAAAACCCTTCAAACAATTTATAATTTTTCAAACGTAGAAATCATAATTCTGACAATATTATCAGTTGGGTAACAAATTATACTTTACCTAATTTGTAACGATACAATATTTATTGTGTAAGTAAATCTATTCGCACTTTTGTTTGAACTTGCATATCACTTGATACTCAACAACCAATTATGACAAATATATTTTGTTGATAATATTGTTGGCACAAGATAATGTGCCGATATCAGAAGAGGTTACACTGCTTTTATACATCGTTCAAAAAATATTATATACTGAATAAAACGAAAAAAAGTTATTATTAAATATTTTCGAATTTCAGTCAAAAAAGTATAAATTAGTATACGGAGTAGGGTACTGTCATGTGAAATAATTTACTACAACTAGATTTAAAAAATTATTCGCACTAAAAGCTGATGTTTCCGTCATTAGTAACAGAAAATAATTGTAGATTTGAATTTAGCACATCCAAAACAAAGAAAATCTCAAAATTAGATGCTAATCCTTGTGTCGTTGTTGCATTTGTTTTCAGGTGTTTTTGAGGAGTACCCGCTTCCCTAAAAGGGAGTTCACGTGGAGTCGGTTGCAAGTTGCAATAGCTGTAAACTTTTCCTCAAAGGCACAGATCGTATTGCTAAAATCGCGCATAAATGGTCCATCATTTTTTTATTTTTGCGGACACAAGATTATGGAGGCTGAATTTTTTATATACAATTTATATAATTATAGATTAAGGGCTCAGTATAATTTAGACACACAACCACCTATTAGTTTTATGCTTAATTTTAGTAAAAATAAATGTAAGAGTCACTAATTTATATATAGATATATTTTTAATAACTATAGAAAACAGTCTATTTTAGATCTAAAATTAGCAAAAATTCTTTTGAAAAGCGAACTATAATAAAATAATACATGTAAAACTTAAATTGAGGAAAATTTTATTAATAAATTATCGGAATATGAGTTATGACAAAAGATTTAACAGCCAACATTTTGTAAATCTACAGACTTAGCCAAAACTGAAAATACATTTTGATGTTTACAACTGATGATTGTCACAGAGTTTATGTATAAAAAGGCACTTGGACGAGGCTGAATAAAAACTTGATTTTTAAAATTATTGTAAAACTAGGCAAATAATTTATAACTCATACTTATAACTTAATGATAAATATTCAGATCGCCTGTTCAAAAAATCAATCACTAGATCTGAGAAACCTAGAAAGTGTAACACCAATATTTATTGCCGAAAATATTATACAAAAAAGAATTTGTAATATCGGAAGGGAATGTTTATTTCAAAAGTTTGTTACTTTTGCTGTTATAATCAAGATGACCTAAATTTTCTTTCTGTGGATTACTTCAGTATAATTCATTTCGAGATCAAAAAGTTTCTCTCATTTCTATTGTATTAATATAATCTCATAGCAATGAAGAAGTCAGCGTAAAATATCACTTAAAGAAATGAAAGCAGAGTAGCGCAATTAAACTTAAAAACGATGTGAATCGAAAGTTAAAAAAACTGGAGTATCAAGCAAACATCACTACCAATATTTTAATAACTACCAGACACTATATCATAGAAAACAAATTCCCTATGTGGAGACATATGCATTTAAATATGGATAACAAGTTCTTGAACATTAAGTTGAAAACAATATGGCAATATTCACGCAAACCACTTTAGAACAGATCTAGTTTGGACAATTCAAGACGGAAACAAAAAAATATGTCCGAAAATTAGTCTAATTCATAAGCAAAATGGTGTTAATTCTTACTACGGCTAGTAAAAATATAAATTCGAGCTCATTGGACCCATAATTACATATAAAAAAGTATACTAAAGTTTGAAATGCGCACATAAACAAAGGCAAAAAAATTAAGAACAATTGAAAATTACAAAAGGGAATTTAGTTTTATGCAAATAACCTGTAAACTATTAATATTTATTTTCAAAATGTAGGGGTTTTCAATAAAAAAGTATCAACTTCCTGAACTCTATCCCAATTATTATACAGTTGAAAATTTCACTAGTTTTTCATATAGCTAACAATAAAATTAAAATAAAGAGATTTTTATTAATAATATTTTTTATTTTTGTTTCCATATCCGAAACTATTGTTAGATGCATTAATTGTACATTTTATGCTATATAATTTTATAAACAAAGATATTGTTTTTTAAATATTTTGAAAACGAAATTTTTTAAAATCAATTTTCTACTATATTCAGTTAACCCTTTAACAGATGACGTTTCATTTATTTCACATGACGAGTTATTATTTTTTTGGTTCCGAATGTAATAAACAATTATTTATGTATTTATATAGTATGATTAGTATGTTTAAAATAATTTATCAATATATGTTATTGTTCTTACAGTAAAAACGGTTAGAATTAAGTGAATATAATGCTACGTATGAAGATAAAATGCTGGTAGAAATTATACTTTTTTGATATTTATTTGTATTTTTTTTAACAAAATAGCATTAAAAATTTAAAATGTAATTTACTATGCTAAAAGAGTATTTATTAATAACTGACTATTAGTTGACTTCTATAAGTTCTTATAATTTCTGAGTTCTATGGGAATAACACCACATATATTTCAAATAGTCCAAACGGTTCAAGGTCTAAATCAGACTCCGTTTTCAATGGTATAACTTAACACAAATAGGTAAATCACAATTGACTTTCAAGTATATGTGGTGTTATTCCCAAAGAACTCAGATAATATAAAAGCCATATATGCCACAACTACCCTTCAGACGTTTTTAAAAGATTTTTTAAAGAAAACATTAACAATTAAATTAATTTTTTAGTTTGTATGATGATCAGTTAGCTTTCACAGCGCGAAGTTAATAATAAATTAAAATTATGTATAAGGGAAATAAAGTTGCAGGAGTTTCGACTATTTGATTGTCAATTTATTTTAGTTTTCAAGTTACTAGCAAAAACGAACCTTTGTTTTAATTTGTTGATAACATTTGCTATTTTCAAATTGCACTGTATTCTAATTGTTACTCCTAAGTAATCCCCAGTCATTTTTATTAGCACTAACAAGAATTAACACTACTTTCAACTTGTGACTATAAGTAAAACTAGAATTAGCCGAAGGAACAATAATGAGATGAATCAATAATTTCATGACAAATCACATAACAAATTATATTAGAATAATTATAGGTAGTAAGCAGTTATCTCGAGAAATCTATTAAATATTTATGGGGTGACATAAAAAATTATAGCTTTCTCTTTTCATAAACAAGCTAAAGTCAAAAAATCTTAAAAACTGCATTCACACAAATCACAAAACTCAAAAATTCCTATTACGTTCCCGTTTATTGTGGATGGCATTTTCAAGAGGTTGCGTTTTCAACGCGTAATGTCGCTGAAGCTCTTCTATTTCTTTCTCCATGGCGGCATCCAATAAATTGAAACGTTCTTTGAGCTCTTCATAGCTCAAATCTTTCAAAAAGCTAAAATTACAATCTAACGGTCTGATCCTGTCCAATTTAACGTCCAAAGGTTCAGACAAACCCTGTGAAGGCTGCGGCAAGGCACTGGCAGAGTCTTTCATGTATGGTGAATCTTTATTCCCGAAACAATCACCTTCAAGATCTTTGCGACTCTCAACTTCGGAATCGAAGTGCTCAAGAAACAGCGGTTTGTACTTTTTCAGTTCTTGAGATTTCATAGTTTTTTCATCGTCTTCGTCGTCACTGTTTATCACAACCATCGTTCCCAAATCCGATTGCAACGTCACCATGGTCCCTCCTTGGCTGAGCGTCTTGCTTGGCACTAGGGTAGCTTCTGCGGCGTTCTGTTCGGATCCCAATGGCACCATCGGCATCGCGTTACACTTCTGATTCTTCCTCAACTCGCAGGCCTCAGCAATCATCTGCGTAAGAGCAGTGGGACCCTTTGATTTCTGCAAAAAGATGTGCTGAATCAAATCCGTCGCTGATGCTCGATCGCACGGATTCTTAACGAGGCACACGCTGACGAAGTCGATGAACTCGGCGCTCCAACGGTCCGGATCGCGAAACGAAGGCGGCGGTTTCGTGGGGATCATAAACACGGCACGCATCGGATGAATGTCGGCGTAGGGTGGTTTTCCCTCGGCCATTTCCAAAGCGGTAATGCCGATGCTCCAGATGTCCGCTACGCAGTCGTAGCCGATTTCCAGGATGATTTCTGGCGCCATCCAGAAAGGCGAACCGATAACTGTGTTCCGTTTCGAAATTGTTTCCGTGAGTTGGCCCGCTACGCCGAAATCGGCGAGCTTCGCGTGCCCGTCGGTGTTCAAAAGGATGTTTCCGGCTTTGATGTCTCGATGAATTTTTCTATTCGAATGTAAATACTCCAGGCCTTTCAAAGCGTCCGGACAGAATCGTCGCTATTTCGTATTCGGTTAAGGTCTTTTTTCTCAATCGTATTATGTCTGAAACGGAGCCGGCACCGCAGTATTCCATTATGATCCACAAATCGGTGTTTTTGAAATAGCTACCGTAGTATTTGACGACGTAAGGACTGTCGCATTGTTGCATAATGGAAATTTCTTTAATGATTTCGTGCAAATCCGTATCGAGAGGAACTTGTTTTATGGCGACTACGTTTCCGGATTCTTTATGGAGTGCTTTGTAGACGCTTCCGTATGATCCTTCGCCTAATTTGCAAAGTATGTCGAACACCTCTTCGGGTTGTCGAGTCAAACTTTCCTCGGAAAGCATTTTCAAGTTACTGGCCGACATTATTGTCTGAGTTATTGACTCTTTTATTATGTTGTTAGATTATTTAGTGTATTCCATCAATGCGTCAGTCCTTCGTAATCCAAAAGTCGTCAGTCCATAATCTTGGGTTGGCACTGATTGCTCCACCTAGAAAGATGAAGCTGAAGACAGTCGATTAAAAAATTATCTAAATTTAGAGTTAAATAATTTAATTAATCAGTAAAAAAATTAGTAGAGGGCTTAGTGAATATTATACACTGTTTGCCATTATGTTATACAAAATGAATTACATTTTTCATACATTCTAATTGTTTATAATCTGCTTTCATTATTTTTATTAAGTATTTAAATAAAAATATAAGAGGGATATTGAATTTTGATTCATGTTATGTTTATTACTGTTTGGGAGTTTGGCAAAGGAGGGTGATCTTCATATATACATTTAGCATAACAAAAGTAAGAAATATTAACGAGGGAAAACTTGAAAACTAAACCTAAGAATAGAACATGCTATAAACCCATAGTTCAAAATGAACAAAATACTGAATGGCAGATATTAGCAAAATAATTAAGACTAGAATAAATAAGAGTACTGAACTTCACAAAAAAAAAACATAAAAACTAAACATAGAATCCATAAATGAGAATTTGAAACATAATGGTTAGCAGGAGGGGGCATTTAAAAGAAAGAATATAGATGTAGAAATAGCAAGGCCACTGGTCTGGGAGGAAACGATAAAAGAGAGGGGAACAACTGTAAAAAGACAAAAATTAACATCTCAAAAAAGAGAAAGATTAAAGAATGGATAGAATTTGTACATAGAATAGAGTCAGCTGACACAAACATACAATAAAACGCATCAAAAACATCCTTAGATTATGCAAGAACAATAAGTGAATTCTATTATTAAACATTTAATGTAAGAAAATAGCATCTATACTATTATAAAATTGTAAGTTTGTCTGTTTGTTTGTTTGTTCGGGCATCACGTAAGAACTATTGAACAGATTTTGCTGAATCTTTTTTTGTTGCAAAGCCTATAGTTTGACTTAAAATCTGGTAGACATTTTATCTCCCTAAATTCACAAAAACGGTAGATATAGCGAAAAAACTTCTACCATGTTGAGTAATACAATTAGTCAATTGGTTCCACCGCACGCACAAAATATTAGATACTGGCATCAGCTTAGCTTTTATTCAAAATTCGGAATGTGCCAATGCAACATGTTTCAATTTAACAAAAATCAACTGATATAACGAGTGTAATTTTACAGGGTGTTTTGTATATAGGAAACTTAGAGCGGAGTAGAATTAAATGGATATAAAAAATCTTATATATACAATGTAGTTGAAATAAGGGAGAGTGGAATTAGTTATACGAGGTAGTCTAAAAAAGTTATATCGTGCGGGCCATAAACAGTTCCATACACCAAGTGGTTGAAAAAGGGTAGAATATTTATACAGTTTGGATAAAAAATCTTAGAAAAAAGTGTGTTATGTAAACAGTTCGGATCTTTGAATTATGTTCATAAGATATTATAGTTATGAAATGGGTTGCAGAAATGTTAGAAGCAGTTGTTTATACAGGGTGGCAAATAAGTAGTTGCATGTAAAAGGTTGTTGAAATATAGGGTGGTGTAGAGTTATAATTATACAGGGTGGTTAAAAAAAGCTAGAAAATTTTTGTTATATATCAGTTGCATATATGGAGTACCTGAAACTTGATGCGCAGTAAGGTTACAGTTATACAGTGTGATTCAAACAAGGTAAGAAAAACTTGTAAATGAAGGGTGGTGTAAATGAAGTATGGAAAGAAATTATACTTTATAATGTTGAAAAAATATGAGGAAAAATTGTGAAAGTTGCAAAGACGGGATAGTTGAAATATAGGGTGGAGAAGTGTTATGGTAAATTATTAAAAAATGTTATATTGGTTAACCAATTAGCAGTAGCGTATACCGGGTAGTTGTAATACATACAAGGTGATTCAAAAACATGCTAAAAAAATGTTATATACTGTGCCCAATAAGCAGTTGCGGTTTTGGTGAAATATATTGGGCATTGGGGATTTATTGTTATACAGGGTGGTACAAAAAATATTATACTGGGTGGCCGATAAGTGGTTGCATAGACAGAGTGGTTGAAATAGCGGGTGGAGTAAAATTATAGTTAAACAGGTTGGATACTTTTTTTGTAAGATACAACTTGAGCTGTTGCATATATATAATATCTGAAACATGGATCGAAATAAAATTATCGTTCATACAGTTTGATTAAAACAATGTTAAAAAAAGCTGCATATAAGGGGTGGTTGAAATACAGGGTGGAGACAAATTATACTTTCAAGGGAGGTTCAAAAATAGTTATAAAGCTTAGTCCATAAGCAGTTTCGTATAAATAGATAGTAAGTGGACCCTAGTTATAGTTAAGTGTTTAAAAAATGTTATATTTGGTGGCCCATAAGCAGATGCACAACAGGGTGGTTGAAATATTGTGTAGAGTAAAATTGTGGTTATAATGGGTTGTAATGTTTGACAAATTGGCAACCAAGGGTTCCACCGGTATTTTCATCAGGGTAGATAGGGTAGATCTAAAAAAGTTAAAAAATAATTGTTATATAGGGTAGACCGTGAACAGTTGTATTCTACCATATGGAATATCTGAAATAAGCAATATTATAGTATTAGAGTCTGTTTAACACAATGTTACAAAAAGCTGCATACTAAAGGTGATTAAAATATAGGGTAAAGGGAAATTGTACTTTAAAAGGAGGTTCAAAAAATATAAGAAATAATTGTTATACAGCGTAGACCATAAGCAGTTGCATAGCTGAAATACAAGGTAGAGAAGAATTAGAGGCAGCTGTTCAAATAGTTATATTGGTTGACAAATAAAGAGCAGCATATACAGGATGGTTGCAATATAAGGTGAAATAGGGTTACAGTTATTCAAGGTGATTAAAAACAATGTTAAATAAAATTGTTATATAGGATCGCCCAGAAATACTTGCAGTTTGGGTGAAATATATTCCGGATTGGTGAATTTATAGATAAGTAGGGTGGTTTAAACAAGTTAGAACATTTTTTATTTAGGATAATCCATATGTTTCATAAGTTTTCTTTTTGCGAAAGCTTGAACATTCCGTACGCGTGTGAAACCGCGGGTATCGGCTAGTTAAATTATATTCCTTTAAAATTTTTAGTTCATTGTTCAATATATATATATATAGTTACTCCAAAGTTGTCATTTTGTTTGTAAAAAATTTGATGAAAAAATGTCAAAGATTTTAATTATTTATAATCTTTTTTAAATTTTACATTATTTGAACAAGATATTAAATTTTTTTTCCTAAATTTGCAATTCTCCAAACTGTGCTATTTTTCATTTAATTTGTACTTAATTGATTGCTCATTCAATATGGAATTTGTTTTAACCAACCAAGCGCTAACTGTATTTAAATTTTTTTGAGAATACAAAGTTCAAGTAAAAATATCAACTTTATGTATTTACAGTATGCTATTTTTTTGATTTTTTGTCATTTTTACTTTTACCATTGTTTTTGTTAAATTTTGCCATATAAGAAAATATTAACACGATCGTAAAATGTTTATAATACTAATTTATTTATTCAATAATAATTATAAACAAAATAATTTTTGTTAGCATCTTGTATAGAATCGCAAATGATTAATTTTAAAACGAACATTATTATTTATATTTTGTTATATAATGAAAAACAATATGGTTATACTGAACAAATATTATTTAGCATTTTTTTAAATCAGTTCCAGACAAATAAAAATGCTAAAAAATATAGGTATATAATCAAGGTATTTGTTTACTAAATTTTAAAAACAATAAAAATTAAAAAAAAAATGTAATGTATCGGTATTTTCATATATTAAAACAGTATTAATATATATTTTTAACTACACCCTCCCTTTTAATTGTTATTATTTTTTTAATATTAATGATACATAATCTTTTTTTGTTATGGTCGGTTTTAGAACATTGGAAGATTGAATTAAAATTAATAACAGTGATAGAGTTCCTTCCTCTTAAGAAAATATTATAAAACTATTAATTAATTAGTTATTTGCAAAAAAAACTTTTTTAAAACTTTATTTGTTAAAAACTTTTGTAATAGTGAATAGGTGGTTGAAACTTGTACATATTTTAATTTTAGTCGTTATTCCGAATGAAATGAGTACTCACCCATATTTTTACTAGCAGCAGCAACAATTAACAACTATTCTGGACTTTTGAACTAGATTTAAAAAAATTGATCAAAAAAATTATGTATATTTTAACCAATGCCATAGTTTTGCCTTAAAGTTAGTAAAATGATTTTTTTTTAATTTAAGGACAGTCAGCAAGTAAAATTTGAAACCGATGGAGAAACTGTAAAAATAAAATTATAAATTTCTGAACTTCTGCAAATGTAGATTTAAAAAGCATCGATGACGAACAATGAAAAAGAACTCCACAGTTAACTTCATAGGGATAAGATCACGTCGCAAAATGATGAACTTAAAATAAATAATCCATTTAATGATGAAAGCAAAACGTAGTATTATTTTCTAAGCCAGCAAATGAGTACATTACGATAATTAACAGAACATCAAAATTAATTCAAAAACATTGGTAAATTCGATCAGAAAACCTTAAAAAACATTAATTAATAAAACTATTTACCTCAAGGACGATTAAATATTGAGTTATTTGTTAGGCATTAAGGATAATTAACTAAAAAACTTAATCATTGATAGAGATAAAGAAATGAATTGATTATAGCTACATTTAGTAGAGATGAATTTGCTAAATTTTTTGGAAATTTTAAATTCCCACCTAATAGAGGAGATTTTATATTTCTGTTTTTAAAATTGTTCATTCATTGCAAAATATGGTATGATGAGAGCCAAACCTTGTAAAATACAAAAACATTTCCTATTTAAAAATTGTGATACAGTTTTTATTGTTAACATTTTTGAACTAAGAAATAGGAATCGACCATTATCACTAAAAAATAATTGAGTTCTATTATGACGTAAATATGATACAAATAGCTTTTTAATAACAATTATTTAACTAGAATCAGACAAGGGTATTGACCCGTTGTGGCGTAATACATGTCGAAATGTATTTCCAATTATGTAGGTACTTACAGAGTTCTTCATATAACACATAACACATACAAATAAATAACTTTCATCTTATAGTTTTTGTTTTTCGCGTTTTATTGATTTTATGGATATTACGAGTATTTGTCATGCTATGTTTAGTAACACAGTACTTAACTTTCCTTTAATGTTAAATATGTTACGAGAAAGGTCCTCGAGGTATCCATCCTAATAATGAAAACAGAAAAAAAAACATTTCTCTATAATCTCATTGACAATCCACGAACTATTAATGACATATTTCAAATCTTCCTTGTTAATAAATGGTTTTACACTAAGATTTAGAAACAGCAAATATTCCGAGGAAGTTAAATCAGATGTTCTCAATCGGGATTTAAAAATGTTTTTTTAACCAAATGCAACCGTTTTTTTTCTTGATTCTATCAACCAAAAACCCCAATGATCTCGTATAATACTAGCCGTTATTGTTTTTACTTCAAGATAACCAAAAGGCTGGCTGGGTTAGTTCCAAAAGTCTGGTCGTAGTAAATTCGGTTCTTGTAATTTATTTGATGATTTTTTACTCTCTGGACTATATTATCCATATACACTTAAATAGACACAAAATATATTTTTTAGTACTTATTGACGATCCATAAAAAAGATGTGAAAGCAGTATTATTAATATCTATGGTTTAATTCGTGAACTGAAAACTTTGTACACCCCTATTTAGCCCATTAGTGACACGCTGGATTTGGCATGGAGGAGTGCAGGAAACGAAAATTTATTTATAATACGTATTTCTTCACTTACTCAATATAATAAAATAAAACATTCATTGTTTACGTGCATACCTCCAATGTCAAATACATAGTAGTACACAGTGCTGCCAGAGTGCAACATAAAATTAATATGAATCCTGAAAAAATATATTAGGTTGCGTAACAATTGCCATTTATTGAGTTTGCAACTTTAATAGCTTTGCAAATATAGCTTGGCAACTAAAATCAGAACTATGTTACATTTAATCAAATTATTTGTGATATTTAACCGTATACTTTTAATTCGGAATCTTTACATTCTTACCGGCCAAGTTTCATACTGTTTACCAAGATTACAAAAATACTGAAATTATGGACAGGAATTATGAGATCCAGGAATCTAATTTAAAATCGTTAGATCTGGCAGCCCTGATACACTTCAGAAATATTAGATACCATTCCGATCCGACTTCTGTCGTCGTTGAATTTTGACATTTGAAGGCATTCTTAGTCCTAAAGGTAAAAATTCAATTCAGTGAAAAAAAATGTATATTCAAATAATAATTCAAATAAAAATATATAGTATTTGTTAAGAATATATAAACAAATACATATATGTAAAATATTTGAGCATTGGTTGAATATTCTATCACAAAAGAAAACAAACTAACAATAATTTTTGTAAATGTTTAAACACTTCTTGGGAAATTACACCCCAATACACGAAATTACTGTATATTTCCAAACGTTTCGGGGTCTAGGTTAGACCCCGTTGTCAATGGCAAAGAAACTTTGAAAAAAAGGCACAATTCTAAATTCAAAAATTTATATGTTTGACAATTATTTGACTTATGAGGTAACTAAGAAAATTTAATTTGATAATATACAGAGTAGCACAGTTCCTTTCAAATTGGAAGAATTTGAAAGAGGTGATCTTCACAATTTACGTGTCGATCTTAGGTGGGACTTCGCCAGAATTTATGAACTATCCCAATCCTGGGTTGTTCACAAGGACATGACCATTAGCAATTTCACAAGGCCTCAAGCATGTTCACAAAAATTTTGGATTTTTCAAACTGTCATTTTTTAATGTAACTTTTGTGTTCGTTTATTCTAACATTTACAGGTCTAGAGGTTTCTCCAATATCGATTTTTTTATATTCACAAGGAATTTTATTAATGCAATTTTTTGTGTTTAAGAGTTTTTTTTTTGTTTTGTTTTTGATATAACTGATTTTAGTTAACTTGTTTTAAATGATATTTAAATATTTCTGAGAGACCCTGTATGTTATTGTTATTGTAGTAATGTGATTATCTTGGGAGTTAGTGGTGCTTGGTGAAGTTTGATCTTTTGGTATTCTCTTTTGTTTAACTCCTTATTAATAAATTTTTCTGGGTAATTATTGGCAGAAAGCACATTTTTTATAAACGTTTGTTCTTTATTGTATTTATTGATATTAGAACAGTTGGTTTTTGCTGTCATAGAGATTTGATCTTACTAAATTTGATGATTATTATATTAATAGCAAAAACTTTGCCATATGATTCCAACTGAAGTAGACATTAATTATGTTTACAGACGAATTATTTGAAGTTGGCTAATGAACATTTAATTTCATCAAAATTTATCCTAGAATTCAAATGGTAATTTAATTTTTTTAACATTCACAATCGTGCGTACCTGTATTGTATCGACATAACACATATTTCCGATTTTCTGAAAAACGCCAAGTATTTCTTACATCACTGAAAAAATAAATTGGACCACTTTAGATTCCTGCTCAATAGAATACAGTTTAAATTGTCCGAATCAGTTGAGCCGGTTTCAAGTAATGCATGGGGCCACATAAAAACATATAGACGAATTTTAAAAAACGAAATGACTATTCATTTTCACTACTTTTGATAACAAAATCAATTCTAACAAGACTTTTAATCAGTAGTGATTATTCTTGTATTTCAAATTTTTCCTAGAATTGCTAAAATACAGTTAAACTATAAATGACTAAGCATTGAATACCGTTACGGATGCCTTGTTTGTAATTGTAATTGTTTGAACATGCTAGTGAACTTAAAACACTCAAATTATCCATATGATTATTCAACATGTCTGAAGTGGGTGGATGAACCAACAAATAGGTAATTGGAGAGAAAATTATTAAATTTTTGGTGACATGTTTTTTTTTAATACATGATATTCAAACCACACCTAAAAACATAAAATAGAGACTTTATCGTAAAATATATTAAATTTATCAGAGATAAGAGTCATATGAATGCTAATCATTCAATTTTTAATTTGGAACTTAATTAGGTGAAAATAAAAAAACCGGAATAACTTTTTCAAGTTTTCAATCATTAAATGAGGTTATGTCGTTTTGACAAGGTTGTAAACCAGTGATAGAAACGATAATACAATGAGATCATCTTCCATAATATCCAATCGAAGTTGTTCTTAATATAAAACAAATATTGTAAACAGTGAATTAAAAAAAAAAACGTTCCGATTATGACCCCTATACAAGCAACATAGTACAATAAATCATGACATCAGTTAAAACGCAGCATATATTTTGAATTAATTATATTACGTATATAATTATGAAATCCGAAAATTGATGTTCATAATTCTACCTCTAATGAGATTAACAACGTTGTCTGGCAGATATAGCTGTGACGGATCAAACAAAAATTTTACAGGTGAAGTGGCACACCCGTCAAGCTAGTTTTCTGCTACAACCATTGTTATCCATCGCGCTTTTATAGCATAGATTAAGTGTGATTAATACAAACTTACCGAAACTATTGTTTGAATAAAATCTAATTTCAGCAATCCGTATCCAATCAGTTCACCAACCCTGTGTTGAATATACTGTTCAACGATTGTACTCTTGCACTCACTTAAACGACACTGTCACTGAGCATACGCCCCACAAATTTTTAAAATGGTCGAATCAATTACTATAAGGGGTAGTTCAATATATACTAATTATTAATTGGATGTTTGTTTTAAAACGAATTGTTCACACAAACTAAATTTTTTAATTTGTTTTGTACATTAATTTCCATCTACAATTTACTACCACTCGATATTTGCAGTTCGTAATAGATTTTAATTATTCAACAAATTCAAGTGACAAGAGTCATTTCTTTAATACGCAAGCGCACTCAAAGCATTGTACAGATGCACAGATCCCAACAGCAATTCAGGTGTGTTTTGGGAGTTTGGTACTTATCCTACATGAGCATAAAGGCTCAACAAGGATTGGCGCTTTTGCGTAAAAAAGTCTAACTAAAATCGACATTTCATTTCGTTAGTTTTGTGGTTTTTCTTTCATTTTTATCCGCCATTCTGTCAGGCGATATAAAAATAGTAAATAATTCTAAATAAAAGGTAAAAAGTGTGAAAAAAAATTAAAAAGTATGTTTTTATTTCTTTCAGATAAATGAATTTTTATCGTAACACTAAAAAAATGTTTTATTTTTCAGAAATGGGTAAAAGGAGTCGTTCAAAGTCCCCATTTAGTAGCTTCAGAAAACGTGATAAGGACAGAGATAGAGAAAGGGATCGGGACAGAGATAGGGATAGAGAGAGACACAAAAGGAAAAGATCAAGAGATAGATCGCGAGACAGGGAAAGGAGACGTCATTCTCTCGAAAGAGACG
Organism: Octodonta nipae; assembly: GCA_034190945.1. Taxonomy (NCBI): domain Eukaryota; kingdom Metazoa; phylum Arthropoda; class Insecta; order Coleoptera; family Chrysomelidae; genus Octodonta; species Octodonta nipae. Next base: position 84,113,617 of record CM067222.1, on the reverse strand, counting down.
GTCATAGGAGATTTTCACATTCAAGGAGCAGGTCTAGGTCAGTGGAAAAGAAAATAAATAAAATCAATCATAGTGAAAGACCTGTTGTGACGGCCGCCGATTTAGAAGGTAAAAGTGCGGATGAGCAGGAAATGATGAAGTTAATGGGTTTCTGTAGTTTCGATACGACTAAGGGTAAAAAAGTGACCGGGAATGACGTCGGGGGCGTTCACGTTATATTGAAACGGAAGTATAGACAATATATGAATAGAAAGGGTGGGTTCAATAGACCCTTGGACTTTGTGGCGTAGGGATAATTGAACAATTTTTTACAGTGTAAACAACCATTACCTCAAACTTGTTAATTATCTCTTTTTATATGTGTTTCTCATGTTCATGTTTCACAATATGTAAAAAAACATTTGAAATTTGTATATCTTGATAAAAATACAGTTTTGTCCATTTGAAGGAAACTGTTTTCAATTATTTTTAGAAAAATGTAGATTAATTTTTCTATTTATAGAATTAACCACCTATTGTTGAGGTGAAATGGGTTTTATGTGATATTCTATCTACTTTTAATATTAGTGTTATTTTTCCTCTGTTAACATCTCTAATCAAATCCATAGTTTATGTATACTTCTGTTATTGTTAGTGATTATTTTTTAAATATTCATATTAACATAAACTGAAAAGAAATAGTATAATATTAAATTTTGAATTTGCACATATGTGTCTTTAACTTCAATATTTCTTGATTGTAAATACAAATTGTGTAATGGAAATGTATCTTTTTTTTCTACACCTACATATGAGATGCCCAAACAAAAATATTTCACCATGTCAAAAATGAAAATTTTGCAAGTTTTATATAAAATGTAATATTTTGATCTAAGAAGTAGATATTGTGGTGGTTTTTCATGCATATTTTAAAAAAGTAAAATGGTAATTCTTGCCAGTATTATTATATGAAATAATCAGTGGAAAAGACTCTAAGAGGCCCTGTGGATCCAACACTGCAAATAATTTTTTTGGCCACTCATTACAGATTTTCTGGGTACTCATAGTACCATAACAAAAACACTAACTTTAAATTCTTCTGAGTTAAGCGGAGCTCATAAACATTAATATTATTATTGTATGAATTAATTAGTTTTTGAATGTTTTTACTTTACTTTTTAGAAAAAAATGGTAGAGGTACTGATTGAGAATAACTCTTCCCACAAAGATGATTTTTGAGTCCATAAGTGTATGTATATACCTACAACATCTAAATTCACTATGTACTTGTTCAATTTGCATATGGTGTATGTATATCATGATGTGTTTATAGTAAAACTATATACATGATGCTTACATTAATAGATACTGGGGTATCTCTATCATCCATCTTTACTACACCATTAAACATTTTATAGAGAATTGGATTAGTGCTAGTGTTATATAGCTAGGTACTAAGTAGATTTATTGGAAAGTCTCTCATGTCTTTCCAGTGTAATTGATCTGTACACTAAATTCAAATAATAGTCTCTCATTTTTGAAGACCTTTTTTTTAAAGTGTACCATAAAGATATTTGCAAAAATTGTTTTCAGAACTACAGAAACACGTGGAATTTTTAATTCCACATTATATTATGTTCAGTTCATTATGACCTATTTCTCTGCCTTAATAATTGCTGATTTTTTTTTACCACAAATGATTTTGTTTCAGATATTTGGGGGCCATTCATAAAACATGCCACGCTAAATTTTGCCTTTTCAGACCCCTCCCACTCCCATCGTCACGCTGCGTCACATTTTCTGGGACCGCCCTATAAATATTATGTCACACAAGCTAGAACCCCCCCACCGTACATGCATGCTACCTTGCGACTAATACTAACAAATATCAATAGTGTTATAATAATTTATCCAGTCCGTCCCTAGTTTCATTCCGATGAGACATCACCCGCTGGGATAGAAAAAAAAGAAGAGCTAGAAGGTTCGGATGTAAAACTTATCTCGAAATAACTCGACAACTGTAAAATTGACATTCGATTGTACGCGAGAATTCGATGCTGATTTTAAAAGGAGCAGCCCATCATCGCAAGAGTGAGTTAGGCGGCGAAGAGCTTATGTCGTGTTAATATTTAGATATTCGAATCAGCTGTTGTGAATATTTAATGTAAATAAAAGTTTCTAGAAAGTGAGAATGAATATTAGTTTTACAATTTTAATTGAACCCACCGAGTTTATAACAATTTAATGAATAAGCATCTATAATAACGATTTTTCAGTATTTTCTTCTTTGTTTTCAACATTTATTTCATCGGCATCTATCCATTCTGCTTTCATCCCCCAATATGCATAGCAGATCTTCAGTTCAACATAGGAACCACGTTATCTTTTTCTTCTGTTTTGGGTATTAAATTTTTAATTGCTTTTATAGGGATAACATTTTTGTAAGTGTTAAATAACTTTTGTTATAACTGACTTCTTACAGATGCCATTTTTTTCGAAAATCTGTACTTTTAAATCTAAGAAATGCTAACGTAGAATGAGTAGTACGAGGGCTGCCTTTTATATTTCGGGATTAGAGAACAAAAAGAAATATTAATCATCGAAAATCGCTTTATTGTTTTTCAAAATATTCCTCATGAAGATCTATACACTTTTGCATGCGTTTGAACCAATTGTCGAAGCACTTTTTCCACTCTGATTGAGGTATCTCCAAAACATGCATTCTAAACGCAGCAACCGCTTGTTCAGGTGTCGAAAAAACGTTGACCTCTCAGATTGTTTTTTACGTACGGGAATAAAGAGAAGTCATTTGGTAATAAGTCAGGACTATACAGCGGATGACTCATCAAATCGATGTTTGAGCCGATGTGTGAGAGCTCGCATTGTCGTGGTGAAGAGTGATCCGTCTTCGGGGGTTGGTTTTCCTCATTTCTTGGAAGACAACTGGCAAACAAATGGTTGTGTGAACAACGCAGAATTGACTGTTCTGCGTTGTTCTAGTGGTACGGTTGCGACATGTCCAGTTTTTCCGAAAAAAGAGGCGATCATTTGCTTAGTAGTGCTTCGTGCGCGAACAACTTGTTGGATTCGGCTCATCTTGAAACACCCATACAGTCGACTGCTGTTTACTTTCGGGCTCATACGCGTAAATCCACGATTCATCACGTCACTATGTCATAAACGTGTTTTGAAGCACCGCGATCGTATTTTTTGAGTTTTCTTTCCACCAATCGACACGAGCCTTTTTTTGAACGATTGACAAATTGTGTGGGATCCAACGCGAACAATTTTTTTGACATTCAAATGTTTATGCAATATTGAATGTATGCTGGTCCCACTAATGTGGAAGGTTGACTCAATCTCCCGATAGGTCACATGACGATCTTGCAATATCAGTTCACGCACAGCATCAATGGTTTCCGGAACAATTCTTTTGGACGACCTTCACGAAATTCGTCTTGGAGTGAACTACGTCCTCGATTGAATTCACCATATCACCGATAAACAGTGGTCCTTGATGGAGTTTCATCGCCAAAAATTAAATTAAGTTCATCCATGCACTCTTGCTGACATAATCCACGTCGAAAGTTGTAAAAAATAATCGCACGAAAATGTTCACGATTTAATTCCATTTTTAGGCCGAGATGAATTTACTGTAAACAACACATAGCGTTCGTATGTCAAAACGTTCTGAGTACGTATAACCTCAAAAATGTAAAACTTTACGATAAAGCTGTCAGTAGTCAGATTGCAACACTAGGGTTGTCCAATCCCGAAATATTAAAGGCAGCCCTCGTATATGTAAAAACGAGCACAAAATTAAAAAATTTAAAGAGTCTCTATTTGTTAACTACTAAGTGATGAATGAGATAAATGTTTATAAATAAATATAGTACAACTTTTAAAATATGTGCTTTTGTAAGATAAAATTGTAGTAGTACAAACCTTTGTACATCTACAAAACTCAGTACGCTATCTCATCTATTCGAAATTTTTGGCATTTCCATTGAAATTCGAGTTACTAGGTTCTATTGTATACGAGAAATTATGTGTCTATCCAGGGGCGGATCCAGGATTTTCATTGGGGGCTTGATCTCGTTTGGGGGGGGGCTTGACGTCATTGAAGCTTGATTTTACCACAATAAAGACCAAAAAAAAAACATACCACTCAGATGATTTTGGGGGGGACTTCAGCCCCATAGCCCCCTTCTGGATCCGCTAGTGTGTCTATATAATAACACTATTATATATGCAACTTTGATTTATCATCAGCCGTGTAAAATCTTACTTTCATTTGCTATTGAATAGAGAGCGCAGAATCCGTGGAAACGCTTTTTTCTATGATATTAGATGTACAGACGAACCGATTGTGACGGAGTTAAAAAGCTAGCACCTATACCGAAAAATAAACATAAGTAAATATACCTACTAATAAGCTATTGTGACTGAAAAATACGTATTTATTTATTTACAAAGATTAAACGTACGACTTTCTATCATAACAGAAAAATGAAACAAAACAGCCTAGAGCAAAATTAAATTAGGAATGTTTGTAGTGCGAACGTCACATTTCCTTCGGTCCCCCCGGCCCCCCTTGCCCGTCACGCTAACTGAGACCTCCCCACTTCGCTTTGTGCGAACCTATTATATGAACGACCCCTTAGTTTTATTCATTTTGAAATTTTTGTAAGCACTGATTGCAAAGTTAAATCGTGCTTAGTTTGAAAATGTGGTACAGAAGAATTACACAGCCCCACCTAAAAAATAAAGTCTTATGCAGGCCCATATTATTGGGGTCGCTGAATCAGAAGTCAGTTTGACCTCATCAGATCAGGGTCAAGGTCAAATCCCCAAAATCTAATAAAAAATCTGAAAAAAATTCATACACGTTTTTTGGGTCGCTAAATCCGAATCTGGAACCAGACCTGACGAGGTCAAACCGACCCCGGATTCGTACTTTATTTCTTTTTTGTAGGCCTGTGTTATTATAGACATGTTTTTTAAAGGATATTGATCAGATCGACATCCTTTATGACTAGAACTGAAGTAGAAAAACGTTTAAATAAAAAGAAGTTACAATTATTTTAGACTGATTATTACTATTGGACAAATAATTTTTTACAAGATAATTTTCATTTTTTTAACATTTTCTGTTTCAATTTCAAAGTTCGACAGCTCGCGCATTTACAATCTATCATCCTGATATGATCTTTACCACCTTTATGATTTGTACAAGACTTGCTTCTTCGACTGTTCAAATTATTGGAAGAAGAAAACTTCGGTTGTGGAAGCTGAGGAGTTTTTGGCGCACGTAAGCTGTACATTTGATTGTCAGGAATTTTGGAAGGGTTACTTAAAAATTCTCGAAAAGTTTTTTGTGAAGTTTTTGGTCGTTGAGGTTCAACGTCTTGTCTTAAAACGGTTTTTTGGCTTCTGCATTTATGGCATTTACAACTGCTAAAAAATCCTTTGTTTGCCACATTTGGACCTGGAGTTGGTTGCCTGTTGGCCAGTTTCAAATTTCTTCTGTTTTTCATGATGAAATAATTTCCTCTCTTTTCCAGAACGTTGTTTGCAAAACCATACTCTAAGGCAGAATTAACGATATTGAATGCATTATCTCTCATAGTGGTTTCCAGATCATTATTAAGACTTATGTCCATTCTATTACCTGACCTGATTTTAGAACTTATCTGTCTGGTTTGGTAACGACTAGATGACACATCAAGGTTGTTTTTGTTCCTACAGTGACGTTCTTTGGACACCTTGTTTGTAGTAGAATCACCCGGGGAGGAATTGGAATAATCGTTGCTGCCAAACAAACGTTTCAATTTCGTTAAATAATACAGTATGAGATTCTCATAATTCTCCGGCGGTTTAACCAGAGTTTGGGACTTTCCCGACAAATGTGATCTTTTGTGAAAACGAACACGTTTTTTGCGGCCTTTTTTCGGTTTTTTCGACTTTACTGAATTCCGTGTACGAGGAGCCATTTCACTTTTATACAAAACATATATTTCACCGAAATTTTTTGACAAATTCTAACATTATTTCACATGACGTAAAATTTATGCCTACTCAGTTCGAATTTTATTTCGATATACAAGGTCTTTCAAATGCGAATATGAACATTACGGAGAATACTTTACAAGTATAACGCCCTTGGTTCTTAGCTTTTGAGAACCCTTGCATTTTTTTCAGACGGGTCAAAAAGATTTTATTTTGAATTCTTTTCAAAGAGTTGGCCAATAAATTTAAGAACTAGAAGAACTCCCAAAATATTATTCTTAAATACTTTTTAACATTATTTTGAGCTATTCAAATTTCTACAATCATAATTAGGAGTAAGGAGAAATATTTATTAAGAATTCATAGCGATATTTTTTTCAGACCTCACAAAACGTACCCTTAGCTCTTTTAGGAAATACAAAAGACTTCTTTAAGTATTCTTATGTAATTACTTCTTTATAAGTATTTTCAAGAAGTTATTATTAAGATATCATTAGGTGGCGTTCAATTCCACACGATGTTGCAACCGCCGTGTATAAGTTTTAATCCTCTCCACGATATTGACTGTTTCTATTTTTCTATTATTTAAATCACACTTTATTTTATACCAATATTTTACTTCGCCCTATATGTCAAGTATAAGCAACTACTTATGTTCCACACTATATAATTTTTTTAACAACCCTGTATAACTATAACTCCACTCCACCTTATATTTCAATCATCCTATATATGCAACTACTTCTAACATTTTTGAAACCTCAGCCCTATAACTGAAATATCCCTACTCCTTATGCTTATTTAACATTTTTTGATCCACTCTGTATAACTATAGTTTTACTTCACTGTTATTTCAACCACCTAGTATACGCAACGACTTATGTGCCACCCAAGGCCGTGGCCAGGATTTTTTTTCGGGGTGGGATTTTGGGGGAGGTTGGATAATTTTTTTGATTGGTGATGGGCTGATTAGCACTGCAAAATGTATATTTTCGTTCATGTATTCCCAGGATATTTAAAACTGTATAAATATAAAATTTATTCTGATGAAAAACATGATTAATTGATTAAAATTGAATCTTGAGACCAGAAATTCCAAAATTTTGGGGGGTTGGAACGCCCAGACCCCCTCACCCGCTGGCTATGGTCTTGGTACCAACCAATACAATTTTACTTCGTCCCATATGTCAAGTATAAGCAACTACTTATGTTCCACACTATATAATTTTTTTAACCACCCTGTATAACTATAATTCCACTCCGTTATATATTTCAATCATCCTGTATATGCAACTGTTTCTAGCATTTTTTGAACCCTCCGCCTTATAACTGAAACATCATTACTGCATATGTTTATTTAACATTTTTTAACGTTTTTTGATCCACTATGTATATCTATAATTATACTTCACTCTTATTTCAATCACCTAGTATACGCAACTACTTATCTGTCACCCAATGCAATATTTTTTTAACGACCCTGTATTTAATTCTATAAAACCTTATGTTTCAACCATTCTATATATGCATCTGCTTATGTACCACCCAATATCACATTTACTTGTAAGATTTTTTGAACCCACATGTATAAATGTAATTTTACTTCGCCCTATATTTCAACTGCCCACATTGCTTGTTGCTTGAATTTCCATGCACGCACACATACACCTACCACAGTATACTGTAAAGAAAAGATCGCTCACATACCATTTTTTCTTTTCGAAACATTTCACTCGACTTAAGCCCCGTAAAATGAAAACCGTTACAAACACCCTGTTCGATATACTTTCATGGCATATCTTGACATTTAAGCTAGATATTTATGATGAAAATTTGACATTTTCATTGATTTTTACCGTGTTTTGCACATATTTTTCCGATTTTCAGAAAAACGGATATTTTGTGTTATAGGAAATTATACGGAATCAAGCTGGAACATTTCTTTGTAAAATAAAATTAAAAATATTCAAATTGATTGCGCCGTTTTATAGAAAACAGTGTAGATTCATTGAAATTCACTGAAGTGTAGTCCTCTAATTACTGTTTTTTTTTTCATTTTCTGGAAAACCGTAGATCTCAAGTTATAGAAAAATTATATGTACCTTTCTGTAACATTCCTTAATACAATGCCGTTTAATTCATCCAAATTGCCCAAGCCGTTTTTTTGAATAATCACTGATGGGTATACATAAAAAAGTGCCGACGAATTGATAACCTCCTTCTTTCTGGACGTCGGATAAAAATATATTCAGCTTAACTTCGTATATTTTTCAATAGCGTAAAACATAAATTTGCAGTTATACAGGAAGGTTCAAAACATCTTAAATAAATGTGCTCTTGGGTGGTACATGTGCCGTTGCATAATACGATGGTTGAAATAAGAGTAGAGTAAAACTATACTAATACAGAGCGGATCAAAAAAAGTTAAAAAATTGTTAAATAAACAAATGCAGTAGGGATATTTGAGTTATAGGGCGCAGTATAAAAACAATCATACAGGAGGGTTCAAAAAATGTTAGAAGCAGTTGAATATACAGAATGGTTGAAATATAAGGTGGAGTAGAATTATAGTTATACAGGGCAGTTAAAAAAAGTTATTTAGTGCGGAATATAAATAGTTAATTCAAGGTGGTTGAAGTAAGGGTAAAGTAAAAAAAAATATGGGAAAAGTATAGGAAAAGAATACAATTTAGAGAGAGAGAGAGGGAATGAGAAAGAGGGGAAGAGAGAGAGTAAAGAAAACAAAAGTCAGAAAATAATGATTTGATGCACACGGTTTCTAAACGGTTAAGTCGGTTCTTTTTAAATATAAATTATTTCAGATATGTTACATGAACTCTTCCAGTTGCTTAAATTGATAATTATTGTCGGAACAATCATGTCATTCATTTCGAAATTTACTTGCAGCCAGATAACGGTGAGTGTAATAAAGGCCCTTTCAAATAAAACTAACCATAACCATGTTCAATTTCATTTGGGGAAAGAGTAGTAACAGACAATTTCCACCATTTAATCATTTCTAAGGGTATTTTCTCATTGGAAATTTGGCTGATTTAGATCAAGAAATTATCAATTACATTTAAGTAATCTTTTCTTTACCGCTTTACCAAGAATGCATTTTTCCATTTTTTACAAAAAACATGGGTAAATAGCGCCCCCTAGCGTTTAGGTTATCGATTAGAAAATTTGATAACATTGAGTCCTTACATAACTCAATTATTACAATACCAGGTACTTGAATAAAAGCACAAACTCTCAGTATATAATTTATAAACAAACTGCTTATATAAATAATAAAATCAAATTTAGTAGGTATGCAAAAAATTTGCATTACCAACAAACGAGGTACTTGACAAAAATTGCCTTAGGCATTGTGAGAGACTGACACAATATTGTTAAATAAGTAAAGAATTCATGTTACTGGCAAGTAATACATGACAATATTATACAAATGCGTCAAGTAACCTCTGTTGAGCTACCACTGCGAATCACGAAGCCCATCCTATTTAGGCATAATATTCAGACAACACAATTCTAGCTTCAGTAAACTCGAATTTAAGTGAACAATCCTTAAAATTGAGAATATGTATATATTCAAAAAGCTATTACATTTTTAATAGAAAAGTTTTGTAGAAATATTGGTGTTCAACAGTGAATGTGCCGAAGCCCACTTAATAATTATTAATTTACAATGAGTTCCCAAGATTTAGGAGATCCCGTCAACATTTTCTAAATAGAAACATCAAATAAAGATTATTTTAAAGAAAAAAATATAACTTGTAATTTAGTACAAAATTTTGTTATGTAGATCATAATCTAAAAAGCTTTAAACAGTTATATTGTCAACACAAGCATTTGGTGAGTGTCCCCAACTTACAGGCTAATTATCTGAATTATTTATATATATATATATCCCTAGACTTCCCCGAAATTTGCATGACCCGTTGATTGTGCGTGTTGTTGTGCAGCCACTTGTCCTTTCAACAGAATATTGCATATCATACACTTCAGCGTGAATTTATTTACGTCTGTAAACTGTCGACTGGAATTCGCTTCTTTGGCTAATTGTTCGGCTTGTTTTAATATCCGTTTGTCTTCACTTGGAAAAATGGTTTGAATTTTACCGTCCTGTAAACAATTCAAATAGGAAATTATTATAGACGCTAGCCTTAATCTGGCACTGATGAGAGCTCATTAGATTCAGAATGATTTGAACATAGAAGTGTTCAAAATGTTCAAACAGTTCAATTATAGAATATGTAATCAGCGACAAAGAAATCGCAACACTCAGAAGGAGATGTTTAAATTTAATATTGTTTTGGTAAAACCTAGATCCTATAGTAAGGAGTAAATGATTAAAATTTGGTAAAGTATGGTGAATGTTTTTCATAAACTATTTGATAACTACTGTTATGAGATGTTGTCAAGTGTGGTTTGATAATACACAAAATAGGAGAAGAGTAGGCACCGGACGTCGAAGGGGCACAAATGAAGTTAAAGTTCGACGTCTAAGACTTATGGCTCTTAAAAGACCTATTTTCGACAACTTGAAATTTGGCTGATGAGTGGTTAGGAGAACAAGGCCATCTTGTAAGTGTCCGAAGTCGGAACAGTTTACCGCCGTATCAGGTTTTTTGGACTGCAGCATTATCGACCCCATCTTGTGGCACCTTTGACAGCTGAGCATCGACGGCAAAGACTACAGTGGAATGTAGAATGGCATTAGGTCGTCTTCTCTGAAGAATCTCGATTCTGCTTGGGTAGACATGTGGCCGAAGAAGGGTTAGACGACGTCGAAAAGAAAGACGTCAACCTCGATTTGAGGTTGAGCAACATGTAGACCGAACAGTAGGCGTTATGGTATGGGATGCTATTGCACATGGAAGTAGGTCACCTTTAGTATTTGTTCGAGGCAACATGACAGCGCAACGTTATCTTCAGAAGTAGTGGAGCCGTATATGCGCTTTTACCTTAATATACCCCGAATTTCAACAAGATAATGCTCAGTCTGATGTTGCTTGAGTTGGTTTAAACTTTTTTAAAGAGACCCACGTGAATCTGTTGCCACGGCAGCCCAGATACCCCAATATTTCGCTGGTAGCTTGGAATATTATTGCCAAAGAAGGAATTGATCACCTTAATGAATAAATGCCAAGACTTGTTGGGAAGTTTATAGATAACCGAGGCCGACACACATTTTTAACAAACTTGATAAAAAATTTAAACTCCTTGGTATTTTTTATTCAAATTGTAATCATTTACTCCTTACTATAGCATCTATGTTTTAGCGAAGCAATATTAAATTTAATCATCTCCTTCTGGGTGCTGCGACTTTGTTTTTTTTTAACATGTAGGAGTTTGACTAATAGCTTACAGGTCCTCCAAATCAGGAGTTATACTTTTTGTAACACTGTTTCTCTATGATTCATAGAATTGACATCACACTGAACAAATCATAAGGTAAGTAACCTATTAAAGAAATTATGATACTACCTTTTAGAGATTTTTCAATCAATTTAATGCAAGACAATATATTGTTTCTAGTTGAGTTTCATTTTGCAATAAAATATTAAATTCAGTTATATGTCCTAACACATAGATAATTATGCAAGATTTCAATCAGTTGGGGCATAACCCAACTGATTAGAAAGAATATATTGTCTTTCACTCAATGGATTGAGAAATCTAGAAAAGTTAGCATCAAAATTTATTTAGTAACTTAGTTAACCTATCAATTTTTTTGTTGTGATTTCTTTCCTAGGAAACACATGAAAATGGTGTTACACATAGTATGACTACTGATTTGGAGCTAGTTTTTCCTGAAACTCCTAGATGTTGACATTCATTTTGAAATAAATAATTTGGATTTACTAACCCATACCATGGCCCTGGTAAACAATCCAGCACCTATAAATTATACTCTCAAATATCATATTTGACCTGTTTTGACATGTTTGACATGTTATTTTCAATGGAATTGGAAATTCTATGAACATGTGTTTTTAAAGCCAAAGCCTAATATACTAAATACATAAATAATTATTCAAGATTTCAATCAGTTGAGAGGAGCCCAACCGATGAAGGATGTATACTAGAAACATTATAATCTTGCATTCAGTGGATTGAAAAATCTTGAAAAGATAGTGTTAGGAATTCCAATAAGAGATTTTGGTTTTGGGTTAAAAGTTTTCAATCTGAAGGTTGGGGAGCTGATGGCACTAACAATCTGATTTAGAGTGATTTTGGAGTAAACTTTATAATCTTAGTGGCACAGCCTCAAATTCTTTGTTTTTCTCTGATCCTCAAGGGGAATTGAAGACACCTTTATCACTCATTTATTCTTTCAAAAATCATTGACATTGGAATCCTTTTGTAATTTCCTGTATTCCCTGACAGGGTTATGTTTGTTGTTCCTAAGTTTAGTAAATGGCAGAAATGAGGCTATTGAAATATTGTAGCATTGCCAGGATAGGGGCTAATTTCTTAGAACTAAAATTGTAATAATTTTATGAAATCTTATATAATCAATATCAATTAAGAAAGAAACAGGTAAAAAAAACTTGTCACAAGACATCATTTGAAAAAACTTATTACATTTGTATTGATTTTTTTTGTAACAAAAATAATTTAAAGAACAGCATACTTGTTACATTTATTTAGTTATATTCAGTTCTAATCCGAAATTAATAAAATCTGTGAAGTTAGTGTTAAAGATGGTTTTAGGTATTTTAAAACTGTTAAACAATTTTAAACACCTTTCATACTTACACTTAAGGATTCCATATAAAGAGGATCATAATGGATTCCATCAAACAATAAAAAAACTCTATGTGGGAAATTTTGATCTTCACCAAAATTATTAATAATTGAATTAATAGTATCTACAACAGCAATTTCAACACCAAAATAATTTGCTAATATTGACAGTTCTATAGCTCCTCCCCAAGAATTACTCTCTTGTATCCAAGCACAATATTCTTCCACTGGTTTACCTAAAATAGCTTCATCATACTGATGTTTTTCTGTCCGAATTGTTTCAGCTACTAATTGTCTCATTATTGGTCCAGCACTATCGTCCACTGCTCCATTCAACACAAAATGTATACTGGTGAACAAACAGGAGTTATCAGCTGGAACAATTTGTTTCATCAAAATACCAGGACACTCGAAAGGATCTTCAACATGTTTCCTTGATGAATCTTTTCCTAATTGACTTTCGATTGGCTTACTCACGTTGTCGTTCTCTTGAAATTCTTTTTCTTCTAGAATAAGGGTATTACCGGAAGTGATTCCACTATTTTCAAGGTTTATATCATCTTTAGTAATATCTAGAATTTTTGGTGGAAATCCTGAGAGGATTTGTAACCTATTAATTGGAATATTAGTAAGGCTGGATAATACTTCTTTCAATTCTTTTATAGTAGTTTCTTTAGTGAGATTTTTAACAACTTTTTGTCCACTTTTTGTTTTGATCCTCAGTGAAAATTCTGCCATTTCTTCCAGTAGTTCTGTATTACATTGAAAACAAAATTATAAATTTATTTGTCACGATTTTGTGAATGCCAATGACTAGCAAAACCTTACTTTAAAACAACTAAAGGAACCCAATCAATTTTTTTTAATTCTACAAAATTGTCACTGAACAAACAGACTCATATGTTACCACACAATAACCTCTTCAGGGTCAATCAACTATATATATATATATATATGTTGAAAATTATAACCTAACTAAAAGAATTGACACTTCTACAAAGCATTCTGTGGCATTACGGTCTTTTTTTGTGTTTATGTGTGTTAGGTTAAATACTTAATATTGATACAAGTAACAGGGCATTAGTACTGATACGAATAAAAAATATTTATTCATTTTCAAGTTAATAATTTGGAAAGGAAGGCTTTTAAAAAAATAAAAATGCCACGAATTATGATAAAAGGTGGTGTTTGGCGAAACACAGAGGTAATTTTTTTTTAGATAATTGTAGTTAAAAAAACTTAACACACCCTTGTTTTAGGATGAAATTCTAAAAGCTGCTGTTATGAAATATGGCAAAAATCAATGGTCGAGAATTGCTTCTTTGCTGCATAGAAAATCTGCTAAACAATGCAAAGCAAGATGGTTTGAATGGCTTGATCCAAGCATTAAAAAAACGGAATGGTCTCGTGAGGAAGATGAAAAACTTTTACATTTAGCTAAATTAATGCCTACTCAATGGAGAACTATAGCTCCTATTATAGGAAGAACTGCAGCTCAGTGCTTGGAACGCTATGAGTATTTGCTGTAAGTAGACCATTGAATCAATTCCAGTAAATGGATTTGTAGTTGAGACACATATTCTCAGGCATCCTTGTTTTGTTTAGTGGTTAGTTCTTTTTTAATTTACATAATTAGAATCTCGATAAATATCAGTTTACATGGGTTAAATTTCAAGATTGAAAACATTAAAAACCTTGGGTTAGGTCATTATATATTTGTCACTAAAACTTATCTGTTGGATCTAACATTATCATCAGTTTTAGCTGAACTAAACTATTTATTTGTCAACTCAGTTGATATATTCCATGTCTGAGCTTATATTTAGTAACTAGAATAATGGCAGAAACTATTTTTCCACATTGTGATCTATATATGCTCATAAAATATCTGCAAAATGTAAAATCCATACTAAAACAGATAACAAACATTGCCTAACTTGTTGTTTATCAAGGGAATATGCAATGTTTTTTATCAAAATAAGTGCAACACATTTTACAATCAGTACAAGTTTGGTTGAGTAGAACCATTGAGCAGGGAGTACTGGTATTTAATCCTCTGCCACACTTGCAGTTGAAATGTCTCAGCAAATCACCCAGTAAATCACAACAAAGGAGTCCACAAAACCAGTTTTTCTGTTAAACACTTTATCTTCCAATCACAAGGTTCTAATTTCCTTACAAGATCATTTTAATAGCTTTATTTTCTAATAGGGACCAAGCTCAGAAAAAAGAAGAAGGTGAAGATGGTGTTGATGATCCACGAAAACTTAAACCTGGTGAAATTGATCCAAACCCAGAAACAAAACCTGCTAGGCCTGATCCAAAAGACATGGATGAAGATGGTAAGAAAATCATCAAAGTATTATTTTCAAATCAAATCAAAAACTAATGGTTTTCTTTAAAATTTTCCTCACACTTAACATCTTGTACTTTCATGATTATCTATTGTAACTAGTAGGTGGTTGTCTATCATTCTGTCTAAATATTCTTTCCACTTATTTTTGTTCCTTTGTTCTTTCATTCTGATCAAATATTTTTAATTCAGTTTTAATATCTTCGTTTTTTTTTCTTCTTTGTATATTTTTTTCCATGATTTGTATTTGTTGCTGTTTCTTCATTAGTATTTCTATCTTCTACCTCAGTTATTTTTTATGTTAATGTCTGCTTTATTGTTTTAGCCTTGGTTTAGGATTTTCATTAAATTATAATCAAATGTTTGTCTTCTGTGACTGTATTTCCCTATGTTGCTTATAAATTGATATTGTTTTTCGCTTGTCTCACTGTTCACATGATATCATTGCAGTTTGTGTAGTTCCATATTTCCTTCTGTGGGGAAGCTATTAATGTGTAGTTCTTTGTTTTTCTTTTGTAGCCTTCTCTATTTGTTTATTCCATATTTTTTTATCATTTTTAGATTTTAGTCTCATTTTATATAGATTACTATTACTTTTATCATTTAACAGATATACCTTGTACACCAATACTTTTTTGTTTTTTTGTGTCAATTATTGATTTGAAACCTCTTGTTGTCCATATAAATTTAGTACATAATTTTTCCTGACAAATCTACTGGTAATTTTAAGGCTATTATAGGAAGCAACATTTATTGTTTTTTATTTTCGTATTTTCACCCCAAAGGTACCCAATATTTTTTGTCGTGGTTTGTTATTCATTCAGCCATTCTTGCAATAAAATCTCCCATTAGAATGATCTTAATCAGCCTCTGACTCATATGTGGTTTAAGTTCTTTAATAGACAAGCTATAATTACATTTCAATTATTTTTTTTTAGAACTGGAAATGTTATCTGAAGCCAGGGCTAGATTAGCAAACACTCAGGGTAAAAAGGCGAAACGTAAAGCTCGCGAAAAGCAGTTAGAAGAAGCCCGACGATTGGCAGCACTTCAAAAACGAAGGGAATTACGGGCAGCGGGAATTGAAGTGAATCCCCGTCGAAAGAAGAAACGCGGCGTGGACTATAATTCTGAAATCCCATTCGAGAAAAGGCCCGCCATTGGATTTTACGATACATCAAATGAGGAGCTGGATCCGATGGCACCAGATTTTTCGAAAATGCGGCAACAGCATCTAGATGGTGAACTTCGAAGTGAGGTGGAGGAGGTATGTACTAAATTGTTAAAGAAAATTTGACCTGACATTAACATTTTGTAGCGTGAACGCAGAAAGGATAAGGAAAAATTAAAACAGAGGAAGGAAAACGATATACCACAAGCGATGTTAAACAATTTGGAACCAGCAAAGAAAAGATCAAAATTGGTCTTACCTGAACCACAGATATCCGATCAAGAAATGTACCAAGTTGTCAAACTAGGAAGAGCTAGTGAAGTGGCCAGAGAAGTTGCTACTGAAAGCGGCGTTGAGACAACTGATGCGTTATTGAGTGATTACACTGTCACTCCACAAGCTGCTGCTACTCCAAGGACTCCTGCTCCTCAAACTGATAGGTAAGTTCTACAAACATCAATTGAAAGTTTTTCTTTTGTTGAAGGTAATTCATAAGTGTGTTTGTTTTTTGTAGAATCCTTCAAGAAGCTCAAAATATGATGGCTCTCACTCATGTTGACACACCGCTAAAGGGCGGGTTAAATACTCCTTTACATAACTCTGATTTTAGCGGAGTAATGCCACAAGCACAAACGGTTTCTACACCAAATACAGTTTTAGCTACACCTTTTAGGTCGTCAAGAAGTGACGGGAATGCAACACCCGGTAGTACTGTGGGATTTTTGACTCCCAAAAGTGGATCTGTTGGACCAAATCCAGGTAATATCTACCTCAAACTTAATTTCCTTAATATAGGTATTAAAGTCTTTAGTATGTTACATAGTTTTTAAACAAACTTTTAACAATTTTAAAAGTACAATTTTTTTTATTATGGTGTCAATTTCACACCACTTCTGTCAAAATTGAGGTGGTTCAGTTTAGTTATAATTAATACAATTTACATTTAACGAATGAGTCTGAATGATCCTCATTCCTCAATCATGCGCTGTTAGTTGATCAACCTGGGGTTCACATTAAAAAGTGTACCTATTTGCCATACCATAACACTTATTTCGGTTATGTTCCTGACAAGAAAAATAAGGAGATTGATTTAACAAAAGAGAAGCTAATATGGGAATTGAGTCAAAAGCCCGTAAATAGTTTTCTCTGATTGTTTTTGTTCATTTCTCTAACCCATGCTTATTTGTCTGTAGATAAAGCGAAAAAGGAATAACTGACCGGGAAAAAGACAATATGACTCCTTATTATTTCACATTTTAAGTTGAAAATGTAAATCTGCCTTCGAATTGTTAAAAAGTATATGAGTTTTAATGTAGTATAGTAGAGGTGATGTAATTTCGAGAGAGTACGAATGTGTAAAGATATTAAAAAAGATTTCTCCAAAGATACTCAAATTACAATCGTTCAAAGTTTAAATTAATTACATAATTTGATATCAGTGTGAAGCTAAGTTCAGTGGTATTTCAAATCTACAAAGTGTGTTTAGTTTGATTGTTTAATAACTGTTTAATTTGATGTTAAGTGATAATTCTTTATTACCTTGCTTTTTGTGTCATTTGGGCAAAAAGAGAACAGCCTTCCCCAAGGCAACGGATACGATTCAACTGACAGGACCGGCTTATAAAAATTTGTAATTTCAAAATGAGGTGTATCGAATGCAAGAAAGATGGTTCTGACGAAGAAATGCTTTACTGTGATAGCTGTGAAAGACCAGTTCACAAGGATCCTAATTGCTCTGGTCTTTGCTCATCGGAGATCAGAGTAATGGAATTGAAGAAAAACCGGGTTTTGCGTTTCTTATGTGAAGAATGTAAATCTGGCATGAAACTTGTTCCAAAATTGTTTAAGTTAATTGAAAAGCTACAAAATGAAGTTGACAATATGAAACTGCAAAATACTAATAACCAAGAAGAAGATATAATCAATGAACTGTATGAACGACAAAAGAGAACAACAACTTAATTATTTATAATTTAGAAGAGCCTGTGAATAAAAGGGACATAATTTCTGAGGATTCAGCCACTGTATCCTCAATATTTAAAGATATTACTCAAGAAGATATTAAAGTTATCAAAACTGTAAGATTTGGTAAACCCAATAAGAATGGCGCTCGTTCACTAAAAGTTGTATTGACTAACTCTTTTGATGTCATTAATATTTTGAAAAACAAGTTTAAAGTTGCGAAAGCTAAAAACATATTTATATCTTCCGATTTGACTCCCCGGCAACTAGACAAACTCAACAACATATGAACAGATCCTTTCAATACTTAACATCTCATCATTACATCACAGAAGAATGAAAGCAGATTTGAGGTTCCTGTATAACATTTTGAATGGAAATATACAAATTCCAGAGTTATTAGACTTGATAAATTTTAATGTTAATACTAGAAGAACACGTAATACTGGGATTTTCAACATTCCATTTCATAGTACAAATTATGGTTGTAACGAACCTATTACTAGGATTTTAAGACTGGCCAATCTTCATGGTAGTAGTTTAGAGTTATTTGGAATATCTACAGCAACCTTTAAAAGATCAATTAAACTTTTGAACATGTGAGTTTATATCTTACATTTTGTTTATAGTTATTATTTTGTTATCATCGTTTACTCTTTGTTAGAATTAATGTTATTTTCTTGTAAAAGTGGTACAACCGTAAATAAATAAATAAATAAATTTTGATTTAAAACTAAAATCATGACATTAGAAAGAAAACCAAGAACTCCTAAGTAGTAAAACTGAAAATGTTTAATATTAACATAAACCATTGCTACAGAATTGGAGCAGATAATCAAAACAATATGAGAAAGCCCAGCATTGTTATTGTACATTTCAGAGATATCCATGCTACAAACACAAATAGCATAGTGATAAAATATGCTTATCACCTTAGCAACTGTTAAAATTGGAAAATATAAAGTTTGGTCAAAAAATGGAAACATATACATTAAAAAAAGTGCCAAGGCAATTACTACCTATATTGAGCAAGCCCTTGATATCAGATTGCTGGGAACTTGGCCTTGTTAGCCAACAGAGGGTTTACAACCTCTCTAATGCACTAACTATCTTTTAAATGACTTGATTAAAATACTTATTGCTGATCTTAAATAATTTTGAATCAATCTCTACTTTGAAATGCTTAAGGCAAATTTGAGAAATATTCAGACCATTAGTTTAAACTCACCTCAGATTTCACATTAAATTGTACTAATACAAGTGGACCCACCCTAATTATACCTAAATATTATTATAAGCTACAAAGATTTATTGAACTTCATTGATTGATTCATCAAGAAGTACAATATTTTTCAGGAATGACACCTTCTGTTAGGGATAAATTGAATATCAATCCTGAAGAAGGTCTTGAAACGGGAAATACTCCTGCAGTGCAGAAAATGTATCAAACTTCTTTGAAGGACCAACTGAAAAAGGGACTCAGCACTTTACCACAACCAAAAAATGATTATGAGATTGTTGTTCCTGAACATGAGGAAGAAGAGGTACCAGAACAAGCTCAAGCACAATCAGTAAGTACATTGCAGTCTCTTTAAAATTCCAATGGTATGTCAATGATATATAAAATAAAGAATAGGGGGGCCCCAATTAAATATTTTAAAGCTTACCACTATTAGTTAATATTTTAGCATTTTGCTATTTTTCAAATAACTATTAAAGAAGTCATTAAGGCTTTCCCCTAACTCTCATAAATTAGATCACATTACGTTTTACATTTATCAATAGTGCTGTCAGTTCTACTAGTATACATCAGGTTTCTTATCCATACAACCACATCTTTAGTTTGTTTGATTAGATTTATTGGATTCCTTGTTTTGTCTTGAGATGAGATTTCATTTCTGTAAATAAATTTGTTCTGCATAAATATTATTTTGAATTCTTGGCCTTTTTGTTTCTTCTTTGTACAATGAACTGTATATGAATTTCTAAAACTAACATCAGTATGTTGTTTTTTTCTAGGTGGAAGATCAAGCAGACATTGACAAAAGGAAAGAGGAAGAAATGAAAGCCAAAGCGGCCCGAGAACTTGCCACGAGATCCCAAGTAATTCAACGGAATTTTCCAAGACCTCAAGATGTCAATATGTCCGTTTTAAGGCCACCACACGAAAGTTATTCCCTTACTGAACTTCAAAAAGCTGAAGAATTGATAAAAACTGAAATGGTTACAATGCTACAATATGATAATTTAAAAAATCCCATTTCAGCACAGAACAAACCAACTAATTTCTCTCAAGCTCAGCAATTGGCATACCTGGAGCAACATCCCTATGAATCATTCAGTACTGAAGATGTTGAACGAGCAAGGGCCCTATTAAAGAGGGAAATGGAAATTGTAAAAATAGGTATGAATCATGGGGATCTTCCTCTTGAGGCTTACACTCAAGTATGGGAAGAGTGCCTTAGTCAAGTTCTCTTTCTTCCAAATCAAAACAGATACACTAGAGCTAATCTCGCAAGTAAAAAAGACAGGCTGGAATCTGCGGAAAAACGGTTAGATCAGAACAGATCTCATATGGCGAAGGAAGCTAAAAAGGCTGCGAAAATGGAAAAGAAGTTGAAGATTTTGACGGGAGGTTATCAATCGAGAGCTCAAATGTTAATTAAACAGTTGCAGGACTTGTATGAAAATATTGATCAAACAAACCTCGAGCTTAGTTCATTTAAATTCCTACAGGAACAAGAAAGAAATGCGTTACCCAGGCGAATACAGGTAATTTAGACTAGTTTTGAATGATTTTACGGCCAGTAAGAAACCATTCACATTATTAATAGAAGTTTCCCAATTAAAATGAGAAAAATGGAAAACTATTATATAGTTGTATTGTTTCCACACCTTCAACAGTTCTTCATCTCTCCAACTGTTTAAAAAATGGAAAACTATTATATAGTTGTATTGTTTCCAAACCTTCATCAGTTCTTCATCTCTCCAGCTGTTTAAAATCACGAATAATTATTTATGTATTTCGTATATATATAATATTATCGCGAAATAAATTTCGACATCTAGGAGTTTCACGAAAAATTATCTCCTAGAGACTCCGAATCGGGAGTCGTACTGTATGTAACGACGTTTCCCTGTGTTTCCTATGATAGAAATTATACGAAACAATTCCTGCCAGATAACATGCAATGTCTTAAGTTTCTGTAGGTATATTTGTCCTTTCAAAGTGTCACCACCCATAAATACCCCCCAAGTGTACATCAGTCATTCTTTGACAAAAAAATATTTGATTTCATTAATAATCTCATATTATTCTCTAATATCCCCTATTGAGAATATTTGTGTGACATTTTATAAACGTTTTAACGGTTTGTACATGTCAAGATTACTGGTAAAATGACAACTTTTCGGCAGTCACGTCTGCCCTCGTCAGGACTTGATGATATAGTACACAGGGTGGTCCATAAGTATGGAAACCCCTGAATAACTCTCCAGGAAAGCATTTTTTAATGTCAAGTACAAAAGTTAGCATTTCCCGTAGGTATTTAACGGTGACGTTGAACTTGAACATGAACTTGCATTTTTACAAACGAGAACAAGGGCACCGTTAGATGCTAAAATTTTTGTATTTAACTTTTTTTTTAAATACATTCCAGAAGAGTTATACAGGGATTTCCGTACTTTTAGACCATCCTGTATACATTTTTCTGTGGATCGTCTAATCTTCAAAATCCTATTGGTTTCTATGACGCGACGCCCGAATATGCCGCGATTATGCTACTACAACAGCCTCACCTCACATCGGGTCGCGTCTTGTTTCTTCAAGGTCTCTCCACCTTTAAGATAAGATAATTCTGGATACTGAATGATCCAAAGAATAATTTAAATTAGTTCATAAACATAAATGCAACTATCACATGTCAATTTTTTCCGTTGCATTCGACAATACAAAATATATGAATTTTGCTTGAAAGTATAATACCTGTATTTTTCACAATATCGAAAATTTTTATGAAAAAAGTTCTCCATCCTAAAAAATGTAATTATTTTTTGGTTTTATTTTTAATAGGAAAAAATCTACCTTAAGAATAAGAAAAATGACAAGTAAATATTAAAAAAACTCATTTTGTTAATCCTCAAGTGTAAATAATTTTCCTGTCTTATGAAACAAATGGCTTTGGCAGAAAAAGTTAACCAAAAACACCAAAGAAGAGCTAAATCTCTTCATATGGTGGCCTGCAATTCATATTTCACTAGATTTACTGATTTTGTTGTTGTTCCAGAAGTCTGCCATCGGCTTTATCTATTGTAGAACTATTCTCATATAATTGGTGTTAAATATGTGTATCTACACCTTTATATTAATCAAATAAACAACAGATGGGTAACAAAACTTTTTGATGACCTATTGTAATGATTTTATGTTAGAAATTTGTTAAGCTAAGCTGTGATGTCATGCTATTTTCTTCACCATTACTTTGTATTTCTTCACTACCATCTACTTCGTCTTCCATCTCTGCCTCAGAAACTGGACATGATCAACTTGAAGCCTTAAGGTCACTAAATTCGTCATAGTGTCATTTGCCCACTTTAACAAGACGTTTTCAAAATCTGACACATCATATGTACAGTCAATCATAGTTAACATGCAATCAAAAGTAGAAAAAAATAAAATTATTACATTAACACCGCAGTTCGGTAACAGTGACCAAGTCGAAATATTAATCATGCCTATACAATAATCAAATACATTAATATAATAGTTCAAATTGGCATTTGCAATATATTCACCACCAGACGCTAAACATTTCCTATAATTTGTTGTTTATAAAGTACAAAAATTTTAAACTCTTTAAACTTTTTAAAATTTTTGTTTCAGTCTCTTACAGAAGATGTCGACAGACAGATGGAAAGAGAAAAAGCCCTACAAAATAAATATGCTGACCTACAGGGGCAAATAAAAGAATTACAAGAGCAATACAATTATTTGCTAGAAGAACTGGAATCAGCCCAAATGGCACATAATGTTAGAGCCACAAGCAGTGAAGAAGTATCTTCAACTACAACAGATGTAAACATGGCTGTAGAAGAAACTACCACAACGTCAAGTGCGGATGAATAAGTTTGTTTCGAAATAGTTATTGTATATAAACTTAATCAGATATATCAATTCAATAAAATTATTTATTTTTATTTTAACAATTCAGTTCTGATAAAATGTATAACTTTAAAAATTACAGTAAAAAAGGACACATATAATTCTACAAATAAATTACATTACAATAAAACAAATGACAGTAGTTATAAAGCGTATTCTTCCATATCACCCCAAGAAGTTCCCGTTTTAAGTTTCACAGGAAACGGCACCGACAATTGTACGGAGTTCTCCATATTTTTTTTGATTATTTTAGCAATTTTTTTGGTATATTTCAAAGGAACTTCGTATATTAATTCGTCATGTAAATGTAATACTAATTTCGGTTTGTTTCTTGTTTTCTGAAACAGTTCCTCCAATTCAGACTCTATGTTTGTCATAGAAACTTTAATAATGTCAGCAGCGGAGCCCTGGATTATCGTGTTCACAGCTTGTCGTTCTGCTTGTCCTACACAAAAATAATTTGAATTTAATAAAAGTAAAATTAATACATTCAACAATCATATTCATCCAAAGGAATATTTTCAGACTATCTTTGTTAGCAATCTAGTAATACAATTCTAAATACAGTGTAATAGAATGTAATCTATAAAGTTTCCGTACAGAAGTCAACTTGTTACATGTACTTAGGATTGGAATATGATTAACAAAATATAATGAATAATTAAAACCATTTCATTTTAAAGGTTATAAATTTTTATACAATAAAAAACAAAAACGTCACTTTTTACATAATTTCTTAAATGAGCCTGTTTCCTGAGTAGTGTTATATATGTGATATAAATGAATTATTTAAAATTATAAAACAAATAAAAAATAAATTGTTAATTAACGACATTACCAACTAAACATATTTTAGAGTACTGTACTATGCATAATCACTTTTAGAGATTAGGTGTTACCAAGTAGTCATTGGGTGTTTGAAATAAATATATGCTTCAAGGAGAATGTTCATAAAATAAATTTACATTTATTTCCAGTTTCTGCAACTTTTAGTAAAGTTTTGTTATTTTTAAATCATTAGGAAAATATATACAGTGTGGTTATGGACTAGCAATAATCTAAATACATGTAAAGCAACTATTTTAATACACATATACACCATATACTAGGGCTCAATACCCCACCCCGCCATATGGCAGCCATTTTTTTTTATGTCCTATTCTCTACGTGTGAACAAAAACGTTGATATCTCTTAAAGTTTTGGTCTTAACTGAGATAAAAATAGGCGTATTCGACGGACAATAATACTGTCTATCAACAACATTTCAAAACGTGTTAACGGTTTCTTAACTTTTGAAAAAAAAAGATGAAATGCAAAAAAAGCGTCAAAAAATTATACAAATAAACAAATTATTCATTCACCATAATTAAATTGATCTGGATTACGGAGCACATTTGACCTAATTTTACTTTGAAGTAAATTTCAATTAATTGGAAGGTCTGTTATCCGAGTTCTAAAATATTTCTATTTAAGAACTAGTTCCTGCTTACTGACTTGTATCAAATGTTTTTGCAAATTCAACTTCAGGAGCTCTATTAAATATAATAAATACTACACATTGTCAAATTTTAACTATATGTCTTTAATGTACCAAGTTTGCATTAATTAATTTGAGTACAAAACAGATATGGAGATTGCAAGTTATAAAATTAAAAGACTACTGGGTGATCAATTTTAAAGGTATTGAGTTGGCAATGCCCAAAATGTTGTGCCAACATTCAACGAGTTTAAACCACCCGTTAATAAATAATAAAGACAAAACAATTATTACGACACCTTGCGATAACTGAATACCGTTCCGACCTTTTCAGGTTTACGTTTTTGTACACCTACACAGTCAGTCCCTGTAAAACTCTTGACAAATCTATTTAGTTGTAAAAATGTTTCAATAGTAATTTCTACATCAGGATATTCAATAATAAATCGTTCAAAACATGAAACAGATGACTTTTTAGTTGACATTTGACTTACATACCTCTTTTAGTGATGTCAGTCTCATTTATATGTGACAAGTATCTTCGTCTCCCTCTAATGGTTTCTACAAATCCAGTTTCACGACAACTTTTTAATGTTTTCACTATAAAACAATTTATACCCGGATAGGTATTTTTGAACGTGTCCATAAATAAAACAGCATCTGTCTCAGTTATTTGCATTTGGACAGCCAAAGCCTTGGCACCCATTCCATATATTATACCATAACACAGCCCTTTGGTTTGCTGTCGCATATCATCTGTAACCTAAAACAATTGTCCGTAACAAAAAAGAAAAATGACAGTGATAGATTGAGAGGAAGCCTGGTCTGTGAAAATGTGCGAGTGAGTCTGAGGAGCAAGAATGAAATGAAATGACGACAGGTGGCATCTTAAAAAGAATAAATATACCTTTTCCTCTTCAATATTGTTCCATTTAGCTGCAATCGACTTGAAAACATCCCCTGGATGTGCAAATATTTTACCCAATAATTCATCTTTGGAAAAATGAGCTAAGATTCTCAATTCAAGTTGGCAGTAATCTGCAGAAACCAAACAACAACCTTCAGACGCAGCGAAAACATGACGACAGCTAATTTTCATGTTTTCTTTATTGATTGGATGAACTACTTCGAAATTTTTGGCGACATTTTGTAAATTTGGTTCGTGCATTGTTATCCGCCCTGTCGCAGTATGAGTAAGGTAACAACCATGGATGCGTTCATCTTTAATTATTCCAAGAAACGGGTATACCATTTTAGTCAGAGTTGAGTTAATTTTTCTCCATTGCAATACAAGTTTAGCGATGGGATGATCACTTTGTTCCAAAATTTGTTTCTTTGTACTGACTGTTCTGCCTTTGAATATACCTGCAACAAAAATTCTCACAGATATTCACTTTCACCGTCTTTATTTTTATCAAAATAAACAAATAAACTCTCTTACACAATGACTAATACTATCACCTGGTATCGCTGCTTCAAAACCAAACTGTTCGCATGAAATCCTTGCCGTCTTATATATATATATATATATATATATATATATATATATAATCCAATCGTCTGAAGAATTCTCCAGTCTTTTCCGGTGTAAGTCTGGTTGATATTTGAAATCGGTATCACCTCAACCACGTTTTTCAGTCATCGAAATTTCAGGATCGACACTGTTGATGTCGATTTTTTATAATCAGCCGTTTTTGTTTCGTAGTCGCAATGTTTTTATCGGAACGATTAATTTACAAGTTTTTAAATTTTAAATGAAATTTATTACAATATGCCCAATATGGTATGACTATTATCGGGTTCATGCAAAAAACTTTACTACAATCGTTATCTCATAGGTCTCAATCTTAATCTTTGTCTCAAACTAGAAATTATTCTTACTATTTACACGATTTTACAAACTGGAGAAGATCAACTACAAGCTCATAATAAACGATTTTTTACAATATTTTCGAATTTTTGAGTGTTTTTACGCCTAATATATTTTATTTGCGTTTCGTATACAGGGTGTAACATAACGCAGTACAGACATTTTATTCGGTGATAGAACTGATCAGTATTAATGAAACAGCATTATATAAGTTATATCAAAAACTTTAAGGTTTACGAGAAAAAAAAAAGTTCATTTGTCAACCAAAAAACACATGTGTATATTTAACCATTTATTTGCAACAGAGCAGCAAATATATCAACTGAAAAGAATAATGGAGAAATCGTCTAACACTAATTGAAGGGATATTTAAGGCAAAATTAATTTATAATTTTTAACAGAATTAATGAAACAGAAAACATGGCAACATTAAGTTCAGTTTGCTTTCATTCGACAAGCGAGAACCGTAGTCAAAGAGTTATTGCGGAAAGTTGTGTATTGCACAAAAGTGATCTGATATTCGTTTTGAATGTAATTTTTTGACGTATTCTTTCTTAGCTAAGAAAGTTACTTTTATTTCAATATTAAAGTCAACAATTTCTGTGGGCAAAGGCGGATTTACGGGAGGGTTTTCGGGTTCACCCCCCCCATGGAGATCGTTGTTTTATTTTGTAAATTTCAATGTAGATCAATAAATTGTTATTAAATACTTACTCAGGCGAGGAAAGGTAAAAAATATATAGTTGTTTCACTGAATGTCATCTTTTGAAAGATTCTATTGAAAATGAGCAGTCATATCATGCCATAAATGAATAGAATATATACAAAAACAACATATTTCTAAAAGCCATAATACAAATTTACAGAATAAATACATTCCAATTTTCAGTGTTCTCTTTCCCTACCGTATGCCTTTGCACGTACGGCAAGGTTGAAATGAAGAAAAACGTAATAATGGAATAGGTCTATTTAAGATATATATATATATATATATATATATATATCAGTTAGGTTCCGGGTGAGAAGCGCGTCTGAATTTATTGAATACTCGACGTTTCGACTCCTGCTTCGGAGCCATTATCAAGAGACAAAAGTGAAAAAGAGTTTCAGAGTCTAGATCGATAGATAGACACGCCCACCAATACCCAACCAATCACAACACAGCCTCATCACGTGACATCTTCTTCTAACCCAGCGCTACCTATAAATAAAAGAAGCAGAGCAGACTCAAATTCAGTTCAGTTACCTAGTGACTCTTGGGGAGTAGGCAGATTGAGGCCCCGAGTTCGATCTAGACTCTGAAACTCTTTTTCACTTTTGTCTCTTGATAATGGCTCCGAAGCAGGAGTCGAAACGTCGAGTATTCAATAAATTCAGACGCGGTTCTCACCCGGAACCTAGCTTAGTTCATATATATATATATATATATATATATATATATATATATTTTTTAGTTCATACTGACGAGTATACTATCACTTGCCAAAATGCTGTACTGCATTATGTTACACTCTGAATTGATTAATGAAAATCCATATAGGTACAGTTTTGTGCCTATTTTCTCCACATACTGCAGGCAAAAAAATATTTTATAGGTAAAGACAAATACTTTTTTCCATGTTTTTTTATTTTTTTACATTGAAATTGAAATATTTGTGATAATTTTAAAGATATTGAAGATTTCTAACAAGATTTGATATTAAAAATAGGTTATGACAAATTTATAATCATGTTAGCCTTTTTATCTAAAAACGTTTGTTGTAGTGGGAAAAAATTAAATAACCCATAAAAAAAACTCAAAAATTCGATAATAGTCCCCCAAACGAGGACCTAGACATTTTTCTATTGCGGCATTAAAACTGATCAAAATCTGATATTAATTAATGATCTCCCAGATCACAAATTATTTTGCGGTTAATTCAATTTTCAATATTTTGTGTTAAAAATGTATTTATAAACCGATCTTGTTTTAAGAGATGAAATCTTACATTACATATTGAAAAAGGTTTCATACGCCATCATTATCATTCACTCTGTATAATTTAAATCACATACCTATAACCTTGGAAACGTCACTTGATGCTACAAAATTAAAACGTCTTCCTGCTAAAGAAAATGCTTTCTTTTCAATAGCACTGGTGAGATCTTTTAAAGTCTCAGCAAGTTTTTTCATCAGCTCTTTCTTCACAGGCATTCCGTGCATTTCGATTTTAGCTAAATATTTTAACGTTTTTGTTTCAATATCTAAAAATTTATTTTTGAATTAGTACGTCAAAAGTTTGTGTTTAAATATCACCATAAGCAGATAAATATTTGTCACTGATTTCTCTCAATGCAGCATTCATTGATTTTATCAGATGCCACGTTATAACGGATTCCAATGACGAACGAATTTTCGTATCGACCGCACTGTAGCAGTCCAAGCCTACACTACCTACACCCTTACAGTCTCCAAGTAACTCAGTCAGTTTAAGTGTTTCTGGGCAATATTTGACAACCTAAAAAGAAACTCTGTTATTTAATGTAAACAAACATACACGTAAGCTGTATACAACAAAAAATAGGTTCTTGCAAGTTTGTGTTAAAAGCACAATGGTGTTACAAAGTTTCATTTAACGACGCCATGGAATTTTCAAAACAGCTGTGAAAGATTTCGAATATCACACAACACACAAACTGACCTTATCGACAATAGCGGATGGCAAAAAAGATTATCTCAGAGGATTCTGCCGAAAAAGTGAGTAGTGGGAAATAAATGGGGCGAATGCATCGGCTATTCTATGATATTTTAGATTACTGAATTTTAATTTTTGACGTACCATATCGAAGTAAGTAAAGAAAAATTTTTAGTCGAGCTCACAAAATAAGCAACAATAGCTTAGTAGTTAAATGCAGTAGTGACTTTTGAAAAAGAAGCAGGGCATATTTCTATTCAATTTCGAGAGCTTTCAAATACACCAACACTTCATTCATTTATTTAATTTTAGATGCAGAAGTTTTTGGTTTGCAAGTAAATGGTATATTATGATCATCATAATCACTCTGATCATGATATATATCTGAGGAGTAGTATCTATACTTGAAGGAATTCCTCCACTGCTAATTTTCTTCTGAAATTTGAAGTTTCATCCAAAATGAAAATTTCAATCGTAGACATTCAAGTCTCCTCGCTTAACATAAAAATACAACCTAAGAAACTGGTCATCTAGAAACAGTGATATTCTATAGAACACTATTAATAATTTATTTTGGTTTCTTCTTGGTAATTGGCTGAGACTTCTCTCTCAAAATAAGCTGCTAACCAAAAGAATCAAAAAAAACTAGTACCTAACTGATCACTGTATAGGTGGTGCAAAAGTGAATATTCTAGAATCTAGATTATTGAAGTTATCCTCGTACTAATATACTTACACATGTTAGGGATGTGACCAATGATTGTGTGAATAATGCCTGACATGTATTGTGAAATCATAACTGAAATATATCTAAGGGGCCGTTCAAGTAATACGTAAGCACTATAGGGGAGGTGGGGTTTCTTTACCTTGCTTATTTTTG
This sequence comes from Octodonta nipae, assembly GCA_034190945.1. Taxonomy (NCBI): domain Eukaryota; kingdom Metazoa; phylum Arthropoda; class Insecta; order Coleoptera; family Chrysomelidae; genus Octodonta; species Octodonta nipae. The sequence continues at coordinate 84,083,323 of CM067222.1, read as the reverse complement.
ATGCTATGGGGGAGGGGGGGTCTAGATGGTGATTATGTAAGTAGTAGTTATTTACTTTGAATTCCTTTAGCTACACGCTTAGAACCGAGTAGGGGAATTACTGCGTGTTATTCACTTGTCTTTATTTCTTCCGTCAATCTATTTTTTCATTTCGGTACGATTGAAGATTTGAAGTGTTGTAAGTACAACAAAGCAAGTACAATGTCATTGAAAACTTGGAATCATGGATTCGGGTGTCATGGACTGAAGACATAATTGGAATTAATATGTATAGGTACCAAAAATTGAAAGGAAATTTGTTTTGTTGTAGTATTACTTAAGTTTATAATATGTGTACCTTACTCTTTGTTGAATAGCCTGTTCTATTCTAAAGCTACTTTCTTAGTTCTAGAATTATAACTGCAGCTCATGAGTAAGTAAAAAAACAGAATATATTAAAAGAAAAATGCATATAATAATGTTTACGTAAGCATGGGCCACTAACCTTGAATATATGAGTATATTAACAGTTTTTCGATTTACATGTTGCTGTAAGAAGTACTTTTGATAAAACCTCGCAATTGTCAATCCAGAAGTTATAAATATTAAAAATAAACATTTTGTGCTGTACTGAAACGGTAAAACTTCAGACAAAGACGTAAAGGAGAAATATTTATACGAATCTGACCACTTGCTTACACCGTCCATTTATTTCGTAATTTCATATAGTTCAATGATTCATATATTAAATTAAAGCTACACGGTGGAATACGCAAACAGAAAAATGTACGTCTACTCGCTCATGTTATTAAATTAATGAATGTTCTGAGAATGGAAATAATGATTGATATTTATAGCGATGACAGCAACAACTCTACTAAATGTCTCCAATTTGCAGTAGCGCACTGATGGACGGGGCGTTGCAGTAACCTTCTCTTGCTTTTACATCCCTTTTACCATACTCATTCCATATTCATGAAAAAACTTTATGCAAAATTCTTTAAAAAAGTAATCAAAAACAATTTGCGGTCATATTTTGATACTTCCTTTCATTTCAACTTAAAAATAGATGAACGTAGAAATCACGCGGTCTAAACTTGGACTATTGGAGACTGGAATGTTGTGTCAAACCATCGAAATATAGAGGCATCATAACAATTTCCATAGAAAAGAAGAAGGCTTAAAATTGAATCAAATTTGGTATCCCACACTCCGGCGCAATTGTCTGCCCCCATTTACTTTCATGTGATCAATCCAAGCGGACTATACTCTCAATTACAGCAGCGCCGCTGAAGATGTTTGTCGCAGTTGTGGATGAAACGTTCGGAAGAAATTCTACTAGATCTCGTCGAAACAGCCCAAAAAACTAAGTAATTCATTTCCACCGACCGTGAAGAGCCTACACCTTTGATATACTTACCATCGCTTTCAAGTTCTTTTCCCTTCCTTCTGGATCCAAAATCCAATCCGCTACCTTCGGATCATCAACTTCGGCATGAAAATTAATTCCACAACAGTTCTTAAGAATCTTAATTTGTTCCTTGGAATCAAAAAGCCTTACTCTCAGTGTCTTATCGTTTAGCAAAGTTTTAATGACGTTTACAACTTTCGGTTGATAGCTGGCATGGTTTAATGACAAATAAAACGAAACGTTGTTTCCCCACGATACAGAGAATCCATTCAATGTCCTGCCATTTTGAGAAAATAACTTCTTTGGTTCGTTAACTTCACTTTCATTGCGTTTTTGTGCGACCCCGATGGACGGCCGATGGTCTTCGTATTTAGTACAAGCCAAAGATAACGCTATAGTTTTCTGGTTTACAACTTCTTTGCTGAACACATCAAATAATGAATTTTCAGTGCAAACGTCAATTATTTCCAATTTATTGAAATCGGCTCGATCATCGTCTTCATCGGTATGCAATTTGTTTGTGTAATAGGAGAAATTAATGTTATCTTCACCAGAATTGTCATGAAACATTTTAACTTTTCGTTTCTTTTTAATTGTTTTTTGCCCAGAGAGGTTTCCCTGTGGACTCTTCCGTTTCTTGGTATTTGTAATTTCGTCACAGTTTTCTTTATTCTCATTGTGTAAATCTTGATCGCTTTCGCTAAGTTTTAACGTGAAACTGTCATCAAAACTTGGATCTGATTGTTGATTTTTGACATCTAAGTTGAGAACATTTGGCGAACTTATTGCCGAAGGCCCAGAAACGTCCAACTCCATTGCAGATGTTTCGGGACTATTTAAAATAATTGCAATCTTCTTTGGACTATCACCATCTGCTGTACTCGACACATCTTGTGAATTTTCACATGAATTGGAATCCGGACTGCCCGATACATGATTCTGTTCTGAAACAAGAATTTGATTATCATCTCTATTTTGCTGTTTATTTTCTTGACACACATTTTCTCCGATTGTTTCGTTTTCCGTGTTCGAATTTTTGCTGTTGAGACTTGTTTCCCATTTAGCTTCAGCCAGACCCATCTCCAATTTTATATATTCTCTTGCTTCGTTTATCAACATCTCAGCAGCTTCTCGTTCAGTCAGGCCTTCTTTCCCAGCGATCCAGACGTTACGGAATTTATTTCGTTGTTTCATTTCAAATTCCGATTCCCCATCCCGTTCCTTTTCGCTTTCAAAAGGAAGCTCCCGATGGAATATGTTTTCGATTCTGCTGAAAGTGGAATTAGCAAGATGAGCAATTGTTTGAATTCCACCGTTATACAGCGTTCTGGCCATTTTTCCATTTAGCAGCGGTAAACGCATGAGATCAAGCAAATCTCTGCTGACACCAAACTGCAAACGGTCCTGAAATTGGGATATTAACAATTCCACGCTACTCCAACCTAACTGCCTGCTAAAAGAGGTCACCATCCCAGCGAACGTGGACGTAACCTGCTGCAGAGACTGTAACATTCCCCGGTTGCAACTGAATTTGTTGCACACCCAACTGAGTGGTTTTTCGTTGACTAAATCTTGCAAAGCCAAAGCGACGAAAAAACGTTTGTGCACTAGTAACTGATGGTAGGATTTGTTGGTGTTCGTTTGGATTTTTCCTCTAGTCGCGTTCACGATGTACGACTCTTTGATTCCAACTAGTTCTCCAACACGCTTATAAGCAGGTGGAAGTTTTTCCCAGAGATCCAAGTAAAACATCCAGTCAATATTTCCCCACGAGTGACAAGCGCTGTAAGGAGTTACCAGATATATGAGATGGAGTTCGGTTTCTAGTACGAAACATTGACGAGCTTTGGCCAGCTCAGTGAAAAGTGACAGACCTTCCTTGGGAGACATCGATGAAGACAAGCAAGCTTTACCTGAAAACATGTCAAAATACATCACACATATGATAGGTAACATCTTAGATGAAAATAAACAAATCATAACATTTTTAAATCTCATCAAAACATTTGACAATGTAGATCCCAAAAAACTTTTACTCAAACTTTAACATACTGGAATCAGAAGTAAAGCTTATTATCTACTGAACTCATATTTGAACAGTCAATATGAGACTACTTAAAAATTGGTATACGTCAAAGAACGAGCCTGAGTCCTCTATTATTTATGTTATATATTAATGGCATTACTAAGCTAATAACTGATAGAATGAAAGACAAAATGAATAAAGCATTGAAGGAAATAACACAGGGAATGATAGTGTTCCAAATCTGATATTAAAATACTCAAAAACGTCCTTTGATTTGAATACAGAATGAGAAAACCACATGGAGAACTTGATAAATAAAATTTAATATTTAACCTGTAATTTTTATGTTAGCTATGGTTAAGATTAAAATAAGATTATAGATAATGTTAATAAATAAATATTAATAGAGAAAGACTAGGACTAGAAACTAGGATTGCTTTTAAAAATATGGCCGCAAGTATGTTGCGTAAAATTGTTTTAATTCATGTTTTAACATTTTCGTTTGTAATGATTTTAATTAATTAAATGCTAAATTATTTGGATAAAATTTTTTCTCCATAAAATGGGTTGACTACTCAAAAGTGGTCGCACATAAAGGGTTGGCGAGCGTTAAACAGACGTTAAAACAAGCCAAGTTGAAGGCATATTCATTATAGCTTATTTTCATCGCCACAAATATCTGGATCATTTCGCATTCTCAGAACAACGATTAATAACATCACTTTTTGTTAAAACAGTATAACTGAATTGTACATAGTTGCATATAAGTTGTTTTAATACATTGATTTTAACATAAGGAACGTTCTCTCTTTCTTCGATGTTTTCGGAAATTTCACAACAGATTTATATGATTTTTAATAGGATAGTCTATATGCTTATAGGAAAATTCTAGTACACAAAATAGAAATATTTTGTTGTTAATATGTACAAAATTATAATATGCGACTATTTGTAGCGGTTTCTCTCATATCAGGTATGCCGCTTGCCTAAAAGCATTTTCATGTGAAGAGGCAAGACATTCGTTTGCTCATACAAGTCAATTGTACTTGGCCTTTTATTTTATGAGCAAACTCTCGCTGAGAAAATAAACAATTAACACGTCTTTCGTCACTGATTCTCATTGCTACGAATAGGGTGAGCATGCTTCTTTATGGTTTCAAGATGTTACCCTTTTTGTTCGACCAGTAGTTCAAAATTTTGACTTGAAACTTGAATCCTATTGAAAGATTGATGACACAGAAAAGTGGTAGTAGCCCCCATATGTTCCTCCTCACTCTCTGAAGTCGCCGACAGCCGTTTTAATGTATTTGTTTCTCCATATTGCAATATTTATGAGACATTTCTGAATAGTGTAATTTGCCCAAATTAAATTATTATGATAAAGCGGGATTTAACTTTTGAAGATAATTTGAATGAAAAGTATATTCTACAAATTGTTTCGGTCTGACGGTATTCAGTGAATATTTATTTGTCCAAGTAATTTAAAATCATATATGACCTATTACTATATCTATATTTACATTACCTAAAGATGTTGTAACATATTTTTCTGTACCATCTTCCTCCTTCATCAGTCTGATAAATTCATTTTCTTTAAGAAACGAAACCGCTTCATCTATTGACTCCAATAAACTGTTATCAGAATTTTCCCCTTCTACTGCTAACAACGTACATTTTGTAAACAAATCAATATCATCCGAAGTCGATGCTACACCACTGGCCACTACCTCTAGAATGGCCCTCATCAATTTCGTACCCTCGAGACAGCTTTCGATCGGTTTCATTTTCGCTGACATCAGTTCTTTTGCAATTTTATAATCGTTTTTCTGACAGATCAGGAAACTTTCGCCCATCGAATCCTTCCCCATTCTTCCTGCTCGTCCAATCATCTGCCTATACGAAAGAATATCTATTGGCCTTCCGTTAAACATCGGCGTTCTAATAATCACCCGTCGAGCAGGCAGATTCACACCAGATGACAAAGTCGATGTAGCTACGAGAATTCGTAGGGCGCCATTTCGAAAGGCAGCTTCGATTATGTCTCGTTCGTCCATCGTTAAGCCGGCATGATGGAAGGCCACTCCAAAAGACACTGTCTTTCGTAGGACTTCGTCCAAACCAACTGGGCAGTACTTGAGTTGTTCCAATAGCTCTCTAATGAGAGTGGTATTCAGTTGATCTCGTAGCAGAACGCCCCACTCGTTTTGCAGACATCCTGCAAAACAATTTGTTTTAATTAATATTAACAAATGTTTCGATAGTTTCACCGAAATGTTTTAGTATAATGGTCTACAGGGCAATAAAATTAAGGTTAAAAAAATATAAAAAGGTTTTAGTTTGCTCAAATGAGAAACACTACATTTATTCACCAAAGGTTAAATAAAGGGAGTACTAGAAAATTGGCTTGTACTCTAGATTATTTCAAAAAGCTACAAAAATGTATAAGACGTGCTTGACTAATTGTGTTTTTAAAAACTTTGTCCTGATTCATGTTACATCTCAGACCATTCTAAATTATAATATGAAAGAAATTATTACATTAGCATTTTAATAATTACAATGATGAATGATAACACTGAAATTTGAACTATCGCAGTCGGTACGAATGCCATACTATGTATACAAACCACAATCTGTTTTAGAAAATAACAACTACAAGCTGTACTTGCACCGCACGATACTGACGGATCGGACTGTTGCTCACAATGGACCAGATATAATTTTGGTAGATAAAGTTTCTAGAAGAACAATCTTAATTGGCATAACAATCCCTAGCATTTTAAGTTAAACATTAAGCAGGCTGAAAAAATAGCCACATACAGGCATTTGGAATTTCAAATAAAGGCACAGTGGGACGTGAATAACACACGAACTGTACCAATTGTTGTCAACAACAGGAGTAGTCCCAAAACATCTACTAAATAGGTACTTTAAAATACCTCGGTCTGGACGAACATTTTTACCAACTAATGCAAAAAGTCGTCCAGTAAGGAACAGTCCGGACGGTCAGAAAATTCATGGGAAAGTGCCGCCACGACTCCAACCACGGGCCTGATAACCTGGCAAGGGCTCCCAGAGAGCTAAACCCTTTTGATATCCATGATATCTGGGGTTTAGTGAATAAATGCATGCCATAGTATCTTTGTAGACATTCAACTTTTGGTAGAAAAATGATCAGCACCATAGTGTTTAATTATTGCTCTTATCATTGTATGAAATTGATTAATTTTGAATATACTTTTAGGAGGTTAGAGCAATTTGAGGAATTATTTTTACACATAAATTTCTGAACAGTGCGAGATCATCTCAACCCAAAGTAACAATTGCCTCATTGCCTCACCCCTGTATCTAGTTTCTGACCAAAATCTTTATGAAAAAATTGTATTGTTTATGCAAAAGTCATGAAATTTCTGTATATTTCCAAATGTTTCCTTGCCATTGACAACTGTCTAACCTAGACTTCGAAATATATACAGAAATTTTGTGACTTGTGGTGTTATTTCCCAGAAAGTGGTTAAAAAAAATATGCCACAAATATCATTCAGAAAACAACTAGAAATCAGTAATGTTTTATTGTGTTACAATTACTTCTTTGTACATGATATGACAAATACAATCTCTTTTTTACAGGATAGATGTTAATGGTGAGCTAACTCCTATAGATCAAATTCCACCAAGCAATATAAAACTGTATGATAACCATCAAGTAAAGCCAAGAAAAGTCGAATTAAACAATTTTAAAACTAGAAAAGACATTCTACAGGGATGTTGTACCTCATTTTAGAGAAGAAGCTGTCCAGGCAGTAGGACATTGAATAAGACATGATATAATCAAAGAGTGGATGTTAAACATATGTTTTAACATTTATAGAAGAAAAAAAACTTACATGGAAGGTCAAGGAGAGACAAAGTGAATGAATTAATGAATAAGAAGTCATATTAACATAATATATTCTATAATAAACATTGTTACTTTAATTCTGACACATTTTATTACTTTTTTTTAACACTATTAAACAGCTTTTTAAAGCATACTTTTGAAACCAAAATTTATGCTAGTCTGGTGTATACACCTAAGGATTCACTGGGTACAGCTCACCTAATTAAATAAATCAATAAATTTCCATTTGAGACAAATGACTGAACAAACATCAGTTTACAAAAAAAAAATTATCATTGAAACCTGAAAAATGAAAAGTATATTTGATGGATTACTGAAATTTTTAGCAGTTCTCGAGCATAGTGGCATGTTTGGCTTTATTTCACAAATTAAATAAAATATGCAGTACTCTATGGTAAATAAATGGTACACATATGCCAATTAATCATTTAAAGCTAAAGCTGTTTAAAAATACAGTTCACAGAGATATATATTTCTACTAAGGCTTCAACAATAGAAAATCAATGACTTAGTAGTATTCTATGTAATAACATAATTAAGTCTTAAAAATAGTAATTTATTAGCTGTACGAATTTATTAACTTACCAATTTGAAAGAAAGCAGATGCAATTTGTTGAGCTAAGTTTTCACACCAATTTTTTGTTGGGCAAAATATTAATATGGAGCAAGAATCCTTAATAGTTTCTAAACAAAGTTGCAGTATATGATCAGTATCTTTACCAATTTCAGGCAATGGTGACAATTTCTTGATCAATTTCAAATTTTTATCATATACTTCTCCACAGACAACTGCCTGTTCATACAAGGGTATTGGCCGAAAGTCAGTCTTAAACAATTCAGCATCCAACCATTTTGCCAAAGTATCCAAATTTGGTAGTGTAGCTGACATCCCTACTATCTGAATTTGTACATTAATGTCCTTTTTTGATATGTACATTAATTTTGTTAAGAGTAATTCCAGCAAATATCCCCTACTTGAATCACCAAGTAAATGAATTTCATCAACAAGTATTGCTCCAATATCAGATAATGACTCTTCTTCCAACAATCGATTGATAAGACTATTGGCTTTTTCTATTGTGCATATTGCTACCTGTACAGATGTAAAACCACCAGGGGGATTATATGACCCCATGAATCCTTCTACTCTTATTCCACTGCTACTCAGGAGATTTTGAAAATAATACATTTTCTCTCTAACAATAGACACAAATGGTAAAATAAATATTACTTTCTTTCTACGTTCAAAAACTGTTTTAATGGCTAGAATTTCAGCGACCAGTGTTTTACCAGCAGAAGTTGGAGCTGAATATATTAGGTTTTTGTTGTTTACTAAAATGTTATCATTTTTCAAACATTCAACTTGCCACTGGAACATTCGTGTGACATTTTTCAAAGCATAGTTTTCCAAAACAGCCTCTGGAAGCTCCCATGCTGACATATCATACATGTCAGAATCATCTACATTTTTCTTCAGATTCACAGTATCAGTATAATTTTGTTCAGTTTCACAGTTAATACTTTTGCTACTTTCATTTTTGATTGGTGACAATTTTTGTGGAACTTGAGTTGTTTTTATAGGACTATGATGATGTACACTTTGTTCCACAATGATTTCAGTTACATTTTCAGGTGTTGTTTCTGTTCCTCTACTTTTAAGATTATTCTTCAAACTTCTATCAAAGTTTTTATTTCCCTTGTTCTCGTCTGTACCTACAGAGTTGCTTATTGGTGATTTTGGATTTATAAGTGACACAGGTGTAGTTTGCTGTACAAGTTCAACATTATTAAAAGAAACTATAACAGACTCTGACAAGAACAATGTATCATCAAAGGTTATCTGAGAATCTGTATTAGATGATATTCCTGAATCTAAAGACTCTGTAGATTTCTCATTAAAAACAGAATTTGCACTTGAAATTCCAGAATCAAAATTTGTAGATTTTGTAGTACATGTATAAAGATTTGCATTTGTGTTTAGACTAAAATTAAAATTGTCTAAAGTATCATTCATTATACAGTTACTATTTTTCAAAATAAATGAAATATTTAAAATTGAAACTGTCAAATAGTTTGAAAATAAAAAAATTTGAAAATTCTTAAAACACAAATAGTCGATGGTGTCGCCACCGCACCAATCTAATTTTTGAACAGAACACAAAACTACTTTGACTTTTTGATGTCAAAATAGATTTCATCCATTTTCGTCACATAGAGCCTTATCTAAGGATTTACTTCTATTTTTCGACCTCTTAAGCCACGAGCTGCGTCACGCGAGGGTTAAATAGAGAAATACCTTTGTCCGCAAAATATCGTATGCCTGCTGCTAAAAGTTTGTACCTACCTATTTCTGAGGGTGAGTAAAGATAGACTTAAATATTAAATTCAGCTATACATAAATAATGTAATAAGTTACGTCAGAAATCAAATAATACCCATTGTCAAATATTTTAATTTACATCTTAGAATTGTGCCTTTTTTATCCATAATTTCTTAACCATTGACAACGGGGTCTGACCAGTGAGTAGTATAGTTACTGTGGTATAGTTACTCACTGGGTTTGACCTAGACCCCGAAACGTTTGGAATATACAGCAAATTTTCTTTAATGTGGTGTTATTTCCCAAGAAGTACTTAGAGAATAAATAATGAATGAAAGTTCTCGATTAGAAACTAAATATTGTCTTATATTCAGTGGATTATAAACTCTCTTGCTTTGACAGGTTTAAAGGTACACTTTGAGCTACGCGACAGAGACAAGCGACAGCGACAAGAGACAGGACACACGAGACCGCGACAACGTCGCTTGTCGCTTTAACTCTTTGAGCTACGCGACCGAGGCAAGCGACAAGAGAAACTTCGCTCGTATTTATTTGGGAAACACGACTGACATTAAGCGACAAGCAGTTGTTAGATGTTCTGCCCTCATAAATACGTGTATTCGTGAATTAAAAAAATATTGTCTATTAATTAATAACCACTTATCACTCGAAGTAGAAAATTTTAGACAATATTTCAGATTAAGTCAAAGTCAATTTAATTATGTGTTAAGTTTAATTGAAGAAGATATTCAAAACAGAGGTGGAGGTATAACACCACGAGAAACATTCTCAATCACATTACGGTATGTATTTATTTGTTAGTTTTAATTGAGTATATTGTGCAACTAGTGCGAAAAGTTGTCGACTGCCAATGAGAGCGCTCGAGTGGGAAATCGACAACTTCGCACGAGTTGCACATACTATTTTTTATTACGTATGCGGAGATAATTAGAGTACAAAGAAGGGGTGCTGGGGCGAAGCCCTGGTCGGGTTCAGGGGGAAAAGCCCCGGCGGGGGGTTGGGGGGGCGGAGCCCCCCCACTCAAGAAAAATAATGAAAAAGTTAAAAGAAATTAAATAAATTTATTTTTAACAATGAAACAAAACAAATTAATCAAAATTATAACTTTTATATACAAGGTAATCAATTTAATTTGCTGTACCCCCATTTAAATAAATTGTTAAATTTGAGCAATTAGAGAACGTGATATTAACATTTTTAGAACTTGTTGATGGGGCCGTATCTGAAATTTCAAAATTTATATCGCTGTTGTTTTTTACTCCAATATCAATCGGTACTTTTTCTGCAGATTCATTAGCAAGAACAATTTGTGGCTCCTGATCTTTTGAAGTAGACGGTCTAGAACTGATAGTACTGGCGATTCGTTGACCAATTCTTTTTTTGTTTCCCACTGAATTTTCAATGTAACCTTCAGCAACGGCACTCGATTTCCATCCTCCGTGTCTTTTGATAATCAGAAAGTCGGCACCAGAATCAGCCAACAAAGTTGTTGAAGTTCTTCGAAAAGAATGCCCAGTATAAGATTTTGGATTGGCTAACTTCAAAAACTTTGCTACTTTTTGCGGCATACTACCAAAAGTGTTGATGCCGATGTTTTGTGACGTACATTTACCTTCTCGATAACTAATAAAAAATCTTTTTGTTGCTAAATTGGTAGGACGTAATTTGGCATATTTTTTATAAGTATCGTAAAATTCATTTGTTACTACAAATGATCTAGGTTTCCCAGTTTTAGTATCCGGAATCCGTACCAAGAGCATGTCACCTTTATCTTCATATGATCCAGTAGTACGTCACACAATTCTTTTCGCCTACATGCACCTTGCACTCCAAAAATTAAAGCAACCTATAATTAAAAAATTCCAATTAAGGTTGATCCGTAGATTACATTTAAGTATTTAATTAATTTAATAACCTTTGTAGCCAAGAATTCGCGATCAGGAGCTTCACGTAGAAATTGATCAATTTGTTCAGCACTCAATGTCTGGGCTTTCTTACTCTTAAAACCTTTACCATTCTGCTTTAAAAAACTGATTAATCTTGAATAATTATGAATATTGAAATTATGCTTTATGTCCACCATGCTTCGCAACATTGAATATTTCGCCTATAAAGTTGACGGCAAAAGAGTTTCGGAAAGCTCACTAAAATAAGTCAAAAATACCTCTTCAGAGAGACTTGTAATTCGTTGTGCTGCTCGCCAGTGCATAAAGTGTTTGTATGCTGATTCATATTTAATTCGTGATGTTGCAGGAGTCAGATTATTAATCACTTCATTTGGTTTTTTAAGAATTTGAGGCGGTATAGACTCATCATTTGGTGTTTCAAAAATGTCTGGCGATATAGATTCATCATTATCACTTTCATCAGTTTCCGGAATCCAGTCAGGATTATTATTCATGTTTGTTTTTCTTTTAATTTTTATTTAAACTTATTAAATTGCGGGTACAAAATAATTTATTTAAATGCCAACCTCACTTTTTTAATATTGACACTTCGAGACTGTCTTTTTTTTCTTGCTGTTTATTTTAATTTTATAAGCTTGCTTGTGAATTTGCGTGTGCAGATAAAAAATTGGGTGCGAGAAGTTTACTTGTCGCACTCAAATCGACATTAAATTTGCTCAAAACTCGTGTGGTAATTGTGAAGTGGGAAATTAGCGTCTTTTCGACTCCAAAAGAAAGCAAAAAGATACTACTTTCCCCGCACGAGTAATAAAAAAAAATATTATATATTAGATTCTTCGGAGAACATCATATAAGAATAATAAATCGCACTCCCCAAAAAGTTTGTGTTTTAACAAATAAACAATTAAGACATAAACAGATAAACAAAATTATGTGACATTAATTTCATTCATACAAAAATTAAAATATAAACAACAAACTGTTTTTTTTTATTTTCATTGCAATCTCCCTCCAGATATTATTCCGAACGCTTACTATATGTTGCACTCTGAGGATCATTTAATGATTTATTTTCTTCTATTGAATTAATAAGAAGATTGTCTTCATCAAAAGAGAAATTTAAATCCGTCATTTTAACCTCCAAACCACACGCGACACTACTGCTTCGGAAGCAGTCGCATCAAAGTTGTCTCTTGTCGCGGGTCTCTGTCTCGCGCTTCAAATGTGCCTCATATAATTGCATAGAAAGCAGACGTGTCGCAACCTCCTGTGTCTTGTCGCCGTCGCTTCTCTCGGTCGCGTAGCTCAAAGTGTACCTTTAGTAATACGCCTTTTCATATTCGAAATTTTTTTGTGAGCATGGGTCAACTTCTGTCATTTTTTTTTCGGACAAAAAAATATATTTACATGCTAACAGTGTGAAAATTATCCGAAAAAATGCCAGAAGTTGACGTATGTACACAAAAAATTTTCGATTAAGAAAAGGCCTATCGATTCATTTAACTTTTAAATTAAGAATCACGGGAAACGGCGTGATTCCCAATTTGAGAACTCTGTGAACTACTTTCCGCGATACTCCTACATGTCAATGTTCATCTCGCGTTAAAATATGTATTTGATTTGCCGTTGACAGTTTAACGAAGTTCGTGTATTTGTCTATAAATATACCCAATGTTAGGAAATAAAATTTCCACAGCTAATGTGAGAATTTATTTACATTATTAGCTTTAAAAGAAAGTATCATTTCCAATTTTGTATTGACATACATAGGTACTTGTTTTAAATAGGGCCGATTTTGATATCATTTGACTTCAATTAATGTCACACCTGCACAATATATCCCAAAAGGGGTCCGGTAGCTCAGCGGTTGAGGCGCACGTCTCATAAACTGACTCCACTTTGGCCGAGGGTTCGAATCCCTCCGATACCTATATGGATGTTTGTAAAATGTTGTGCGAATGCGATTTACTCTAGTGGATGATTTGATCTCTCAAGGGAGTTATGAATCCACAGAGAAAAGATCTACAAATATATATACACTTGTTTATGGGTAATATGATTGAAAAATCGAATCCATCTCATGTGAGAGAATGTTAGGATGAATGAATGAATATATCCCAAATGTACGATCGAGCTAAGATACCATCACCAATGATCACAATTAACAATGTAATAGCACGCAACAATTCAGCCCCCTTCCATAGTTCAATAACCTTCAAATGTTGTTCACTTATCATTACAAATTCTTTATTCACGTTTCCTCGGTATTTTGCCTTGTGATACTTTTTCGTTCTTAGAAATTTCAAACCTACTAATTTGAATTTTTCATAATTATAAATCTGATTCTAGCGTCATTTTTCATCCTCAACGTTTCTGAAATCGCTTTATAATTTGTACTCAATGTATACTTAGAAAACAGTAGCTAAATTAGGGTTAGTACCGTGTGTTTTACCAATTTTAAAAAATTAATCTCAATTCGGATATTTTTTATATTGGACTATATAATCAAGTATCCCAGAGGGTCTGAGACAAATCTTGTATTATTTCATTACTGAACATAGATGTTTTTAATTGCCTCATTAAATTTTATTATACAAGATATTTTATGTCGGTAATATTTTATGATAAATAATCAAATTGTTGTAGTTGTTTTTCTTTGCAGTCATATATATTTATTTGATTCCAATGAACTAATTTTGCTCTTTTATGCAATATTTGTTTATAATTCGGTTTATTAGTATTTTTTATTACTCTTATTGGTTTTTAATGTCTATTATATTTTTTTTATTTTGATTTAGTATGATTGATTTAACGAAAATTGGTTTTCATTTTACATTTTTTATATAAATTTTATTTTAGGTTAAATCATACCTTCTGAATATGAAATACTAGTTTCTTCAGCTATTGAGATATTTCCATACTTTCTTTTCTAATGAATTTAATGTTCATTTCACTTAATTTTGAGTTGGAAGTTGGAAAGCAGAAATTATGAAAATATACACTTTTATTTCCCACAATGAACTTTTTTATTTGATTTGCTGCATGATACACTTGACTTTTTTTAATATTCATTTTTGTAATTTGCCTTCTAAAATTAAGATTTATTTATTTTAGACTCAGTAATTTCGGGGATGGTCCATTTTAGTAAAGTTCACCTAAAATCAGAATGAGTTTATTCAGGTAATGCACTCCTTTTTCAGGTTACCGAACTATTGTACTGATATCAAAAGTGTTAGCTATTTCTGTCCAGTAGTTTGAGAGAAAATTTTCTGTGACAAACACCAGCGTGATTCTATAAACAGTTTCCGTTCATTAGATGTACTGAACCCCTTAAAATCTACTACTAGAGGGTGTTTCAGAGTTTTCCTAAATTTACATTTTTTTTATTCCAAACAACTTTTTTTATCATATTTGATATAGTATGATATAGTATATTCATTTTGATAAAACTGCTAATAAAACTTCCAACTGTTGCATAGTTACTGGACCACACAGTATTACATAGTATTACCTGAATTCGTGACCTATTGCTACTGTTGGAAATCTGAGACGGGAGTATTACAAGAAGGAATAAAATTACAGGGAGTTGAATTATATTTCTAAACTAGAGAATACATATTTACTATTTTTTTTCATTTGTGTAAATAAATTTTGTATAATTATGAAATCAAAATTACTTTAAGTTTTCTTACCTATGCAGGCATTTGCTGATTATAATCAGAAAAAAAATGCATATATAAAAAGGAAAAAGTACTTCCATAAAAACATTAACACTTATTGTACACAAAATAAAGACTATTACAACGCATGTATGTACAAGTTTTAAGATATTCACTATAAAGACAGAATTAATGTATGGATAATGTAAACATCTGATTTAATGATGTGTCTGTGAAGAATGAAACAGTAGAATTTTGGAACTCTTCTTGCAAATCATTTACACATTTTTGTAAAGAAATGCTATTGTTTGTAACAATATGATCAAGGCACTATTTTTTTAACTGATAATTTTTTTTGGATCGCAAGTTATGGACTTACAAGTTGCAAGAAGAGTCCATTACTAGAGAAATGTCAGAAGATTTTATATTTTACTTATAGTGAGATCATTATACAAAATGAGATATTGTTCAAGTAAAACGCATGACCATCACCAGCAGGAAAATTTCAGAATTCAACATTATACAACCTGATATGTTTTCAGTAAATGACGGCGAGAACAAACGCAGTTTGTTCGAGTATTCTGTCCATAACATGTATTATGTGTTCATAATGCTGATGTGCATTTTTTAGCAGATATGTTAAGGTGTCAGTTCTGGCTTAACCTAAGTCAATTGAAATTTTAATTATAGACATATATTAACAAGTGCTACACAATTATCAGCCTGTTAAATACCATAGATCTCCAACGGTATCTTTGTTATTAATAAGAATCCTTTATAAAACTACTTGTTGTGCAAAATGAGAATAAATAAAAGTAAATACAGGACCTTACCACAGATAATTAAGTTTTTGTGTTTTCATTTACTTGTAGGAGTCTAAAAATCATGAGGCTGGAGAGCGTTTAAATTTTTTTAGTATAGGTTATTATCAACTTAATAACTCTACCACTATCGTTTTTAGCAATAACTTTATAATTTCGAATTTTCGGAACAATTTGTTGCTGCCAACCCAAATAGATTTCAGTTGTTTTGAAGTAACAATATGTTTAACCAATCAATAACTTGAAAAGATTAGCAATATGATTTTTTAGCTGTTGAAAGTATTAATTTTGTTGAACAATTTTTTTTCCAAATTTTGACCTTTTACAAGATTTAAATATGCGAATTTTAAGATTCTGCATAAATTGATTTTAGAAATTTGAATCTTTGTGGCATCTCTGGTTTGTATTTTTCTGATTTTTTGGAGATAACACCATAACTGTTGGAAAGTCCGTATATTTTAAATAGTCCAAACGTTTATCGTACCCCGTTTTCAATGAACAAAAACAACTCAACAAAAAAATTAAAAGATTTGCAAAAGTGATTCACAATTTGACATTTTATCCGAAACAGATATTGCAGTGTTGCTTGTATAGTTGATTTGAAAATTATCATTCAAACACTAAAGTTGCAAAAGAAAAATGTCGAAGGACAAATTGAGGAAAATAAATGACAATAAAATTAATTAATTTCTTGTATTAAACTAAACATACTGTATTTTTAGATTTCATTTCTATTTAAATAAAAATTTTCATTTTGTATCAACAATTTAAAATTTTTATATCTCAAAAAATATTTCTACGATTTTATGAAAACGTAAAATGTCGAAATTTTTGCAACATTCTTAATTTATTCTACATAGGTAATTCCGCTGCTATTGAAAAGATGGTGCTATCATCAAAAGAGGATATAATAATCCCTTAAGATGTATAATCCTGTTTCCCATTTTTTTTATTGACAACAACAAACTTCTACATTAAACAATAAAAATTTTACTTTTTACTAAAATCAGTTGACAACCAGTTCAAAAACGTGGTAGGTTTCTGTATTTAAAATAGATTAAAAAATCAGCATATTTTATAACTTTATAAATAAGGTAAATACTATAACAGAACTTGTTAAAATATGTCTAAAATATTGGAATAATTTTAAATCATGTATGCCTTAGGTAAGACCAGAACTTATATGAATATATCAGATGGTGATGGTGTATAATATTCAGCATAGCAAAAACACTACAGTAACAGAAATATTGAACACAACACTACCATATACACATATATTTTGTATTTTAAATTGTAAACATCAGTTTAGCACATTTTATGCTATTCCAAAAACAATGAAAAGATAATGTTCATTTGAACAAAAACATATAAAAAAACTTACTACTTATATTACTTACTCACTAAACAAACAATTTTTCTATAATGAAATTAACGACGTCTTGCTTTTACGATAATTCGTGAAGAAGAAAATATGATAAATGAAATTTATATTATCGTTCATCTACAGTATTTCTCTTTAAAATAAAACTAACTCTGCTCTGCTCTCGAGCTTACGTTGGATGAGGAAAATGTTTATATGTCTTAATTTTTTTACATGGACTTTTTTGGGTACCTAAATGACTCTAAATTTATGGACATTCTATGAAATTGTTGATAGACATTGATAAAAATGTTTTTCTTGATAAAATTTAATTTAATTGTTAGACACCCATCAAGACATATTCAGAATTTTTTTAAATAATATTGCTCAATATACAATCTTACATTTGATAAAAAAAGAAGATAAAAATACTGTTTGTGCATGTATTAAACATTTGACTGGTATACATTATAACGTTTGCTAATATACTAAATATGAACTAAGTGATTTTCTATGTTATAAACATTTTCCTCACCTTGATTCAAATTTCCTATTACATTCAATTTCCTAAAAACTCAAATAATACTATTCTCACCAAGCTGTTCCTCCGTAAAACTTAAAACACTTGCACAAAAAAATCTATGTAATAAAGTTTTCTCAGACCTTTAAATATGTTGAATTACAAGCAGCATTCAATATGTACATTTTCTGTTGTCCCTAATCTTGAGAATTTCGTTTGCCTTCACAATGGGTTGGTTTAAACATACATGTTCTATTAAAACATGAAATGATTCTCCTAAAATCTACCAACCGCCTTAATAAAGTGACACTACACAGTCCAAATCCAACAGATGTTTTTCAGAGAAAATCCGTGCGAGACATATGTACAGGCGAAATAGAAAAGATGCTTTCAAAAATAGGGTATTTGACTGAAGCGCTATAAATTTATTTGAAAAAAAGTTTTTGGCTCAGTACATTGGAAGTATTTGCAAAATGATTGTCAAGCTAGAATGCTGTAGATCGAAGTCTCTTCCGCTGCAACAACTGTTTCAATAATTTGTAGTTGTAATTACGAATGAACTGTATGTTGTTATGGGTGTAAGTTAGCCTACTAGACAAGCATTTCTTGATAGTACATAAAAGCAAAAAGGCTCTCGACTTTTTTAAGATGATTTTTGTAAGTTTGTGCTTTTTCTGAGTAGAATTTTTAAAGAATAGAAAATTAGACAATCGTTTTCAATTTTTTCGTATCACAGTTGACTTTACGTAAAGAATATAGACGGTAAGTATTTTGAAGAAAAACAGTTCGGGAGAAAACAGATCAAAAAGCCTTATTACATTTTTAAATAAGATCTACAAAATTCTAAAAAAAGAAAATGTTGCGAATTTCGCATCCATTTTTAGCCACCAACAGATAATTTTGCTTGGTGAAGCTTCATATGTAAATTCTACAGTTTATATACAATACAAATTAAATTACAACTCGACCGAAATTTGTTAGGCTTGTTAACACCGTTATGATTGTTGAGAATTTTTTATTGTTTATATTTAGTGAGATGTTATGTACAAAAATTGCAGTTCGGTGCATTTTTTGAGTTGAAAATCATGGCGTTGCTTTTGAAAATCAGTCGTGAATTTATTTATGGTATCCAACATAATTTTTTTGTGTCGAACATATCTTCTGTCCGTTAACTTAGTGCATCAAAGAATTTCGCGAATTTTAAATCGTTACTTCCAAATATTATTCAATTTTCATAAATATTCAATACAAAGCACAGTTCTTTTGGTGGTCGAAGTTATTTCTTTATCACTAGTGTGAATCATATTACAAGATATATTTTGTCATAACTTAATTATTAAAGCATATAGACCATTTGTTTGTGCCACTATCTGCAACTAAATATATGCACTCATACTGTTTACACTCTGTATAGTGAAGACATGATGACAGCATGATTAACTTTAATTAAAGATAATAGTCAGCAAATACATTGAAGTGATACATATATTGATTTTTTTCATTTGTCAAATACCCTATTATTGATTCAAGAAGGGGAGGAAGAGCTGGGACTTCATCAAGAGTGTGTCCGAGTTCGTTAACGTCGAATCTAAGAATAAAGTTAAGAATTTCAAAATTTAAAGAAAGAAAAAATATAAAGAATGTAAATACCAACACATTTTAAGAAGAAAGAGAAATATGTAGAGTAATCCAAGCATATCAGATTTGGCCTCTTACCAATAATAGTCTTTGGAAATTTGTTTTGAAACAAAAAATGATACAAAAATTCAACTATGTGTGAAGGCAGAGATGGTAGAATAACCTGAGCACTTTCTTGTTTTTTTTTCTTTACTTTTAGTTTACTTTGCAAGCGACAAAGTTAAGAGCCGTCCATAATAACTAGAAAATAATAGTGAAACACGTGTTCTTACTGTCATACAAGGGCCAATTTGGCTTCACAACCGGTTATGTATGTCCGATTTTAAGTGGATATAATGTGGAATACATGTAGTCGCTATAGAATATTACGGACTTAAGATCTTCCTGAGAATGAAACAATCACGTATTTTACGTTAAGTAAACCGGGGACATTTCAAATCAACTGCTTGGTGGTGGCGAATCGTTCGGACACGGTATCCATTTTACGTTTCCTGGCTGAAGTTCTTCGTGTGGCAACAGTTGAGGTACATGTGCTAGGAATACAGGATGGCCGATTGCCTCTACTGGAGGTGGAAAGTTGCACAAGTGTATACACGGCGGTGTAGATGGTTCCTCTTCAACGGACTCCGACGAAGTTCTATGATAACTAAAACTACCTTGTGTACCTAAGTCAGGCCTTTGTCATTTGCTGTTCGTTTGCAGAGCGGTGTTTATCTGAGTCCAGAGGTCCTTTTTACACGATTTTGACCTAAAACAACAAACAGTCAATTATCATGTTGTCATTCAATTTTTACTTTATTTATTATAATTCTTTGAAAGCTAAGTTATTCATGTTTTAAAGTAATTTTGACAGGGGATATGTACTTTATTATTGAGACGAAATGTCTTTAAAATCACACTGAAACATATGGGTACCAAGTCAGAAAAACCGTAACGAAAAGGTCCATATCGTCTTACCTTAAAAATTACAAAACAGTTAGTATGAATTGTCATTATTTAGCTTATATAGTCAGCTCGCTGTTATGACCTTGACTTGCCTAGAATGATCGTCCTCAGCCCCCGCAAGAACCAGCAATAAGTACAAATCACGGCTATCGTCGGAAAGAAAGGGTTAGGCTACTAATGGGTATCTCAGCGTCCGGCGCCAAGCGAGAGAGGTAGTTTCGCATGCGCCTCAAAACTGCCAAGGTACGCGTATTTTTTAAATTTTGAACAATATTAATATTACAATAATACAAATATAAGCTATAAGCCACGTACAGGGTGTTAAAAAGGTTCCGGGACCCATCAATAATTTGTAAAATAACCCTCGTAGAAAGAAATGTTACAAACAAGAAAAAAGAAAAGAATACTATATATTATCAGTAGTTGAACTCTATGTCGGTTGGTTTCGAATACAGAAGAGAGAGAAAGAATACTTTTGATTGTCCGCCAAGAAATAATTTTATTCAAACAGGCCGGGAAAGAAAATTTATTTAAAAAAATTCGTAATTTCGTAATGGTAAATATAAGCGATACAAGGCACGTAACGACACGGCATTCATTCATACATAGTACAATTCTTCGACTAGCTAAGATTGAAGTAATAGTAATTAAGTAAAAATTTTTGTATACATTTTATTAACGAGACGGGGAAGTAACATTTTTATTGGTAACAGATTTTAGACAATTACCCGTAATTACAAAAGTTATGAGAGCAAACGAAATTAATGAAATGTTCAGTACTAGACCTTTGGATTCAGTGTTCCATATCATCTAAATTTGAAGAGGGTTGACAAAGATACAAAAATTCATTCATATAATTATAAATTACACCTTTAATCTTCGAAAAGTGTATATCGCATATTGTGTTGAAAAACCTCAATTATGCTACGTAAAATATATTTTGTGTGTTTAATAATATCTTCAAATGGTGTTAGCACAAAATATCCACCTATTTACCGTCAATAACAAAAGATATTTTTTAGTATTCAAATAATTATATCCAGCCAAACTTTGTTGAGTTTAATATTCATTTGAATCTTCGAAATAGGACAAATGATCTGAAAAATGTAATTACTTGTACCCCTTGGCCTGATTTGAAATGACGTTCTGAATATTCCAAACGAAACATACCACCGATCTATCAGCATACTGATCCAGACAGAAATGTTCCAATCTCAGTAATAATATCGTTTTACTGACACTATACAGTACTCAAAGTCTCAAATCATTGTCAATTGGTCTGTGTGCTAATTATGCGTTAGTTATCTTCTTTTCTTTTGCGAAATTTTCTTTGACAAGTAAGAAAATTTCACAAACGACGGTTCGAAAATGTTTTCAGTGTTTTTCTTATTTCACAAGAAACTTATTACAACTACTGCAGACTGAGAACATGATTATACTTTTGGTTTAATTACTTACAATACAATTATTATTCTAATTTACCTACCTTCTAATAGACTGCAGCCATTCTTTAAATTGGGTGGAGCCATCGGGTGTTATCTGGAAGGCCGTCCTGGCGGCGCAAACGATACTCACGAAGTCTTCATAATCTGACGAAGTTAAATGATACAATTTCTGATGCATGCACTGTATATACATCTGCTGACATTTCGTCACTAACGGTGTCAAAGCCGAACGTAAGTGTTGCATCATGAGACTAGGATTGTTTCTCGACAAATATTGAGCGGCTTCGATGGCTACATCGTGCAGAACGAAAGGACTGACTATCGAATTAACCGCGCATACGCAGAACTGGTGAAGGTATTGCGTTCCTGAAAATAGCGAACAGATCGATTAAGTCGGAATGCATAGATTAAATAATACTATAAGTTACCTAAGTTTTTGGATATTCTCAATAACCATTTGACGTCTTCGCCATACGGAGGGTTCCTTGCATATTTTGCTTGGGGCCTGTCATCGTGAACTCTCCTAGCAAGAGTTTCCAGCGCCAACATACCTACTCTGTATGCAGTCAACAGGTATCTTAATTGAGCTTGACTGAACTGATGAGGCCTGTGAGTTCTGGCGACCGTTTGCTGCGGATGAGGTGGTACGGGTGGTAAACCTGTAATGGAATATAATTTATATTTAAAAAAGAAACGTTCTTATATCTGTCTCTCTTTTTCTCCCTCTCTAATTTTTATTCTTTGTCTATATTTTCCAAATATATTTCAACTTTTTTATTTGTTTTATTATTTGGAATACTTTCTATAAATGTAACTCTAAATCACTCTATATCGCATCCACACTGTATATGCTTCTGTGTATGGGTCACCCCTATATAACTTATTGGTCTATCATTTTCTGAATCACTCTGTACAACTATAATTCAACTCGAAACAATACTACAGCGGTCCTGATATCTTTAAAACCACCCTGTATAAGTATAAATCCTCTCCACACTATTGACTCTTTCTATTTTTCTATTGTTTAAATTATTCCTGAATACCAATGATTTTACTTCGCCCCATATGTCTAGTATTCCATTTATGCAACTGCTCATGGTCTACCCTATATAACAAAATTCACCTTTTTGAACTACCTTTTATGATTATAATTTTACTCTACCATTTATTTCTACCACCCGATATATGCAACTGCTTCTACAACTTTTGAACCCATGTCCTTAGGTCCTTTAATTCAAATATCCTAACTCCTTATGCTTATATAACAAATTTTTGATACACCATGAATAACAATAATTTAAACTTTTTTAACTGTAATTCTACTCCACCTTATATTTCAACCATCCTGTATATTCAACTGCTTCTGACAAATTTTAATGCCTTTTGTATAACTGTAATTATTCTCCGTCCTATAACGCAAATATCCGCTCTGTATAACTATAGTTTTGCTCCACTATTATTTCAACCATCTTGTATATGCAATACTTATATGCCACCCAATACAATATTTTTGGAACCACCCTGTATAACTAATTCAATTCCAACTTATATGTCAATCATCCTATGTATACAAGTGCTTATGCACCACCTAATATTACATGCACGCACCTGCACACCTGCAATCATAAACCATATAGAAGAGTTCGCCGACAACAAATTTTCCTTGTGATAAACTAACGAAATATTTTCTGCTATTTCACGCGACTATAAGCCCCCTAACTTAACTTAGTCTCTAAAAGAAACTTACTTTAAACAAATTAAAATGAAAACCATTACAAACACCCTGTACGATATACTTTCATGCCATATCTTGACATGTAACTAGATATTTATGATGAAACCATGATGTTTACAGTTTTTTTGCATATATTTTTCCGATTTTCAGAAAAATGGTAAGTTTTACGTTATAGAAAAATATGGAATCAAGCTGGAACATATTGTTGTAAAGTCCGTGGGTTCAATTTAAAATTATAAAACTAATATTCACTTTCACTTTTCTAGAAACTTTTATTTACATCGAATATACAACAGCTGATTCAAATATCACAATAACAATCTTTCATATAAGCTCTTCGCTCCATCAACTGATCCGCGATCGTGGCCTCCTTCCTTTATAAAACCAGCATAGAAAACTCTCGTAAAAACTTCATCACTCCTACAGGTGCCGAGTCTTTTCGAGAACCATTTTTTATCTCAAAGCGTTTTTTGTCGTACTGAAATGAACAGGGTCGGCTTTGGGTAAATTTCGTAACAATATCTTTGTAGAATAAAATTTATATTCAAATTTCTTGAGCGGTTTTAGAGAAAACACGAGAAAATTCATTGAAATTCACTGAAATCTAGTCCCTTATTTACTTTTTTTCTGTTTTCTGGAAACTCGTAAATCTCATTTTATAGAGTTATAGACAATTATATGGGACCTTTCTGAAATGTTCCTTAATATAATGTAGTTTAAATCATCAAAATTGCCCAAGCCGTTTTTGAATAATCGCTCGTCATACATAAAAAAAGTTGCATACGAATTGATAACCTCTTCCTTTTTGGAACTCAGTTAATAATTCCCTATTATCAAAAATATAAGTGTCACCTGGTTCACAAGACAACCTGTCACATGTATATATAATTTTTCAAACGGTATTGTTAATTGTACTTTATGTAAATAAAAAGTGTTTTTAACAAATTATTATTCCTTAGTTAATTATACGGAGTTACTAGAATCGTAATTTTTAAAATGAGAGGGTCATCAACGCGTTTGGTTAATTACTTAGGCTTCAATATTCAAATGAGTGCATTGCAATTTTTAGCAGAACAGGACTATTATATCCCGCAATTTTCTGGAATTATTATGGATAATGAAAAAACAACAAATAAATTAACTTAGTTTAAGACAACCGACAATTTACTACGCTACCGCTTTACATTATTAAGTCATCACTAAAGTTTTCGATAGGCCAACTGTTAAATAATGAAACCTACTCTTTCTTTTGATGTTTCGAATATTGTTGAGTGATTGTGCGATCACTTTGAATGAGAACGCGCTACCGTTCAACAGACAGTTACGAAACTTGGAACGTATGGAGGGGAAGGTTATGGCTATCGAATGATCATGCATGGGCATCCGTATGATATTTATTTTATTCGCCCGTTATGAGCAAGTGTGTATAGCTTTTCAGCCGACCCTCGCATCTGTTAAATTACAAAACAGATGATCGGCCAAAATGCAACCTTTATCTTAAACTACCGATTGACTGACGTTCAACGTTTATACAACACAAAATGTACTGATCTGCAGTTCGAGACTGAACTGGTGTTCATTATGACCACTTAGTAATAACTGCAAGTGCAGATGTAGTGAATATTGTTTTACCTTGTTGGGGTGGGGTGTAAAAAGGCAAGAAAAAAAACTAGAGAGTCCCGCAGCTCGTTGAGCTCGAGAGCTACGATGCATAGTCGGGGTTGAAAGCGCTGGGACAGCAAATGCAGAGTGGAAGTGTAGGAGTAAATGGTAGTTTCAAAGATGTATAATTCTGGGCATTTAAAGAATCCCTGGACTTCTGATAACTAACAATTTATTCGATCGTTATTAGATGGTTATCGATATCTTTAAATTTTATTATTAAAATAATAGATATTTTAAAATTTCTAAATTTGTGTATAAATCAGTATCAAGTACAGGGGATCTATCTTTTATTTGCACCTATCCCAACAAACACCTGTGGATTTTTTTTTGCTTAAACAAAGAAAAATAATGTTAGTTCCCTAGTTTAAGTTTAAAACACGAAATTATTTCCATTTATTGAGAGATAATAGTAACTATAGAATAATGAAATGTATATTACTGCTTATTACTTACCGGCTGGTGGCGGTGGTGGGGGATACATGTGAGTGTACGCCTGTACAGGTTGCGCTATTGTTACCGCCGGACTGTAGTACTGCAGCGGAGCTGGTGGTGGCGGCGCAGTCTGTTGAGGACTCGTAAAAATAGCCGGAGGTGGTTGAGGATAAGAAGGCGCACTCGTGAACGCTACCGGTGGCGGAGGAGGTAAATTGGAATACGAAGTGGGAACGGGATTGAATGTGGGTGCTGGAGTTTGTGGGGGCGGATTTGGATACGGAAACTGATACATTGGCACGTGCGCTGCCGGCGGAGGTTGGTGAAGCGGATGTATTGGTGCTCCGTAGGCCATTTGCGGGTGATGGGGATGTGGGACGAAATTGTAATGGCTGACGTACATTCCGACTGGTGGTGGCGCATGCTAAAAGGATAAAATAGTAAAATATAAAACAAAACATCTCGATGGCTAAATTTATGCATAAACTGAACTAAATCTACATGACAAGAATAATTTTATAAATGTAAAAACACAGTTTTGTACCCTAACAAAGGTTTTCCTTTATTTTAAATACTCAACGCCGTTTCAACAACTCGAAGTTGTCATCACCAAGGAGTAAACCGAACTAAATCAAAATTACAATTTTCTCTCATTTATACATACCAGTAGCAACTTAATTAGCACAAAAGGTAAATCCTAAGTACCTGAATTCTAAATAATAGATTTCACAAATTGTTTTCAGTTTGGACGTTGCTTTTATGGGCAGAAGGAAGGAACGGCAATGGGAAACCCCTTGTCGCCGTACCTTGCCCATTTGTTCATGGGCAGGTTCGAAGTTGAAGCAAAAAATGACTCCCAGATATGGATACAGTAGTAGATGACATATTTGCTATATTTAATACTAATGAGTTTAATATTAATGATTTTGTCATGCATCTTAACAGTAGGTTTGCTTCTATTAACTTTACACATGAACAGGAAAATAAGGGTACTCTATCATTTTTGGATATATTAGTTTTAAGAAATGATATTAATAAGTTAGAGTTTGATGTATATAGGACGGATACTAGCACATATAAATATTTACCTAATACGTCTTTTCACTGTCAACAACATAAAATGGCGGGGGTTAATTTCCTTGAACATCGGTTGTTGACATTCCCTCTTAACAAAGAGAGGTTTGAAAATGAAAATTAGAGAAATAGCTGCATGCAATTTATCCAATTATAGATAAATTAATTAAGAAGAAACAACTTCGTTTATGAATGTATGAAGTATCAACTTTTCGAAATGAGTTACAAGAACAAAAGTTTGTCTCTGTTCCGTACAGAAGTTATACTAGGGGCTTTAAGAAAATTTTTAAAGAACTTGGTATGAAGGCGGTGTATAGAACAAGTACAACACTACATACAGACATTGTTGGACAATCTCAAAGATAAACTTGCTAATTGTGAGAAGTCAGGTATTTATGAAATCAAATGTAATGATTGTGATTTAATGTATTATGGACAGACACGCAGGTCTATGTGTACCCGTTTCAAAGAGCATATTGCCCATTTGAAATACGGAAGAGCGGACAAATCTAGTGTTGCACATCATGTTTTAAAACATAACCACTCTGTAGATTCAACTTCTTAAAAATTAGTTAAACAAGTAAATAATTTTAGGGAACTGGACTCTTACAAAAGCATATATATATATATATATATATATATATATATATATATATATAAATAGGCAAAGACAAAACTATTGGTACCATTTTCTCCTCTGTCTCTCAACCGATTTTCTTCTTTTTGTTTTGTTTAGTAGCTACTGACAACCTTCAGTGCAGAATGCTAATATTAATTTATAATATTGGTTCATTCATGAAATAAAATATCATAAAAATTCATTTTTTACGTCCATAATGTCAACGCCAAACAACTGAATGTGCCGCCGCCGCCAGACTCAAAACATTATATATAGAGGGACCAATGCTGTTATATACTTAGAGCATGTACTTCTGGAAGTGGCATGCAAGCGTTGTTATTGTTTAGTGGTAAAGTAATCGTTGTATTTATAATTATACAGGGCGATTATAGATATGTTAGAAATAATTTTTTTCGTGGGTTGCACATAAGCAGTTGAATATATAGGGTGTTTAAAATAGTGTAGAGTGCAATTATAACTAATAAAATAATTATATAGGGAAGCCCATTAGGGGTTGAATGCAACATTTCGTAACCCATAAGCAGTTGTATGTACAGGGTGCTGGAAATATATAATGAGATGGAATTATTATAATGAGGATTTTAATAAATGTTAGAGAATTGAGTGTAATTATAGCTATACAGGGAGGTTAGAAAAAATAAATATGTAGGATAGCCCATTAGCGGTTGAATTGTTGTCATATTAAATTAAGAATTACGAATTTGAACACAAATACAGTCCTATGAATTATGTCTGAAAAAAACTTCAATTTCGTTACTTATTTGTAGAAACGAGATGTAAGACCAACATCTAGGATTTTTGAGGAAACTATCACACAGAGGTTCCGAATCTGGATCCGTTCCGTGTAATTGCTATTCTCCCTAAAGTCCTAGGATAGAATGTCAAGATAAAATTTTCAGGTTACTTAACCTGCCAGAGATACTGACACAATTGGTCGAATTTCGACCAATGGGCGACAGCTAGTGATATATAAAAAGGATCCTATCCCATACAGCTCATTCTATAGTTTACTTTGAAAGAATCCATAAAATAGGTATTAGTAGGTATTTCATTACTTTATAATGTAGGGTAAAAGTAGGTAGGTAATTAAGGATTATCCTAATTTACATAATTTCCTTATATAAAATCTGCATTATATGTGAAATCTGTTATTAAGTATGTGTATTAAGTTGGTATGAATTAGAGAAAATTGTAATTTAGATTTAGTTCGGTTTACTCCTTGATGATGACAACTTAAGAGTTGTTGGAACGGCGTTGAGTGTTTAAAATAAAGGTTTGGTGTAAGGGTGCAAAACTGTGTTTTTACATTTGTGACACATCTAAGGTTCCACAGCATTTCCCTTAATTTTATAAATAAATCGAATCCATATGCTACAGAAACCAACTCCGCCTCGATTAAGTTGGATAGATCGAAAATCTCAACAAAAGCGAACAGGTTGCAAGCACATAAAGGTGGAAGGCTCAAGGTGAGGCTATCTCCGTCTGACGTGAAACTAACGACTGCGCAGACTTTCAGCGATAACGAATTTAGTTACGACACCTAATTTAATTAGTAAAATCAATTAATTAATTAACAGATATGGATGAAGAATAAGACTAGCCAACTGGAACATCATGTTCTGGAACTCAAAAAAACATGCTTTCACCTAGAGTGAAAACAACATAATATATACCATAAAATAAATAGGGTCATAGGGTACAAATTATAAGTGGCGAAATTAAAATAGTTTATTATGTTGATGACATAGTCACTAAAGCGGAAAGCTAAAATGACCTGCAGAAATTTTTATCATTACTATGTCTAGGTTCTAGAAGCTCTAGGTGCTAGGATAAATTCGTAAACCTGAAGATTTTAGATGCTAAAACTAAAGAAATTATCATTTATAAGCAATCAGATGCAACTGTTAAAGGGAATGAAATTATAGAACAAGTAAGCAAACCTACGAGAAAAAACGCGAACCAGAACAGATCAAACAAACAATTGAAACATAATGAGCATAGCACTAGGAAATGTTCCTACATAATAAAGGTTAAAACATATTATTAATTAACACATATTTTGATTCAATTCCAACCTATTTTCAATTAATTTCATCCTAGATTTCGAATAACGACAATCATTTTTATTTAATATTATCGCATTCGCCAGATTGTATAAAAACAGTACCTGCTATCATTAAAAAAAATGGGATCAATCAGACAGTATATTCTTTCTAATAAAAAATAATTGACGGAATTTTGAGGTAACAACCATTAAAAGTATTACAACCGAATTGAGTATGGAAGGAAAACAACACAATAGCACTATGAAATTTGGCAAACCATGTAAAAGATGGAAAGATTTCAGGGGATCAATATCACACGAAGGACGTCGAAAAGGAGAAGAGATGACCTCCAAATCAACCATACAAAAAAACCAGGACCGGAATTGACCGTTGGTTAATAAAGGATTATTAGCTGCAAGATAAGAGAATTTTTGAGCTCGCAATCTTGATTTGACTGTTCACTTACCGTATACGGTGTAGCTGTTGTGACTACGACCGGAGGAGGTTGCGGTGAAGGGTCCGCTGGCATAGGTTGCTCTATAAGAGCCACCAGAGCTCCGTGCGCATCTATGAGGGTATCATGAGGGGGCAGTTCGTTTTCGATAAGTTGTTCCCCACCAGGTGTGTGCCGGATATATAACTCGTACCAATATTTGGCAACTTGAAACAATACCTCCGGATAGACGCCGCCACCTTTTGCAGCATTTTCAACGGTAAGGCAGGCGTGTTCTAACATGTCGTCGCTTTGTTCTTTGCATTGCAGAATGGCTCGTTGGATTTCGTTAGGGTTTAGCGCGTGTGCGTGAGGTAAACAGGAAAGTGCCAGTTCCGCAGCTGCTCTAACCATGTTGTGATCGCAACCTCTGGACGCTCTATCCGCGATACTCGCAGCTTCTGGTGGCGTAAGGTGACCTTCCCAGGTGTCGATAAGAAACGAGATGGCTGCTGCTCCGATTTCCATTGCTTGACCTATATAGAATAGAAACATTTAGCAATAGTTTCAAGTAGATATCAGAAACTTTTACAACTGGTTCAATGTGGAAGGAAGTGTTATAAGCGTATTCTGAATATTTAGCAGGATAACTGGTAAATTTCAAGTGGCAGAAGAAAAGTGTGTTCCTAGTCATCCGGTAGCCTTTGAATCAACCTTGAGGATGACAATAAGGATCATTTCATGGTGAAGTAATTATTTTAAATTGATTCCATAGTCGTTAAGATTTTACTAACTCATTTTAATAATGGTATCACATAAAAATTAGTTCATTTAAATCAAAGTTCAAAGGCAGAAGTTAGTTAAACGATAAGGGGGTTTAACCTCAAGCTAAGCTCCACGATCTCAGTTTATCCCTTTTGGGATCTGTATTTGAGATCAAACACTGCTTATTTAAAAATCTAAAGGTTTCAAGCTCTGTCTTAGCGTTATCCGACAGGATTTCAAACCATATTTCGGTTCTAATTCGGATATTTCAGTAGGCTAGATAGCAATTGACACCCCATTTGGGTTCTTTTAAACAGTAAATTTTGTAAACAGTATAATAGTAACATGTAAATTTTGTAAATAATGTAGTTCTTTTGAGGATCATTTTTGTGAAAGCAATTTATATTTTTTGATAATTCTACGTACCTACTTGGATAGACTGTATTGATTTTGACTCTCTAGAACGCCACTTGACCTGATATCACAGAATAATCAAACCCAGAAGTGAAACGCTTTTCGGAACCTTTGATGTTTTGAGGTCAATATTTGAACAGAATCGGCCATTACTTTGATAGTAACAATATCCGGGCGGTAACTTTAAATTATATATAAGGCTAATTCGTATTTCGTTCTGATGCAGTTGTGAATAATAAATAAATTTTTAAATATTTAGTGCTAGTAAGGCGATCCTTGGACTGTTTTGTTTTAAACACGATAAATTTCACTTCATAGTTAGCGTATGTTTAATAATTGATATGTAGTTGAATATTGTGTATATGAAAGTAACAGATTCTTTGTAAATAATAGGATTATTTTTGTAGCTTTTACTCTGAGGATAGGGTACATTTTTTAACTTCGAAATAATATTATAATACTTCATAATTCTGTGGTACATTGAACCTACTCTCAAATTAATGGCTTTGTCGTACATGCGCAAAGAAATTTCTATGTGGCGGCAACGGAGAGTTTCACTTCTGGGTTTGATTATTCTGTACTGATATGACATACCTTATTAGACTTCCTTTTTAAATGTGTAGTGCGCGTTGTTACTAAAACAATTTAAAATAGATTTGTAATATTAAATATGTTTGGGGGTATACTCGGTCAATTTATAATACTGAAAGTTTTTTAGTAAAGTGATTTTTAAAATACGGTTTTTGATTTATTTTTGGTTCCTGATTTTTGATTTTCACAATACACTCTTTTAAAGAAAGAGTATTTTTCTTTACCAGGGGAGACGGGTGGTATGGCATATAAAAAATTTAAGATGATCATATAAATAATATTATTACCACAAAGTTTATTTTAATTTTAAATTAAGAAGATACGCGCGTTATATTTTTCTAGTTATGGTCAGGTATATGATAATTAATCTTAATCAAAATAATTGAATTATTACATACCTGTTATCCAAGATACATGAGACGAATAAGTCCTGCTTAACCAATTGGAGCTAACGCAATTGTGCAAACCTAAGGCGTACAGACCCAATTGGAAGGCACACATGTGCAGAGCCCTGTGCGGTCCGTGGTGGTTTTGACTCGTAGACGGTTGAGTAAACAACGACGTGCTGCTCGTACCTCCAGCTTTGTTGAGCACAGTCTTTGCTAATTCGAACATGAAATGTGCACCCGCTTCTGAAGGCTGATTCGGTATGGATGGATAAACTCTCTTTCCTTTGTACCGTCCCTCTTTTGTTCTCGTTATAGCGCCTTGAACGGGAACAGACCCGCCGGGTTGACCGTTCATGGACATGTTGCCCATACCTTGTTCGATTTCAGCGCTGGTGGAACTGTGCGGTCGACTACAGCATGCTATGGAAAATTTTATTACAATTAACAGGAAAAAAAAAAACAAAATAATTTTGTACGTAATTTTAACAGACTTGAGAAACGTCCATAGATGATTTAAACGAAAAAATTCGTATCCAAATAAGTACCAATGGTATTTTGTTAAACACTGGAAATAGTTAAGACTTTTTTTTTGCATGTATCAAGGAAAGTGTTGAATGAATCGTGTTACTTTCAAGGAATTAAACAAAAAGTTTATGCTTATAAATGTTTTTTTTGTTAAATCCAATTTTTGGTTTTTTACAATATTAAAAGAAAGTTTTCTGGGAAGTGATAACTTATTATGTATATGCGGAAGATAAAATTAATTTGTCGCATTAATCGTTTTTGCAGATTTATAAGTTTTCCTGAAATTTCCCGCAAACCAAATTTGCCTGTATCTCGAAATAGGTTCTAGCAACAAAATCGATTTTTTATATTTTTAGTGGGGTCTTACAGCAACATATTTTGGTCTATTTTGTTTTTGTTATCTTGTATTTAACAATTTTTTTCTGCTACCTTTACAGAAAGCAAACACTTGTCGATTTTTTGAGATCGGTTCGAGTAGTGATGTGTAAAACTGTGCCGTGCCGCACACCTTCACATGTGTCGAGGGTGCTGACACAATCCCAATAATACTTTATGTCACACTTTGTGCCGAGTCTCAGATCCAGTGTAAGCATTAACGAAACAAATTTTTTCAAAAATATTTTTAACTTGAATTTGTGATCTGATCTTTTGTGTTTAATTAAATATATCCAATAACATTACATTTAAACGACACATGTTCTTTAAAATTAATGATTCACTAAATGTTAGGCTTACCCATAATTAGAGTATGCGTAAATGTTGTTGCTTATATTTAAGGTATGTAGTCTAAACGTAGAGTTTTTGTAATTAGGAATATAATTGATTGAAGATGCTTTTGTTTGTTTATAAGGTACAAATAGGGCAAGCAGAGAATTTAAAAATACTGTACGCAAATTTATATATTGTGTTAACTTATACTGTGCCTGGAAAGACAAATGAGAGTACTAAAATCGGGTTATAATAACTCTTCTATTATGCTATACGGCACAATTGCGCCATAACACTACTGACACGCTGGGCCGTGCGTGCGTTGAGGCGTCAGCACTCCAAAATCTGAAGTGTTACCCAACACTAGGTTCGAGCAATAAAATCGTTATTGTAACAACTAATTAGCAACAAATTTGGCATATATTTTTTCCGATTTGGTACTGCCAGTTTTATGGAGCTCAATGCTCAAGTGCAACTGAATTTTATAATTTACCATCTATAATCATTATTAAGTTAGCTGTCATTTTTTTGTATGAAGAAATCTCTATTGGATGATTTAAAATTCAACATCACTTACCTAAATCTGTCGGCATCATCTCTGCCGGAGGAATAAATGGACTAAGAGGTGTCATTACTTTATCACAGTCTTCTCGTTTTAAATTGCTATACTGGCTTTTTACAGGTGGATTACTGGTGTAATAAGAACTTAGGATGGGAGTTTTAAGTAGCTGGTGTACTTCTCTATCTAACAACCTGTCCATTATTCTCGCTACTTTCCAACAATCGTCCTTGTAGAAAGTCAAAAGTGCTATGGCGAGATCGCCCCGTTGTCTTCTCGTACCTTCGCAAAGCAAAGGGTGATCCGCCTCGGATACGTTCGCTTTTAAACCCAATGCCGCGACGGCAGCCTCGAACGCAAGAGGTTCGTCCGAAGGTAACCTCATGTTAATGATTTTCGTTCTGTCTCTACCTACGATGCTTGGTATGACCAGTGCATCGAATATGAAACTGGCTAACATTATCGGCAGCATGGCTTCGCCTCTCGACTTCAGAGTACCGTCTTTTAGATGTTCAGCTCGTTCCCTCAATATCTGGAGTTCTCTGTGGCCGAGAGGTATTCTTTTCAGAAGGTTCACCAAATCCGCTTCTTGATTTGCTAGCTTCACTTCCAGTGGTTTGGTACTGGCCGGCGGACGTGCCATTTCCAATCCGAACATTCCGACACGGAACGCTAAATGAAAGTGTTCGCAATTTTCGGCAAGGACAGAACACAAAAATGCACACTTGGATAGTGTTCCTGATGCCAGGCAGCTCAATTGGTGGGTGGCGGGATTCAGAAACTGTTTTTTGCCTGCAAGTTTAAATGTTTTAGTTATTATCAAGCATCACTGGTGGTTTTTCATGGGCGTACAAGTGTACAAATAAGCTTACATACCCTTTTATGAAATATATAAATTAGTGATTTATCGATTAGGAAACGCCGGGAAGTTAACCAAAATTGTTTTGGTTTACTCCACTGTGTTTATAAATATTTATAACATACTAAAGATTTCACAGAAATTTCACTATATTATTGTTAATAAATTTTATTTAAATATATTTGGGCTTTCTTAATTTAACCTATAATATCAAAAATTGGGTATTTGACTTTTTTAATAAACCATCATAAATTGTCAATAATGTTGTAGTAAGTTCGCCGTATGTTTTGATTATGATTTTTAGTATTTCCTAAAAAAAACGGGAATTAAACTCAAATAAAAACCTCGTTAACACTTTATTTTTTATTTGTGACATAACGACGGGGGCCTTGAATTTTAACATTTATTTCATGGTAATGTTTGATGACGACTGTATCTGTACTGTGATTAAATCATATATCTGTCAGATTTTATTTAAAAGTATTTAACGGAAATGATGTTTAGTGCCACTGTGCACAAACAAAAACTACAGAAAAATTGTATTTATTGATCACTCAAAGACAACAGAACCCATACATGACTACAGAATCACACACAGAACTTACTTCACTTTTATTTGCACACATTATGCAAACTACATCGTTGATGTGACAACGAATTTCGGAGCGTTTTTTATCACTTGACTTTGCTATTTAAGATGTTAATTTTCTTTTGCCTTTATTGCAAAAATCATTGCTATTTCTTAAGAAAATTTACATAAAATGGTCATAAAAAATAATTATCTTTTAGCATTTCAACAGCCCGAATCACATTTTTAATACAGTCAAATATGGAATTGACGAAGTGCAAGTGGGATTTTCAAGATACTGATTGCCGCACTTCGAGTTTTATTACAAGTGAGGTAAATAATGCTTACAATGCTTTTGCATGTGCTCAACACCCATAGGGTGATTATTTGTTTTGTGCAAGTTTCAAGTGACTACCTATTATAGTTAAAGAATAAAAAGTATTCTTATTGTGACAAACCTACAGACATTACACAATCGGCGTTTCAACGCCTTGGAAACAGAACCCTAAAATGTTACTGACGAATCAAAAATACGAGGCATATTCAGAAAGTTGGTACCGCTCCAGTGTTTTACCACAGCAACGTTCCGGTCGGAGTTCCGCGCAAACGCAATAACCTTCCTGGTTCACTGGCTCTCAACAGACGTCATTTTGGTTAATCTAGGTTGTGTTTTCAGTTTGCAGTACATGTTTAAAGCACTTACTAATCCCGCCGATTGTGAGATTGGTGCTATAATTCGATTTTTAACCGCAACGAATGTGAAATCGGCTGAACTTTAAAGTCAAGTTAAAGATGTTTACAATGAAGTCACGGTGAGTGACGAAATGATGAGAGTGGATTAAAGTGTGTCATGAAGGTCGAACAAAGGTCCACGATGAGGCGCGGAGGGGTCGGCCTGCTGTTGTCAATGATGTTCTGTTAAAGAAAGGACTTTTGCTTACTATTTTTTTCCCAAAGCTGAACAAATCAATGCGGTACGATATTTTGAGATTTTAAGAAAACTCTGACGTGCAATTCAAAATTAGCGGACAGGAATGCTCAGTAAAGGAATTATTGTGCTCCTTGACAATGCTAGTCCCCATACTGCTGATGAGACTCAAACGATGACTCGACAGTTTCGTTGGGAGCAGTTCGATCACCCACTGTGATGACCAGACTTGGTGTCGTCTGACTATCACTCGTTCCAGTACATGCATTCTGTGGAGTCGTGGAATATATAGAAGAGCTGGTAACCTGCTACGACAAGTCAAGTATCGCTTGACATAAGTTTTATACTATTTTTTTTTCAAAACGTTTCTTACATTCCAAATACGCCTCATAATTTTATATTATTTTGTCTGTGATACGAATATTATTAAATAAATGCGTGTATTTAGCAGTTAATACGTAGTATATTCCATTAATCATACATATTTACAAAGTTAGGGTTTTTGATTAGGTGTTCAGTATTCCATTTGCATGTATGTATATTCTTTTGAAGTTCGAATTTTGTGAATTTTTTAAATTTTTTTTTTTAATTTTGCAATTAGCATTTTTTGAATCGATTACTTATAATTGAATTTTTTACTCATATTATGTTTTCCGAAATTTCAAGTACAATAACCCAACAAAACATTATTTAGACATCGCCAGAACACTTCGGCACATCATCATAACAGCTTGATTCTTAACTTTTAAACAAAATTCTTTAAGTATCATGTTCTTCACTATCCTAAACACCAGCATCAATATCAATAAGTAAATGCATGCCTGTTCGAGGAGCGGAAATAGTCTAGTACAGTAAATAAATGAATGATTTTAAATTTGAACTAGAATTTGAATTTTATCCTTGTAAGTCTATGTTTGACACCATGTAAAAACCAATACCTATCTGACAATGTTAATAATAAACTATAATATTAATCCAGTTTAGGTTTCTTTTCGTTTTCTTTGGTAACAGGACAGCTTGAATGTTGGGTAAGACACCAACAACCCTGTGCAATTTTTACAACAGACAACAATTTATTCAGTTCCTCGTCGTTTCTGATGGCGAGTTGTAAATGTCTCCCAATAATACGGGTCTCTTGTTATCACGTGCAGTATTATCGGCCAACTCCAAAACTTCAGCAGCCAAATATTCCATAACGGCTGCTAAATATATTCGTGCACCAGCCCCGATGCGTTTGTCATAATTTCCCTACCTCAATAAACGATAAATACGGCCTACCGGAAACTGTAAACCGCAACGGCTGTATCGTGATTTTGCGTTTTCTTTAACTATGCTACCCTTTCTACGGCCAGACAGACGAATTAAACACCCAAAAATGGAGACAATACGAAAGAGAAGACAACTCACTGCTTCGAGTATGCGATTCGATATGTTTAACCCGTCTTCGTCGAAAGATTCATAAAATGGCAATCTTATTAACATGTTTTTTTTTTCAATTTTCTGAAAAATTGTATGTTTTCATAGAGAAATATTTGGAACCAACTGGGCTCTTCCTTAATCGAATACAGTTTAAACAATCCAAATCAGTTTAAGCGTTTTCAAGAAATTGATGAACATACATAAAAAGTATACTCACTGAATATGATGCGTCTTTTTTTGATGTCGAAATGAGAAATTCTAATTATTTGAAATTGATTAGGTGACATTTATTTTCAATTAAATTCCTCCAACAATTTTTATAATGCTCGTATTTCATTTATACAAAATTTGGCGGATACACCAGGAACAACTTTACTCATATAAAATAAAACAGGTGATTAACTGTTCAATATGAAATTTCAATCCGTTAGGCCTGACTAGAAAATTTTGATTACTCTATGATTTTTTTGAAGATGCATGGATTGATTACGATGGCAAAAGTTATTTTTCTATTCATGTACTTCCGGTTTGTTACAGTTAAAATTGCATCTTCAAATCCAGCTTTCGGAGGGGATTGAATCGCTGGCTACAGCCTTGGATACGACCACCCTCGTTGTACAGGTTATTAAACATAATATAGTGATTAAAATCGGTCCCCTCCCCCTTCCAACTGATAACTGATAGTTACACTGCATTTACAAAAAAATAAAATAAAAAATGGTGTGATTCAGTGTTAGTAGGAAATATTATATAAGAGCTCTGTTAATAGTGTATCTGCGACAAGAACTGACTAAGCGAACTTACCTTTCCGTTTAGGAATGGGAGGAATTTCGATCATCAAATCAGGAGGATTCATCAGCAGCTCTTCCGCCAATTTAACTCCCAATATGCAAGCTTCCCTACTATGGCCATGCGCGTGAAGACCTTCGGCTCTTGCAAACAGCACGTCCCAAGGATCGTCGCACCTACGCAAACTCGAAAAAACACTCGATTTGTCTTCGGGATCGTCTATCATCGTACTTATACTATTTTGAGCACTATTATTAATTAAACCAATATCTTTGCTATTATAAAAATACACGTGATATTCGTCCCCTGACTGTGGCGATTCCGAGTTAGAGGAAGAGGTAGATTCATCTTTGGAGAGCCTTCGCGCGCTCAACGGTTGCTCCCGCTGAGGAGTCGGTGTCCAAACGTTTGAGGTACTTGGGAGAGATTTGTAGAGTTGTTTGTCGTTGTTGCTATCATTATTGGAATGTTGTACGGTCGTGGATGGACCGTTGCCGTCTGTGCTGCTGTTACTCGACGAGTCGCTACCACCGCCTTCTTGGGAGTCGGAGTCGTTGAACCTTTCTCTAAGCAGATTAATGTCATCATCAACCTGTAATGCAAAACATAAATGATATTTAAGAATTGATATTGAAAGTAGTTTGAGATATACGTTAGAAAATAACCGAAGGAGATCGTTGCATACAATTTGTTCAATGAGAACATGCTTAATGGAAGAAGTGGTGACCTGAACTTTTTCATGTTATCTCACTTGGTGGGTGAAAGCAGCTATTGAACTATATATTGGACGTAGCTCATTGGAAGCAGCGCCCAAACGAGTGAAATAGACACTTGCCCTCTCTATTCCTTTTTCTTTCTAGCCTAGGTATTTTATGAATTGCAGGCTACTTCCAGAAGTATACAAAAGTAGTGATATTTGAAATATTTAGTGTTTAGTGGTACAGGATACCCGGAAGTTCGAACACTGAAAGAATTTAAGCAAGTTTAGGATTTTTGAAAGATCAGAATAGTGACGGCATAGATTTTGCAGACAATAATTATTAATATAAACAGATTGGACCTAACAACAGAGTTTTATAGAAAGGTAAGACGATTGCTGAAGACCAAACTTAACAGTAAAAATCTGTTTCAGGCTATTAACACCTACATGTGTTCAGTGCTTAGTTACTCTTTCGGCATAGTTAACTGATGCAAGACCAACACTGAACAATTACAACGGAAAGTTTGAGTACTACTAACAAAAGCTCAAAATCACCATTCAACGTACAACATTGCCCCAATGTGAAGGAGGAAGAGGATGGCAGATATAGGCAAGTTACGTGATCAATAAATTTCTAATTTGCATAATCATTTTGCAGAAACTCGCATTTTTTGATCTACACAGTCATACGTCAGGTTGATGACTCAACACCTCTGCGACTGACAGAACAACAAGTTCAAGTATACCACCAGACAACTGATCAGAAAATGCTCAAATTGAAAGAGAAGCCCCTTCATGGAAGACATATAAATGACGTCAACTAAGATTATGTCGACAGTTTAGCGTCGAACTACTGGTTGATCTCTGGTCATATGTTTCCTGAAACGGAAGGCTTTATACTGGCAATCCAAGATCAAGTAATTCCAACTAAGAACTATCTAAAGTACATCGTCAAAGATCCTTCTATCAACAACGACAGATGCAGATATGATTGCCAAACATCTGAATCTATCCAGCATATTACGGGAGGTTGCCAAGCGTTCGATGCAAATGAATACAAAGAACAGCACGATGCTGTGGCAAAAATACTGCACCAGGAACTAGCGCTGAAACTTGAGCTATCACAGTCGGTAAGAACACCCTACTATACACCATATATACCAACCAGAATCAATTTTAGAAAATAACAATTACAAACTGTACTGGGACCGGACGGTATTGACCGATCGGACTGTTGCTCACAATAGACCAGATATAGTTTTGGTAGATAAAGTCTCTAGAAAAACAACCTTAATTGACATAGCAATCTTTAACAACAATAATATAAACATTAAGCAGGCTGAAAAATTAGCCAAATATAGGGATTTAGAATTTCAAATACAGAGATAATGGGACATGAACAACACTGGAATGGTACCATTTGTTATGACAACAACAGGAGTAGTCCCAAAACATCTATCAAACAATTTGAAATACCTCGGTCTGGACGAACATCTTTACCAACTGATGCAAAAAGCCGTCCCGCTAGGAACAGCCCAGTCGGTCCGGAAATTCATGGGAAACTGCAGCCACGACGCCAACCACGTGCCTGATAACCTGGCAAGGGCTCCCACAGAGCTAAACCCTTTTGATATGTAGTATATCTGGGGTTTAGTGAATTTTCCCCTAAAGGTACGCAATGCGTGCCTTAGAGGGAATGTGCTGCCATACATTGTATGGTCAAGTCGGGATAAGAGTAATTTAGTCAAAGAATGCGATATTTAAACTGCATTAAAAATATGGTTTGGGCTGGTGTATTCTTAAAATAAATTTTATTTTCTTAATAAATACCGAAAATTTAGTAATAAAACTATAAGAAAATCATCATTTAAAAAGTAAGGGCACGATATTGAAAACGTTCCAAAATTCTTCGTGACGTAATAACCATTCTGTGGTCATATCTGGGTTCTGTTGCCTTACTTCAACTGAAAAACAATTTATGTTATTAATTAGACGCTAAATGGTTAACTTATTACTCACCATCAGTGATAAATAACAGAACTATCCGTTGTATTATCAAATAATATTTATATACTGCCAGATATATGATTTAAATAAAGGCACAGAAACAATTTAATGAAATAATTGCTTCGGTCGTTATATCTAGAGTCATGTGACCTAATATCACAGTTTACAGGGTATTTTTTTATTTGAATTTAATAGCCGATTTTTATAAAATATTGAAAATGGAAAAAAACATTTACAAAAACAGTAAAAACCCTATTAAAGACTGAATCAACAACAATTGTATTTAGTGTTTTAAAGGAGAAAGTAAAAATTTGTTTAAAAGAAAGAGGTAACTGACTAGCAATAGTATTTTATGTATAGCAAAATGAAATAGACAGATACAACAAGAAAATAATTAATGACAAATTATTACTAAAATTAAGAATTTCAAGTAAAAAAAAATAAAGTATGAAAGTTAATATTGATATAAAGAATTTACAGTGCTTATTTTTAAAAAAAATAGCTTTATAATCATTTTGAAATCGCCGAAATTTTTGTCATTCTTAGTTTCTTTACATTTTACACATTTTGGATTATTTAAGAATTTTGGCATTTTGATATTTTTTGCATGTTACAAACACACAGATAAACAAATAATTTATACCTCTTTGGGGCCATTCAAAAAATATGTTACACTACATTTTGGCATTTAATTAATAAACATCTATCATAACGATCTTGCAGTATCTTCTTCTTTGTTTTCAACAATTGCATTTACTCCATCTTCATCTATCCATTATGCATAGTAGCTCTGGAGCTAAACGAGAACCTATTTTTTTTTTCTGTTTTCGGTATATATTTTTTTAATTCTTTCTTTCTGAATACCAGTTTTCGAAAGTGTTAAATTACTTTTGGTTCCACAGATGCCTATTTAGTCTAAAATCTAAGAAATTCTAATGTAGACTAAGTAGTACATGTAAAATTCAGATATATAATGGGTCTGTTGTTAACCAACCAATGAAATAAATATATAAAAGTAAATATAGTAGAAACTTTAAAATATGTGCTTTTGTGACGATAAAATTGTACAAACTGTTGTATATGTAAAAATACTCGCTTTGCTAACTCATTTATTCAAAATTTTTAGCATTCCCTTGAAATTCAATTTAACCAGGTTCTACACTACTATATAAGCAACATTATTTTACTATCGGCAGTGTAAAGTTTACTTTCATTTGCTATTGAATGGACAGCACAGAATCAGTGGAAGCGCTTTTTTCGATGAAATTGGATGTACAGAGGAACCGATTGTGACGAGCATTTACGCTACAGCCGATGTCGAATAAAAATATACCCAGTAATAGCTATAGTGACTAAAATATTTTAAGTATTTACAAAGATTAAACGTGTGACTTTCTATCATAACAGGAAAATGAAATCAAAATAGTCCAGAGAAAAATTAAAATAAAGATATGTAATGCATTTTATATATTAATACAAGTATATTATGATGAATGGCGATAATGAAAATGATTACATAAAAATGAACCAAAACTAACGATTTCTAAAAACTTTTACTGACCGACACAATCATCACTTTTACAGGCTTTTTCCTCTTTATACAAATTTTCAAAAAATGCTTTAAGTAATTTCTACCAAATACTAAAGCTATCTGCCAGTCAAATTTTTTCAAGACATTATCAGTGGCATGCGTTTTCCATATCAACTTTAATATGCCTTTTCAATCTCTCAGGGGTCGAATTCTGGAAATTAAGTAGGCTATGTCCGTTCCATACCACTTCCACTCTTGTATTTTAGTATGGACAAGGGCAACGCCCCTGGCTAACAGACAGCATTTAAATCGGTAAAATTCTTTTCGCTGTGTTCTATATTTTCGTAAGGGGTGTTCAAGCTGACAGACAAAATATCCAAAAATTTTCAAATCTTTTTTATGTACGGACACGGTCTTGTTTAATTATTTAAGTATAGACACATTATGAATTCATTTATGACCAATTTAATTACAAAATTTGCAACAACGTCTAAGTAGTTTTATTATCTATATATTGTTAATAAACTAATTTTGTTTGTTCATTGATTCATAATCAAAATAATGCAACTATATTTCTTTTTTTTTAAATAACGTTATTATATTGATAGAACAATAATTCAACAAATTAATAAAATTCGGCATTTCTTACCTCACAAAATCCTTCGCTGCTAACGCTCGATCTATTCCCATCCCTGTCATTGAGTTGTTGATGTTGATGGGGGCGATATTCCACGGGATTCAAGCTCATGACATCAATGTAACCTATTCGTGCGACAGTGGATCTGGTACGATGCGGGTGGTGGTGATGGTGATGATGATGTAAATGGGAAGAGTGCATGTGTGGGTGCTCGCAATTCAGTACTGCTTTACTGGAATTCACCTTACACAAGTAAAAATAATTAATACATGTTTCCAAGTTTAATATTCTTTTGAAAATAATTCATAAAATTGTAATACATCTGTCATAAATATTTACTAAACAGAACAGATCAATTTGGATATTTTACAAAAGTTAGTAACATAA
This sequence comes from Octodonta nipae, assembly GCA_034190945.1. Classification (NCBI taxonomy): domain Eukaryota; kingdom Metazoa; phylum Arthropoda; class Insecta; order Coleoptera; family Chrysomelidae; genus Octodonta; species Octodonta nipae. The sequence goes on along the minus strand of CM067222.1, from coordinate 84,039,567 downwards.
TCGTCAAATTATTGTCATTTTAACACATTCAAATTAGTTTCAACTATACTTATCCCACTTTTTAAAAATAACTAGTGGTCGCCCAGTGGTCGAAATTCGACCCTATTTCATGAAATTGTAAAAAGTATATTTTTATAAGAAACAGAGTTGTGGAGAAATTGGAAAAGTAGATGTAATAACCAAAATTGTTCATTCATATTGACAAATCTATTGAAATAAAAAGAAAATAAAAATGTAATCAAATATCAGTATTCGAAATATTTTTGACAAATGAATGACCCCTCAAATTTTTGGCTGGAACCGCTCCTGGTAAAATATTTGATATAATAATTGGAAGATTGTTCTTTGCAACTAAGTTTTCGTCATTTGCGGGTTCAATCAAGTTCAGGAATATTAAAGAAAAGAGAGGACCAACAACCCTAGGAGAACTTAAATATTTAATACATTTTCTATTGTCCACTGTCTGCCAATTTTTTACACAACACCTTCGGGAAGGTTGTAATAATAATATATTAATCAAATACTTACTCATACACAATTGTATATGATATGTGGTATATAGTAGTAGTAGTAGGATCTTGGGGTCTCGTCTAACCGACAAGACGAATCCCCAAGCTAAGGGCTGAGTCTCAATAGATCGCAGCGTGGAAACTGCTCTACCAGGTACAACACCCTGCCAGGTACGTAAGTCGTCTACAGACAATTCCGAGTTCCGACATCGAAACAAGTTTTATACCCAAGATAGACCGTTAAGAAATCTGGTCGGACATGGCAAGGATCGATCCCACCGCCGACCGATGATTCCAACGGTAATTAGGGCTAGTGCGACGATCGCAGCGAGCTACGATCGCCTAGTAAAGTCACATTGTTTTGAGCCTTTCGACTCTCGGAACTCCAAGAGATATCGTTGCCACCTTTGACTAGAAAGGATACGGCCTTAGAGGCGTTCAGGCATAATCCCACGGATGGTAGCTTCGCACCATCGCCCGCTCGAGCGAGTGCGTGAACCAAATGTCCGAACCTGCGGTTCCTCTCGTACTGAGCAGGATTACTATCGCAACGACGAGTCATCAGTAGGGTAAAACTAACCTGTCTCACGACGGTCTAAACCCAGCTCACGTTCCCTATTAGCGGGTGAACAATCCGACGCTTGGCGAATTCTTCTTCGCAATGGTAGGAAGAGCCGACATCGAAGGATCAAAAAGCGACGTCGCTATGAACACTTGGCCGCCACAAGCCAGTTATCCCTGTGGTAACTTTTCTGACACCTCTTGCTGAAAACTCTTCAAGCCAAAAGGATCGATAGGCCGTGCTTTCGCAGTCCCTATGCGTACTGAACATCGGGATCAAGCCAGCTTTTGCCCTTTTGCTCTACGCGAGGTTTCTGTCCTCGCTGAGCTGGCCTTAGGACACCTGCGTTATTCTTTGACAGATGTACCGCCCCAGTCAAACTCCCCGCCTGGCAGTGTCCTCGAATCGAATCAGGCTGGAGGTAAATTGACGTCCGTACAACGGACGCCATAACCGGTAGCGCAAACGACGCCCCCGGAACAATGCAAGCATCGCCCAAAGACGCGCGCGCTCCGGTACGACGCCGACGATGGAACGCCACTCCGTACCCTTGGTTCGAGAATACCGTGACTGTCGACGCCTCGTGAGCGAACGACGCACGCGTTTCGCCTTACCGAGTAAGTAAAGAAACGATGAAAAATTCACATTAAAAATAGAATATTTAATATGAAAGTTACTGCAACGCGTCCTAAAAATCAATACTGATCTACTACACTGACTATTTTACCACTAAACCTAAAAAATAACAACGCTTGCATGCCACTTCCAGAAGTATATGCTCTAAGAGAATATATCTAACGATCGCTCCCTTCATATATAATTACTCAATGTTTTGAGATTTGACCGTCTGGCGACGGCGGCACCACAGCTACAGATCAAATAGGCGGCACTGTCAGTTGTTTGGCGTTGACAGTATGGAGGTCAATAATGAATTTTTATTATATTTTATTTAATGAATGAAGCAATATTATAAATTAATATTAGCATTCTGCACTGAAGGTCGTCAGTAGCTACTAAACAAAACAAAATAGAAGAAAATCGGTTGAGAGACAGAGGAGAAAATGATACCTAATCGTTTTATCTTTTCGTATTTATATATAGATGCTTAAGTCAGGACAAGTATTGTCAAAGTCCCATTCAACTTTTTTCACTTTCTCCGAGAATTTTAAAATTGTCACGAATAATCTATACGTAAATAGGAAAAGATAAAATAGTTAAGTACATTTTTCTTCTATGTCAAAAGATGTTCTTTGTTTTTTAGCTATTGACGAGCTTTTGTTATCAGATAGGACTTAGCACATCGTAAATCTTGTGAGGCTGGCGCTGGGGGAAAGTTGGTCCACGATTTACCTGGCGTGCCCCAATGGCTGATAGGGTGAATCCAACGGACTATACGGGAGGGGCTGCAACATTGTGGGACTGGCCCGAGAATGACGCTGGTAAGGGGCCATTCATTAATTACATAAGGGTCTTGGGGGAGGGGGTTAAGAAAATCTTTACATCTCCTTACCTTGGGAGGGAGGAGGGTAAAACCAATTCATACATAAGATTTTGTAAGTTGAAATTTAACATTAGAATGACACTTCGAAGAGAGTATTCAATATCTCTGACAGGTGAAGTAACCTGAAAATTCTATCGTGACTTTCTGTGCTAGGAATTACGGGTAACGGCAATTACATGGAACGGCTCCAGATTCGGAACCTCTATGTGCTAGTTTCCCCGAAAATCCTAGATGTCTTTACATCTCGCGTCCTCAAATTAGAAATATAGTTTTTATTTTGAGTGCCGAATGGCTCTCTTCACTTTACAATGTATAATTCGATTTATATCTTATCTTCCAAATTTTTATTACTTACATATTAATATTTCAAAATATTTAATGTGTTCATGTTTTTTTGCCGCGAATTAATCTTATTTAATTTCAAAAAAGAAAGATAGAAAAAGTTTTACTGTACAAATAATTCCTTTGTAACGAGATAAAATCTTAAGTAAGAAGGGGGAGGGGGAATTCGAGAAATGTTCTTTTCCTTACATAGGGGAAGGGGGAGCGGTGTTAAAACTCAGCAAATTGATCCTTACGTAATTAATGAATGGCCCCTAAAACTGTGAAGCTATATGCGCGAAACCGTTATCCATGTTCCCCGGGGTGGAGATCATATGAAGTAGTCAGAGTAAACCTTGCTCAAAAATACAAAGTCGTGCAGAGGACTAGATGGATACGTTAGTTCGTTACGAACGAAGCACCAGCAATACCGGGTGACTCCAGTTGCTAGAGGACACCATTAAGGTTGAATTTCGACAATTAGCCGATTACATTGATTCAAATAGACTTGTGCAAAATTTCCCCACTGTCTCATGTTTACCACTACATTACTAACAATAACATTTTCTTGTGAGAACGACTTAATCTTGAACCTAAATTATATAGAAATGTTTTAGTACTTTTCTTCATTCCAGTGATAGTTAGTTAACTGGCCAATTGATTGAGACTTACTCCAAATGATCAAGTTCATAGGTAGAAATTCTTAAAGAAAATTTGATCTAACAATGGAAAAATAAAAATCTAGAGTGTCAAACTGTACCATGTCAGAAGTAAAAACATATTAGCCGCTTACTAGCATTTGAGGCAGGCATACAACAGAAGTAACGGTAATTATTGAGTTAGATATGTATATAAATATATAAATAATCAGCTTAGTTTAGATATTACTTTTCTTACCACCCACAAGAAAAGTAGCTAAGTTTTTCAAAAGTTACACCAATGGTGTAAATAGTGTTCAAAAAATAAAAAATAATCCAGAAAAGGGATTAAGAAAGATATAATTTACTTACTTGTGTTACTTGACTTTCACCCCTGTTACTGTCAGCACTGTGGCGGAAACATGTGAACGGGCAATGGTACATTGGATTGATGTCTTGGGTGTAAGTTATTCCGGGCATCGGATAGTCATCCCAATCCAGATAACACGCTTCGATGGCAGGTTTGAAACCGGTAAAAACTTCAGAGTCCATCTTCAGTGAACTCGAATTTTTGCTGTAATTCGATTGGGATCCTGTTGTCGTGTTTCTGCATTTACTAACTTTTTCTAATATTTTCATGTGCCATGTGGTGAACTGGAAAATAGATAATGAAAACTATGAAGTACCAGTTAAATAATTTATTTTTAAAAATGTTGCCAGAATAGATTCAATAGTAATGACTCAAAAGTGCTCTAACAATAACTTAATCTACTCATGAATCTTTAAGGACAATACGTAACGTTTATCTGAAATGTCTTGTGAATAACAATGTCCTGTGAATAACAAAATTTACGTATTTACTACGACTTTCAAGTTTATTTTATACATTTCACAAGTCGTGGTTCGAGCCACGCGAGTTATTGTCTTATTGATAAATTAATAATTTTTGTGATAACTTTCTGTACTGTATGAAAAATTTAATATCATACTTGACCTGGAAGAAACGTAACAGACATAAGATGAAGGTTGGGGTTCGGCAGCCATAGTGTTTCTTGAAATTAAAATGTCCATCCCTGTCGATTCAGTAATAGATAGATATAGATAGTTTCTCGAATCTACAGCAGATGCATATTATTGCACTGTGTAATTTTTGTGATTTAGAAACAATGGTTATTAATAGTTTTTGAGAAAGCCAACTGAAATCAAAGGTTTCAACTTCTTAATTTAAATTGATATAATTGAATGAATCCTGGCAAAATCAAAAAAATAGTGGGCAGCTGTGTTATTAACCAACATTGACATATTAATCATCTTTTTGCCACTAAATATTATAATATTGAATAGTGTGAGTGAGTTAGCTGACAACTTCCACTACAAAATGTAACTAAAATTATTATTATACCAAATAACAAATATCAACATAATTTCATCATACTAAAAGCAATTCTTTGATATTTTGTAAAAATGAAAGAAAGTTATTACAAAAGAATATATATTCAACACATAATAATTACCTGATTATGTAACATATCTCTCTCAGAAGGAGCCAAACCAGGATTCAGTGCTGCTAACCTCCACAACACAACTACTTCGTCACATAAAGAAGAACAGGCATGTTGTGATGCGTGCGTATTACTATTTACATTGTTATGTTTTCCACCGCCACTACCTGGAAATCAAGAAAATGTAAGAACAATGTTTTTGTTGCAGGTTGATTTTTAACGGCAATTTTTGTTCGTATGCAATACTTCATTCATTATAGCATTTAAGTGGTTCAAGTTGATAGCTGCCATTTGCCGACTGAACAAAAGCAGGAACAGAAATATACAAGGACAATGGGAAGAAGCTCACAGGGATCAGAATTAGCTAAAAAATAATACAAATTTATGAAATCTGGTAAAATAATGCAAACATCGTATTCTATCTTGGAAAAGGTGCATATAGGAAAACGTGAATAAAGGTCCTTTGTTGCAAAACAATAAAGAACTGAGATAAATGAAAATAAAATTAGAATATTGATATATTAATTGATGAATTTTCAAGAATGTCATATTTTCAGAAAAAAAATTAAATATACAAAATTTTGAATGTAATTTCTTTGTATATGTCCAAAATTTAGAATTGTACGCTGTAACTGCAGCCGTATTTTGTTCCTACAAACCAGTTGCTCATAATTCTAAATGTTTGAAAAATTCGAGTGTTTGCAAAGCCAACTGTCGATATCGCTGATTCACTGAAATGTTTTCAAATCGTTGACAAATAGTCTCTTCGAACAAATCATCTGTCATTATAACGCAAAGAGCGATTTGGAGTCACAAAACGTTCAATAATATAAGGTTCTATCGCTATAATGTTAACGACTTACACGCTGACACGGTATGTGATAAACCATGTATTTTAGGGACACAAGACGATATATCGTTTCTGAGCGAGACCGGTCAAAAGTGATTTGACCGAAATATCGAAAAATTATTAATATATGTACCTAGTTCCAAAATATGATTAAATGTTTGAATCCGCATTGGATAAACGACTTTAGTAGTTTTAGGGAAACAAACACCAAATCGGGAGTTGTGCTATATGTAATGCTGTCACTAATTATGTTACTTCGCCGAATTTATATGGTGTGATTTTCAACTTAGGAACCACATAGTAAAAGGTTTACACATATCATGAGTACTAACAAAGAATTTCTAGTGACTGATCTGAAAATTTTAGAAATCAATATTGAATTCGCGCTTAAATATGTAATTATATGTTTGTTACACATAACCCACTTTTTAAGAAGTAATAGAGCTGATCTCTGAACACTGCTAACAACAATTAAGTATGAAGACGCGAGATGTAAAGATCGACATCTAGGATTTTCGAGGAAACTAGCACATAGAGGTTCCGAATCTGGAGCCGTTCCATGTAACTGGTATTACCCGTAATTAAGTAAACAAGGAAGTGAAATGAGATATATGACGGTTTCAAGAATATTAACTGAATCATTTAAAATTCAACAGTATCTTACCTCCATATCCAGAAATGCCAGTAAGCAATGCCACTTTCGTATTAAACCACCATATCAAGATTTGCTCACAAGCGAGGCATTCCTCTGTTATGATTTCCAGAAGTGGGATCGCATTCCTGTCATTTCTCTTGAACATTTCTCTGACGATGCTGAGCAGATTCCACATGCCTTCTGGCTCGCGTCCTCGGAGCGGTCGCAGTAAAGACGTCCATTCTGCCGCTGCAGGTGGAGCCACCGTACTGAGGTAATTTACGTCACTACAAACCAAAAAGTGTAAATACATATAAAACAGTACTTCCGAGACTCAACTAACCTAAAAACTATGGGAGCCGGTACGCAAAATTTGATCAGAATCTTCTTGATGTTATCGTGCAAGGTTTTCTCATCCAAATACCACGACGTCTGATCGTTAGCGGATGCTCCTGCAGTAGGATCAGGGGCCCCGCATACTGAATTGATCGCAGACGGCTGGGATCCCAACAGTTCATCGAGAAGTCTTTGCGCAGTCGGTAAGATCTGTTGCGGTAACTCGCTGATGAGGTACTGGGCGAATTTCTGCAGCTGATCTCTTTGCAGTCGTGATAAGGATTCTGACACCGGAGCTCTCAGGGTTACTAGATGAGGCTGATGAAAGAAATAATAATTAAGCACATTTATGGCATTCATTATTTGGATTTTGTAACCTTTAAACGTGCGTATTTATATCGGCTTTCAAGTAGATATATCCATTTTTTAAAAGATAAAATAATTTTGTTTCTTAGGTATATTTATATACAGAGTGTCAACTAGAGATGAATAGTGGAAATTAAAAAAAAAGCATCAAAACTACTGTTGATTCATCGTAACAAATTATTTACAATTAAAAAACTGTGGAACCTTTAGTGTCTCACAGACACATAAGCACAAAGTTTTATACCTAAACACCAAACCTTTATTTTTTTCACTCAGCGCATGTTTGAACAGCAAAGCTGTCATCATCATGGAGTAAACTATGGTGTTAGAGTACAAAACTTTGTGTTTATATAATAAAAAACTTCAAAATTATGTATTTTTAGTTTATTGCTTATATTATGAAAATTAAAGAAGCCATCGTTATGCTGTCAAAGAAGAAGTTATAGATAATTTGAAAAATCTTAAAATTGATAAATCCTGATCGTAACAAAAACTGGAATAATAATCCCTGTCAATGCGACAGCTTATGAGGTTAAGATATTTTGCTAACTGCACTGCATTGATTATGATCGTCCAATCGGTATTTACCAAATATATTTTGAAAGCTCATACAGAATGCACTTCAATATTCCCACATTTTATGCAATAGTAACTACTATTTTAAATCAATTTCACAGCATTGTAACAAAAAAAATTGTTGTATGTAAATCTCATTCGAATGATCATGGTTAGTGATACTTTTTCGAAATATCTCTAAATTATTTATATTACAATTTTTCAAAAAGTCCTTATTTGACAGTATCCATATGGAGTCCTATTGAACTTCATAAACTTATCAATTTGTTAAACTTTTTATTACAAGAAAGTTATGAATATTTGAAATAAGATTCGCCTTTTACCGGTTTTTCCGTCTCCATTCAGTGAAAAATCCTACCTTTAGGCGTATAAAAGCTTAATTTAAAGTTTGTCTAATTTTCTCAACCTTTTCCAATGACAAAAATTTTAAAAATCGTATTTTGCGTTTGTTATTGATTCTATAATTTACTGCAATTTTCTGTTAAATTTACGGATCAATTTTGCTCTATTGATTGGTGTTTAATCTGTTAGAGAAGAAGGTGAGAGAAACCCTCAAATAAGTATGTAAATAGAATACTTTTTCGATTGTTGTAAGATTCCATGCTAAATTTCATAGATGCCACTTTTTTATATAGCTGTCAAACAGTTGGACAATTGTACTACAAATAAACCAATATAGAGTAGTTCAGGAACCCAGGCGATGATGTGAATTTGGTAATTAATTGTGCACGTGACACTGTCATGCTGCACCACGACCATGATGCCACTATTTTTTTACAATTTCATATGATGGCAAAGTGTTGCCTTCAGTATATTTTCGTTTCTTAATAATAGTATAAGTTATTTTTATACAAAATAATTTATATACAGTGTAACATGAATTTACGGTACCCCTCTAAATGTACACAAAAACACTTTTGAAAATTATCAGTTATGAATTCCAAACTTAGAAATTTATCTATACCTTTATGTTATTTGCCTTTTGTATTAACTGTTATTGAAAAACCATTATGGTAATATTTTTTATATAAAATAACAGTGTTTATCAACGACTGAAATAATGCAACAGACGTCGAATCTACCCTTTTCCTAAATGTCAAATCGAATTACATATTTTGATTATAATCATGAATAATTTTTTATTTTAAGATTTAACAGACAGTCTGCATATAGGGCTTTTTTAGCCCCGGAAAAAAGTCACATCGGCAACGTTTTTAAATCTGCGCATGCAACGTTACCGCCTTAGTTCGTGAACTGCGCTATAATTAATGCTTAATTATAATTAATCACGATTAAAGCTTACCCAATGGATGCGAGTGAGGCAAACAGCGACGATGTGTGAACACCAATAAGCAGTTGAATTACAAGTACAATTGCAAGATGATATGCGACGGCGATCGAATGTAACGGCAACATTGTGAGTACCACGTGGAGTTTGCTGAACACTTGCTGATAGATGGAAACCTGAAAATAAACAATATATATTTTTTTTTTTGTAGGGGTATGCCTAAGAAGTTACATTTTAAACCGTTTCTCTAAAATTTCGTAATGAAGAATAATTTTCCTTACCTATCTGGAGAGGATCTTTCACCATGCGATTTCGATAGAGCCCCTCGCCTCTGGTAAATTCATCGGCCGAACCGTTCGCCAAGCAGGAGTACAATCGGATGTCTTCTTCGTTGTCGGGGAAACTCCAAAACGCGATTCGTAGTTGCAACTGTTCGGGAACCGGAGGATACACATGCTCGACCAGTTCGAACGGTATGTGAGATGCTACGCATTTCGCCGCTAATTCGGTTAGAGATGGAACTTGTTGCAATTCTGAAAATTTTAAAAACATTATGCGATTCAACTATTGCATTCCAAATTAAGATATGTGTCAAATTAAGATCAACTAATATATACTTGAAAACTATTTAACAAGGTACAAGATTTATAAATTAACAAAATACCGGATGACTTAAAATTAAATCCAAAATCTATTTATCAATATGTTACAGAAATACAAATGCCCATAACTCATTGAAAAACAGAAAGAGCATGCAGAATTGAAGATGTTGACATGAGATGTTATGTTGTCACCTATAGGGTGTTTCAAATTAGTGATGGGCGATATTTCTCCACTGGTGACTTTGACCGGTGATTGAGATGGTCGCTGATATTACCGGCGACCTAATTCTCCCTAAAGCAGTGAATTGAGTCGCGGTACGGTACCTCGTAATCCACGTATGGTCACATCGTCCTGGGATCGTCATTGTTCTAGCGGTGACCACAGCCGGCGACCTAATTCTGTGCAAAGCAGTGAATTGGGTAACTGCGTGGATGCCGCACGGTACCTTCTATTAGTCGTAATCCTCGTACAGTCGTATCGTTGTGAGGTATGTGTTTAGTCTTGCATTAAATATGTTATACTAATTGGTTTGAGTTTTTGTTTTACGTCAAATTAGATATATCAAACACTATTTTTAATTGTATTAGTTGTTGTTGTTAGTCGGTTAAAAAAACTGGAAAAAATGTCGCCTACTAAACGTCAAAAAACAAGTGATATTTGAAAGTTCTTTACGACTGATGTTGATCACTATGCCAAGTGCAATATTTTTTAGATAAAAATTCTTATAAAACAACAAATTCTAACATCAAGAATCATCCTACCGTTTCTATAACTATTAATTATTAGCTGTACTGCACGAGTGCAAGATGAATCAAGATGTCAAAATCTGATATTTAAAAATCGTTCAACTGCAACGCTCATACGACATACCCTCATCCTATTTGATTTTGATTAACTTAAAGAAACGGTTACTCGCAAGTCACTGTCACCGGTATACTGGTGACCTAAAAATCGCTGATAAGCTCATCTCTATTTCATATGCAAAACCCATACAGGCACCACTGATAGAAATAACAAACTGTTTTGTACATCAGAAAATTCATCTTGATGTATAGAAAACTTGTACCGAATTTAGTAACGATATCAAAAGTTTAGGACCTATGTTCATATTGTAATGTTTTTATTTTTACACGCGGATTCTGTACAGTTCTTGGATTTATTTAAAAATACAGTCGAACTCAATATAATTTATTTCCACTAATTTTATGTACACACAACTATTTACAATGTATTTTGAACATCTGATGTTTACTATAATGTGACTAAATACTGAATGAGTATTTATATATTTCTTCTCAGAATTCTCCAGAAGGTCAAAGAGCTGCTGAGTAATTTCCTTCATGGACTCTAGAATTCTTCGAGAGCTTCATCAAAGCAAGCCGCCGACCTCGATGCGCCAGAAGAATAACATATCGAATGAATGCCGATTCCACGAATTATCATCGGATGATTTCCCGACACAATATGAAGATTTTTTATTGAAATCAATCAAGGTTTATCACCTTTAAGTATCTGTATTCAATTAGGAAACATCCTGTATACCAAATACATAAAAAAATCCTTTGTGGGAACCGCAACTAACGAAGGTTTTCCAAAAACACATATTGAAAATTATGAAGTAATGACCGAACTACTAAAATACACTGGCAGATAAACATGGAAGCTCTTGTCCAAAATATGTACGCGTAATGTCAAAGAATCAAGGATTTGAATTTAAAAAATTAGATTCGGTAATTATTTACCGACATTTTCTCTAATAAATAAATAGTGTTTACACCATTTTAAAATATATTATTTGTTTATATTACTCTTAATATTACATAAAAGAGATACAACTAGCGTCTTTAAAAATAAAAATAAAGATAAAATTATATTTTTACTTTATATTATAAACTAACAGTGCCTCACATTTTTAAACACCGCAACAATTGTTAACCATCTATGGATGTAAACGAAAACGAGGAAAGTTGTTATGGGTATACTTATACGAATTTATCTTATGGATACCGCCAACCTTCATAATATATGGGCTACATAATATAGTTGTATATTAAAATAAACACATTTAGGTAATTTTCACTTAAATTTAATTCCAATTGACAATTGTTTCACCAGGTTACTGGTTTCTTCAGAATACAAAGTAGAACTACATAATATAGCACAGGGCGTAGAGAGATGTCAAGGGGGGCGTAAGACGTTTGCATTTTTGGAAGAAAAATAAATTTAATGTTAAAATTAAACATCACAATAGTGATTCATTTGAAGTCGATGTGTTGAAATTACCAGAAGTTCAGGAAGAATTTCTCTAGAATTGAAGGCTTATTCTACGACGAAAGTTGACTTCCATCTGTTGACAATGGAGAAATTTTGGATCAAGCCTCTATGGCTTTGCTAATACTTATTCCCTTTTCTTCAACTTATTTAGGTGTGACAGGTTTTTCAGCTCTGGTTTTAATTAAAGCTAAGCAGCGAAATCTCCTGGCTGTCGATAGCGACTTGATCATAGCTCTGGTAAAAACTGAACCTAGAATCAACCAACTGGTAGAGAGCATGCAACCTCAAGTTTCTCATTACTACTCTATTGTTTGACGTTAAATTGGTTTTTTATACCTAACAATCAAAATAAAGTAAAGTCATTAAAATAAATAATGTATGATTTTATAATAAAAAATCTGAGGGGGCATGAAATTATTAGGTATAATCTAAGGGTCGGGGCCGTGTTGGGATCTCAACAAAAAAAAAGTTGGGAAACCCAGATATAGCACATGAATCAACCTATCCGCCCTCCATATTTGGCGAACCTTCTAGAAAACAACCCTGTATATTGTACCCAATATTACCCACGGATTGTGTAGCTTTTTATTAGTTTTTAGAATGCTTTTAGTAGTTCCAAAGATTACTCTATACATACAAACAAATAAAATTTATTTTTCCTGAAAGGTGTCCCAGAATTCAGCATCATGAGCGGACCTTGAAACCATTCGACCGCTTTACCACTCGACAGGACATATATCGTATGAAAACTGACATAAATGAAGTTTAATATACGGGTTGAACTTTATTTATGTCAATTGTCATACGACGTACGTAGAAAGTCGACTGGTAGAGCCACGAAGTATAGATACCAGGAGTCCGAACGGTATAGGCTTTTCCGCAGTATTTGTGGTATAGAATATTAAACCCAGATCATAGTTCTCTTTTCTGCCACTAGCTGCGCAAATGTTCAGGACGTACCGATGTTATTATTATCAAACGTAAATACGCGCTGTCGAAATTATTAAAATTATAAAACTAAGTATAAAATATTAATGTAATTGTTTAAAAATAGTTTTAATAAAAAAATGGGAAGGTGTTGTGCTGTTCATGGTTGCCTCAGTGACCGAAAGGCAAGTGGAAATGTGGCTAAACTATAATTTTAATTCTTAAAGACCTGTTGATAACATTAATTTATTTTTTTAATAAAATTGTTTGCTGTCAGTATCAACAAGATTACCCGCGTAAGGATTTCAGAGAGGTTAATACTGTAGAGCACGTGAAGTAGCGGAATTCATTTAATATCAATAGAAAGAGAGAGAATACGCGTGTCGTTCCTGATTGGTCAGTGTCAGTGGTGACGCCTACTATTGGTAGGGTAGAGACATAGCAAGCGCTCCCTGATATTGTCTTTCTCTTTCTACTATTATTACACTGCCCCTTACAATAACCCCATACCTAATTCACTCTACGTATATAATAGCTCTATGAAGGATTTAAACGAGTACTTCCTAAAAAGTGGCGCGCTCTACCGGCAAAACATTGTGTCCCCTAAAATGCTACCATTTATTTAACATTACGTTCGGACTCCTGGTATCTATACTTCGTGGGTAGAGCCTTTGATTATATGTCCTTAGGACATAAAAATTGCCATTCGAATGGTTTCGAGAACCGGGGCCTACTATTGATAGAAAAATGGTATAGTTTAGTAAAAACATTTATTTTTTATTAGAGTCGGACGTAAATAAATAAATATGTTTCTGTTATTTAAACAGCGTATAATAAATATGAGTATTAGAAAATTCGAAACTCAAGATTCAATTTGATTGTGAAAATAGTCACTGATGTCAAACACAAGTGAGAGTGACGTAGTGACGTCTTTCGACTCGGGAAGTGTTTGTTTACTAATGATGTCCAAGTTTATTGAAAATACAGGATTTAAGGTCTTTTTATGTAATAATTACAGTATGTGCATGAAATCAAAGTCTACAAGAATTCCAAGTTGTCCTTAGTAACTAAGCTGCAGTGAACCAATAGTAAACAAAACTAGAGTCGCTACTTACAGCAGTCTTATACTCATAACGTTAGTATGACGTCGGTGACAATTTATACAAACTTATCAAATCTTTAACACCGAATGTACTACTCGTATTACTTCATCAATACATTAGTTTGAATATGCCTAATTTTGCAAACACCTGCTATTAAAATAAATATTTATTTAGTTGGTGACACTAGTTCCTGACTGTTGTAACAACTCGATATGCTATTATCTTGGGGTACAGTCAATCAAACACTTATGCTCTTGATTATTACGTACGTTTCGGTTTATTAGTTAACCATCATCAGATTATAATAATACTTTGATAATCACTATCCTAAAAGACATATTTTTTTAAAATTACTTTTTATCCAAATTAATATTTATTAAAACTACTAACCTACATTACTATTAAATTTTACTTATAATGTTGAGTAAAAATTACAATTTTAAAATTATTTCACCGAAGAATATGACAATTCAACGTCATGCATACGCTAAGCTCGATATTTACCAAATAATAACTTCGAGACAAAGGAAGATTTGCTCTTTTTATTTATTTCTTTTTTATATAAACGTTGCACGGGCGTAAAAACACTAAAAAAGGCTATACTCGTAACAATTAAAAATAATACATATAGTAATATACAGAAAAGATGAAAAAATCTGCAACTATCCTTTATTATGTATGATGTGAGTTATGTAAAAATGTTAAAACAGTTGTTGGCTTTAATTACTATTAAGGAGTTAAACTGAGATTAGGCTGTGATAAATACTACTAAGATTTTCTATAGCACTGCGACAGTTTACTGAATTAACATTTTGTTTAATGTGAATCATTTCTTTCACAAGCCTTTTAGAGTTGTTCGATTCAGTTTCCAAAACTATCGTATTATTAAAATCAAACATATGATTGTTATTAACCGCATGATGTGCAAGTGCAGTACTGTTCACTTCGTTATTTTTTAAGCTATATTTATAATTGTTGATTCTCTTGTTTACTTTGGCCGATGTAGCAACTATTACAAATCAAGCAATTTATTTTGTATATGGTGTTAGTTTGATTTACCATATCAGTTTTGGGTTTGAACTTGGTGAAAAACATTATTTTATTGTCACAATTACTCTTTTCTACAACCTTTTTGTTGTGAGGTAGCAGGCATTTTTTTATCTGTCCGGAGATTTGTAGTAAATACGGCAGGGTAACATATTTTTTACTATCCGAAGTGTCTAGGTTTTTATTTATTGTGTTATTATACAACTTATTTACTCTCGTTTTTTATAATTGATAGAAAAAAAGGCAGGGGATAGTTATTCTTAATTAATGTGTTTTTCACTTTATGTTTTCTTGTCTATTAGTCGGATGTGAAAATTTTAATGCCCTATCAATTAGAGAGATGACCACACTTTTTTTATAACTAGTTGGTGTAATAGAGTTAAAGTTCAAATATCGTTCTGACCACACATTCTTGGTGTACCAGCTAGTAATGATATGTTCGTCATTATTGTGTTTGAAATTGATGTCCAAAAAATTAATAATCATATTGTTTTCTGTATCTATTGTAAATTTAATTCTGTTATGATAGTCATTAAACTCACTAAGTGTATAATTGCATTCATCAACTGATATGCAAAGAATACATTCATCCACATTCCTTTTAAAAAATGTAGGTTTGAAATTTTTTGATAACATTTTCTTCAATATATTCCATAACTAGATTAGCAATTGTGGCAGAAATAGGTGAACCCATAGCCATTCCAAACACCTGGGAGAAGATGTTGTTTTTATACGTAAAATACGTTGAGTCTAAACAGAGCGAACTTCCTTCTATGAAATCATCTAGTGACAAGGAAGTAAATTGTTTAATTTCATTCCATCTACTTCTGATGCACATTATGGCCAGATCAGTTGGTATATTTGTGTACAAAGATTTCACATCTAACGATATAAGCATATGATTAGCAGGGATAATTTGAAATTCCATGAGTCTTTAACAAAGAACTCGTTTTTACCTAGGATTTTAGCAATACAACCTGCAAGGTACTTCGATAATTTATACGTTGGTGAATTAATATTATTTACAATCGGTCGCAAGGGTACATTATCTTTATGTAATTTGGGGAGCCCGTAAATATAAGGTGTGCAACCATTATGACAAATAAGTGTATTATTTATTTATTGTTATACCTCACCAACAACATCACAGTAAGGCAGCGTGTTAAGGTGTACCTTACAACATCTATGACATAGAGATGTTCCTTAAAAAATGGATGATAAAAGCCGCAAACGATAATGATATACCTTACCCAAGGCCAACAAAAAATTTGAGCTTGGATGTGTCGGATTTCAACATTTCCAAATACTAGCACGAAAACTAATTTAGACCTTTTGAATTATCTCAGAACTGTCATAATTTCCCTCTTGCTTGATCTCCACTTGACGTTGAACTTTGGGACATCCTGTATAAATAGATAAAATTTGTTTCTTTGTATTTTTGTGTAGGGGGTGTGCCAATAATACGGAAAAAGGGATGTAGATTTTTTTAAAATCTTCTCAGAATCGTTGTAATCAATCTCTCAGCTAATCAATGCTTGACGTTGAATTTTGGAACATACTAAATTGTATTTATCCACGTTACATTCGTACATAAGTCTATATTAGATAAGGTATAAAATATTGAAATACAAATGTGGACGATATAGATGATAACAAGACTCGATGCTGATGACTGCAAATGTGCTCGAATTTTATTCTCGTAAATGTTAAGAGTTTTATTAATAATTATCCTACTCGAGACTTAACATGATTCAATACCAAATTAAGAAGTACAAAACGTCTACAATAACAAACGATTCAGCCTGAATATACAAATATAAAATTTGATATAAAATGTTACAGTATCAGTGTGATTTAGATGCCCTTGTAATATAGTAAATATCTTATCGATTATTGCAATTGAAGCAAACAACTGCAAATAAAATGGCTAATCAACAATATGATTGTTTTATACAAAACTATTTTGCAATCATTATGAATCACAACTCACAACAACATTTATCGGACACAATGAAATAACACCCGAAATAGGTCAGAAAAATGCATGAAATAATTTCGATCCGAATAGAGTATTGACTACGGAAAAAATTTACATGATGATATTTGTAAATACCTTTCATTATGTACAACAGGAATTTTACTGAGGAAATATTTATGGTATACAATATACTGGCAGGAAAAAAACAGAAGAATTGATTAAATTGAAATTTCAATACCAAGTTAATGTATAGAGGACACATCAAATTAACAAATCCTTAGTAAATCTGTTTTGTTATAACAAAATTTAATTTAAATGAACGCAAACAAGGTACGATAGTTCATATGGTTTCCACTAGGTTTTTCATGGCGTTAATGGGGTCACTGAATCAACAGAATCACCCAACTCTATCCGACAACGTCGTGCTAGGAGCGCCATACATAAATTCTGAACATAACTCTCTCAATTCTTCCAACTTAAAAGCAGCTTGACTATTAAATAGGATGTAATAGAATGCTGTGCAGATACTTTGGTAGGTGATAGTAATGGTCGTATGAACTAAAAACTCTTAACAAAGACATATATATATCTACCTTGTATAGTTGCGGACATATTCCATTATTACGTTTAGCGAAATTTCCATACATTTGGCAACCTTGCCGTGCGTGAATAAGATTGCGGAACGGAGAGTATACTAAAAAAGTTTTATATTT
The DNA here is from genome assembly GCA_034190945.1 of Octodonta nipae. Taxonomy (NCBI): domain Eukaryota; kingdom Metazoa; phylum Arthropoda; class Insecta; order Coleoptera; family Chrysomelidae; genus Octodonta; species Octodonta nipae. The sequence continues at coordinate 84,021,839 of CM067222.1, read as the reverse complement.
CTATGATGGTTTTTAGAAATTTTCAGTTTTTGTATTTATTGTATTCATTTATGAGACAATATTACTGTTACTTTTCCATAGATTCTTAATAAATTGTTTTAAGGCGTTCAATAAAAACTTACATCTACATTGAAAGTCAAAACAAAAATCAAAGTCTAGGGGACCTAAAACGTACCTTACCCGACTTTATCAATATAGAATTGAGAAAATTTACAAGTAAGATGAATTTGCAATCTCATAAAAAAACTCATTAATATTTCAGTTGTTTTTTGTTCCATGCTTAACTTTCAACAATCATATTTAGTAAACACAACAAAAACTTCCAGTTGTTTCCTAAATGATAGTAGTGGCATCTTTACTTAATGTTTATGCACTTATTGAGAATAGCAGCATAATAAAAATTACCCTACTTTTTTGCAATAAGGAACCATAACCTTTATTACCGTCTGAGGTCATTAAATCTCTTGAAAATTTAAAATATTTGTTTTAATATCCCTTTATTTGATAAGAATAGAAGAGGATTTTGTTTATTATACTGTTCAGTTGATAAATTTGCTGCAAAATGCAAATAAATGGGTAAATACACAGGTAAGTTTTCTCGTAAACCATAAACTTTTTGACATTTGTCATATAAGACTTTTATTTATAATGATCACTTCTATCATCTAGCAAAATATCTGCACTGCATTTTATGTTACACCCTGTATGTGATCTTTGGAATTTGTTGTGACACCCGGTATATTTAGAAAACTACTGTTTCAAGTAAAATTGTCCAAACGAGCTACTTTCGATTAGTTTAGGACTTTAAGGATTGGATTTCTGGAATATACAGCCTTTTTTTCTTAAGTGTGGTGTTGTCTCCCAATCGAAACACAAAAAGAAAATAGAAGAAAACAACAATGGCCTTTTTAAGTGAACATTTTCTAGGCACTTTATTTCAGTGCATGAGAATGTGAAATGCCACCTCGGTCACCAGATTTTTCAAGTTGTGACTGCTTTTTATGGGGCTACGGGCTACTTAAAAGTTTACATAGAGTAACCGCGGGCTCTTGAGGCTCTTTCGGAAAACGTAACGCGCGAAACTGTATAGTTTATTGACATTAGACATTATACACTAATGTATCAAAATAATAAATTTGAGAATTTGTTTTAAATAAACTGCCTTTTTAAAAAAACATTCTACCTCCCTGCAAGACGGTGGTTAGGAGTCATTACCCTCCCACAAATCGTCAAATTAAAATTGACAAATCTCTTAAAATAAAAGAATTGCGAAAATTAAAGCAAAAATACATATCCAAAATAATTTTGAAAAATGCGTGACCACCCACATTTTTTTTGTGACCACTCCTGGCCGGACTCTATACATTCACAAACCAAACTTAAACATTTCACTTAGCTAGCGTTTGTGGCCGACAAACCGTAACCTCTTATCTTAATGAAATAGAGTAAGAGTATAGACTTCTTCATTCCTCTTTATGTTGGCAGACCTACAGATACCTAGGAATTTTTTGTTTCATGGTCTAGGGGCAAACCAGAGTTTTGACTGCCAATCCGTGAGAGCAGATCGCATTGACCTAGCCTAGTCAACCGTAGATCCGTCAGGTGTAAAGTGGACAGCGTGATTAGATTTTTTGCTGACAAAAGGATTTTCAGCCTAGTGTAGAGGCATAAATAATGAGTGACAAACAAGTTCTAAATGTTTTCAGATGGACGACATCGTTGATAAAGCAAACCGAAAATTTACGATTAGTGGTCTGACTTCCACATGTTACTGAAAGCTCAAGTTACACGATTGTCACTCAACAACTTGTATCTCCCATACTATGTGAGGTGGGTTCAATAATGCTCACTGACCAGCACAAAGAGCAAATAATGAGTCGTTTTTAAAGCGCTATAGACAAGATTGAGAATATATGTTTTCCAACTTTGCTACGGGTCGTGATTATCACCAGCGCAGAATCGAAGCAACAGGTAATGCAGTTGTGTCACTAAAGTCACCACAATCAAAAAAAGTTGAAGCAACTTCCGTTTTTGAAACGAAAAATGATAGCTACCGTTTTTTGAGACGAAAGGAGAATGGTCCTCACACCGCTGCCAAATACAAGGATAAGATGAAAGATGGTCGTTGCAACTTTTTGATCACCCTCCGTACAGTCCCGACCTTGCACCATGCGATTATTTTCAGTTCTTGCACTTGGCTGGACTGGGTGACAACGATTTCAAGACCACGATTAACTCAATGGGTTACCAACTAGTTCAACTGCCATGCGGCAGATTTCTATGCAGAGGGGTTATATAAGCTGGAGCAGCGTCACAGACAGTGAATTGTTGTGAAAGGCGATAATATGAATACAAACATTTTCTCATGAGCTTATTTCTTCATGAACGAACGGACATTACGTTTGGAATACGCCTCGTATATCTCATTATGGGGGTTCCACACTATTCATATATAAATGTCTGTGTCAACACCAGTGCAGACTTAGTGCACCCATTTATTTCATGCTTCTTATCCCCTTTAAGTTTATGTCCAGTTGTTAAATCGAAAAATGGCATCGTGAACAAAATTACAAAAGAGGTATGAGGAAAAATCAGGGCCAACCAATAAAGAAAAGGCCCTGGAACTGGATGAATTACGTGACGATAGAAGGTGGATGACAGTGTTGTTTTGTGGTATCGCTAAAAATGATAAAATTAAAACAATAGACCCAAATCTGCCGGGATATTTCGAAATCCCTGCAGATTTGGGTTTATTAAACAAATCCAAGAACATGCATAAAACATTTTGAAGAAAAAAGGATAGAAAATTTGAAGTAAATAATGAAGTTGGTGACCTTATAAATTACCTTAATCTCCAGGAAATCGAAAACATGAAATATGACATAGACGGCGAGACAAAGTTTTACACGAATTGGAATTCGTGTGGAAAAGTTTGATATAAAATCACCGCTCCTAAAGAATAAATGTTATTTTTTGGAAATATTTAATGGAATTGGGAAATTAACAAGAGGAAAATGTTTTTTATTTGTACTGTTTTAAAAATTCCAATTAGTAAAGGACGTCGTATGATTGTCACCCATATAGAAAGATGTAAAGGATTTGTAGATTGCAGTTTTACAATCTGTTTTAAAATAATATAAAAGACTACTAACAACAGATTTATTTTCGATCAATTCTGTACTCATTACCATTCCAGATTAAATGGACTGTAACTTTTCAATAGCTTTTTAAAAAAAATTACCGACTTCAATGCCTAGTAACAATAACACTAAAAAGTAAAAAATAATTAGATATTTAAAACTAAAGGTATAATATGTTCTGTGTTTGATGTTAGTGCCTAAACTAACTTTTTTTCTTTAAAAATGCTAATTAACCTTAATTCATAACCAGTTTCGATATTGCCAAAAGAAATGTTAGATGACATACTTCACTATTAAGGAAAATTAATGTTTTTTGACGAAACTCGTATACAGTTATGGATAAAAGTGTGATGATTACGTTTTACACTATGCAATTTTTTTATGGAGAATAACTTACATTTTCTTAATTTTATTAATAACAAAGTTTTCCTACTATTCTAACTTAAGTGCACATTATATATATGCAGATAAATTGAAAACATACATCTGGAAAGTGGTTAATTAACATTAAATTTAAATCTTTTAATGCCTCCGCATTCGACATATATATTATGATACATTAAGAAGTCAGTTACAAGATATTTCCTGTTTTATGGAAAATTGACCATTCCATGTCATTGAAAAGAAATATGAGACCAATCTGAAAGTCTACTCTATCAAATGAAAAAAAAAAATCGAAATCGGTTCATAGTTGCCAGAGTACTACTGAGGTAACAAAGTCTAAAAAAATACATCTGAATTGAGAACCTCCTCCTTTTTTGAAGCCAGTTAAAAAGAGCAAGATATGGTAACAAAACCAATTATTATTTCAGTGCAGTGGGGTAACTGAGATTATTTGTATTGCTAGCAGCAACAATACTGATCAACATTAAATGTAACGTAAAATTTTTATAAAAACAAATGTTGGACATGTACTAATTTACTATTTCCTTCATATTCATATTGATTATCATAGAGGCGTACGTTTATTGGTTAACCCTTTAATGTTCACTCATTAGCATTTTGTAATGTATTGTATTTAAGGTTTGCCAGGTTGATAACAGTTATTCTGAAGACTCCTATATTAAAACAGTTTTGAACCATAAAAATGTGCTATCATGCAACTCCAAATAGAGTTTAATTAGCAATGCTAATTTAACACAGACATGATAGAAGGTATGTATCATTTCTTCAAAAACTCTTCAAATATCCATTTCTAAGATGTTGATGTTTTTGAAGTATAGTTTAGTCAAAAGAATCACCTCAACAAATTTAATTGTTTTGCAAGTTTAGATGTAGTAAATAACAATTTATTTACCCTGTAATTGGGGTCTTACTGTTTAGTTAAATAAATAAATAAATAAAATAAATTTCCAATAAACTATTTTAGTTTCAATAGTTCACTTCAACTTGGTAAATATTTCACTATCTAAAATTAATCTTGCTTTATCTTTATGGACTAAATTTACTAATTATGACAACTAAATTTCTAAAAAGTCATTCAGTAGCTATTTCTAGTTGTCATTTTCTCCTTTTTTATTTATCTAGTTACGGCGGTCCCCAACCTTTCTGCACTTAAGAGCAAATACTATGATGTCGGTGAGGCGGCGGGCACCATTAATTTTAATGTGGTAGAAATCTTAATTGAACTGTCATATGTTCACAATGTATTTCTGATAATGTATGCGCACATCTAAAACGGTTTGCGGGCTGGCATAGGGTTGGGGACCCCTGGACTATAAAATAGATGGGCAGGTTCAGATAAGAGCTTTGAGAGGGAGGATCTGGTGCTTATGAGAGGCGGTTTGGTGCTTCTGAGAGGCGGTCCGGTGCTTCAAGGGCCAGCTGTTGCTTCAGAGGGTGATCAGGTGCTTCATAGGGCGATCTGATGTATCACTGGGCAATCTGATGCTTTACTGGGCGATCTCATACCAAATTTAACCAAAGTGAAGTGGTTCTCTGTGGTTTTATGCACACAATCTCTCCTGGGATATTTAGATTACAAATAGTAATAGTAGTAATCTGGGGGTTAAGCCCATAAAAGTTACTTTCTTCCCAGTTCTTGGAGTGAATATTCTCACAATTTAGTTTTAAACACACCAACTTTGAGGCTCTTGAGAGTGGGGCGAGTGCTCCCATTAGATCAGCCCCTGATAAAATCATGTAATGAAAAAAATATAAAACGTGAATAGTAAAGAAATGAATAAATAATTGTTAAAACCAGTGTAGTAACCACAAAAACAATAAATGCTAAACCTCTTTCTTATTGACTATATAGTAGACTACATAAGATTAAAATTCATAACTTTTGTGACAATCAAAGTTTTATCTGATGTTCCTCAAGGTTCTCATTGTGCCCCTTTATTGTTCCATCTGTTCATTTCTGAAATTATGAATTTGATCTAGCATTTCATTGACTGTATTATAAGTTTTTATAAAGGATTCAAAAGATTATATATGAAATGTAAAACTTTAGTATAAAGTTATGAAGTTATAAAGGACTGAGGGATATGGTCTGATAAGTATTTAAATTTATCAGAGCTTATTTTGGGACAGTTGAATAGTTAAGGTTAACTTTGAAGCATTGCTCTATGCTCTATGATAAGGCCGCGTCAATGTAAGACTCATAGATTCAGCTGAAAGAGTTCAAAATAAGTTTGTTGACATTGTTGCTTTTAAACTTGATATGGATTTTAATAATTATAATAGGGCTTATGCTTAGAAGACTTAACCTACCCTCAGTTTTTCTCCAAATCTCTTTAAATGTACCCTGTCACAGTTTAATTTCAAACAATAATTCCTCTCAATCTTCCTACTAACTATGGTCAACATTCTCTGGTTGATAGATCGCTCAGTGTACATAGTTCTATTATAACAATTAACTTATCCTAGGTCAATTGTTTTGGAATAAAATGAAAAATCATGATAACCATCTTGCAAGAAATGATTAAATAATAGCAATCAAGAAATTTGATGTTACTGTTTAAAGGAATATGTTATTGTGTTTACTTAGTTAACTTTTTGCATAAAAGTAAAAATTATAACTAGATTTATAAAAAATATTAATGACCAATGATTAACATATACTGCTGATATAAAAAAACACTAAAATTTGCTGGAATACCATATAATCACCCCTTGTCACGCCACTGTCAGAAAATAAAATATGGAAATTTTAGCCACTTAAGTATATGTTACAAAATTAAACAAAAATGTACAATGTATACAAGATATCAAAAATTATCTTATATCAGTAAGACCTAATAAATTTCTCAATAAGTTAATCTCACCTAAAAAAAGTTATCGCACACAGTTTCGCCGTAAAAAACCTACACTTTTTGGTTTACAAGCTTTACTTTAACAAAGCCAAACAAAATAAAAAAATTGGCTGTGACTAAGCATGCACAAAATGCAGACATTAACCTTTTCACACTTTGAAAATGAATTCAAAAAGTTCTGTGAAAATAATAACAAAATTCGAAAGTTTTAAGTTAAACATAGTTGAATTTACTAAATCTTTTCATCTATGTGAAATATTCGCGAAATTACTAGATTTCATAAATCCCAGATACCTTTGTTCATGTTGAAATGTTTGTAAAGTAGGACATTTTGGATTCCTTTATTAATGAAAGAAAAATGTCCGCTAACCAGCAATAAATAAATAAAACTATTAATATAAATGCAACTTTTAGCCATATAATTTTGATTACCGTTCTAACAAAGAGACTAAGGGTCGATTTTTTGCATTGTTAATAATGAATGACAAAGGTTTTATGTGAGACACTACTGTCAATAATAAAACTACAATCTACTATAGTAAAAGTTATATGACTTACCGTCTAAAGACCTTCTGTTGGCACCAAAAAAAGTGTTGGCTGTCGCCGATGGTTTCTTCCATCCTCTCCAATTATTGCAGACGCTTTCGGGCTCCGAGCTCCAACTGCACAATGAATCCTCCTCAAACCTGTCCGAGTCCTCGAAGCTGAATCTATCACCTTCCCTGTCGCCCCAATCAAGCATTGCGGCGGGCACATCGTTGCCACCACCGGCAAGATTTCCACCAGCCGCCGCCAGTTTCAAACAAAGAATTGCCCCCTGACACAAGACACTTATTGAAACATGAAATTGTCTCTCATCACTTTATTTACTTTGCTGTATGAAACTTAATCACGTATGTGTTCGCCTTCCATACAACAAATCATTAAGGGTGGCGAAGACAATTAACAACCCCCATCAACAAACAACAACAAATATGGCGACTGTCACTAACTGACAACCAAATTTTAAAGTTCCTCTAACCACCAATTGGCCTCTGCCTGGCTGAACTACTGTCACTCGCTATTACCCCCAACAAATATAAAGAGCATTTGTCAATGACCTGCAACTTTCTCCATCTTCAGAAAAAGGTGCAAGCATGGCAATATAATGCTGTGAGAGAATACTACAGTTACTAAATCCATGCTATATGAAATTAGTTCGATACTTTGCCATTAGATGCCACATCAACCTTTGTAATGCGTAGGCGCGTTCATTATACTAAAAACTTGGAAATAGAGAAGTTTCGGACATTTTTCACAAATATGCATAGGGAACTAGTTTTATTACGCTTATTATAAATGAAATATTAATTTGTGGGGGTTTATTTGTACATCTTTCAACTAAAGCACATAATTGTATTAAGTTGCAATGGTGGTTAAACTGTTATTTTCATCTACAAGGTGAAAATGTAGCTGATCTATTTGACAGGTTAGGACAAAAATGATACATTAGTTTTAAAGTAATTAATATACTGATAATTAATAAAATACACATTAGTAATAAAATCTAAAAAATTAATTTATATCCGACTTGACCATACAATGTATGGCATCACACTCCCTCTAAGGCACACTTAGTGTGCCCTTAGGGGAAAATTCACTAAACCCCAGATATACTACATATCAAAAGGGTTTAGCTCTGTGGGAGCCCTTGACAGGTTATCAGGCCCGTGGTTGGCGTCGTGGCTGCAGTTCCCCATAAATAAAACAGGACGGCTTTTTGCATCAGTTGGTAAAGATGTTCGTCCAGACCGAGGTATTTCAAATTGTTTAATAGATGTTTTGGGACTACTCCTGTTGTTGACATAACAATTGGTACTGTTCGAGTGTTGTTCATGTCCCATTGTCTCTGTATTTGAAATTCTAAATCCCTGTATTTGGCTATTTTTTCAGCCTGCTTAATATTTATATTGTTGTTGTTAGGGATTGGTATTTCAATTAAGGTTGTTTTTCTAGAGACTTTATCTACTATATCTGGTCTATTGTGAGCAACAGTCCTATCGGTCAATATCGTCCGGTCCCAGTACAGTTTGTAGTTGTCATTTTCTAAAATAGATTCTGGTTTGTATATATAGTAGGGTGTTCTTACCGACTGTGATAGCTCGAGTTTCAGCGCTAGTTCCTGGTGCAGTATTTTTGCCACAGCATCATGTAGTTCTTTGTATTCAGTTGCAGCGAACGCTTGGCAACCTCCTGTGATATGCTGGATAGATTCAGATGTTTGGCAACCATATCTGCATCTGTCGTTGTTGATAAAAGGGTCTTTGACAATGTACTTTAGATAGTTCTTAGTTGGAATTACTTGATCTTGGATTGCCAATATAAAGCCTTCCGTTTCAGGAAACATATGACCAGAGATCAACCAGTAGTTCGACACTGAACTGTCGACATAATCTTGGTTGACGTCATTTATATGCCTTCCATGAAGCGGCTTCTCTTTCCATTTCCGCAGTTTCTGATCAGTTGTCTGTTGGTATACTTGAACTTGTTGTTCTGTCAGTCGCAGAGGTGTTGAGTCATCAACCTGACATATGACTCTGTGTAGATCAGAAAATTCTGCGAGTTTCTGGAAATGGTTACGCAAATTGGAAATTTGTTGATCACGTAACTTGCCTATATCTGCCAATCCTCTTCCTCCTTCATACCGTGGCAACGTTGTACGTTCGACGGAGCTCTTTGGATGGTGATTTTGAGCTTTTGTTAGTAGAACTCGTAATTTCCGTTGTAGTTGTTCAATGTCCGTCTTGCACCATTTAACTATTCCAAATGAGTAACTGAGTACTGAGCACGCGTAAGTGTTAATAGCCTGAAACAGATTTTTACTGTTAAGCTTAGTTTTCAACAGTCGTCTTACCCTTCTATAGAACTCTGTTGATAGGTCCTTTTTCATGGTGGATTTATATATTATTATTATGGTTTTCACAGTCATTGTCCTTTTTACTACAATTTGTGATTTTAATTATGTTGGCTATTCATCTTTTGACTGACAGATATAAGAAAGTTAATTTATAAGATTTTCACGAAATATGAACAAACAATGTATTTAAAATTATTGAAATTAGTACAAATAAAATATAAAATTCAGTATATAAATATTTAATTAAACTCAATTTCCATCCATATGATTGGTCACAAGTATATTACTTACAACTGATTTTGAAAAGGTTAACATTCGTTTTATTCAATCTTATATCTTTTAGCAAGTTATTATCTTAAAAATACATACAAATAAACAAATGAATGTATCTTTATTTACTTAATCAATTACTTGTAAATCGACCATCACCTGGTTCACATCTTTAACTCATAAATCACATTTAGCATATTTTGGACAAACTTTTAACTGTTCTTTTCGTTGATCTAATAAGCAATCTACGAGACTCGATACAAGGCTTTGGAAAACTAATAAAGTCAAATAAATTCTCCAAAAATTATTTACTGAAAGTATGGCTCCCACATATTCCATGACATAAATGCTTTTTGCTTCATTCTTTATTGATGAAATGTTATGCATGTTAATTAAAATCGTTATACTGATAGTTCATTTTAAGTTTATAACTATTAAACTTTACTACTCTACTAATAGTAAAGTAACAACTTATATTGAAATTATCGTATTCACGTTATAAATAAGTATAAATTAAATGCCCGAAAAAAATTACCCTAGAAAACATATGCGGTATAAGAAGTAAAAGTATGTTTACGTTATCACTTAATATGTAAATAAATCTACATTTTTCGTGATAAAAGTTCGTGTTTTTTTTTAATGAATGTTACAAACCTATTAATAACAAATAATTATTTTTCTTCAGTGAAGTTTCTGTAAGTCCTGTTATTTTTTGCATTACCCGTTAAGTTGCAAATAATTGTTTCAACTGGAAAGAAAAATATGTGGGCTCGTTTGGGAAATATTTTTGACCGTAAAATAATCATATAATTACTGTGGGTTTATTATAGCTGACTTATATAGTTCTGGAAAATTGCAATTTTACAGTACTACAACTATAAGCGAACATTGTATTGTGATTTTTTCAATATTATAGCACACAAACATTTCTTAATTTGATTATCAAGATTAATACCAATCAACTTTTTGCAAACCAGGTATTTATAATATAATAGACGAAAATAAAATTGGCTTATAAATGCTTATATAATCTCTTTCAAGAGAAATAGATTGTTATGTATTTATCAAAAAAATATGTATTTTTCACATATTATTCAGTTGTATAGAATTTTATTCATTATTTTCTGGAAATGCTATACTCTAAAAGCCGAACCTCACAAAATTTATAATAAATTATGTAACATAAAATAAAATAAATTAAAATAATAGACATTTGACTGTTCTGCCAATTTTCATTTCAAAGTATCTTCAGAAGCTTACTTAATATTTCATACTCTCCAATCTTTATCAAGAAATATTTACTTAATCCATACTTAAAATTGGAGCATAAAATACCTTTATAATAGAGCAAAAAGCGAGGATAGACTCAAAATGGCTGTCGAGAATATCTATGAATTTTGTTCTCTACTTTGCCCAAGAAACACGGAATACATCATGGTACACTTCACGACTTTATTTTTATAGATTTGAGGATTAAATGTACTTTATGGAAAACTGTCAAGATCTGTCAGTTTTAATGAAAAATATAACCTCAATGGTTTGACAATGGCAATGTTAAGGGCCCTAGGCAGAAATATTCCTTATTTAAAGCAACAATTTAGTGCTTTATTAGGAAATACAAGCACATCTGTGAAATTTATATGTGGTGTAGTACTTGTCAGCTACGGACTTTCCTATTCAAATGACGCTGTGCAAGTTATATCTGTAACCCCTGGCTATTTAATGCCCCCTTCATTTTGGTTATGGACTGCATTTACATTTTGTTTTTTAGAGATTCACTTCTGGGAAGTGCTCGTGGACATTATTACTGTGGGGCTTTGTGGTAAATTAATTGAACCACTATGGGGTCAAATGGAAATGCTAACATTCTTTGCAATTGTCAATTTTGGTGTTGCAGTTATAACAACAACATTTTACTTTATATTATATTGTTGTACTTTCAATGTTGCATACTTGTTTACAGTACATATTCATGGATTAGCTGGCTACATAGCAGGTGTAGCTGTAGCAGTAAAACAAATTATGCCAGATTTAGTAATTGTCAAAACACCCTTGGGCAAATTAAGCAACAGAAATGTACCACTGACTGTATTTTTTCTTTCATTGATTTTTAAATTGATAGGATTGGTAGATGGTACTTATCCTACAATGTTCTTCAGTGGGTTGATTGTCAGTTGGATATATTTAAGGTTTTATCAGAAACATTCAAATGGTTCCAGAGGAGATATGGCAGATTATTTCACATTTGCAAGGTAAAAATGAAATTTCATTTTGGAAAATAGTATTTAAAATATGTGTTTTATTTATAGCTTCTTTCCAAATGTCATTCAACCTCCAATTGCTATTTTAAGCAATGTTGTCCACAGTGGTTTAGTGAGAATTGGACTTTGTAAAAAAGTTGTAAGAAAATTTGATATGGCAAATCCCTCCGGGGTTACAATAGTTTCAGGGGCTGATCAACATGACATGGAGAGAAGAAGGTACTTAATTTTATTTGTTATTGTGATATTTTATTTTAACTATACTTTTTGCAGACAAATTGCATTGAAGGCTTTGAGTGAACGTTTATCTAAATCGTATAGTGACAAGCAACACCTTTTACCTCAGAAACAAAATCCTAAGATTCTTTTACCACCACATAGACCACTCACTTCACCACAGTCAGTAGTAGCCTTACCACAGCAACAACAACAACAGGTACAACAAAATAATGCCATTCCATCTTCTTCAAATAAATCTGATGCATAGAAGTTCAATTTATTTCTACCTGACTTAGGAAATAGTGATTTAACTTATTGTAATATGTAGATATATTGTTGTTACTTTAATTTTGTAATATATTAAAAACTATTGGAGTATTAAATATTTTAATTTTTACAATTTGAGATTATTTATTAAAGATCTTTTTTATCAGTGTTACTAAGGAACAAAACATAACTAGATACTGCACTTGATTATTAATAAAATAGTAACATAAAATAGATTTTAATGAAAAAAGTCATGTAACACTCTTCTTTTGAAATGCAATTGATTTAGTATAGTATATACATTCTTTAAATTAAAAAATTAGAGTGCTTTTATGTCCATAATTTGTCATTGAATCAATTCAGTACTAACTTCTCACATTCTTTGATTTGCTGTTAATATTTTTTTTGTCACAAAAATAAGGCTACAAATATATTAAGGTTAACCAAAATCAATGGGTGCATTCAAGGAATTATAGCATTAAAGCGCTGAAGCGCCACAGCGCTTTGCTTCCGCTGAATGAAAACTTTTGTTTCTAGTTATTTTCACTAGTTATGTTGTTGGCGACACTTTTGCGTAATATCAACACAGAATTTGACAGCTGATTTAGCTATCAAGCGGTAAAGCCGAGAATTTATATGCTTTACTGTTTTATTAAAGCGCTGCAGCGCTACAATTCCCTGAATGTACCCAATCTTGTATACTGACAAAGTTATAACTATTCAACTTGCATATAACCAATAGCTTAATAGTGTATTTAAAACAAATTTTCTAAATATCCATCTAAAACACCAACACAACATTGCAGTCAGTCCTCAAATGAAAGGCTCACATTTTTATTTATTTATTTCTGAACCCAAAACAAGAAAACTGGCTATCTACATTATACCCTGTGATGATTCTCATATTGTGTTCTTCATATAATGGGTGGTTGGAAGAATTTAATACACATAGTTTAATGATGTGGCCATTCAGTGGGTCCTCCTGTTCACACCCATCTGCCGGGAAAAGGGTATTAACACGATTTTGAAGTTATTTCAAGTGCTGTACCAGAGCTCATCATACAACCATATTTGAATGGATTTCTTAGCTCTCCTAGAGTGTTTAGTTGAGTCCATTGAGTAATATGGACTACTGGATGTATTCCTTCCACTTTATACATTAAGTATTTCAGGAATTTTCTCTGAATATTTTCAGTCCTAACAACATGAGTATTTATTGTGGGTTCGATATTAGAACAGTACTCATATGATCCTAAAATATTAGTATTTTAAGGCAATAACATTTTTAAAGCTCGCCCAGTTCCTAATAAACGGGTACATTTTGTAAACTTCAATGAGTAATAAAATTTAGATTGCTAGAAAAAATAACATCTAAATCTCTAGTGGTGGTAACGCGGCGTAACAAATACCGTTGAGATATACATATATATGCTTTTACAAGTAAACTCTCGTTCTACGTTGTACATGTTTTGTTACTGTTTCTTAGTTCTTCTGCTGTTTATATATTTTTCATAGAAAGCTATCTTAAAAATCTTTCTTCTCTTAAAGCTCTAGAGTTGCTTCATTCATATAGTATATATTTTATTTGTTCCCAGCCAACACAAAAATCATAAAATGATAGTTTTTTGAATTCATTTCAAAGACTTATTCAAGAAGTCCTACCAATTACATATTGAAGAGGTCATTTTCAAGAACTCTTACTAAGAGCTCTTGAAGACATTTATTTATCCGATTTTTGAATAATTCGGAAAAATGAGATCATGACCATGTCATTTTTCTGATTTCTGGAGAAGTCGGAAAATGAAATCATGAAGAAGTCCCTGAACTTCTGTTGATTGCTAAGTGTGAGACATACAGCTAACACTTATGTGATGTCCTAAGCAATCCACTACTGTGCACGTCCCTATCAATAAGTGGTGCTTATTGGTTAATTCGCCACTGATTATGGTTGGCATCCGCAAAGAACATCCAGTGAAGTGAAGCATATCTGAGAGTGCCATTTTTTCTTGTTTCAATTTTTTATCGTATTTATTATGATAACATATCACTATCGATACTGTGGGTTCAAAACAATTTAAAAAAATAATAATAGTCTTTATTTTCGTTGAAATAATTTATAATAAATTCTACTATAAAATATCTACTTTTTTAAAAGATCCATACACTCTCACTTCGGTATTAGCCACGTCGTTATCTACTGAACTGGACTATTGAATTTTAACATATCTTTATTTTCAGAGCTAAAATTACAGAAATTTCCTTACTCCTATCCTCTAATTCTATTACTTCCCTACGTTATTTTTCCTATATTGATATAATGCTAATTCCTTAAGATATTCATTACCTAATATATCATATATCCTATTCCCTAATTTCTTATCCTATTCACAGTCTTCTTCTCTTTCTTCTCTTCACCAATGTTTCGTTCTCTTGTAGTAGCGCTTACCGTGGTCTTTTCATCCTGTGTCTCTCATGTTCATCATAGTTTGTTGCCTCTCTCATCAGTGGGTTCCTATGCTGTTCCATCCTGGTAATGGTTTTCTTCGTTCTCATCGTTATTTCTCCCTTGATTGTAGTCATCTCTAGGTCTCTTCTTAGTTGGTTGTTCCTCAGGTACCAAGGGGCGTCCGTCATTCTCCTTAGCGCGTTGTTCTCTACTGCCTCTAATTTGTTGATGTGCGTTGCTGTAGCTTGTCCCCAGATGCTGGCTCCATATGTGATAATTGGCTTCACTGATGCATTGTAGATGTGTCTCTTCGTCATCAGTTATAGTCTGCTTTATCTTCCTATCATCAGGTTGAGTTGGCTGATCCTTGATTTGACTTTCTTCACTGTCTCTCCTATAAACTGAATTTTAAAATACAATGGTAGTTCTCTTTCCGGTAGTGGTTTTGATGTGCTAATGTAGATAATTTATTTTCTCTCGAGCATGTTAGAAATTACCCTTACTTTTTCATATTTAGAGAATTATTTTCTTACTGTTTGTTTATTCGCAGAATTAGTTTTTATCGAGGTTGATTAATTTCTAGATAGGTCCAGTTTTTCACCGGGATATAAAATATTATAACAATATTCATCTTACAGAATATCAAAATGTGAAATATTCTTGATACTAGTTTGTGTGAATTCTATTAATTTTTTGGTATAGACACCCTTGATATAACCTCTAACCAAGCCCCGCAGATTTTTTAATACTTGATTACAAATGAATGGGTGGAGGTAATTAAAAAATAACAAATGATATACATGTTTAATAAAATTGCACATATTTTATTTAAATAGAAGTTTCCCCATTCTTAAACAATAATTACAAATGCTCCTATAATTCTATCAATATGTTCTGCGAATGTAAATTTCAATGCATTCCATTAATTTAAAATTCAGTCTGGAATAGTGCCTATAAACATATCTTTTTTTTAATAAAATAAATAGAAACAATCAGACCTTTGATTTTAGTTCTAATTTGGCACCAAGGCAGTGAACAGTATCACAATTATTAAAAACAATGACATCTAAATTGCTAAATATAAAATTTTATAAGTCCTTAAACAAAATAACTCAGCTAATATAAATTTTATAAAAAAACTGAGAACATAGTAGACGTAATATAATAATATAAAAAAAATAGAGAGCATAAAGAACGTAATTTTAATAATTAACGTGCTTGCTAGGAGTCGAAGCAAACATATGAGCAGCTGGTAAAGTTGTATCATTAAATAAAATATCACTCCCAGTGTGGTATCCCACATCTGTAACATCATTTTTAAACAATTTCCTAGTTTGCCTGAAAGACGGTGGGGGCGTTTTGTTTTCCTTGTCGGCTTCTTCTTCTTCGGTTTTAAAGCTATCGCTAAGTCTTTTTCTCTGACTAGTAAAAATTCTTGAGTGAGGCGTGTTTGAATTCGAAATATCCATTTTGTCAACCATCGGACTGGTTGGAGATGCCAGAGAGACGTGTTGATACTCCATATCCCAATTGACTGTAGAATCACTTAGTAGTTCGGCTGGGGAAGGTGAACTGTTGTCTAGAAGAAAATATGAGTTAACCAATGTTCAGGTTGTGCAAAACTTGGATGTATTCAAATTGTCAAACATGGGCAGTTTTGCCAGAAGCAGTTATTCACTTTGACATATGAATAATAGTTGGAATATAAGAAAAAAACTATGCTAGACAAAAATATTAATTAATGCAGAATACGAAAATAGCCATTTTTACAGTTATAGGCAAGTTTGCATTGAAAACGCTTCTGAAACTAAAAATGTAACTACTAAACAGATCATCATTTTAACAGTGCTACAAACCAGTTTTTTCATAATTTAATATAAATCGTAATTACGCTGCAAACTGACTGAAAAAATATGGCAACAGTGCGATAACTCAGATATTCTTTCCAAACGCATATAACATCTGTATTCGTAGTTTTGGTATTGTGTTTGGTTCTAAAGGCTAGTTTGTAAGTGTGCAGTTTTCGTGAAAGGTTTATTTATGATGAAATAGCTAGATTTTTAAAGAAGTCGATGAAATCGTGCAATTTGGTGCAGTTTTGTGTTGAAATTAATAACTTTGGAGTTTATGAGATAAATAGTAATATTTTTCTAACTGTAAAATTAGAAGTTAACTAGGGTGTTCTGAATAATTAAACGTTTAATATAAATTCCTTTACCTTGTATCGAATTATTTCTAAAAAAATATATAAATAGCGTTTTATTATTTGTATTTATTTTATATCTTTAAACATAATTTCGCGAATTTTTCTTCAAAAATTAATAGCTAAAACGAAATATATTTCAGAAACATAGCATAAATGTTTTATTTACCAGAAAAAACTTGATTCTCGACAAAATAATTTTAATTACTGAATAAAAATTCCAGGTTTATTTCGTTAGGTATGTTGACGAAGCGATGTTGCCGCATTGACAATAATTTAATTAAAATGTATTTTGGATTTTTTTGATTATTAAGGCCTATAGACAAAAAATATATGGAAAACAGACCAAAAGTGTTAAGACATTAGTTACATACGAGGAACCATTTCATTCTGTAATCTCAAGGAAGTAAAATACTGTAAAATGTTTAATTAGCGACTTCAATTTATCTTCTTTATTTAACCAAAGTAATGGATTACATGACATTTGTATTCAAGGCAATCACTAGACAAAAATGTTGCAAGCGAAAATTATTCCATAACAAACTTTTAATTCAATCTGCTTAATGGGAATAAATTTTGAACATTGTCCATTTAACCTTGAAGAGATTAAAAACCATTCAAATTCAAACTAAATTGGATTCCAAGATTTTATATTTCAGGCACTATATTCAATACATTGTAACATATTGCACTTATCAATGTTAAAAGTAACATATTGAAATTAGTGGAAAATAACTTCACTGGCTGTTCAGTTTTTTGTAGATATCACCCAACAGAAGTTCAGAAATAAGAATTCGTGATTTTCCGACTTCTTAAGAAGTCAGAAAAATGACAAAATTGAATTCATATATATTAAAAATTCTTGAAAATTACATCTTTAAGGCATAATTTGTAGGACTTCTTGGGGAAGACTTCGAAATTAATTCAAAATGAAATCTGAAGCCTGAAGTGCGGAAATCCCCTGGTTTTGCAGAAGTTCACTAAATTTCTGCCCATTAAATTGCGTTCAATAAAAATATGATCAATCATATTGTCGCCAGTCCAAACATTCAGTTCTCAAGGAAACTGCCAATGTTATATCAAACAGACTGATTGTGACGACAATGCAACAAACTACTGCGAACTGTATTTTTTTGTATTTTGCATGCTTTGAAGCTATGGATTGTCTTTTTACAAGTTCTCCATACAGTTCATTGACCTTAATCAATCTCTGTAGCAAGCTTTCAATAAGATAACATGTCTTTCCAATCAGCTGTGATAAACCATGAAAATCTGTATTGTTTCATCAGACTGTGGTCTCTGCTCCTTGGTCGATATACACTAAATGTAAACATGAAATTTGTTTCAAAGGTTTGAATTACATATGCCACAGGAGTGTTCAGTACTGTATCAAACTACAATAATAATGTGCAATTGCACTGAAACCATTCAGTGCAAGTTTATGTTCACTACTCAACATTATGCATAAAAATAATAATTTAAACGTCCTTAACGCACCACGTTATGATGTCTAATGAATAGATTTGCCTTCATTCCTTATCTTCCATTTTCTCACAACACAAAAGAGTTCTAGTGCACTAGAACGAAGTAGATAAGTAAACTCAAGACGACGTTAAGATAACTACTGTTACTGACATGCACAATTTTATGGTTCAATCTGTATAACCAATTGAAGTAGTTCTTACTATGAACTTTCTTTTTTTTTATAGTTTAACTTATATTAATAAGCATTTATAAAAAAATACAATTTTGAGTCGCTATATGTGCTCTCTTGGCAAAATCCGTCCAGTCGACTCTGAACACTTGTACTAACAAATCACACTTAAATGTAGAAAAAAGATTAACGTTAATTAGGAAGTTTAATCTTACCTAAAAACCCGCTTGGACTAGCCGACCGATTCTCTAAACTTGGCACAACGAAACTCGAATCTATACTCATCCCGGCTGAGGAGAAATCCAATCTACACACAGTCGATCTCGACATTTCTTTCGGAGATTTCCTCATCAGAATAGGTGAGAGATTGCATTCATTCAACACTGACAAATCGGCATTGATAGATTCTCTGTTCAGTATGTGTTTCTCTAGTGGAAATTCCATTGGAGACAGACCCGTCGATAGCGCTGGTGAAGATTCGGGGGTAAAATTTTCGGAAGTGGGCGTTTTGGCTACGAAAAGGTTATGATATAAAGAGGTGTCTTCGATTTTTTCAGTCTTTTGTTGTTCCTCAGTGTATGTGCAGAATGGTTTCAGGAGGTTTTCCAAGGCTTCAGGAAGTTTTGGAGGCAGTGTTAATACTGTCTGGGCTGAATCTGTCAAGTATAAAAAACACATAATGTAAAAACATTTAATAATCATTGCATATTGTAAAATAAAAAATTAAATATAGCAAACATGCCAGCCTCATTGGATAAACTGTATTATCGGTCTATTTTGTGTTCAACTAAAGCGGCTAACTCTTATAGTGCTTGAGATGAGTAGGGCTGATTGGTCAGTGGAGATCGAGTAGGTCGTGTTGAATTGGTATCTCGAGTCTAAAGGTGGAATACCAAATTGTGATTGAGATTTTGGCTTTCAATATGCGAGTGAGTCATTCCAATGTGTAACTTTAAAAAAATGATTAGATATTTATCAATATTGTATGTTGGAGAAGGGAAACACTGGATTTATGAATTCTGGATAAACCATAGTCTTGGTAGTCTTTCATTTCTTGATGTTTCGATTATCCTCAATAGGTACTGATGACCAGCGGTGGATTTACACTTCGGGCAGTGAGGGCTAGTGCCCAGGGCGGTGAACTTTCTAGGGAGACAAAATTTGGAAAGTGATTTTTTTTGCATGCAAACGACCTTTACACAGAGTTTCCAAACGTGGAAATTACATATCGCATTTTTATGACATCAGCTATAACATGTTGTAGAGCAGAACGATCGTTTTGAGGTTTGAAAAGAGTTAAAAACTTCTTACGCTCTACAATGAGTATAAATAGACTCGAAGCTTAGGTATTTTATGCATTTAATCAGACGTACTTTAACGATTAAATTGCAATGATTTAATCGACCAATTTAGTGTTTGCCTGTGAAGAAATTTATATGAGAGTGTAAAATTTATAATTCTTAGAAAAAACAAACATTTTTTTATGTTTTGAAACTATATAATATATAATAAATTTCCTGCAATAAATTATTTATTTTAAATTAAACTGTAACCGAATAAAAATTGTGTATTAGGGCGGCATTTTTTTCGTTGCCCAGGGGCGGCAATACGTTAAATCCGACCCTGCTGATGACACCTGGTTCAACTAGTTTCTTCTTTTAGGAACTTTCAATTATAATATGATCAACTACTTAGCCTGTTGGTGTGCAAAAATCTGTATTGCATACTTATCCATCTATTGGGGCTACGTTTCATTTCCATATATATACTATTACAGGAGGTATACACCTATGTACAGAATCATCTTAAAATTAGCATAAGATAAAGTACCTAATAGCAAAACAATGCATTATAATAATGAAGATGTCTTATGTGCATCTTTATTTGTTATTTTTTTGTTAACCACTACTGCAACATTTTTTAATTGACATATTCTGATTTAATTAATTTTGGCAACTGATTTTTAATAATAATTCTAAAATGTCTGATTACTATTTTATGATTTTATAAATGCGAACCTGCCCTAAAAAATATATGAAAACTAAGAGTGACTAAAATTATGCAAAATTCTCTAACTTTAGGCAACTATGCAAGATCAAATATAATTATTACCCTCAGCAACTCCAGTCTGCAGAGAACTCTGTTCTCTGATCTTGGCAACCCCAGGTACTATTGTTTCATACATCAAAATAGTTATCCAAACCTGTATGTTTTTAAATTCTGAATCTGCCAAATCTGGAGTCAAGATATTGTAAATATATGCAATTTGTTTTTCAAATGTGTATGATGATAGTCCCTGTATAGTTCCTGAGTTCAACTTGACAAAGTTCTTTAACATTACTGTTGGAAGAGTAAATTACACGGAGGTGTATATGAAAATATCACAACTCCCCAATACTTTGCTAAGCGGACCTTATTCTATAGCTTTTATATTAAAAAAATCGTGTACTCTGTAAGCTGCTACATGTCCGATTCAATGTCTATTGATACATCATGTTTTCCTGATATATGGAATCAAAGCTTCATCAATCAAATTTTTAAAAATTGGAATTCAAATGGCATTGTGGGAGTTTGTAAGCAGGGTTCAATTGCTAATTAATTCAAGAGTTTGGTATATGATCAACTTATCTGAAATTGTAAGGAAATTATAAATGATTAATCAATTTGGTTTCTCAAGAAAGAAATCTTACACTGAAAATCTAGTATAGTATAAGATCGACTTGTTGAATGAGATCGTACTACAGGCAGATGCACTTTACACACAGGCCTTCGACAAGTTAAATTTTAATCTATTACAGGCTAAATTGGAAGCCTTAGGCTTTCATTGTTCTCTTACAACTTGGCTGGATAGTTTTCTCAAAAGTAGAGTTCAAAGGGTTAAGATTAATGTCGGGTGTAAATTGTGCACACATGTATGATGCAAAGTATTTTTCAAGTTTTAAACTATCAATTTTTCAATTTTATGTTTTAAATAAAATATATACTTTTTAAAAGTCTAATGTGAAATCAAAGATATAAAATTAATATACTTTATCTCCACTCCAATTTGGATGAATCCTGAGGTTCACATTGTGCTCTGTTGTTATTTAATATATGTGTAAATGGCATATTTTAATATAATCCACCATTCTACACATATAATATTCGCCGATGACCTTAACGTATAAGCCCATTAGGTTACAGGACACAATGATACTCCAATGTGACTTATGCGCCATGTGGGAATGGGCATGTGTGAATAATTCAACACTGAACATTAGTAAATGTTGTTTTATAACTTTTTATAAAGGTCCCAAGAAATTTAAAAACTCAATGCTCACTCAGTAATGTATTACTTCATTATCTTGAAGTTAAATAATTTGGTCAGGTGCGAGTTGGAGTCGCATACTTAGGGTTCCGTACCACCTTCAAGATTCTAATATTCCAGTTTCAGACAAGCAGGGAATGAGTGCATTTTCTTATATTTACCCTTATAAAAAATATACACTTTGATTTTCCACACATAGACTTTTTATTTTATCTGCTTCAAGATTTGCTTGATTTTTATCAGAATACATATGCAGTTAATTTTCTAATTTGGCCGCCAAAAATTAACATTAGAGTTTTATTTTACTAATAAACTTTCAGAGAAGTGTTTTATAATCTACTGAATTTTGAGGCTCTGTAGATTGGAAGATAAAGCCTAAAATATATTACATGATACAACTGAAAATTGTATCTTTATTTTCCATTTAATTGTATAATTTGTCCCTAAAATTACTATGGGGATTTTCTAATAATTGATTTTCCGTTTAATTCTATTATTTGGGGGCTATGATGGGTTAGAGACAATTTTAATTTTATATTTTCCATTTAATTCTATAATTTGCCCCCCAAAATGAATATTAGGGTTTTTTTCTTATTTTTCCAGTAAAGTTCAGGTGAGGGGCTATACTTGCATTTTTTAATTTTCCAGCTTATGGTTTCAAAGATAAGGGGGGAATGGGTAATTTTTTAAATATTTTTGTTAATATCTTTTAATTAATTAATTTTAAAAATATGAAAAAAATATACTTGTATTCGTCATAATGAGCCCTTTCATTTGATATATAACATGATAGGTTAGAAACAATTGTAATTTTATATTTTCCATTTAATTCTGTAATTTGCCCCCCAAAATTAAAAGTAGAGGTTTCTCCTTATTTTTCCAGTAAACTTCAGGTCAGAACCTATACCTCTAATTTTGTTCAAAACTTTACGTTTTATAGTTTCGTTGATAAGGGGGGGAATGGGTAAATTTTGGTATATTTTCGTTAATATCTTTTTAAATAATTTTTTTTAAATATGAAAAAAATATATTTGTATTCCTCATAATGAGACCATTAATTTGATATATTACATGTGCGTTTGAATTTTTTTATTTTTAAATTTTTATTTAATTCTATAATTTGCCCTCCAAAATTAATATTAGTGTTTTCTCCTTATTTTTCTTGTAAAGTTCGGGCAACATTCTATATTTCCTATTTTTTTCAAAATTTTAGGCTCAGTAGTTTCAGAGATCAGGGGGGGAATGGTCGATTTTTTTTAGTTTTTCCCCCTGAAGTACCCCTAAAATCAAAATCTTTTCTTTAATGATATGTACTCCTGATCGGATCACCAAACTATACATTGATACCAAATTTCAACCTCTTCCGTCCAGTAGTTTAGGAGAAAATTGCTGTGATGTGACAGAAGAATCCGGAGTGATATTATAAGGGTATCCATATATTGTATATACAGAACCCTAAAAAGAACTTGGGGTGTAGTTTAATGCGCAATTAAGTTTTTCAGTTCATATTTCTAAGGTTTCCATAAAAGGCATGATTACTATACATGTTGGAGATTGAGATATTTGAATGTAAACTCTCTGTCCAAATTAAAACCTTTATGACTGTTTTAAATAATATTAATAATTGCATATATTATTTAATCAATTTATTAATTACTTTTATGTTGTTTGCCTAAATACTTCTAATTTGATTAATGTATTTTTTGCTAAATTGTTTATTGAGGATACTCCATAAATTTAGTAAATAAATAATCAAATAAAAAAATTAAATTTTAATATTACACTTTGTGTATTGTTCCTACATGCCATACTGTGTAAAAATACAATCTTTTAACACAATCAAAAAATTGTTAATGTCAAATATTTTGATCCTAACACACTCATAAAAACCTATAGAGTACTACTCTGATTTACTTCAGGATACATCTTATGTGTCTTTGTGTGATTCTAATGAACTTACACTTTACATTAGTAAAATAGTATTTTATTTAAATTTGATTGAAGAGCAATAATGTTAAAATGTACATAGTAATGTAATAGGTAATGGTATTGATGGCTCCTTGAGAGCCTCAAATTTAGCAAGCTTAAAACTAAAATGAGGAAAAGAACTCTTATAAGAGCTCTATAGAGCCTGGGACTTATATTTGTTAAGACCTCAGATTGACAATTTTTAATATATTAGACCAGGAAATCATATGGGCCTTACACAGGGAAGACCCCTACATTTTGGGTACTATATGAATAAGAGTGCCCCCCCCAAAAAAAAAGAGATAAGCCCTCTGGAAACTCTTGTCTGGAACTGCCCCTGGTAGGACTAAAATTTGTGTCAAAAATCTGCGGATGTAGGAAAAGTTATTTTTTCTTTAAATTCACAGATTTATATCCTCCTACACAAAATATCAAAAAATCCTGAAAAACAAATATGATGAAGTCTACTTACTGTTTGTATATTCTTTTGTTTCTTTGACTTCAGATTCTTTAGGGGGATCTAGTAGGTTAACAAGAGGAACTCTGATGATTTCAGTCATTGGACTAGGAACTATGGCAGCTTCACTGAAAAACATTTCTATTTTCTCCTGGACTATCGATTCAGTTTGTGGATCTTGATTGAACACATGCTGACTAATAGTAGCTTCATCTATATCAGCTGGTTTCAGATTTGAAATATCATCTATAGACCATTTAAATTTTTCTTCACTCTTTGGAGTTGAAGCAGTGGCAAATACTGAAGGACTAGAATTAAAAAATGTATAATTAGGTAGTAAGTATATTATATATTATTGTTACCTACCTAAATGTTGGTAAATGAAGACGTTCAATTATATGGTTTGAATCAAATGGATTAACAATTTTTGCAAATCTAGAGGGTGGAGTAGAAAAATTACTAGGTAAAAATTTGAAGGGACTATCACAGCTCATAGCACTTGAACATTTTGCATTAGGAGTCTTATTTTTATCATTAATATATTTAAAATCCATACCTGGTAAAATAATTTTAAAAATGTACCCTCCAAACTTGCAAAATTGTGTTCTTTTAAATTATTTCATCGATAGTGATTAGAATTGCATTTAATTAAAAATGTTTATAGAGCAAAATTATATTGGGCCGTTATGAAATTTCAAAATAAACTGACTTTAACTACCCGATGACCGTTAACTTCTAAAATCCAAACTGGCGGTCAAATCAAAAATTAAAAATGTAACACCCGAAATATTTTAAGATGGTAACACTGTAATATGGGCGGGACAAAAAACTTCGGCAACCACAATTGTTTTGCTTAAAATTTGAAAACAAATGTGAATACTGTTATTAAGATGTTATACTATTTTTTATTTTAAACCGATGTTTTTATTTAAAATACCTTAAGTGGTTTCTATGATATTTGTGAACGTACCTTCTTCGATTCGGAACTCTGGTATAACCCTACTTAGATCATTTACCATCTAGATATAGCCTGTCAAGCATAAAATCATGGCAACGCTAGAAAGAGAGAGCAATAGAGACAGTAAGAGGCTATTTCACTTAGTGGGTGGATGGTCGGTGGACGCAGCCAATGAACAACATGCTTTATTGGAAGCAGCTCCCAACAGAGTGAAATAGCCTCTTGCCCTCTCTATTGCCCTCTCTCTCATTAGTCTTACCACGACATTTTTGCACTGCAGGCTATCTCTAGAAAGTAAATGCTCTAAGTAACCCTAGGATAGTACATAAAGGATTGCACGATAGATGTACATTTTTCCGAAAGCAAACGTCACAAAGTGGCTGCTAATATCTGCAACGTAACTTTTTCTAATTAAGCTGTTACAAATGTTATTCAGATTCACAATAATAGAACTACGTACCTAATCCACCAATATAAATATATTAAAATCCATTAAAAGATGTGCACAATAATTAAAACAATTAGTGGCTTAATTACTAATATGTAATAGTAATTATCAAAACATTTATTTCTTCAAGTAAAATGTTGTTTTATTTACTGCTTAAAAGACCTTTTGTAAAACTCAGTTAACACGTTTATGATCTGACACCGGTGAGGAGATAATTCGGCAAACGAATATGTCGTTTTCCTGCATGTAAAACACTGAAATAACACTTTATTATTGTGTTTTCACAATTATACAAAATAATCATTGATTTCAAAAAAAAGTTTCAACCCCAAAACACTTTAAAAATTATCAATTACGAAGTTAACCTCAAATCAAAATGTAAATAAGCAAACTTTCGCTATTGCCTGCTGGACATAAACGGCGTAAAGTATCGCCGTTCAGGCGTTCAGTCAATGCGTACATATACCTAGATTTACGTGTAAGTGCAGGGGTCGGCAACCTATGAGCCGTGGGTCAACGAGTAACCCATTGGGTAATTTCACTTTAGTTCCGAAAATAAAGTATAAGATATACAAACATTTCTTTTTCCCAAAATTTTTTGTCGCAAAGTTATGAAGGTACCAAATTTTAATCCAGTATAACCAATGACTACTAATATAAATGGACCTGTCTGTTTACATTAAAAATGGGTTGAAATATCATTGCCAGAAAATAGTAAACAAATGCTACGAGACGCTTACCGGTGCCAAACTGCTATCAATTCTAACAAATAATACTTAAATCTAGACATTCTACACTAACGCATTAAGGAATCGTTACGATTCATGTGGCGACCAGGCAACAGTCCACTTTACCGATAGTTCGCTTTGTTTATGTTTGGATTTGAAGTTAATTTCAATATTCGTATTATTTAGCGTGTTTTTGGTGTTGAAATCCGTGATTATTTTGTGTACGTGTAAAAAAACAATAAAACAATAGTATTTCAGTGCTATATATGCAAGAAAACGGAATATACGTTTGCCGAATTATCTTCTCATACGAAAATATCTCTGACCCAAACGTCTCTTTAATACTCGCATTTTGGTTGATTTTAACCCGCGGCCAAAAAAGGTTGCCGACCCCTGTCTTAGTGGTTACAATGGAAAGAAGTTTAGCATTGATTACTATTTTCCGGCAATCATCTTTCAACCCGTTTTTAATGTAAACAGGCAGGTCCATTTATATTAGTAGTCATTGATCGAATAATTGTTTTAATCAGATGAAACAAAACCAGGAAAGCTCTTCAACTGTCAATAGACAAAGCGGCGCTAAGACACAGTGATACGTCACAAGGCGTCTGGTTTTGTTCGTATTTTTTTAACATTGATCAAGCAATCCTTTATATACTATTCTTGGGTATAAACTTCTTTGGGGAATTCACGAAGACGTGATAAATATTTTATGTTCTATGGTCATAAATGTATGATTTGTGGTTATAAAAGTCATAAAAACTGTTCTTGAAATGTCATCAACACTTAACCTCTAATAAAATTATAATTTATTGTGGTATACAAAATTATTTTAGTATCAAGAACAATTTATTCATAATTTGTATGAAGTCAAAGATGGATGAAGCGCCGAAAAGGGGCCGGGGCCGTGGCAGAGGTGGTAGAGGTCGACGTGGAAGAGGCCGAGGTCGGGGTAGAGGCAAAAAGGCTACCATGAAAGTTATTGAAAGTGAAGAGGAGGTAGAAACTCCAGCCCCAGAAACAGTTGAAGAGGTACCTCAAGAAATTGAAGCAGATGAGAATGTATCACAGCCACCACAAAGTAATTTTTTGAACAAAATATTGTTTACAAAATTTGACAGATTTTGTTGTTTTTAGTTGATCTGGAAGCTGATATTTCACAATTGGAAGCACCTACATTTACAACAATAAACAGAGGTCCACCAGAACCCATGCTAAGGCTTAACTGGAATCACAAAGTTAATTTAATTGGGGAAAAAGTACTAAACCCACTGATACATTGTTGTGACAAATGTCTCAAGCCAATTTTAATTTATGGCAGAATGGTAAGTGTTTAGAGTATTTTTTAGAGACATTTATATGAAAATCAAAACATTCTTACAATTAATTAGTTATAAGCCAGGAGCTAGTGGTGATAGGAACTCTACATCTAGCATGTCTCATAATACAGTAAAGAAAATGATAATTTATTCACCCAAATATAGATACTTTTTGTTCTTTAAAACTTGTTACTTTCAAAAGAAAAACTTATGAAAGTGTTTATTATGAACCCTGCCTTTTGAATATATGGTACATATTGTGATATGTGACACAAGTAAAAATTTTATATTCACATTTCTAAAACATTTTTGCTGTTATTCTTAATTATGTGTTAGAAGCCATCAGTGAACCCTCATAGAATGCCATAATTGACTACCATATATATATATATATATATATATATATATATATATATATATATATTTGTTTTTAAGTTTTCGCGGGCACTAAATGTATTAGGTGGTTTCCGGGAATTCATCCGCATAGTTGATAACTGATCCCTGCCGGGATCGATGGTTAAATGACGACGTTTCGGCAGAGTCACATCTGCCCTCTTCAGGTCAGTTCGCATAATTCTCATTCCCTTCTGCTTTCGCTTCTAGTTACTCGAATACTAGTTATATACTATATATATACCTATATATATTTATCTCTGACCCCAAAACAGGTAAGAAAACTGGTACCAGGGCCTACACAGAATATAAGTATATATTACATATAACATAAAACATACTTGCTACTATACTATATTACAGGGCTTAATAAATAGGTTTTTAATACTTGAGAAGTTATAGCATTTTGGCCATGAGATCCCAGTGAATCTTGTGTTTTTCATGTTCACACCATTCGATTTCTTATGTTTCTTGTTTGTCTTGTTTGATATTCATGGCAGTTTCTTATTTCCTGCAGGTTGCAGTTTATCTTTATATAAGTGTTTTTGATGTTGTATATAAGTTTTACTTGCTCTAGTTGCATTAAAGTGTCAATGTTTAGGATTTTGTTTTTTTTTATAGACTTTTACTGTAGTTGTTCTTGGGTACATCATAAAGATACTTTTCACAGTCTTGTTTTGTACTTGTTATAGTCTTTGTAGTAAATATTTTGATGCATGTCCCTAACATTGGATTAGATATTTGAGGTGAGGTTCTATGAAGCTATTATACAGAAGTTTTCTCATCAGGTAGCTTAACAGGTGTGTACATCTTCATATAGCTCCTATCATTGGTGATATTTTAGCTATGACATTTTCTATATGTATGTTCCATGTTAATGTGCTTGTTATCGTTAGACCTAAGTACTTGTATTTTTCTACTTTATTTAATTTTGTTTGATTTAGTTTAACTTCAATATCACAGTTTTTTTTTGTTTATCATGTAGACATACTTGTTTATATTTACACTTAATTTATTATAACACAGCCATCTGTAGTACAGTTGTATATCATTATTTATGTCATTTTCCAATTCTTTGGGAGAGGATGCTGACAGAACAGTGTCATCTGCATACATGAAGTATTTTGATTTTAGAGGAACATACTTTATGCTATGGACATATAATAAGTATTGTGAAGGTCACAGTATTGAGCCCTGGGCAATACCAACTTTTAACATTTCTTTTTCACTACTTTCTTGGTTTCTTTCTTCTGTATAAGATTTCATTAAATTACAGCTTACTCCTTGGATACTTATTTTATAAAACTTATCCAGCAGCAGCTATATGTCCACTGTATCAAATGCTTTCCATAGATCTATGAATACAGCTATTACATATCTGTTTTTATCCAGTTCTTCAGTGATATATTCTAGCTTCAGTGATATATTCTAGCATGTCAACAGTAGCACTTAAAGTACTACTTTGCTTTTGAAAACCATACTGATACTTATCAAAGCCACAATATTTTTGTATGTAATATTGATATGATATTAGAAACAAACTGATAAAAAAAACTTAACATCTTACCAATCATTTCAACTTAATTCTTAAATATTATGTATTATTTATTGTGTTTGAAACCATCCAAGTGATCCCTGTTTCTTTATTATTCATAAATAACAAATAACTTAAACAATCTCTTAAATTTAACATATTTATTTTTTAATAAATAGCCAGGTAGCAAAATTACTTGGACTACCTTCAATTTCACAATGTTAGATGCTCTATTTTCAGCTACATGGACTAAACAATTTTGTTTAGGATTTCCTTTTTGTAATTCATTGTGTGCCATTGTACAGAAAATACAGATTTATAATAAGCACCAAAAATATATATGCTTGAACAAACAAACAAAAAATCTATATGCATATATAAATATATCCTCATAATTGATCAGTGGCTGATCCAGCCAGGGTAATATTAATATTAGTACACACTGGACTGTACATTAATAAACTGAAAGAGTTAAGTTACATGATTGTAAACAGTAGACAGGAAAGCAATAACTTGTTAAACTGAAAAAATAACATCACAATTTTCATAAAATATTTTAGTGTGGTTGGGTTTCTGCTCAAAACTTATGAAATCTTAGATGAAGGTGGGTGGGTGTTCGTTTCAAATGAATTTTACATAAGACTTTTTAAATATTATTTTTTCATTGCTTATGACTTTTATTTGACTGAATTGACTATTATCAATATCAATAGAAAAATTTTAATTCTACTTTCAAGTAAAATATAGTTATAATATAAACTATTAATTATTAAGTATTTAATACCCAAACCCTTATTTACTAAATGCACCTACTTATAATAACATAAGAATTAATACTTTGAAATTTTTTTATGTAAGTAGGTATATAAAAATATTTTAGTAGTAAACAATGGTCTAATTCTTTGAAAACTATTGAAGTCAGTCAGTATCCATACATAATTAAATGTTTTTTATAATTTTAACATGCTTTAATAATAAAAACATATTACAGTAAAAAGGTAATATTCATTATAAAAGTGTGTTATGCTATAGACTTAATTATTATAATGAAATATTACCATAAGGTATATGTACATCATTTTATCCCTAAAATAAAGAATTTTGAAAAAATCAATATCTTATCTAAGGCATGGGGGTGGATGGGTGATTAAATTATATCTAAGTTTCTTACATGGGGGTGGATGGGGGTCAGAAGAACTTCAAAATTCATCTTACATAATTTATATATGTTCCCTAAAATGATGATATTTTAGCCAAGGCACCACTGCCATCATTAAGTTTATTTGCATTGCTCTCATACCTGTCTTCTTACAACTTCTGAATAATAATGAATAATGTTTATTTCCTTTAGAACTTTATAAACCATATGGAAAAAGTCAATTTATGCATGGATACATAAAAAATGTACACACATTTGAATAAAATTATAAATATATAAACAAAATAAGAAAATATAAGAACGACGATTTTAATGGAGACTAATATGTTAATAAAGTCAACTGTTTCACAAAAGCATTTTTCAGTTAAAAATGATTTTAACTTATGTTTAAATAAATGTTTAGTAACATTTTTAATTTGGTAGAAAGAGCATTATACATTCTAAGAGGATAGGATATTTATTTTATTATTAAAACTATGGTGCTGTTTGTTCTTTACATACACACAATCGTTATTTGTAAATACTTGCAGACATTGTAATATGACTAAAGACAATGAGTGTTAATACTTTTAATTTAGTAAAGATGACTACAGGAGTCAAACTTTGAAAGACCTCTCATTGATCTTAAAACTCAGTTTTGAGCTATAAAAACATCATTAGCCACTGACAAGTCTACTTTCAATATGAGCATAATAGAGCTTCAACAATGTCAATATA
Organism: Octodonta nipae; assembly: GCA_034190945.1. NCBI lineage: Eukaryota > Metazoa > Arthropoda > Insecta > Coleoptera > Chrysomelidae > Octodonta > Octodonta nipae. The sequence goes on along the minus strand of CM067222.1, from coordinate 83,990,238 downwards.
TATTACATGTCTTAAATTTAACAGATAGGAAAACCAATTTAACTTTGAAATCAAATAATTACTTTGAGATCAAATTTATGTTGTGATCTAGATAGAATGTAAGAAAAGTAGTTTCTTGTTAATTTTTTAAAATTATAGGAGATAATTCGTTATCTTAAAATGATAACACATTCTCTTTGAATATGATGAAATCTTATACCTTTTGTTTTTGATGGGTTAATGTATAATTGATTAGCTGAAAACGATTCATCTAAACAAAAGAAAACGATTACAGTTATTATGTAATAACACGTCTGACGTAACAGGTACGACTAATGATCAGCATACATCGTGAAGCTTGCCGATACCGGCAGTTGATCCATGTCTTCAATACAAATCAAAAATAAAATTGGCCCTAATATCGACCTTTGAGGAACACCTATATCTATTTCAGAGTGCTGTGAGTAATGGTTATTAACGTTTATAAATTGTGTTCGTTTAAACAAAGAAAATTGTATCCATGTATTTCGTAGATGTACAATTTTCCGGGAGCATGTCATGATTAGCACTTCCAATGTCCCGCTGGCATAACTTGTTTCAAATATACGATATATTTTTTTGTATTATAAAAATTTAGCACTTTTTGTAGATCTGCAGTTTAAATAACCATGTTGATACTGTGAATTTATACTCAATTATTTTAGAAAATGATGATGGTATTGATAGAGAGTAGCGGCATTGTTTTTTATAAATAAGTTTAACTTTACCGCCTGTTAACATTCCTGAAAAAGTTCCCGTAGAAAAAACAACAGAGGTTGAAGTTCAAATAGGCCTTTTCATTTTCAGTGCGCATGCGTTCGCATCAGCCATTTTTTTCGTACTGTTATTTGTAAACAAACGTGTTAAAGTGCCCACGTACTAAAACTTAAAATTAATAAATACTATTATAAATGTGTTTATGATTTAAAAAAGTAATAAAAGTAAAGTAGTAAGTGTCAGGATTCAATACAGCAATTTTGCTGTAAACTATAATTATGTTGTCTGTACGAAAAGGTACAACAAAGCGGTGTTGTTATGGAGTATGCAAAAGTGATACATGGTATAAATCTTTTAAAACAAATACCTATTATTTTATAAACTTTCCAAAGCCTTGCCTGGAATATCGCAAGAAAGTAATTAAGTCATCCAAAAAAATACATATTAAAACATGTCAAAAATGTTCTAAATGTGATTCGTGGGTGAAAAAATGTGGCCGAAGTGACAGAGGATTTAAATCTATTGATGATGTTACTAAGGACACTTATATTTGTTCATTGCATTTTTCTGGAGAAAGTGGTCCAAGTGAACAAAATCCTGATCCTTTATCAACATTTGGATCGACAGGTATATTATTTCTTATACCAATTTTTACCCTGAAAATAATATTTAATATTTTATATTCAACATACTTATTTTTTATTGAATACATCTTCGATTTAATTAATTATAAGATATAACTAATGACAATTATTGAATTTAGCTTGCATATATGAACATTATTTTAGTCTTAGAATTTTCAACTCCTTTTTAAATGTCATGTTGATTTTATAAATATTTTATTATGACATTAGTTATATTTGTTAATTTTTATATTAATTAAGGTGCTTTTACATGCAAATTCGAATGAAATCATGATTTTTATTTATTTTTTCTGATTTTTTACAAGAGTAAATACAAGTATTGATACCTAACCTCTCAACCAGCACACTTTTTTTTCCTTGCTGTGAACGTCCGTGACATTTTAACCATCTTTTTAATTGCTCACAGCTATGTGCTTCCACAGAGTTATAAATAAGTGAAGCACCATCAATTAATTCTTCAAGTAATTTATTATTTGGCAGAGATATTCTCTGTTTTCCAATTAGCGCACAATTGAGCACAGTGCGGCACAGTGCTAGCACTGAGTGTTCCAATTACAGCACTAGCTCGCACAAGGAATAACTGTGCCTTTGGGATGTTTTATGTAGGTTTACCAAGTAAACATAAAACTTTATCATAAAACATGAAGTATGTTCCAATTAACGCCCGAAAATTACGGTACAGGGCGACAGAAAAACACTTTGGGCTCTAGTAATTGGAAAACAACCATTATTGAATTATTCTGTAAATAATTTACGTACACATAAATGTCAATTGACATTCTATGAGTAATACACTTTTAACCTTATGGTGATCAGTGTACTCTACCGGTTGGTTTTAAAACAACCATGTTCCAATTAACGTCCTAAAAACTGCCGCACTGTGCGGCACAAAATCACTTGTGCTCTGCTAACTGGAAAACAGCCGTTTTTGCATTCCCAGCCATTGTTAACTAAAACAGTACGAAACTTTTAAATTACGGCTATTTCAAAATGGTTGCAGCGCTTGCGCAATCACCTGATGAAAAGGCCTATAAAGTATGTTTTAAAAGAGCCATACATATATAAATAAAAATCATTAAAGAGGTTCATCCAGAATGCTGTTAATTATACTTATAGATATACCAGGAATATTTATTTATTTGAGAACTCTGATACAACACGCCATGCAGATTTAGATAAATTATCAGAATATATTTCATTTTGATAATAGGTATTCTTTTTTGGTTTTGGCCAGTCAGTTATTGTGAGTTATTTTTGTAACTTTATAAATGTCTGCTAAACCAGGAAATGTGTTTTAAAGATTTACGTTTTGACTTGATTGTTTAAATTGATATGTAACCCATCTATCTGCTTGTTTTTGAAGAGTGAAAAAATTTCAAAATAGTAAAAGAATGTTGACCAAAACGCTTAAAATGAAAGATTAATATCTCATAGGTTAATAATGTTTTCCCAGTCTCATTTCTGAGTTTATATATTAATTTAGAAATTTTTTCTTTTGTAAAATGCTATTCTAAAATCATATTACCATTTTTCTCAAAATGACCAAACTCTGTTATATTATTCATTTGAGAATAAAAGTATATATGAATACAATTTCATACCTTTATCATTTCTGTTTTCAAGATATTCTACATAACAAGTACACCATAGATCACCTAATAATTTTTAAAAAGTGTTGTCGTTTAAATATACCCAGATCCCCCGATCTTTCACCCATAAAACATGTTTGGGATGTGATAGGTAAAAGGCTCGGAACTTTACTTCAGTCCCCACTGACTTTGGAGGTTCTAAGCTATTAAATACAGGTATCTTGGGATAGTATTCTTCAAGAAGAAAAATACCACCTTATTGAATCAATGCCAATACCTGTTGGGGAATATATTGTTACGAAATTTACCCAAAGCTGACCCTGTTTCATTTCAGTACGACAACAAACGCTTTGAGATAAAAAATGGTTCTCGAAAAGACTCGGCACCTGTAGGAGTGATGATGATTTTTACGAGAATTTTCTATGCTGGTTTTATAAAGGAAGGAGGCCACGATCGCGAATCAGTTGATGGAGCAAAGAGCTTATCTGAAAGATTGTTATTGTGATATTTGAATCAGCTGTTGTATATTCGATGTAAATAAAAGTTTCTAGAAAAGTGAAAGTGAATATTAGTTTTATAATTTTAAATTGAACCCACGGACTTTACAACAGCATAGATAACCGCAGTGGACAAACACATTATTAACAAACTTAATTAAAAAAATAACTCCTTGATATTTAAGATCATTAAATTTAAACCTCTCCTTCTTGGTGTTGCGATTTCTTTGTCAGTGAGTTTATAAACGCAAGGTATATCATCTCAATAACTTTTTAAAGGCCTATTTAGGTATGTCTAATTTATGCATTACAATCTTCTTTTACAAAAATTGATATTTCGAACTCAAACCTTATTTAGAATTGATTTCATGTTCACAGATAAAACCAAATAATTCTAACTGTTTTTAATATTAGTGTAGATACTCATAACTTTGATGATACTGAACTGAATATTATTAATTCCAGCTACCTTGTAAACATGTATTCTGTTTGGCATGTGGAAAAAAGGAACACAAACAGTGTCCTCGATGTCTAGAGAAAGTGGCGAGGGTGGAACAGGCTGGTCTCGGAACTGTTTTCATGTGCATACATGGAGGTACCAGACACGGCCAATCGGGATGCCGCAGGACATATTTATCTCAAAGAGACTTGCAAGCTCACATCAACCATAGACATGTGTCGACCATGACGCAGCCAGCACCCGTGGAAGTGATAGAGCCAGACAGAAACCTACCAGTCAGAACGAAAACTGCCAACGACCCGCGATCTGGAGGTGTAGTACAACAGAACATACGGAGACCGGCTCAGATTCAGACGACTGGAGTCAGAACAAATTTAATCACTGTCCCTATTCAAGAATCAGCTCCAACGGTACACGAAACTATTCCGACAACTCAGAATTACTACAGTCAGTACCCGCAAACTGCGACTTACAGTCAACCACTACCTCCTATGCATATTCCTCCTCCTCAACAACCGCAATACTACGCAGCTCCTCCTCAATACAGTCCAGCTCAAAGTTATCCGGCTTATACTGCTGCAGCACCGGCTGCTGTTCAATATGCGGTGCCGGCTCAAGTGCAAACAAGGACTACTCCACAATATGATTATAGTGCTGCACCACCTGCTTGGACTCAAAACCAATACTATAGATAATCATAATTGGATTTATTTAAAACAGGTTTATGTTATTGTATTGTTTAAAATACTTTCTCTGAAAAAAAAATGTATAAGTATGAACAGAATTAAATTTGAGAATTTTATTTAAGGTATGAGTGAATATAATTAATTAAAGATTTGCATATGGGTTCAGTTAAACCTGCCTTGAACTTCTTACATTTTGTACATATGTTTACATCCTTTCAACGGTTAGAACAAAGAAATTAAAAAATATGTAATACTTAAATAATTTTCTGATATTCTGTTATATTGAGAGAATAATTAAAGTATTTATTTATATATTTTTTTATTAATGCCAACTGTAGGTAATAAAGCAAAAAAAACAACAAATGTAATATATAATACATAAATGTCTAATATTACATTAAATAATATGTATTAAATTAAATTTCTTTGGCGATATATGGGAAATTGTTGTTGATTTTTTTTTTCTGTTTTGTTACTCTTGATTACTTAGTTCCGGTGAGATTGTTAAGGTCTTTAAGTATTTGTAAACAACGTGCAGTAAAACAATTCCAAAAAAATTGCCTGGATTACTGGTTGTACAGAAATTCTTCCTCACAGATATTTTCAGAGAAATAGATGTCTACAATAAGATTAATCAGTTCCATCAGTGGATGACATATGGGTTCCTGTACAAGTGGATTCGTGGTTGATGCAAGCAATAGCTATATAACTTGTCTGATGCCAATTGGCACCAATTACAAGTGAGTTTAAAGACAAAATTGTTAGGTATATGCATTTTATAGTTGCCTATTTTTTTACTTTGTAATGAATTTTAATACAAATGACTGATCTCTTGAATGCTATTTTTTGTTGAGCCGAATGCGTAAGAGAATATTGCTTTTTCTGAATTCTCGTCAAGCAATCTGGCAACTCTGCTTGACGTATAATAATCTGCACCGGTCTGAACCACTAACTAAATTTCTTCCACCCTATGCGATCGGCGTTTATAATCTCCACTGTATTTTGCGCCGTGATTACTTCCCTCTCTGCTCCGCTGTTATCAGCTGAAATACCTGCCGCACTATGTCTCTCTTGTATGATCTGTGGTCTAAACTTTGCATGACACACAAGGCTTCGTTTTATCGATTTTTAAGTTGTTGTTGTTGTTTCTAAGGCTAAGGCCAGACTGGCGGGATTTCACGCCGCGTTTCAACTGGAAAGAACGCAAACACAATAGGCCGTACTATTTCAAATCGGCGAGGCCACACGAGGCGTGAATTTCCAACGGTTCAGTGTCGGGCGCATTTTCAAGCTCAGCCGCCGAACGATAGGGTCGGTTCCATTTGCTGCGTTATTTCACGCTGTTGAGTGGCCACACTGGTTGAAAAAAACGCGGTATTCATTTCGTTATGGAGCTCGAACAAACAGAACGCATGTGAATGACTGCAACCGGCGTGTGTGTGGCAAGGGTAGAGCTGGATTTCAAGCGCGTGAAAAACTGCTAGTGTGGCATACTATGTGAGAAAAAAACGTCGAAAGCGCAGCGAGAAATCCCGCCAGTCTGCCCTTAGCTTAGAGCATTTACTTGCTAGAGATAGCCTGCAGTGCACAAATCTCGTGGTAAGACTAAGGAGAGAGAGGGCAATAGAGACGCCAAGAGGCTATTTCACTCGGTTGGGAGCTGCTTCCAATAAAGCATGTTGTTCATTGGCTGCGTCCACCGACCATCCACCCACTAAGTGAAATAGCTTCTTACTGTCTCTATTGCCCTCTCTTTCTAGCGTTGCCATGATTTTATGCTGGACAGGCTATATCTAGATAGTAAATGATCTAAGGCCCTTAGCCTTACGCCAGCCGCAAAATGACACGTAGCTTCGTGACGTGAAGTGACTTAGTCACGGCGAATTTTCGCGGTCAGAGAATCACGCCGACGATCATTGCAAAAAGACCAGAGTTTCATTGTGTCAAGTATGGCAGTTTCTGCATATCTTGACGTGTTTTCAGAATATTGGAGTTAAGTAAGTAAGTTTTGACCTCAGATAGTCTTCATAGCTTGTATCGTTGCTTGTATCATAATAAACTTGACGAATTCGCACTGCCTCTATTAATTTTACTTCTATTTTTTTTTTTTTTCAATATCAGTGGGAACTGCATCCATCATTGGAGGCTGTACCTACCACAGATCATACATTGGTACCTACCAATCGAGTGAAATAGCCTCTTGCTCTCTCTATTTCCCTCTTTTTCTATCCTTGGTACGACATTTGTGCAATGCAGGCTACCTCCAGGTGTATGCTCTAAGAATAAAAATGACAAATTGACAGATGTGACATTTTTTCAAGTCGATGGACTTTAACCTAAAATGTACATTACTGATAACAATGAAATTAATAACAATGACACGCAGAGAAATGTAATCCAAGTTGACAAAAAATATATTTATGGTCTAGCTATCTCTTTCATCATTTAACAATGATAATCTGTTCAGTAGTTTTAGCTAACTTATCAAATTCTGTTAAATACTACAAGGTTACGAAACCCACACTGTCTGTCAGACAGTTTTTTAGGATGACAAAAAAAATTAAAGAAAATAAAACCTATGTCGCAATTAAAATCGGCGAAACTGTAAATAACGATACGGTTAATGGTATTTCAAAAATAATTAGAAGAAGTAAATCCACTGAATTGAAGAATGCCAATGCAACATTAAAAAAATCTGAGCTGAGAAGATTGTTTTCACTAGCAAGACCAGAAAAATGGAATTTAACATATGCAATAGGTTTTCTGTTGGTGTCTAGTACAGTGACGATGAGTATTCCATACAGTTTAGGAAAAGTATTAGACATTATTTATGATAATAGTGATGCAAATGAAGCCAAACAAAAACTCAATAAAGTTTGTGCTGTACTGCTAGCAGTTTTTGTACTTGGTGCAATATGTAATTTTGGTAGAATCTACTTTATGTCAACAGCTGGTTATCGTATGACAAATAGTTTAAGACGCAAAGTGTTTAGTGGAATACTTAAACAAGAACAGGGTTGGTTTGATACAAGACCCACTGGGGAACTTATTAATAGATTATCTGCTGATACTCAAATTGTTGGTACAGCCTTATCAATGAATATATCAGATGGTTTACGCTCTTTAGTGATGGTGGTAGCTGGTACAAGCATGATGTTTTATATGTCCTATGAACTAGCTTTAGTAGGGCTTGCTATTGTACCTCCTATAGCTGGTATTGCTGTGGTTTATGGTAGATTCGTCAGAAATATATCTAGGAAGTTACAAGATGCTTTAGCTGAATCAACAAAAGTTGCTGAGGAAAGAATAGCTAATATTAGGACAGTGAAATCATTTGCTCAAGAACCTAGAGAAATTGAAATGTATGATAATTCTATTGAAAAGGTACTTAAGATTGGGTACAGAGAAAGTAAAGCAAGAGGCTTTTTCTATGGTATGACAGGATTTAGTGGAAATATTATTATTATTTCTGTATTATACTATGGTGGGGTAATGATTACAGCAAATACACTTACAGTTGGAAATCTTTCTTCATTTTTATTATATGCAGCATATATTGGGGTTTCAGTAAGTGGTCTGTCAAGTTTTTATTCAGATCTGAACAAAGCTTTGGGAGCTGCAACTAGGCTTTATGAAATTATAGATAGAGATCCTGTCATTCCCAATGAAGGGGGTGTCACACCCTTGGACACACCACAAGGCCATATTGAATTCAAAGATATTAAGTTCAGTTATCCTTCTCGAGATGACATTGAAATATTTCATGATTTAAAACTTGACATTCAGCCTGGGCAAACAGTAGCAGTAGTTGGGCCAAGTGGCTCAGGTAAAAGTACTTTAGGAGCATTGTTACTTAGATTGTATGATCCTTTGACAGGAGGAGTGTTTCTAGATAATCATAACATTAAGGATCTTGACCCAGCTTGGATCAAGAAACATATTGGTACTGTGAGTCAAGAGCCAATTCTGTTCTCATGTTCCATAAAAGAAAATATTCTGTATGGAGCTGATGATCCTGATAAAATATCAGAGGAAGAATTTTTAAGAGTGTCCAAAGAGGCCAATGTGTATGAATTTGTTCAAAAACTACCACAAGGCTTTGACACTATTGTGGGTGAACGAGGCATTATGCTGAGTGGGGGTCAAAAGCAAAGAGTAGCAATAGCAAGAGCCTTAATAAAGGATCCCAAGATATTACTTCTTGATGAAGCAACAAGTGCTCTTGATTCTCAGTCTGAGCACTTGGTGCAAGAGGCCTTAGAAAGAGTTATGAAGGGGAGAACTGTTTTAACTATTGCCCATAGATTATCAACAATACAAAATGCAGATCTAATAGCAGTTTTGCAAGATGGACAAATTGTTGAAAAAGGAGATTATCAAGAACTGATTGGAAGGGATGGAGTCTTCAAAGAACTTATTAAACATCAAACATTTGCTGGATTGTAATTAATATATTAGTAAATATTTATCTAGTCCTGAGTGTTTTATTTATTTCATAACAATTTTTAAACAGTTATAATGAAATACAGTGATACAATAAATTGTTACATTAATAAGTGTGGCTTATATTCTCTTTCCTGGTGTAACTTCCCTAGTACATATTTTTTGTGTTTGCCACATTTGGTTTCTACCTCTTGTTGATAATATCTTATTTGGATATATTATCTCAATAAATTTCACAAATTAACTTGAAAATTGTTTATAATCAAACCAAATATATGCAATCTATATCTAATTTAAGGAGCTTTTATTCATTTTAAACAGCTCAGTGTTCTAATTTAAAGATTGATCTACTCATGCAAAGTATAAGGGGAGGATCTAGAATGGTGTTGAGAAGGGGACAAGATGAAAATTCTGGTTATGAAACTGATTAACAATAGTTACTAATTACAATTCAACTCCTTCAGTTTATTAAGTTATTGCTTTTCAGTATATTGTTTAGAGTCATATAACTTAATTCTTAGTTTATTTGTCTAGTGTCTACTCTTTACCATTATTAACATTTTCCCATTTTATTTCTTGATCCGCCACTGCCATGTGGTAACACAGGTGACCACTAATGACTGTTATGAGAAAATTCAAGTTTGGAAAGAAACTTAAAAAAATATGAATGGCCCATATTAATCTATGTAACCTGGTGAAGTTCTTGTTCCCTTTCATTTAAAATCTCTAGGAGTTCATGAAAATTTTACAATTTTCTGCCAAAAATTTGCTCCACTCATTCAGTAGAAAAATCAGACCTACATGGTCATGGAAGAATATAGTATAATAAGATTAATAAGTCACACCCAAGCAGTTAGCCCTAAAGAAACAATGCTTTCAACTTCTTAAAACATTATGCCTGTTAGAGATTGAAACTAAAAATTTATTTGCTTAAATTTTCAATTGGAAATTACCACTTCTATTATTTAAATTAAAAATATTTTGTGTATATAGAATCCTTGTGACTTGATACTCTATAAAACGATAACGACTATAATTTTTAGTAAATAATAATTTTAATAAATACGCGTTCTTTTATTTTTCTAGAAATTGCATACGTGCCCCGTTACTGTTACTGAGGCCTAATCCTCATAATGTAGCTTCAAAATTATTCTATATTCGTAGTTTATGTACCGCTTTTTATACAATAAATAAAGTATTATAAGCCGTGGATATAGTGCAATAGAATCTGTGGGTTTAAATTTAATTTGACATGATTTTCATTTTCGATGTCTTTATTTACACAAAAATAAATCCACTTGTTTACAGGCAATGATCGAGTAATACTACAGCTGATTGACATCTTTCTATTCAATTCTCAAAGCAATATAAAACTAAAGTACTTGACATGTACAACTGTCCTATTTATAATCAGTTGGGAAAAGACTTGAATGCCAAGATTATTCCTTTGTTGTCGGAGCGCCGCTTTTTTCACCCATCGAAATTACAGGATAGTTCTTTTTTATTATCCCAGCCGGTTGTATGTTTATGTGTTGTTTTTGTCGGAACGATTAAATAAGGTTTTCTTTTTTTTTTCTTGTGGCGTAAAATGAATTTTATAACAATTGTAATTATAACAGTATATAGGCCTGGCCAGTGCCCAACGAGTGTTGGATACCGATGCCTCGAACTATTTCTTTTTAATTTTCGAACGTTACTAATACAAAAATGAAACTATTTTATTATACTCAGTTTCTATAAAGATCCACACTCCTCATATTGATTATTACTAGATAAAAAATCGCAGATAATATTGGTTTTACCCCAGATTTAGCGCTCCTCTGAAAGCTAGTTTAGGTGCCACGTTTTTTTAGTAGCACCCGGAAAGGATATAACTTTTAGGATTGCAATTACAACTCACTGGGGAAACGCAATTCGTTTATTTTGTATAGACGTTCACCTGATGCATAGGGCGTATTTCAACAATGGGTCGAATTACGATTAGCTTTATATGCCATACAAGTTTTTCTATACATTACTTTAATAGTTTGCTTCGATGATCACTACAATAATGTATACCCCTATTGTATTTTAAACACATTTTCTGGGAGTTTGCGTTAAAAATAATGATGCGTGGTTTAAATTCAAAGAAATTCTTTTTTTTCGGGTTCAAGGATTCAAGATTTCCGAATTTAGTATTGAGCTCGCTATTGGAGGGGTAAGCCCCTCCTCTGATGGATCTGCCATTGATGGGTAGCAACTGCTATGGTAATACAAGTACAACCTAAGTGATCATGTCTAGCACCAAACTCATTTGGTGTATCTTCAAAGGATAGGATAAATTCTCAACATTTTGTATAGGATTCAGTGTTCAATAAAAATAAAATCTGTCTTGGCATTCTCTGTGAATTCCAGGCCTTTTCAGGTTTATGTTTTTATATTCTTACAATGTACTTTATATTAGTAGTCATTGGCCATGTAAGTATCAAACACAAAAAAGTATTTCCTGTTTACTTTGAAAATTCTTGGCTTATCTTCAATTATTATTTGCAATAATTTCAATGTATTAAATATTGTAATGGTTAAATTATTGAGTTCTTTTTGACACATTTTTTTAAAAAATGTCAGCTACTAGGTTACAAAAATAATTAAGGAGGGAATTTGAGAAACTCCTGAAATCATTTAATAACATTAACAATTTCCAGACAATCTACCATTTAATAGTGAGTAAAATGTTTTCCAAAGAATGGACGGACACCTTGGAGATAAGAAACTGTGGACATTTTCAAACCATTTTTAAATGCTTTACATTTACTTGCAAAATAAAATAAAAGCATATTTATACTATATTCATTTTTTGTTTAATTGTGAAACAATCAGATTAGTCCTCTAAGCAAGTTCATAGTTCATTAATAGACAATATTAAATGCTATCTCGAGCAGTTGAAACAGCATTATATGTGAAAAATAAAAAAAGTGAAAAACAATGTGCAAGTAAATCTTTAATAAAGTAAGGTTACCTAATATGATAATTTCATAACATTTCTCAATGTCATTTTCATACTGAAAATAAAATAACTACATAAGTATGTTATATCATTTTATTGTCAACAGATATAAAAAATATAAATATCCAAAGTATGTTTAATACAAGAACACACATGTTTTATCTTATCATATTTATTAGATTGTGAGTCAAATTTAATATTTTCATGTTAAATCAAAAAATTTTGAACATGCATAACATGTCTGATTCTTGAGATCTAAAAAATCAAATTTATCCATAAGTTCTTGACATCTGTCTTGATCTGGTACAGAATAATTTGGAGTTTCTGATGACACTAATTTAGAAAATGATGTTGATTCTTCAGCACCCAATTTATTATGTTCTATATCAATAGGACACTGAAACGAATATCATAAAAAAAACAGTTCATAAACCCAATGTGTAATTACCTTGCACAACTTGCAAGATAGCTTCTCAGATCTTTTGCAAGCAATCTTATCACCCGTTTTCATTACTGTTGTAACAGTTGCTGGATAGTCAACTTGCAGATCTTTCACAAATTTTAATATCAAACTTTGTACTGATGAGTATGGATTGACATCTTGTTCTTGAATTGAAAGTGGTTCCAAGTTGTGATAATTATTGTAAAAAGCCAATTCTTTGATGTCAAATGTTCTTAAAGGTCTTAGTATTTTTATTTCATCATCTCTATCATCACAAAATCCCTACAAAATGAGCAATACTTACAAGATAGTCCAATATGCATATAAGTATACTCACAGTTTCAAATGGAGTATGAGAGCCTTTACCAAAACAAAAATTTGTTAACAACTGAGCTGAAGTATTAACAGAAATTTCTGATGTGAAAACAAATTTACAGCCAAAATATCTGGCAGAATCTACAAGTAACTGTCTCCTGCAAACCAAATATTATATAGCTACTTCAATATGCATTTATTATTTATTACAAACCAATTTATATTTTTTAAATAAGTTTTGTCTGAATTAGATAAATTTTTCTTGTTCATATCTTCAGCATTCATATTGATATGACATAATTCACTAAAGCTTGTATGAATTATATGGTTAATGGTTTCTGGATTTTTCAAATATTGGGAAAATGATATAAAATGTGGAATAAAACCAAATGATTTAATTTCAATATCAACTTTTGTGAGAATGCATTTCTGATCGTCATCATTTATATGCTCAAAATCTAAAATTCACTAGGATTAACTTATGTAGAACATTTAATTATCACTAGTACCAATAACAAACAATATAATTGGTTCAAATCTAATTTTCTTTGGTGTATTTAAATCTAGACCAACTCGCAAGAAATGTAAAAGTGCAGTACTTGCATGACCAATTCTGTGACAAACTAGCACTTTGTCATTTGGTCTGATAAGTTTTGACTTTCCTAATTGAGCTTTGAATTTGTGAGTAGTTCCAACTAAAAAACATTCTTTGCAGTAAGCATCTTTTTTTCTCAAAAGCACACGGGGGACTTCCTCTTTACATTTGTTGCATTTTGTAAACCTAAAATAAATGTAGAAGATAAATGAAGAAATTAAATCAACTATTTAACTTACTTTTGATGCAAAACTTCTTTCACTAAAATATTATTAGATTCTCCATCGAAAACATCATCTCCTATACTACACATATTAGCACTAATTAAAGGTAAAATATCAAGACAAATTTAAATTAAACATTCACTATGTTATATCTTCATAAATAATATATTTTCTGTACAAAAAATAGTAAATATTTTACGTTATTTATCATAGAAATAATATATTATTTAAGGTTAGAAGGCTGATTTTGTGGTTAGAAAACCATAGAGGTATTATACACAGATCATACAATAAAGTGATTAATGGTATTATACTTCTCTATTGTATGATTTGTGTATTATACGTAGAGTGAATTAGGTATGGGCGTTACTGTAGCTGTTTTCCAGTTAGCAGAGCACAAGTGATTTTGTGCCGCACTTTTTAGGACGTTAATTGGAACATGGTTGTTTTAAAACCAACCGGTAGAGTACACTGATCACCATAAGGTTAAAAGTGTATTACTCATAGATTATCAATTGACGTTTATGTGTACGTAAATTATTTACAGAATAATTCAGTAATGGCTGTTTTCCAATTATTAGAACTCGAAGTGTTTTTGTGTCGCCTTGTACGGTAATTTTCGGGCGTTAATTGGAACATACTTCATGTTTTATGATAAAGTTTTATGTTTACTTGGTAAACCTACATAAAACATCCCAAAGGCACATTTATTTCTTGTGCTCATTTGTGCGAGCTAGTGCTGTAATTGGAACACTCACTGTGCCGCACTGTGCTCAATTATGCGCTAATTGGAAAACAGGGAGCAAGTGGCAGTGTAATAACAATAGAAAGAAAAAGACAATATCAGGGTGCGCTTCCTATGCTTAGAGCATGTACTTTCTGGCGATAGCCTGCAGTGCACAAATGTTGTGGTAAGACTAAGAAGAGAGAGGGCAAGAGGCTATTTCACACGGTTGGGAGCTGCTTCCAATGAAATACGTTCAGCATGTTGTTCATTGGCTGCTTCTACCCACTAATGGCCGCCATGCATAAGAATTTTGTATGTGGCGGTCATTGTACCCTTATATTCAGTGGCGCTACCTTGCGGTTGACGTTCCGTTGAATCTTCCTCATAACTCTTGTATGAGCAAATGTATGAGCTGACCATAATTACACACACAGATCATACAATAATTATACACACAATGGTTGCCTAGATGACCTCTACCTTGGAGCATATACTTCTTTATTGTATGATCTGTGGCATATACTTCTGGAGGAAGCCATGTACGAATCTTTAGAGAATATACTTTTGGAGGTACCTGCAACAGAATATTGTGACAAAACTGGAGAGCATCGCGTTATCTCATTTAGTGGATGGACGCAGCCAGTGAATTACATGCTGGACGTAGCCAGTGAACTACATGCTGGACGTAGCCAGTGAACTACATGCGGATGTAGCCAGTGAACTACATGCTGGACGTAGCCAATGTACTACATGCTGGACTTAGCCAGTGAACTACATGCTGGACGTAGCCAGTGAACTAGGTACATGCTGGACGTATTTCATTTGGAGGCAGTTCCCAATTGAGTGACATAGCCTGTTGCTCTCTTTTTAGTCTCGTCACGATATTTGTGGTTGTGGGCTACCTCCAGACGGTAATAGAATAAAGTAAATATTATTTACCTGGATAGTATAAAACGATTTATCAGAACACAACTTTTCAATTCAAGTCAGTGGGTATTGTTTTGAATACCCATTGAATGCTTTGAGTAACACTACTTATCCAAAAGTAACTCACCTAGTTAACATGTATTCCAATTAAATTTATATCGCTATCAGCAAATAGTGGTTTTGTATAGGCACTTCCCAGAGTAATATTTGGTATTTGATTAACACAAAAAATTCGATAATGTTCAAACTTCACATTTGATTAATTGCAATTAAGATATTTTTCAGGTGTCACATGAGCCCCATGATCTGTCTTCAACACCAATAGGGTGAATTGATACCAGTTTTCAACTATCTACATCAGAAAATTTTCCAAGTTTCCCAATGGAAATAAGTCCCTATAAAATATCTTGAAAACTTCAAATTTGTTAGAATACTGGATGACATGTTGATAACTGAAATATACAAAAATAGTGTAACAAAAATGCTTTATTCATTATGGCACAATTATGCATCTTTATAAATGTACAAAAAACATTGCTGAAAACAAATACAGTTTATGCTGCAAATTGAAATAAATTTAAAAATTAACAATTTAATAATTTAGGTCATCATTGACCCACATGTTTCGCAAAATATAATTTAAAAATAGAAACATTTGAAATTCAAAAGTCTCAGCATATTCATTAGACAATGATTTGATTGTATGGTAGGTCTTGTAAACACAATTCAAACATATGATTCAAATAAACACAAGTGTTGACCTCGAATCACATTCCCAAAACACAGGTGCGGTAATATTTTATTTAAAAAACTGATATGTGATCGCCCCAGCGCCTTCAATAATGATTTAAAATTTCTGGACTCGCAAATATTAATAATTACTTAGTCCATATACATTTTTGAGAAGATCATTTCAACTCCGTGTGTCAAATAAGGATACATGTACAATGAAATTCTGTTAAATGGGAGCTTTTTCCTCAGAATACAAACGAATGAAGAATTCTCTTTTGAATAACTACTCCCTTTATTTCACAAAAATATATATGTACCTACACTCAACAACAACAATGAAATAATAATTACTGGAACATACCACTAAGTTACTGATACATTATTTTTTACGACACACCTTATATTTTCTTCATATAATTATCTCACATTCTTGAATAGTTGCCAAGTTTTTTACAAATGTCAATATAATATGGTTTTACCAATTGAGATTATACAAACTCAGGCATAACTAGTTATTACAAAATTTCAATTTTGCACTAGAACATAAATATCTGGAAATTAATAAACAATATGAAAGAACGAAATATTACAAAATATATTTTTTTATTTTTAATGTATTTTTAGTGTTGGCTCATCAATTACTGTAAACAATGCTCAGGTGAAACTAAATAAATCTTACTATGAAGTCATGTTTAGTACATTTCGAGTTATAATAGAGCGCGACTGAATGTGGTGTTCATCAAAGGTATTGTTAGATTCAATATATAGTTAGAATACATGTTCTACTTATGGCCCTTTATAGCCAATATCCTTCAACAAGATAATGTAAAACCAGATGTAACTTAAGTTATGTTGGGATTTCTTTAAACATAATACATTTATTAATTTATTCATGCTGTTTGTCAAGTTCTCTTGATATTTCATGTCAATGAGGCTCCCTCCATTTTAAATCATTGATAAAATCACACAAATTTAGGGGGTTTTGTAAATAACTTGGAAACTACATAAAATATGCTCAAAATATAGCTATAGGTGTTAATTAAAAAATGTTATTTTGGGGCACCCTCCATACATGAAGATATTCTTCAAAGAACATCAAATGAGACACCGTACAACGACGTTGGATATAATTTTGAGGAACATTTAATAACAATTTGAGCCACCCTGTATATAAATAAATTTTTTAAAGGTCACATTATCAATTGTAGTATATTTAGTCAAAAGCCTGGGAACCGAATGATTACAGCTGCAACGGTTCGTGTTTTCCTCATTGAAGTCTTTTTATTTCAATTTCACCAAATGTACCAATTCTAAACAGCCCATTGTATAATTTGTTATATATAAAAATGTAGAAATATGTTTCATTCGAAGTATGGGTAAAGATTATTTTATTTGCAGAATGGGTTCTTCAAGTGTAATAGAAAAGATAAAGATCTTAATGATTCTTGGTTACATTCACCACAGTAAAACACAAACAGAAGTTTGCTACTCCTTTGTTAGTAAATTATTAAATAGGTTTCAGAAAACAGATAGTATTAAAAAATGAGCAAGATCTAGGCACCCAAAGCTTTGGGTATGTTAATTAATATCCAGGACAATCCAGACAATTCCAGTCATCACTTTAGTTTAGACCAAATGTTTCTCACCAATCTGCAAATAATTATTTAAAAGGTGTAATTAGTACAGGAGCTTTACACAATTTGAACATCTAATAAAATAATTTGTTTGCTCTGCAAATGTCAAAAAATATAAATTGTAGGGAATCCTCACAAAAAAGTTCTATTTGCATATAAAACAATATACCTTGTCGTTTTTTTTTTAATTCGAATAAGTTTGTACCACAGATCACACCTTTCAAAAAAATATATTAACAGTGGTAGAAATGTTCTAATATTCCAAACTTTTTTGCCACCCTTTAATAAACGTCTATAAATATATTTCGTTCATTACTGTTCCGAGACTTTTGATCAAATCCATAATATTACCCAAAATAATGTTCGATTTGTAAAAAGAACATTAAAATCCAAACAGTACATTGTCAATCAACATTTTCGGTAAAAAATCATAAGTTCATAAAATAGTGAGTTCAGCAATTTTTATATTATTTTGTTATTTACATATATATGCTTTAAAATGTTTCCTTTTATTTTGTTATGTACATATTTTATTGCATCACAACAATAAAAAATAATCAAATATATCCAATATAAAAGTTATTTGTAAAATTGGTGTATCTATATTTTCTTTAGGAGTAAAGCGTTCTATTTTTTAAATCAATATACAAAATAATGAATTCCATACGATAATAACTGACTGTGTACGAAAAAATGTATTTATAGAAAAAAGCGTCTTGCTGCATTCGAGACCACTTATTCAAGCAACTTGATCTCGTGTTTTTGATTATTTTTTTTAATACCCTACCCCACAAAGGAACTCAAGTAAGATTTGTCACGACTGTTTGCAACCCGGTATACTTCGTACTGACATGCATGATATCGGTTTCTTCCATCTGCTCGTCTTCTTGGGATTCTGATTCGATTGGGAGCTTCCGCTATGCATCTGCTGTTCCTTTTGGTGCCTTTCTGATTCTGAAATTGAGGGAAATGTAGAAATTAGAATCCAACGGAATTTTAATGGGAGTCGGTCAGACAAGGCAAGTGCATGCTGAGATTCAAATATTTGTGAAAAGATAATTTTTGTATTTCAAGTAAAATCAAGCGTTACAGTTATTTAAAATTAAGATATTACAATTCTAAACTGTAATTTTCATACAGTTCATACACACTTTGTGAAGTTTTCTTCAAATTATAACGTTTTTAACAAGTTTTTTCATGTTTTATACAAATTTATTCCTTGACAACGCATAGAGAATGTCAAGCGAGACCTTGGCGAAACGTCTGCGAGATAAATATTTCGTCAAAATACTATATATATATTTAACAGAATGAAACATCATAATGGTAATAACGGACTTCGTCACAAAATTCTTGTAGTATCCCTAATAAGAATTCCCATACATAGTCTACATTGTTTCTTCCATATCGTTAAGGCTTCATATATATATTAAATAAAATTGGGAACATTCTACCCTGCTTTAAGCCTTTTTTCGTTGTTCCAATAACTTTTTGAAACAGGCATAGGGTCATTTGGTTGCTGCAAATCAACCAGCAGTAGGTGCACTTCTTGAGATTTTACTGTTTTCTACTTATTTGGCACAAAAAGAATATACTATCTACTATATTACTACTATAATTGTTGATTGGCCTCCTCTAAAGCTCCTCTGTTCCTAAATTTTACATGGGTGATATTCCTCACATATAATCTCATTTACTATTATTCCATACAACCTACTAATTGCACTGGTACCATTATGCCTCTGTAACTGTTGCAACTATCAATATTTACTTCCTTCCTTCCAGATCTAATGTTTTTAATATAATTATCCATGATTCTCTGAATTGTCAGCCTCCTAAACAACTGTCTCATTTCTGACATTTACTATCCCAACTTTGGTTTTCGTTTCTGCCACAGCAGATTTAAACCTGGCACAAACTTATTCGTTCTTATTGCTGTCCTCTTTAGCATTTAACATCTGTGATATAGCTGTTGTTTCTGTTACCTTAATCCCTTGTAGTTTATAGTTCCACCAAAAATGTTGAGGTTTTCTCATAGGCTTTTTATGCCCTAAGGCTTCTTTTGCTGCTTAGTGGATGCTTTTGAATGACATTTTATTTAAATTTTCAGTTCTTTCATGTTTATATTCTTGTGGGAGTAATCCAACCTCTGTATAGTATTCATGTAATCTAGCTGTTAAAACTCGGTAAATTGTATTGTGGTGTTCCGATGGCTTTTGGTGTGGCGTTGTTTTGCATTTGATTTCGTTTATTATTTCCGGTTGTAGGCATTATTAGTTTAGCTTATAACAAATGGTGGTCACTTCGACATATGAAAGATACTCTAACGTCGAGTATACTTATTTTGATTTGTTGTCTCATACTTAAATGATTGATTACCGATTTTAGGTTTCTCCTATTTTGGGTCCATACATATGTTTGGATCTCTTTATGTCTGAACTATTCATGCATTATTATTATTATTATTAAAGGTGAATTGTTCGCTGACTTTTATTAAGCTGAATCCATGATTGTTTCTGGTACTACTACCTCATGTTTGGTTTAAAATCATTAAAATTGTTATTGTATGATTATTTGTTTACCCCCAAATATTTGTATTATAGATGTACTATTAAGTTTTGAGCTAGTTTTTTCTATCAGGCAAATATATTGTACTTTTTTTTTTAATTTATATTTAAGCTTCAATTTGAAGCTGAAACAGTTTTTTTTATTATTTTAAAAACTTTTCAATCTATTAGTTGATTAGCCAGGTATTGTCTGGTGCCATAGTTCTCAATTCAATAAATACAGCAATTTTGTCTAATTTCGATTTTTTACAAGTTGGCAAATTTTCTACCTATAAAGGACTATGTCATACCCCTGTGAAAAGTGGCTAATGTTTTTTTATTTGTCTCATTCTTAAGATATGAGAGGTTGGTCACATCTGCTATCTGACAATTCCTAACGACTGGCAAACATTATGTATGTGGTCAAAATAGACACATAATTTGCTTTATTTGCAGTATATACCAATAAAATGCGTTACTCGAATCATTTTGGAACGTTTTCAGACTAATTAGTGCTGTTGTTTAGAAATCATTTCACAATGGCAAGTTGAACAATTAAATTCACACTAGTGTAGATCTGACTAGCTTGACTTTGATTTCCCCTTTCCCTCACATCTTAAGATTGGACATTTTTGCAATTATGTTCTAAACACCAGACAAAACACCATATGCAAATTTCCATGTATACAGGGTGAGATTTTTTTGATGATCAGTATGGGGATCTCGGAAACTAGCTGAGATAACTGGCCCAATTTAATGACAGTTTCGGATTTTTGTAAAAAGTCATGGCTTACTAGATATTTTGAAAAAACGAAATTCTGTCGATTTAGTCAAATCCCTCTAGCTCCTTTGTTTTTGATTTTATAAAAAAAGAGTAAATATCAAAATTGAAGGGAATTGTATCCCGAATATGATTGTCATGTCCTCGTTTGCGTGACAGCTCTCGTTTTCGAGATATGACACAAACTTATCTCTTTTTTTTTGAATGGAAACCATAGTTGGCTATGACCTCAAAAAATCGGACATTTTTAGAGCTTTTCAACGATATAATACTCGATATAGTTTTTCATAAAAATAACGGAGTTATGGATGCTTTTCTCTCTTATTTTCACTTTTAACGTAGGTATTGTTTTCACTTTGACGTTTCCTCATTTGAGAGTAATTCCATTAGTAGTGCTGAACTAACAGTCGATATTGACAAGTTTTCATGATAAAATGGAATATTCTAACGAAGAAAAACTGAATATGGTGGAATGTTATATCATATGCCATAAAAATTCAGTTCATGCAGCTGAGGAATACTTTCATAGATATTTTAATCGTCGTCAACCTGCTCTATGTACATTTAAGAGGCTTTACGATAGTTTACGCAGATATGGATTTTTTACTAAACCATCAAAGGAACGTAATCAAATTAACGAAGCAGCACAAATAAATGTTTTGGCAATGGTAAGTCAAAATCCATCTACATCAACTCGTGAGATTGCTGCAGAAGCTGGCACTTCTCAATGAACTGTAGTTAAAGTACTGAAAGCACACAAGTTCCACCCGTACAAACTTTCAGTTTCTCAAACTTTGCATGCTGGTGACGAATATCGACGTATTTTGTTTTGTACATGGTTTAGAGACATGTGCCTTGACAATCCACAGTTTCCCTTAAAGGTGTTATGGTCAGATGAAACTAGATTTACTAACTGCAGTATGTTCAATAGACACAATGAGCATATCTGGGCTAAACAAAACCCTTTCCATATAGAACAAAGACGACCACAGATAAAATGTGGTTTTAATGTTTGGTGTGGTATCATAGGGTCTACTATCCTGGGGCCTTTTATCTATGACGAATCACTTACTGGTGAGCGCTACTTGCATTTCTTGCAATACACTTTTCAAGACATGTTGCATAATTTTAAGTATAGAAATTGAGTGGTTCCAACATGATGTAGCACCTGCTCATAACTCGTTATTAGTAAGACAACACTTAGATAATATCTATCCAAACTCTTGGATAGGAAGAAATGGCCCACGCGAATGGCCACCCCGGTCTCCCGATTTGGCAGTTATAGACTTCTATTTATGGGGTGCGCTAAAAAACAAAGTATGCAAAAGAAAATATGAGACAGTTGATGACCTAAGCGAGGCGGTATTACAAGCAATTGAAGAAATTGATAGGCGGTCTGTGAGGAAAGCGGTAATGTCAATCTTAAAAAGATGCAATTTTTGTCTAAATAACAATGGTGGACTTTTCGAACATAAATTGTAACCATTATTAATTTCTTAAGTTTTTAGTAAGTACATACTTAGTTAGTTTTTTCGTTATATCTGATATACCTAATAAAAAAATCGTTCTATGTTTTTTGGAATAGTTATTAATAAATCAATCTAATTCATGGCTAACTACGTTAAAAGTGAAAATAAGAGAGAAAAACATCCATAACTCCGTTATTTTTATGAATAACTATATCGAGTATTATATCGTTGAAAAGCTCTAAAAATGTCCGATTTTTTGAGGTCATAGTCAACTATGGTTTCCATTCAAAAAAAGATAAGTTTGTGTCATATCTCGAAAACGAGAGCTGTCACGCAAACGAGGAAATGACAATCATATTCGGGCTACAATTCCCTTCAATTTTGATGTTCACCCTTTTTTATAAAATTAAAAACAAAGGAACTAGAGGGACTTGAATAAATCGACTGAATTTCGTTTTTTCAAAATATCTAGTAAGCCATAACTTTTTACAAAAATCCGAAAGTGTCATTAAATTGGGTCAGCAAAACTGCAAATCTTTCCAAATTTAACCATTGCTCTATCTCCGCTAGTTTCCGAAATCCCAATACTGATATGGGGTAATCCCTCGAGAATGGGAAAACAAAGAAAATCTCTTTAATTTGATCATTCTGAATGACCATCTCAAACGTCCACCATCTATTTTAAAATCGTTATTACATTACACTAACCTTGCATAACCTTACTAAGGGCAAAATTCAAAATACTACTGCACATCTCAATAACAAACGTGTTAATATTTGACAAAAACAATTCAACAGAATGCTGTCTAAACCCCATGGTTAGTTTCAATCAAAACTCAGCTTTGTACTGCAACTTACATAAAAAAATTCTACTGGACTTTAGAATAACTACATTTACATATTACCATTTAACTCGTGCTCTGTAAAGTACTGGGCGCTAACGTTATCCATAGGATCGTCATAATAATGGTCTATAAGGTAAGGCAAAACAGTCATGTTATGCCAAGGATCTCCGCGTAATGGGGGGATGGGAACTTGTCGAGCTGAATTCGGAGGTCTACGTGATAACCACCTAAAATCAATTATTCACATGAACATCCAAAAGTTAAAAAATCATGATGCTTACGGATGATGCCTGATGTCTTGTAAACTGAACCTGTCTGAAGGCTCTTTCTGTAACATCCCAGTGATCAATCCTCTTAATGGTTCGTCGATTTCCTCCGGTATAGTGAAGTCTCCTTTGCCTATGCTTTCAAACAACCTGTAGATGTTGTCTCCTTCGAACGGGTAAACGCCGGTTGTCAGGTTATAACTAAAATTAGTATGCTTATGGTTAAACAGTTTGAACTTTATTTGAGTTTATACTAACAGCGTTACACCGCTGCTCCATATATCGACTTTGAATCCGGGGAAGAATTCCCAGCCGTTGGCTATTTCTGGAGGTTGGAATGCCGGAGAACCTTGGCCATTGAAACAGGTGTCATCCTTAGCAAACAAGTCAATAGTCTAAAATAATATAAGTAATTTAAAAAAAGTTGAAACATCAAAAAAAGAAGCATTCTCCGAATAAACATGTCGACCAAAAAAAATCGTGTACATACTATTGCAGGTATAAAAAAGTACCAAAATAAATAAATGCGGCAGCAGCAGCGGGGTAGCACTACATCAGCTAATGTGCGACTGATTGATCGAAATGTTAATCTAAGATAATTAGTGTAATATTTATAGTGAATTTTTGGTGTCGAAACAAAGAAAATTATTTTCTGAAGTAAATTTAATGATTTGAACCCAACGAAAATTCTTAACAATGATGTCAGAAGTGGAATAACGAGGATTTAAATTCTAACTTCATTATATGACGATAAGGAATAGTAGGGAGATATGGACGAGACTACCAAGGACATTTTCAACGAGCTACAGATAAACTTAATAAAAAAGTAGACGCAAATTCGAGCGGAAACAAAAGTTAGTACCATCTTGTAACTGCAATAGAATAACAACAAAATCTTGCAATCCCAATGGAAGAAAAACAACAGAATATAATTGAAGGATTATTTTCCAAATTACAAAGTGTGACAAAATGTAACCAGAACAAGTTGAACTGAGAAGGCAAGATAAACTAAAAATACAAAGAGAACAATTTGATAGAATAATGCAATCAGTAATAGAAATTAATAATGAAAATACACATAGTAGAATCTAATATAAAAGCAATATATTGTTACGAAATTTACCCAAGGGCCGACCCTGTTTCATTTCAGTACGACAACAAACGCTCTGAGATAAAAAATGGTTCTCGAAAAGATTCGGCACCTGTAGGAATGATTTTTACGAGAAATTTCTATGCTGGCTTATAAAGGAAGCAGCCACGATGGAAAGTTCAGATATACCGCGACGACTAACGTATATGGGAATGTTATTGTGATATTTGAATCAGCTGTTTTAATGTAAATGAAGTTCTAGAAAAGTGAAAGTGAATATTAGTTTTATAATTTTAAATTGAACCCACGGACTATATTGCAATATGATGAAATTGAGATTCTAAAGAGTCCAATGGATAGTCTTGAAAATGAGAGCAAATATGACATCAGTTTAATCCAAAACACAGTACAAAGTGATACTGAAAATGCATTAATAGAAATTAGGGAAAAAAACGACTCATAGAGATGACATTTCACAACACCATAAGTAACTAAGGTTCCTTTATAAACCACCCACATGTGGGTGCAATTAACGTTTGGGATAATCACTAGAAAGGCTTCAGTAATTTTTTGAGGGGTCCAGCTTTAGAACTTCTTCAGCACATCCTGTGGATGAACAGGGTAATTTCGAGAAGATGATTTCAGTATAATGTTACGAGAATTCATCCGACAGCTGGTGCAATCGGCCATCAACCAGTTCATGGAAGGGACATTATTCCGATAAATTCTGGGATCCTGAAATGTTTGTCTCTCAACCGGCGGACCGCTGCCGTTACTGGGAATTCCCTTAAAGCTTCCAGAACATGATGGAATTTCCCGATGGTTCGTGGACGTACCAGACAATTCCGAGATTAATATATAAAAGGAACAGCTGGCGATAGGAGGCATTCAGTTTTCGTCAGACGTATTGTACAGTTAAGATAAAATGTAAATAGTAGTTTCTGTGAATATAAATTTGTGTAAAAGTAGTGGAAATAAATTAGAGTGAGTTGGACTGTGTTTTTAAATAAATCCAAGAACTGAACTGAACCCGAGTGTGAAAATAGAAACATTACAATAAGATAAGAGATATGACAATAAATCACCAAGTGATATACCAGGTACAACTGAGTGGAAAAACAAAAATCTGGTGAAAATCTTCCATCATCTGGACATGAATAAGACTCTGGGTCTAGAATCCGTTAAAGATTTTATTGGGAAACTATTTTGAAGACATCAGACCCTGGTGCCAGAGACAGAACATCTACAGATAGTAAGACCCGGACCAATGGCAGAATGTAGCAATACAGTGTGGGCGTCTCATTTGAAAGGGGTAACAAGTATGTTTTGGTTGGTATAGATTATTTTAGGAAATGGCCTGAAGCATATGCCATATCCAATCAGGAAGCAACCACAGTAACAATGGTGCTGGGGGAACAACTATTGGGCAAGTTTGGTGTACTGTTAGAGTTACATTTTGACCAAGGGTGAACCTTCACACCCTATCATGGAGAGAATGATTCCGATCGGGACTATCAGAATCGAAGAGGAGCAGTGCTATAAGATTTAATTTTACACTGCTAAATAAAGAGTCCATAAAATTATATATGTAAAAAAAATCTTCGAATAAACAACATGCCAACAAAAAAATATTTCTTGAATGTATGATTGCAAGTATTGAATATAATATATGTTACTTCAAATGTTTTCAGGAGTATGAAAAGTCATTGAAGGTTCTAGGGATTCTGTGTATGGTTTAGTTGTCTTAGAAAAGATAGTTTGATGTTTCCATGAGATCTCACTCATCTTCTTCAGAATAATCAATGTTGTCACTCACTAACCATAGTACACTTAGCCAATTGGCCAATTTGTAGATAATTTTAATGGGCAAATTAACATTTGTATTTCAAACAGGTAAAAGATGAAATTGGTCACATTAATTTTTTGTATAAGCAATTAAGTATTATTTTGTACCCTGAGTTTCATGATTTAAATTTACCAAATACATTTTGCAAATTAAAACTATGAAATTTACTTTGTCTATTTCTGCAAGGATTTCTATGTATTTCTATTTCTTGCATTTATTTGTCTCATGATTCTGCTGCTTTGAATCTTCTACCACAAGATTGTAAATTAATACTCTAAATTGTTTATACAACAAATTTTCCCAGAAAATTTTTATTTGATCTACTCTAAAGATATACAATTAAAAAACTATTTACAAGTATTTTTTTAAGTTACTCAGTGAAACATCATCCAAATTGAGTTGTTACAAAAACAGTTCATAGGTTCATTAATTTTTTATAAATGGACAATTGAAAGCAATATTCAATATTCTCCATGATATATGCAAAAAATAAAGTCACTTTTTACCATTCATATTGTTTAAATTATCCCAAGGCTGGATTATTTCATCATTAAATTCATCATTAAATTCAATAAGATATTTTTTGCAATATCAGTCTGTATTTTGTTATTGTATGCTTCTTGTTTGGTATATGTAATTTTATCTTTATTGAAGAGCTCAAAAGATGTCAAAATGCATTTGAATTATATACTGATTATTCAGTAGAATATATTGTAAGTAAACACTATTTCTCTTGATTTTTTCTACATTTAAAGAGTCATCCACTGCACTAATGTTAAAACCAATACCAATATACTGTTTATTCAAATTATTGTAAACATTCCTTATCAAAAACTTTTAAAACAGTCCATTCTAAATATAATGTTTAGTAAACAAACTGATATTTATATCATGATGATATAATGCTTGTATCATGCCCCACTTGAATGTCTACTCAGTTTATAACAACAAAAAATACCTCATAGAGGTATTTGTTAAAGACATTTATTATATAATATAGCATCAAATAAAAATTTATTTGATAATTACATGTTAGCAATAAAAAATGAATTTTGCATATCAGATAAATTAGCAGGCTGATAAGAAGGTCAACACCTTAACAAATTGTAACCAAAGATAGATTCTTTCTGTTAATAATCACATTTAGTACAAAACCAGTCATGATATTGAGAACATCTTTGTTTGTTTAGATATTTACATAAAGTTCTAATAGCTTTGTTTTGATAATTAAGTGAAGTTATATACTTTTTAAAAATCACCATTTGACCTCTAGTTCACAGGTCAAAAAATCTCAGTTGTTGATTTTCTGTGCAGTCATGCTTTTAATCTGTGCTAGTAGTGTGGTGGCATTCCTCTTCATTTTATTAACAATCAGGTAGTTATTAAGATTGTTTTTATTAGAATTCTTTGCTTTGATACATATAAATAATAATAAATTTCATACTTAATTTATATACTCACCTCTGCTACTCCCAAATCTGAAATTTTCAATTCCCCACTTAAAGTTAATAGAAGATTTCCTGGTTTTATGTCTTTATGTACAATTCTCATACTATGAAGGTACTCTAGTCCATCCACCAATTGTAAAAAATAACCATGAGCTTGACACTGAGGAAATTTTTTATCAGGGGTTGAATCCAACATACCTTGTAAAGACCCAACACAGAATTCCATTATCAAATACATTTTTTGTTTCTCATGGTTGTATAATTCATCTACCAAGTTTACAACATTTTTATGTTTGAGTTTTCGAAGCAGTTTGATTTCTCTTAAATAAAAACAAATTATTAATTAAATGTGTATTTTTTAGGAACAAAAGGGAAATGGCAGCTTTTCTAACATGGTTTGTTGGCTCAATTAGTACACGACTGGTAAGTACAATTATAATTATTTGAATTACCTTTCAACATTCTGTTCTCCATTTGGTATTCTTCTGAGTTTTTTCTGTTTCAAAATCTTAACTGCTCTCCTACAAAGGCTTTCAGAATCTAACATCTCTTTGACTTTCCCATATGAACCTTCCCCTAGCAAATCACCCATAACATACTTCCCAACTAACTTAAGTTTACGCTTCTTACTTTGATAGATTATTTGATCACTATCAACCCTATGAAAAAAATTTGCTATGTTTATGTTTTCAAGATCGTCATTAAAATCGGCACTGTTTCCATTATTTAACCATAACTCCGTTTGTTCATCCAAATTATTAACAGTTTTAAGTTCGTCGGTACCAAATATCGCGTTGGATATTTGCACTTCGTTTTCTTCGGCACAATCACCTTCATCACTGTTTACGCTTCTACTTATGTTACACATTGTATTGTTCATTATTTGATTAAGCACAACAAAAAAATCCTTATTTATTTTTTAACCCAGTTTTCGTAAATGACATTTTTCCCATTTTTATTTTTGTTGCCATTTGATAAACAGCTGCAAAATTTTGTCAGGTTGGTATCTCAAGTTGTTTATTATGTAATCACTTGATAAAACCACACAATATATTTTTAATTGCAATCTAATTCTATTTTATTCAGTTTTCGTTGGATACTTCGGTAAATATACCCTCAAACTCTCTAATGATGTAGTTTTTAATCACCTCTTCTGTAGATATTTACTTAGATATTTAATTTAGATTTCTATGTCAAAATTTATTGTTTCATCAAATGAAAGACGTCATAAAATGCAGATATTATAAAACTCTTGTTCTATGAGAATTATTAAATTGTCTGCAGGATTATCTTGACAACAAAGTTCAATGCACATCCGATAGTACCCGAACACTGGTAACAGTGGCGTAGCGTAAATATAAGAATTAAGATTACTTCAAAAATTATAAATATGTATTGACAAAGTTTTGTTGGGCCTTCATTCCTTCGTACAATCCATTAGAGATTATTTGGTTAGCAGACATAATTTTGGGACATTGTTTATACTAACGGTGTCCAACATCAAATATTCGGTGTATTCACAGTGTACATATGATAGAAACATATAGGTACATTTACATCCACATAAAATCTGTACTATTGCGTAGTACATTAAAATCATATTTTTCAATAAAGAAAAATGAGTTTTTTATTCGAGCTGTTAAGCGATGGGTCGCACCATGTTGTGGTTGATTTGTGAAATATTTTTGTTCGTAGAATAGTCGTTTGACTGCTGGGGTGTTAGTTGAGATAGAGGTATATAGGGGTATAAAACTCAATTTTGGATACAACTATAAAAACCTTGAACTGAAATTATTTGAATATTGTGACACACAAATAATTTAATTAAAAAGATTTTTGCTCAGAGAGACCAGTTGTTGAAAATTCCAACGGTTTGGGAAATTCTACGCCAATCAACGATCTCGGCAGTTGGCTATGCCAACACCAATGAGCTGTGGCCAACACTCGGTTCGAGTGGAATTTTTCAAATCGTTGGAATCGTTGGCACCTGGCTACTATGAACAAGCCTGTACCCATAAAGAAGTACTTATTGTCTTTACATGCCAATGGTGTGAAAACTGCCCGAAAAAAATTACGCACGGGAATAAAAAATTTTCGAATATGAAAAGGCCAATTAGAAATACGTGACAAAATTAATAGTAGCATAAAACCAACATCAACGTGTTCCAATAGTAAAACATGATTAATTGATTTAAAATTCAATATTTTTTACCGATGCGTTTTGTTTTTTAACCAAAAATAAAACTCAAATAATCGGTAACAATTTAGTTGTTTACTTTTTACACACAATCTACCCATGAAACAGTGTTTGCTATTGGCAATGTTGTAGTGAAATGAAAAACCTACAAAAAAGCTACTATATGCTCAACTTCATTAAATTGTTCCTTAGATAATGGAACCTTTACCCGAAACTGCAAAATTTATGTATTTGTTATTTTATCACTAAAACATTCTTATTAACTGAAAGGGTAGATTTTCTCATACTAAATTAATGTTCTAAAAAAATAATGTACCCCGGTAGTTCTTGCAAAATTTCACTCAATCGTATTGAAGATACTTTTTTAAAGGGCCATATTATGTCACCGAATTACCCTATCATTATGAATAAAGCAGCGTTGGAAAAATGAAGAGCTAATCTAGAGACTCCTCATCTCAGTTTTCCAAAATTTAAAGTATAAATACCTACATATAGGTATTGAAAATATTTAGCCATTCTGAACTGTTCCAGATGTCGCATTTTTTTGAAAAATTAATAGGGAGTGGTACCTTTGAAAATATAGTCTTATAATAAATAACCTTATTGCAAATTTTCATGGGTAGATTTTGTGTAAAAGGTGATAAACTATATTGAAACCGATTTTTTGAGTTTTTTTGTTAAAAAACAAAACCACATCGATATAAAAAATTCAGTTTTATGTCAATTAGTCATGTTTATGTAGATCTGTGTGGGACTTTGTTTTCAACAGAGAAGCAATGATCCAATGAGGGAAATATCTCCTTGCTTTTTGGTGTGGGTTTAATTTGTTCTCTAATAACGGTACGCCACTGTGAATTGCTTTCGGAATTATTCGGGAACTCTTTGGCACAAATGCCACTTTAACTGTCAGTAATATATGTGTTTTATGTTCTGTGTCAATGATTTCAAATTGTCAAGGTTAAAATGATTTAAATTGGTATTGTAAAGATCAAAATCGAATTGAAATATTAATATTTATTAATTAAAATATTGTGCAGGACGTAATTTATCCCGTTTCGAAACAACCAATGAAATTCTTTTAATAAAGTATCATTAAAGGAATATCAAAGTGGTTTATATGCTTGGTTTCTAAAATTATTTTACCCAGTCTCAAAGTCACCTTGATATTCAAAATTATCAGGAGGTGGAATTTTTTGCATAATTTTTTGTTTTGATTTAAATTTTAACAAGGTAATAAAAAAAGCAGTAGGATTATTCATTATTTAGAAATGGTTGCTTACAATATTCAATAAGTATGGGTTCACTTATATCTGCTTATCAGGTTTGCTTTTTATTGATAATTATGTCACTATTACCCAGTTTGTATAACATGTTAATATGCAAATTAAACTATTTCTAAATTATGTTTAAGTTCAGGTGGTTTTCCTTATTTTTTACAATTAACAATTGTAATAATTTCCTACATTTTTGAATTGATCATGCCCTGTGTTTTGTGTTATAAATAATATTTAAAATTTTGAAGCATGTGTATAATTTCAAATCAGATAATTTAAATACAAAGAATACTTAATTTTTATATAGTAAATATTGTTTTATTTTTAGCTTATAGGGTCACAAGAGGTCAGGGAAGATACAGTTGTTGAAAAAAAAGATACAGAAGAAAAAACCACAACTGATCCATCAAAAGCAAAGTCAAAATCAAAACAGAAGACTAAAAATGAAGAACCTACTTTTAGTAGTGATTTGTCTACTCCAATAGAAAAAGTTATAGAAGAAACAATAACTGAAAGCAGAGTTGAACAACAGAACATTGGGGTCAAGAAAAAAGTAAAATCAAGCAAAGGTCGAAAAGAAAAATTGAAAAACCAACAGTCAGAAACTAGTGAAGTAAAAAATATTACATCAACATCTAATAGTACTTCCAAAACAGCAAAGATTCAAAATAAAACTAACAGTGTTCAGATAGTAGACTCAGAGGAACATAGTGAAGTATCTTTCTTACCTGTTCGTGAAAAAAATAAAAAAGGTAAAAGTCAAACGAAAACTGAAAAGTGTGGAGATGAAGCTTTAAAAACTATTGTTGCAAAAAGTGTAAGAAAATCAAAGGACAGTTCAGATATTATTGATCACTACAAAATCAAGAAAAGCCCTAAACATCAAGCTGTAATAGAACCACTTCCTGTTGTAACAAGAAGATTCTCAGATACATATGAAAAGGTGCAAAATTTTGTAGTTGTTAATAGGCTTGAAGAAAAACCATCAGAATCTGAAATTGTTTGGAAAGAAAGTAAAAAAGTCTCCTCATCAATATCATATGCAAGTGTAGTTTTAAATAATTACCAAAACCCTGAAGAAAAAGATAATAGTTATGAAATAGTTAATAAAGAAGATATTTTGGGAGGAACTGTAACCTATTTGGACTCAAGTAAAAGTAGTCCAGATTCAGCAGAGTTTGTGAGTACATCTGAGTGCCATGAAACATGCCAACAAAACAATTCTGGTAATACTGATAATACCGATTCAAGTAAGAGTAGTTCTGAGTCCATAGAAACACTTGATAATTCAGAATTGCAAGAAAGCCTAATTAAATACAAAGAATCTGCAGATTTTTGTAAGGAATCACAGGAAGCAGTTTTAAACTCTTTTCATTCTGATTCAAGTAAAAGTAGTTCAGAGTCAATAGAAGTTCTCGAAAGTTTTTGTGATCCAGATGAAAATTTAGTTAATTTGGAAAGTGATCAAGAACCAAATGATATAAATCTGTCAGCTTCAAATACTGAAGTGTGTACTATTGATTACAAAGACGACTTGGACAAAGTTGAACAGAAAATTGTTGATGATTTATTAGGTGCAGACTCAATAATTAGAAATTTCAAAGAAAATTCTGAGAACACATTCTCTTCATCAGTTTTGATTCAAAATGTTGTTAATTTAGAAAAGAAACCACTTCAAAGCACAAAAGAGATTATACTACAAGATCAAGGGTCTACAACAAATTTTTCCAGCAGTGTTGATAATAAACACGAAGTCACAAAAAAGTCTACAGAATCCTTGAAAGGTTCTAGTGAAAAAGAAAGTAATATGAGCTATTGTAGTACTTTGAAAAGGGAAAATTCTGTAAAACTGAATTTGGAGATAATGAAGCAAATCCGAGTTCTAACTCTCAATGACAAAGAACATCAAGAATGTACTTTATACAGGTTGGAAAAGAATTGGACATTACAATTTCGAATTGGACCTTCATTGTTTGGAAGAAAAGTCTTTTTGTACTGCAACTATCCACCAAACAACACTGCCTTCATTCGCAATAAATATTATCCTGTTCCATGGGTACTGGATGAGGGCTGTAAAAATGCTGATGATACTGCTGCTTTTGCAAATGTCACAGTAAAAATTGCCGGCAGTTTCCATTTTTTCTTCACCTTTTCTGAAGGGTGAGTGTTGGTTTTGTTTATTTCCTAAACATATAAACACAAAGTTTTGTGCCCTAAATAAAATGAATATTAATAACTCAATAACTGTATGTATTATGTTTGAAGGTTAGTTACTTAGGGATTAATGTATTAACATTAGGGTTTTCCCTACGAATTTACAGATAGTTTTTAGGTATATATTAAGGAATATTTGTAAATATTTTCAGTTTTGTTTTATTCCTTGATGATGGCAGTTTTACTGTTGAAATGGGCATTGAGTGAAAAAAGAAATGTTTGGTGTTTGAGCACAAAACTCTGTGTATATACATCTGTGACACACTAAGGTTCCATAGATTTCTCATTATTTCCTAAATTATAGGAAAAAAACTGCAACAATTTTTTAATTATTGATCATTTAAACAATATTTAACATTTGTTGATACTCATTTTTATAAAAAAATAATAATAATTTGTCAATAGACACTACAAAAACTATCATTCTATCTTGCATAGTTGTATTTCTTCATTCAGCTGAAGTCATATCTATTAAGTGCTAGTTCCACTTATATCGAATATTAACCTGTCTGATCTGACTCACCTTTTTTTAATTCTTTTGTAGTAATTTGCTTATACAGGGTATTACTAAAATATGTTTCCAAACTTCTGTTGTGTATATAACTCATTAAAATAAGCCTAAGAGTCGTTATTAACATGTGCCATAAAATACTTAGGAACTTATATGCCCTTAAAAGGGCTCAAACAAAACTGTTTTTGTTCTGTTATTGACAAAACGGTCGAAAATAAATAGAAAAAAATGTATGGGTCTTGCATAACTTTTTACATTAAATAACATGTGCTACTCCGATTTTCGACATGCAAATCATAAGCGTCCTATTTAAGTTGGTGAAGGGGGTTTTCGGTCTTCATTTTTTACAATTTTCTCGACGTATTTATAAAATCTCAACAATTTTGAATAAAAAATATCTTTGTCCAAATCGATATTTCCAATGCTTTTCAAGTAAATTGAGTTTTAAAATTACTCTGCTCTTTATGTTATTAGGCCAATAATACGGGGATTTCGACCCCTTCACCAACCTAAATAGGACGCTTATATTGGTTTGCTGATTTGCAAGATACTTAACACTCATTGTTCTATAGTGTTATTTTCAAGCACATTTTTAAATTGTTCAATGATATGAAAATCATGCATTATATAGGTTACATCCCCTCTATCACTTTCATTAATAGCTTGTTTAGTGCTAAATAATATCATGATTAAGAGTCATTCCCACACAGCATGAAATATTTCTAAAATATTTATGCAATATTTCTGGTTTCATTTGAAACATTTCAAAATATTTCTTGAACTATTTCAGCAATATTGCTATGTCCGCGACAAAACCCCATTTGAGATAATTCATGAAATTACTTTTATGTTTTTTTGGGCAATAACACCTCAATCGAAATAAAATGACATATATTGAAGGAAAACTAAACGTTTCATAATCTATTCTGACTTCGTTGTCAATGGCTTTATATTTACTGATGTAAATTGCAAAATGAAAATGTGATTTATGACATTTAAATTGATATTAGAAAATTTGTTTTTTTTAGATATACAGGTAGCACAAAAAATTCTAAAGTTCTTGTATTATAGTTAAACAGCTTTCAAATTAGTAGAATTTGAAAGAGTTGTCTTTAGAATTTATAACTGGCGTTCCTAGGTACGACTTTGTTATAAGATAACGCATTCGCTAAAAAGGCGATCAAAGAATTCGATTGTTTCAGTGATCCCATTAACGTCATAACGGAAAACCTAGGAAAAACCTTGTGAACTATCCC
Source organism: Octodonta nipae (assembly GCA_034190945.1). Lineage (NCBI taxonomy): Eukaryota > Metazoa > Arthropoda > Insecta > Coleoptera > Chrysomelidae > Octodonta > Octodonta nipae. The sequence goes on along the minus strand of CM067222.1, from coordinate 83,954,859 downwards.
GATACTGGGTTGTTCAAAATGAAGTTACCATTAATAATTTCTTCCTTAATTGTCGGTAACCAGATACGATTAAATTCTACAGAAGTAGAAGCGATATAATCGTCTTCATTCAAAAGAATTAAGGCAGATTCTTTTATTTTTATATATATTTCAAGATATATTTCAAAAGATCCTTTGTTGTAGATATAAAAATAGTTTAAATGTATTTTAGTGAACTATTTAAAAATATTTATATAATATTTCATGTTTGTTTTTCGCTACAAAAACCTTTTGAAATATTTAATGAAATATTCTGTAATATTTCAAAAGATTTGTTATATCATGTCGTTAGGCCGAAAGTCGGAGCAAAATTCATAAATATGCATTTAATTCGATAATTCGATAACTAACAGGTTTACAAACAAAATGGTCCTAGTACTCGGTCGTTTAAGGAGACGAAAATGTGTTTAATAAAATTAATTATACTATACTACCTATATGATTGCGATGTAGGTACATAGAAATTTTCAAGTTTTCGATTAAAACTTTCAGCGTCTACAGTTCTCGAACTTTTACGTTGGAATCAAAATATTTATGAAGGAATGACAGTTAAGACACTTTGATGGCATTTTTGATAGTAATACTGGATTTTTTGGCTATTTTCTGGAAAACTTCGTGTTACAAATTCTAGAAAAATATACGAGACCACCTCGGAATCTTTCTTAATACAACCCAATTTAAAGAACTATACTAATCGGTAAGGGATTTTGGAGCATATGAATATTTCAGAAATATTACAGTCAAATATTTTAAAATAGTGCTAATATATTTGATGTCTAAAGTATCCTTTGAAAATTTTTCCAAAATGTTACTATAATCAAGACTAATAAAATTCTCCTGAATATTTCATGAAATATTGGTGTAATATTTCATGAAATGTTTCTCTAAGATTTCATGAAATATTTCAGTAGATGTTTTGTCGTGGATATAGGAATATTGCAGAAATGTTTCTTCAATTATTTCATGCTGTGTGGGTTGTCTCATCAGCCAATGCATTATAATGTTGAACTTACATTATTGAATTGAAGTAAACCTTTTGCGAAAACCATAAATAATAATGGACCAAGTACACTTCCCTGTGGTATGTCAATAGATTAACAGATTAATCTGCATACCTTACTACCGGTGTTTGGTTTAACAAATAGAAATCAATGTAAAAGTAGACCCTTTTATTATACAATCTTGTGACTTCTCTATCAAAAGCTTTACAACTCAGGCTTGGTCAAATTTTAAACAGATTTCTACAATAGATGGATTTCCAACAATTTTGCAGATTAAACAGTAAACATGTAAAAATACATTTGTTTTTTTGTGAGTACTAATAACTAAAGTCATAATAAAAAGTGGATAATTAACTTAAATAGTTGAAACATTTATTACAGTTCACCGATCAGAGTATTTGTGCTATTTAGTAGTAGTGTCTTACAATTTCTTCACAAATTATAAGCAACAAAGTTGTTATAATAATAGTAAAGTACTAAAGTAATAATGCAACAAAAATAACCGCATTAATATACATTTTGTTATAAAATCTAAATTGAATACCATATAATTTGAATTTTATATATATCTTTAACAGTGCTGGTGAATATTTTTTAAGACATAGGTTAGTCAGCTAACAGTTCTTTTGTGAAGTTCCATTATTTTTAATGTGTTCTATTTATTTTTAATTCTTTATAGCCGTTTCGAATAGGTTCTCGTAGATACGTCCTTGAATGACTCAGAAATACTTGGATGTTATACACATCAGTAAAACAACAGTCTTGAACCTAATAGAACTTATAGAAATATATTTGAAATTACTATATACATCCCTATGTTATAGCATAGTATCTTCATATATTATTACTCAATAGACGGTTGTCCGTTCACATGACTGTTCTATTTATTTTTTAATTCTTTATAGTATATTATATATTATTTTTAACATAATACTAATTGAAATGTAAATAATGCAGTGTTAAAGTTTTTAATATTTTAATAGTAAAGTTCTTAATTAAAAAGAGAGCTGTTGGTAAATTTTTGCCAATTTTGTTTTTTAGTAGTAATTGAAACTAGTGTATAAAGTTGCCCAGAACATAGATCATTGAAAGAAACCTTTATGTATGTTGCTTATGTTATCTTAAGATAGTTAAATTTTAATATTATAAGACACAAGTAATGAGTTATTAAAGTTAAATTATATTCCTCACAAATCACTTAATTTTTTGTCACAATTATTTTTATTTTGTGACTCAGTATTAAGTCAAGGTTACCCTGTAGGTATTTTACAATGTGTAGCATATTTCTTTAAATATACTTATAAGTTATAACATGATAATAACTATTATAACTATATAATATGTACATTGATTAACCAATGAAACTGACAAGTATAAACCTAAAGGGCAGTGTGGGTGATATTTTTTACTAGAAATTATGATAGATTAATAGCACATCTCCTTTTGACATCTTTATTTTAGTTTTTAATACTAATAGTTGCAAGTATTAATTTGATATTTCACCTACATTTGAGGTTTAAAAGGCATTTTCATGCAAAGGTATGTTAATTGGGAAAAAATTATATAGAATATAGTTTGATTTTTTTTAAATTTGTTACTGTTATGGTTTTCAGAGAGGAAAATTGTTTCTGTTAAAAAATACCAAGCATTAACATTACTCATACTGTACAGTTAGTTTCCAAATTGAAAGTCGTTTTAAACTAAGAATGTTGCTTATATTTAGGAGTTCAACAAGAGAAGGGTCTGGCTACTTTCTGGTTGATCCAGTTATTAAATATGGTAATAATGAAGACTTACCTTTGGATTGCATTCAGTGCCAAACAGTTCTTGCAAAAAGTTTGGGTTCATTCTCTTCTTGGGAAAATAAGTTAAAAGTAGCGAAGGAATCTGGATACAATATGATTCATTTCACCCCAATACAGGTATACTAAATGTCATACTTTTTAAAAGTAACACTCTAAACATCTCTATTTTTTAGGAATTGGGTGAGTCTAACTCATCTTACAGTTTGAGTGAACAATTAAAAATCAATCCTGTTTTCAAGAAGAACAATTCAGTAATGCCAACCTTTGAAGAAATCGAAGCGTTCACAGGAAAGCTTAGAAAAGAATGGAAAGTAAGTTAAAATTTATAAGCAAATACTTTGTGAAATGTACCATGCAATTTTTTCAGATGTGTTCAATTTGCGACATAGTGTTAAATCATACCGCAAACGAAAGCCTGTGGATTCAAGAACATCCTGAAGTGACTTACAATTGCGTCAACTGTCCGTACATGCGACCAGCGTACCTTCTCGATGCTGCTCTGCATCAGTTTTCCATGGACGTCAAAAACGGATTGTACGAAGACAAGGGTATTCCCGCAGAAGTCACCACTGAAGAACATCTTAACGCCATTCGCTATCATTTTCGTCAGAGCGTTTTGGAACCTCTCAACATTCCAGAACTGTACATTTGTGACGTCAACAATATCGTTCGGGAATTTTTGATTTCGGCTCGGAATTCGGCACCTGTAACTTACAATCCAATTCAAGTGAAGAAAGATGAACTTGCGTTACAGCAAGATCCAGAATACAGAAGATTATCGGCAACAATTGACAAGAATTTGGCATTGGAATTATACAATACTTACCGTAACGATACTTTTGATGAGGAATCTAGATTGAGAAAATGTTCTGAAGATTTAAAAGCAAAACTTGAGGAATTGAATAAAGTTGTGATCGATGAAGTGAATGGACATCTAAATGCAGCTATTGAAAACGTCATTGCTGGAATACGGTATTATTGGGTGCAAGCTGATGGCCCCAAATTCAAAGAAATCACTGTCAAAACACCGTTGGTATACCGATACTTTACCGATTTCGGTAAACCGACATCCCTCAAAGAATTTGAGGAGATCATGTACAGTCAAAATGGCCGTTTTCTCATGGCTCATAATGGTTGGGTGATGAACTCAGATCCTCTAAAAAATTTCGCTGCTTCTGATTCCAAAGTGTACATCAGAAGGGAGCTGATTGCTTGGGGTGACAGCGTCAAACTACGTTACGGTGATAAACCGGAAGATTGTCCGTTCCTGTGGGAACACATGCGGAAGTATGTTGAGCAAACGGCCAAAATATTCGACGGTGTCAGGTTGGATAACTGTCACTCGACGCCTATTCCAGTGGCTGAGTACTTATTGGATTGCGCTAGAAGGGTACGGCCGGATCTGTATGTTGTTGCAGAATTGTTCACGAACTCCGATATGACTGATAATATTTTTGTTAACAGGTAAGTTTGACGCTTCAAAATGAACTAGAATTGTCTTAAACGGAAATATATTTCGAAATTTCCAATAGAATACAATTGTTTTGGGGCAGAATCAGTTGCAATTGTTTTCCATTAGTATAATCAGATAGATCTTTAAAACAATAGGTAGGAGAAATTACATGATTATTAATATATATTTTTAAAAAATGATAAAGGAATTGTTTTATCAACTAATAAATATTAGTAAAAAATAAAGTATTCTTTCTTGTTTATTCAAAAAGGGTTCATTGTTAAAATTAATAGATTTAAGGTGCTTATAAGTATATCAAACTAAAACGCCAATTAAATTTCATATGGTTTTTAGATTTCTTATATTTGTTTCTAGTCGAGCACTTCATTAGACGCGCTTTCCTCAAGGGATTTGAATCTTGAATTATTAATTATTTATGTACTTCGTACATACACCTGAATTTATTGTTTTCATGAGATATGAACACCGACATCTAGGGGTTTTCGGGAAAACTAGTTCACTGAGACCCACATCGGGAGTCGAGCTGTTAAAAGGCCCTTTCCTTGTGATTCCTAGGATAGAAATCACACCAAGAAATTAGTAGGTTAACTAAAACCTACAAAGTAGTTATGATATTATCTTTCCGAGATTTGATAGTTAAGGCTTAGAGCATATACTCCCTAGAGATAGCCTGTAGTGCACAAAGGTCGTGGTAAGACTAAAGAGAGAGAGGGCAAGAGGCTATTTCACTCGGTTGGAAGCTGCTTCCAATGACTTACGATCAACATGTTGTTCATTGGCTGCTTCCATCTACCAAGTGAAATAGGCTGTTCACTGTCTCTATTGCCCTCTCATCTAGCCTTGCTACGAATTTGTGCTTTGCAGGCTATCTCTAGAAGGTCCATGCTCTAAGAGTTGAGGGAAGCGCAACTGATGAAGGTTCTCAACTAGAATATATTCCCTTGTGTTCTATGGATTGTAAAATGTTGAAGTGATAGTATCATATTTTTTTGGTAGATATAAGATTTTCGTGTGATATCTACCCCGCTCCCAATTTGGGGTCTGTGAGAGTTAGTTTTCCCTGAAACTCTTAGGATGTTGGTATTCATTGCTCATTAAAATATCTAATTATTCTATACTGCTTTATACATAATTTTTGAGTTCTATGTGAGTTCTGTATGAGCAGTTAATCTCAAGGAAAGTTATTATGAGAACTATGGTGTCAAATTAGAAGAAAAAACATAGAAAGTGCAGGTTTAAAAAAATAAATATCTCCAAAAATCGTATAAATTAAAAGAATTAAACGTCTCCAAAAAGTGTTAAGTATTTAAAAAAAAATCCCAAGAAGACTCCTTTTAAATGACTAAAAAAATAAACTTTCTTTTAGTACTAACCACCACAGCTCTAGTAATTTTTATAACAGAAAAAGTAAAAACAATATTTTTAATGTAACATAAAAACTTATACTTTATAAACATTTTTTCTCTAGCTCTTACCTTTTTACATTATCTTTGAATAATTTTGTAAACCATTATATTTTTCACCCCTCAACGGTTGAAAATAAATTTAGTCATCCATTTTTTCAAATTGATTACTTCAACATTTTGGTTTAAAAGCCCATTAGAATGGATGATATATCCAAATATTCATATTCATACTTTCATATCTATAGTGTTATTCAAAGTGTGTGACATCAGAGTTTCTTTTTTTTGTGTGAAATAAACTAAATAACAAAATTTTAGACTGTACATTAAAAATAAAACATGGGGTCTAAAGACTCTTCATAGCTTTTGGTTGTTTCTCAAAGTACAGTGCTAAAAAACTCCATACTTTTCATTGAATCCATATAAATATACAAAAGTTGACAGCTCTCCATACTTTTCAAGGATTGAGTTCTGGCATCTCATGATGGAAAAATATGTTTTGAAACATAAGTCGTAATAATTTGAACACAACTAAACAAGAAAATTTAATGTGATGATTTTGTTGTAGCAGGTCAGTATTGTGTTGATCTTCTATTAATTATCCTTGGGTAGCTCCATAGATGATTGTTTTTTTTTCAGTCAAACAATAACTGTGGTTAACTGATAAAAATGTGTTAACTGTTCACTAAAATAAATTATTCACTGCTTTAAGGGTAAAAATAGTTCTGTAACTAAAAACATTTCTTATAGATTAGGAATAACATCGTTAATCAGAGAGGCTATGTCAGCTTGGGATTCCCACGAAGAAGGTAGATTGGTATATCGCTACGGAGGCTATCCAGTCGGTTCCTTCTACCAACCGAGCATCCGCCCATTAGTGCCATCGGTAGCTCACGCCCTATTTCTCGATCTCACTCACGACAACCCCAGTCCTGTGGAGAAACGTTCCGTGTTCGATCTCCTTCCGAGTACTGCTTTGGTGAACATGGCAAGTTGCGCAAGCGGTTCTAACAGAGGCTACGACGAGCTGGTACCACATCACATTCATGTCGTCGATGAGACTAGAGAGTACACCGAATGGTCAGATGAGAAGTTAGCTGTGGATAACGTGAAATTTGTGTCGCACAATTCTGGATTGATAAGTGCCAAGAGAGCGATTAATCACCTGCACTTTGCACTTGGAAAAGAGGGATATAATCAGGTACTTGAATATCTTAATATAGGTTTCACTATAAATAGGTATGAGATTTTTATGCACTAAGCAGGTGTTACAAGTGTAATAACAGAAAATATAAGTTTTGAACAAACGCTAACAAAATTGGTCATATTTCATGTTTTCATGTTAGTGTGGTCGTCGTGGTGCTGTTTACATTAATTTCGTTATTATATCGAAATGGCCCGTACCAAGCAAACCGTTCGAAAACCGACTGGTGGTAAAATACCTAGGAACAATTAGCAACAAAGGCACTATGTATGTAAAAAACACATCGTTATAGACCCGACACAGTAGCTCTTCGTGAAATTCGTCGCCACCAAAAAAGTTACGAAGTTTTGTGAGGGAAATCGCATAGGGTTTCAGATTTCAGAGCTCAGCAGTAAGGGCTGTGCAAGAAGCTAGCGAAGCTTATTTGGTTGGTCTTTTCGAAGGTACCAATTTGTGTGCTATCCACGCGAAACGAGTCATGCCGAAGGACATACAGTTGGCAAGACGTATACGTGGTGAACGCGCTTAAGAAAAAAATATAATTGTTGTAAATGCGTTCTTTATTTTTCTTCACATGAGTTTGTCATGAGTGTGAGAAACATCATTAACATATATCACATTTGGAGGTTTTATTGATTAAAATAAATACTTCACGTTCTTTTAAATGTAAAACTAACTTTTTGCATTCAATGCATTATAAAGAAGTATTTGGGCGAATATAAAAAACTACAAAAGTTCATATCTCTCAACTGCTACAAACTATTTTGTTTAGTTGTAAAAAATGTATGCATGTTAGTAAAATGTCATAATTTTTCAACGTTAGAAAGAATCCTACTTGCTCATTTTACACAATATGTAATAATAATAGTATTTACCCAATGCCACATTCATTTACAGAGTCAGAAAATTATATAATCATCATGTTAATGCTATAATAACTCTATTTATTTCGTTATGTAGAATTAATGTATTTTAAAGAAATTTTCAGTTTGAATAATACAAGTAAACAACAGTATTCGTATATAGATTTACTGGAGTTAAATTTGTTATCTATAAAAGCAGGGAAGCACCACATGTAACGGACTCATTTTTGACAGTTTGCTAACAATTTAAGAGTAATAGTTGTTTTTATTTATACTGAGAAGCATTCAAGGTTAATGAATAGCATTACTACAAGTTAACATGTTATGTTTAATTACTTGTAGTATCCAACAACATTTAATTTCGTTGTACATAAAATTAAACCAAACCAACTATTCCGAATCAAAAATTCTTATGCCGAGTTCGTGTTTCAAAAAATATTATTAACGGTCCCAAATTTGAGCCATGTGGAACACCTGTTAAACATGTAAAGCATTCTAATATGAAATTGGTGCAAATGACAGTGGTTTGAGCATGATTGACCAATACCATTGAAAGAAACAGTTAAAATTATTAAATTAGATACCATCAATTAATATATGTTATGTAGTATATAAACAAGTATTAAAAACCTTTTTCAATTTTCGCTCAATAGTTATTAAAGTTATTGTTGTCCATTTGTTAAAAAAATATGTAGTGTTTATTATTAAATTAAAGTGAATTTATCTTGAGACAAAGTAATATCTCGAGCGGATTCCATTATGTCAAAAAATGTTTTAGATCCCGACCCGAGGTTTTTTTAATGAAAGTGCCAAATTTTTAAGGTGGACAAGAAATAATGAACCTTTGTCCCTAATTTCTGCTAATTTCTAGCAAAAATATAGATCCAATCGAAAAATTGGAAAGAACAAATACTGGAAATCGTAATATAGGCCATTTGATGGCTCAGATCTTTTATCCAAAAATTTTTTGGAATAATAGAATCCACTCGAGAGATCACCTTGTCTCAAGATAAATGCTCCACCCAGTATAGACTTTAATTAAAAAATAGGGGAAATTGTCCTGCCCGCTCATTTCATTCATAAAGAATGACCAAGTGGCCATAGAATTTATCAAACCTTTTTTATATTGTAATACGACTATGCTTTTAAGACTTTAGAATATCTGGACCATTTTATGATAATTCACCGCATTCCGCAATAAATACGGCACGAATTATCGTTGTAGAACATGAGTTAGCTGCTCAACTTCAAAAGACTATAACAAAGACTTTAATTTTTAATATGTGAATTTAACATTTCTTATTAGTGGATGAACACATAATATTTAGAAGTAGGGTATACTGATATCATGAATAACATACAAACATATATAGCAGTACTGGCCAAAGCCATTCTTCTTCTCTTGTAGTAATTTATTTGGTGTACAAGGGACAAAAAAACTTCATAGACATGAAGATGCCTTGTACAGTCCAGACTTGCCACCCTGTGACATTTTGGTTAAATACACGAAATGATCTTCAGGAAAGACTTTTCAAACTCTTGAAGAACTGCATAAAAATAAAATGTAAACTGAATTAATTTCTAAAAAACTCTGAATTCAACAAGGACTAAATGATAATTATAGTGAAACATTTGCACATCCCTCTGGCAGTTCAGACCTTTTCATCCCTGTGATATTTGTTAGATTTCCTCAATTTTATGAAAAAGAGATGTTAATGTAAACATTGTCTAAATATTTGGTTGTTAGATTTGCATTTGATACTTCATCTTATTATGCCTAGCATACAGCATTTTCAGTCTTGTCAGCAATAATTAAATGTTGAAAATATTTTATTGTTTTGTAGGTGTATGTTGACCAAATGGACGCTGACATTGTAGCAGTTACGAGGCACTGTCCTAACTCTCACCAGAGTTACATATTGATCTCGTTTACCGCCTTTGGTCACCCTGCGGAAGATGCAGGAAATTATCAACGAGGTATTAAACCCTTGAGATTCGAAGGCGTTTTAGATGAAATTGTGCTGGAAGCAAGCTTGAGCCACGTTGGTTTCAAGTAAGACGTTTTGCAATGATTTTTATATATTAATAAATGTTTTCTCATATTGATTAGGAGTGGTGGTTCTAAGTTTAAAAAGTTTAAAGAGTTTGTGAAAGACTCAAAGTGTATTAATGGGTTGTCTGAATATGAAGTGTCACTGAAACAACACATCCAAGTTGAAGAGTCAGATGTTTTTGAAAAAGTCGAATCTGGATCTTTTAATGTAACTCAGTTGAATTTCAAGAATTTTAAACCAGGCTCCATAGTTGTTGTAAAGTAAGTTTCACAATATTTTTATTGAAATGGTTTAACATTTTGTTTGCCGTTTTCAGAACCTCTCTTCCTGTACAAATGAAAAAAGCTGTAGACTCCGTGCGCCAGTTAATAAACGAATTTTCGAAAATTGGAAATTCCGAAT